>CM023486.1:67197918-67797918 GCA_013339685.2 Hyalomma asiaticum | reverse complement strand
GCAGGTGAAAGGTGATGTTGATTGTAGGCACGGCTTGAGCCAGTGAATGTATTTTTGTTGAGGCCTGAGCGTCTCGTATGCATCATAATGATAGAGTGATTCCGCATTTCATTCACGTTTTCCACTACTTTACTTGATAAGTAGGAACGGGTATACTGAATGCTTTCCTTAGATATTGACACGCGCATTGTATTCTATTGTTTCACGGGGACCGCCCTTTTCACTAACTTGTATAAAGAGCGTTATCGCTCGGCGCTTAACTTGCATCGCGCTTCGCGAATGATGACAATCGTTCTACAAACTTTGCATGCCCGATGCGTTTTCTCGAGCACTTCCCTGACTGTGCGCGCGCGTCAATGATAACACTATAGAATGCACTGCAGCGCATGTATAATTGCCGACGAGCTTCGCTGCTGATCTGTCTTTATCGATGACAATGCTCGTCGCTGCCGTTCTACAGTTACAGTTGCCTTCTTTGCTTCAATAACGTTCTTAGAAGACCACGTGCCGCCATGAAGCTTCACACTAGAGGCGTTGACGACGGCTCCACGCTTTGCCGACTCTCGGACAGCCCAGCAGCACGATGTCGAGGTTTCATACGCTTTACAGTGTTTTCCTATGAAAGAGGGTTCTTTAGACAAAACTACGATAGGTTCTGCGGAGGTGCTCTCCTGGTCACTGTCAAATTTCGCGATCCTGGCAGCTCTGATTGGCCCAAAGGACAGCTATGGGCTTCCTGATTGGCTCAAAAATGCCGCCATTACAGAATTTGACAAGACAGAGGAATTTGACAGTGCCCAGGATAGCACCCCGGACCCAAGTTCCCCCGCCGCGAAACCCTTCTTTAGTCAAGTAAGGCCATAAGCAAGCCTCGAGCTAGGTTAGAGAAACTCGTCATTAACACACGAACAAGTTGATGCCACGTTGGTTCAGCGGGTAATTTTAATGTAAATCTGGTGTAAATGAAGTGTGCATGAGTTGGGACATGAACTGTTAACTTTTGGTAAGGTTATTTCAAAGTAATTTCGTTACTTTTCGAAAGTAATAATAATAACGTAATGTGGCTACTTTCGGCCCGCTGTAACGTGCAATTTAATCACATTCCGAATAATTCTAGGAACGTAATTAGCAATGTAATTTTATTGCTTTTTAACAGTAATTTAGTCATCTCTTATTCAGGCGTCAGCCACCCATATTCAATCAGGCAGTGTAAATGTAAGAAAATTAATGGTAAAAAGTTCCACTCAGTAAAAAAAAAAGTTCGAAAGTTTCGTTCTAGCGAAGTTCGTTAGCATCTGGAACACACAAGCACAAGGCGAAAATGTTCGCGGTTAATCCAACAAACGGAGCTCCTTGTCGAGCCAGTTGCATCTGCGCGATGTGTATGGGACATTCTATCAACTGCGTGGTGTAGACAAGCCTCGTTGTCGTGGCCGCGTGCACGTGTTGAAGATGACGCAGGCTGAATTCTGAAAAAAAAAAAAGTGTGTTGTGTAAGCAATTTCACGCCGGAGACGACGCATGAAGATGTTGCATCATGGGAGCTGAGGGTCAAATTGTTATTCGAAGTTGGGGTCACCTGTTTATAAGATCGACTCTCTTGCTTTGGCGCATGATTGATATATTGCAAGAATATCCAATTTCTTGTGAATGACCCTTGAGGATTCTTAGTAAGTTGGCTTCTTATATTACGAATACATGATTATGTTTAAGTCGATCATATCGGGTCAGAGTCAAAACCCGTACTCCAACGCCAGTGAGGGTACTGCAGCCACTCTTGAGCTCTTCACAAAACTCATCGTTACAGACGCATCCGACAACATTGAAGGGCCACTAAAAAGGATTAATATCTCAACAGTATCACCACTGAGGCAGTGGAAATCTGTAGGGGTCGACATAAGCGTAAACCAATTGCTTTTCTTCTTCTACCTTCTTATTTTTTGCTTCATTCACTTTTTTCTTGGCTACACGGCGAGAACGTGAAAGGTATAAAATACAAAGTCTGTGACGTCGTGTCTTTGCAGTACTATTGTGTGCATGCATAGCCATGCGAAGCGGTGTGATACTTGCTCTGTACAAAGTCTCCAGCAGAGCATAACATCTTGTTTCTTTTTTTGCGAACGGCACGTGTGTGTGATCTGAAAACCTTTCCTCTTCTTTCTTTTCCAAACGTTTGCATAATGGCGCCGTATAGAATGAACACAGCGACGTATCTGTGGCGGAAAAGAAAGTCAAGTATGCGAGACTGACAGCAGATAGTAAGCCGTGCATGCATGAATGAAGAGGGGAAAGAAAAAGCGCGTTTCCGAAGGAACTGAGCTTTGCACAGATTTCCTCCGGCGTCATTGTTCGGCGGCACGTTGTCTCTACACGACAGCAATGCAACCTACTCGCGTGCCGTGGTTAAATGACCATTGTGTAGTGCAGTGCCTCGATACGCCATGCACGAGCGGTGCGCTGTGAGTACAATTCACAAGGCGCTTATCACTGCCAGCCTGCTATCTTGCTTTTGCTCCCTTTCTTTGTGCTTTCTTGTTCGGTTCAGTGAATGGTCGCTGCGTGTTGTATACACGTGTGTGCTAGCGCGTGCGTTCCTGTTAGTGAGTGAGTGAGTGAGTGAGTGAGTGAGTGAGTGAGTGAGTGAGTGAGTGAGTGAGTGAGTGAGTGAGTGAGTGAGTGAGTGAGTGAGTGAGTGAGTGGACAGATATGTTTTATAAATTGATCTCCTAGCGCATTGCATTAGTTAGCCAGAGTAAGAAAAGAGATCTTAACTCTCATGCTCCCTCCCTTCCCCCTTCGTTCCCGCAAGTTGCCAGAAATAAAAAAAATAATGCATGGAAGAACCGTATTCCAAATTTAGTTGACTCGGCCACAGCTCACTAACCTACTTCAATGAATGAATGAATGAATGAATGAATGAATGAATGAATGAATGAATCAATCAATCAATCAATCAATCAATCAATCAATAAAGTTGTAACGTAACTCAACGCAGGATTGTGTACTGTATGTATGTATGTATGTATGTATGTATGTATGTATGTATGTATGTATGTATGTATGTATGTATGTATGTATGTATGTATGTATGTATGTATAACCGCTACCGCCCTTAGTGTATTTGTCGGCGCCTACACGTTCCGGCCGAGGAGTCGAAATAAATTTCGATGGCTGTCAGTAGCGCCCCAAACTCGCGTATGATTAATGTTTCTCGCGCAAAAGGTCTCGCATTATTAGCGGCGTGGTTGCGCCGCAGGGGGGCCACCTGGCGAAGGCAGAGCGGGCGACCTTGCCTGCTTGCCTTCCTGCCTTCCTGCCTGCCTGCCTGTTAGGCCGTAGTGTTCACTGCACCGCGCACGCGTGGTTAACCACGTTTCCGTCCGCTCCTGCACCCGTTGCCAGTCTGCGCTGCATTGCTCCACGATTGGAGTTATCTCTCTTTTGTTGCTCATTTTCCTCCTCCGGACGGCGTTGGCTGGCATCGCGTCGGCTACAAAGTGCCCTCGTTTGTCAGGGAACCACGATCACGTAAATATCGGTGCTGCGTGCCAGGAGAGGAAGCCGCAACCTGCATGCTAGATTCTCAATGATGTTTTCATCTGGCCGTATAGATCTACGCCGGTGCCTTCTATCTACACTTCGGAGGTCGCGTTCACGAAACGTTTAGCTCGTACGAACTTTTTGTGAGCGACTGCCTATTTTCAACAATTACATGGTTCGTACTACTGGCTCTTTGCAGTGGCCATCAATGTCGACATAACTGTTGTTAGCATGTTGTTCATGGCGCAAAATTTAAGAGCATGGAAAAACGCTCAGGCAAGACACAGAGTTGCTATTTCACTAAGCGTAGTTATGGAGAGGTTGCTGCTTGTTTAGGACTCCGGCTATCCCTTCTGGCAATTTTTGCTAATACTCATCATATGAAATTTTAGAAAAGGTGAAACGGCAGCGCACTTGTGTTGGCTAGGCCCACGGACAGAAATATAAAGGTTGTCACGAAGAAACGTATGTTCGCAAAGCATTTATGGACACATATTGCAGATGTTCTTGGGCAGCTTCCAGTAAGGTGCTTATACCGACCGCCACGTTCCGGGCTCTGCACTCCTGTAATCGGATACGACAGCCGCAGCAACACAAAAGAAGAAGTGAACGTGCGAGAAAGAGTACTTCATATGCGTCCTTGAAGGTCTGTTAGCTACTTGCAAGCAAATACGTAAGCAAATAAATTTCAAAAGGTCGAGAAACACGACACAGTAAAGTAAAGGAATTCAATACTGAAGGAAATAATCTGTTAATTTCTTAGCATTTCATATTTCTCCCAGTTTTCACTCATTCAAGGATTGGACTACGGCACATCAAGCTTAGTGCTGCAATTCTTGTTTCGCAAGCGTAAAGAAAATCTTGCTGTTGCTGCCACTGATATCGCTGTTGCTGCTAACTTTATAGTTGTTCTAGAACATGCAATTTATGTGTTTTTGTTTTTATTAAACGTGAAGAAGAACAGCATGTTTGATCGCGAGTAGGGATGGATGGCTATCGCCGAATAACATATACGAAAAACAAATGCAATAACGGGAACAATGGCAGCAAAAGAAACTAATCAATTTGACACTGCTGGGACAACGCGTCCAATGCTTGAAGGCTGTGGTTTGGGGTTAAGGCACAAAGGTGGCCAACTTTATTTCAATTCTCTTACTCTGTAATGCCATCGGGCGTGAATGAACTGCTGCAGCATCGTTGGTCTGCGTGAACACTGACTATGCTTAGAAGCAGACAGAGAGAGAAAGTGAGAATGAAGAAAAGGCAGGGAGGTTAACCAGAGGTGTGTGTGGTTTGTTACCCTGTACTGGGAAAAAAATAATGTGTGAAATAAAATGGAAGAAAGAGAGAGAGAGGGAAATCACTAATCACTCACGCGCGCATATCTCGGCTCATTTTCTATTACGTCGATAGAAGAAGGAACAAAGGCTACTTCCGGTAGACTGCGCAGCACAGCGAATGGGGAACGTAGCATAGAAAGGTGACAGAAAAAAGGTAAAAGGCCCAGTACCTTTCGAAATGTACGATGTTGGTAGAAAATATTGCGAATACACACGCACATAGATTTAAAGTGCGAGAACCAACTATGGTAAACGCATCGGGCTTTGTTTTATACGAAAAATTAAGTATGTCAAGATGAATTCATGAAATTTTCTTAAAACGGTAGCAGCAGATAAATGTCGCCCACTAATAATGGAGGTGTTTACGCAACGCAGAGGGTCATCAATATATTTACGAACAGGTTTATCTCAACGATTCTCATGAAATCAGATATGTGCTCACGCAGTTCGTCAAGGTTGCCTATCTTATACGAGACAATACGCCTCCAAGAAGTATGGAGGTATGCGTATTCAATATCATTATCTTACTACCCTTCGGGCATGTTGTACAAACAACCAGAAGTCGAGGTTCTAGAATAATGACTTTTTATCTGATGATTCCTATCGCCCGGCGAGATCTCATTATACTTCGTCGTTTCTACATTTCCCCACTTCGTTACCATAAGACTGCCGCGGCCTCGATAACTTGCTCAGCGTAATACAAAAAACTTAGGTACAAGGACGCTTTTCGAGAAACGCTTCTTGATAAAACGGGGCCAGGATATTGCGCTGGAAATAAATTGTGCAATGATACGTCAGAAAACTGTTAGGCCCCTGTGTTGTTGGCTGGCGCCTAATGTTTTTACGATAGACTACCACTCTGTAAACCCCGTGAACACGTCCGCACCCGTAAAGTCATCGCTATATACAGCCTCGAGGACGAGCACAGATTCGTCGGAAGAGCCTATACCAGAAGGTTGTGAAACAAGTGAGCATTGAAGCAATTCCTAAACGGCCTTTATTTCTAGAAAGCTTATTCCGTGAGGTAGTACACCTCAATAACTACCTGTACAAAAAACTTACAACAGCCTTACCAAACTTTCTTAAGTGTTTTGAAGGAAAGTTGAAAGGCAACAGCTTGCCGATTGTGCACTTGTAGTGTACCAAAGAAAGTGTCTGGCTGCTTCAAGCTAATACCGATACAACTGCTAAGTACAGCAAAGCTGAGATTGGGAAACGATGCCGTTTTTACACAAGGAAGCATTCGAATTATAGTATATGTGTATACTATACTGTCCGACAATCTTGCCGCCTGACGCCAACGCTGAACCGCACCTTTTTCTTTCTTATTTTTTTCTTTTTTTGCGCGAAATTAAATCGAGCCAGTGTTCTAGGCTTACCTATAGAGCAGTACCTAACTCTGCGATAGTGCCCGTTCTGAGACATCGCGGACAAATCTATGGCGAGGTATTTTAGTTCTCCAGCCACTTTCTTCAGAAGGCTTATTCGTGAAGAGTGCTACACTCCCGGCTAGAATCGAACGGCATATGTATCGACAACTGTTGTCCAGAAAATGGTGTTCACCCTAGCATTACCACTAGATAGGCTTTGCGATTTACAAGCTACAAAATGAACACTGTTGTTCTAAGGCCCGATTACTTGATATAACACAATTATTAAAGTCCTTTGCGGCGAACAATGTATGACCTTGCTGTCTTCAGTAAAACTGACTCACCTTGCGGGTTATGGCAATCGCGCTTATTAGCTAGAGATCGCGGATCTGGTCTCAGCCGCAACTATATCACATTTACAACCAGTGCCGAATGCAAGAACTCCCTTGCTCCATGCAGTGAGCACATCTTGGAACAACTTGTAATGGTAAAAATATTTCTAGAGTTCCCTTCTACGGCATGCCTCATAATCAGGTCGATGTCCTTGGGGTGTAAGACCTCAGAATTTATTGTTCTTAAATTAGAACACTACGCCGTCCCTGAAACAACCGGCACCAGCGAGTGAGCGAGTAGTATTTTTAGTAAAGGCTATGAATTCACATAAGCTTGAGAAGCTTGTACTGGCAGGCGGGCAGCTTGAATATTGCTGGCACACAACTGTATAGACAGGTTCATTGACGAGTACTGCGGAGCTATGCCTGTTGATGCTCCTTGCAAGCTTCTCCGCAAGTGTATGGTGAACAACGAAGCGGTGTACACAGATGCAGAATATTCGAAAAATAAAGAAGAAATACAGCTTTAATTAGACCCACATATTTTGAATTAGATAAGTGTCTCCGATGAAGTCCGAAAGTGTTCCTGTCTGAAGTACGCACGCTACGTCTGTCCATGATTTAAGAACGCTTGTTCTGGCTCACTACTGGGCTAGGTGGCGTATACGTTCGCGGGATTTAACTCTAGATCACAGCAATCCCAAACATCGCTGTCGACAGACGCACACTGCCAAGGACAACACAGCGCTCCGCAGGACGTATGCGGCTGCAAGTCACATCTCAGAGAAGATCCCCATAGGCTGTTTATAATTGGCAAGGCTACGTGGCTCATTCCGGTCACGTATGGGTATACAGTTAGGCTGCCTCAGCACACGCGCGGATTCGTGCTATCTGGACTTGCACACAAAGCTGCTCTTAAGATTCAGTCGGTGCCTTCGGCTTTGACTTCGAGTTCCTTGATGACGCCTTTTGTGGAACGGGGTCCCCTTAAATGCGTCCGCACCGTCCGGGGCGGGCGCTGCTTGCGGTCTATACTCGCAGCCTTGAACGGTGCGGGTACTCCGTGACGTATTCGTGTAGGTATGGAGCTAGGAAGAGCGGCCGTACGAGACAAATAAATAGAAAGATAATGCTAGAATCGCTGCGAAGGGCTCGTGGTTTATCGATTGAATTCCAGCTGGAGGCTCGCGCCAGCGGATGGTAAATACGCTTGCGTTTGTGAGCTGTAAACAGGGCGGCGCGCAGACGGTATTTTCGTGGGTCTTCGAGAAGAAAAAAATGTTGTTCTCGCGAAGAAAGATGGAAAACGACGTTCGAAAGGCAAAAATAAGAATGAGAAATGCTAGGTGAACGTCATTCGTAAGGGGGAAAATAGTCGTTGGGTGAGCCACCACCGCTACGCTTCACTGATTTACCCTTTTGGATAGTAGATGTCAATAAACTGGGAGGAGAATCGTGCCTTTGTAGCAAATGTGTATCAAGAGAGTGAACTGTTTTTGTTGCTCTGACTGCGGCAGAAATGAGACGGTAGCTACGTGCTTTGGCGCTTTGGACTCTGTACAACACGTTGAACCTATGCGTCGTCACACGAACTGAAACCGCATGTCTACCGCAGTCAGTGTGGCTGTTGTTGTTTTAGCCGTAAAACAAACTTGACTCATGCCCGATAGGGGCACTGCTCTCCTTGAAGGTGATGAAGGTAGTACACACAGTAGGAATAAATGATATCGCCGTGCAGTTACTGCCGATTTCTTTTTTCTTCTTCTTTTACTGCATCGGATCACGGCAGCCCTGGACGAAGGAAGTCGATAATATATATTGAAGCGTACATTATACGTGAAGCACAATAAGGATATTTAAGTTGGAGATGCATTTTCTCGAACATAAAATTTCATACTGCGTTTATTAAAGCCCATGATGGGTTCAGTTTGCTCAGCGCCCTTCTTCAATGCCGGACAGCACCTGTACACGCCTTTTATGAATAAATAAATAAATAAATAAATAAATAAATAAATAAATAATAAATAAATAAATAAATAAATAAATAAATACTGTCTCAATAATATATCTGCGGGTATCATACGCGTGCATCTACGTGCATATTTATGAATTTATATGATCGTTTTGTTTTTGTTTTTTATTTCCTGCTTACCGACCTGTACGTTCTTTGTTGCACATTCTATTAGACCGACCACTAACCACTATAGGCTATCGATCCAACCAATCGCTGTATATGGAATTTCCGTTTTCGAAAATAAAGTTCGATTGATCGATTGATCGATTGATCATGTGTATTGTAAATTGTTTTCACCGTGGGTACGCATTTTTAATTAACTGTCGTCTGCTGGCTCAGCAGCGTTTCATCTCTCTTAGACGTAAAATCCCAGAAGTCAATCATTTCATCTCATTATGATCTTTCGAGGCGGACAACTTAGTCATGTTTGTTCAATGTACACGAACACTAAACATATTCCTTGTTTGAAAGTAAGTGGAATCGTTTATAAATCCCAATACCCCGCCTTCCCTAAGCAATTATTACCATACTTTCGCGATTCGCTCACTGCCACTGAGCATTAGCTCTCAAGGAACGTACCAGACATTGCCATTTTTTGCACGTCTCAAAATAATGAATATGTCCCTGTGAGCCACCTAACGTTACTTTCGTGGTAGACGTAACGCAATCTTAAACTCAATGGTGCATCGATAAGCGTGAGCTTTATTCCCAACAAGTATCCTTTTGTAGGCTAGTTTGCACGTAATGCCGGAGCGCACGATATATATAGCAGCGCGAACGGACAGGATGAGAAAGGAACACTGAGAGACGACGCCCATGTGCGTCGCTTTATGTATACTACATTTCTTGTCTCGCCAATCTCGCCAACTCACGCTGTAATGTATCTTCTACTTGAGAATCATTCCCTCGGGCTTGACCCACTAGCTCGCGGGATGTAGTTGAGGTATCATTGACCTTTGTCGTTGTCGTGGTCGGGGTCATCTCTGTAAGAAGTGTTTCGTGTGGCATATTGTTCGCGTTTTCATTGCGTTCGGTCAGTGTAGACATCAGGTTAGAAAACTTCGGTAACATCTTGTTCCAGTCATTTGATACAGCTCCTGCGGAACTCCGCTTGTGTTTAGGCTTTTTCTTTTTCTTTTTTCTTTTCGTAAGGATGAGGAAGGCGGCCAGCACTCGTTTGCGTGTTTGTAATCCGGGTGCATAGTTTCTTTTTGTTCAGACCTCATGGTATACGGCGCCAGCAGGGATTATCATACTTCCTTTCTTCCTTCTGAGTGATTTTGTACGCATGCACAAAATATTATACTATAAGGACTGCCAATGCACGCTACTCATTTCAATGGCAGTATACTGTGGTATACGCTTTGCTTTCCGATTTAATTTCGTTATAGGTGTTAAACCTGTGAAAATACGGTTATGTGTTATCTCAGAGGTCCAGCTACACGGAAAAGATATGATTGTGTTTGTGATGGGTATAAGTGTGCTATATATATAGGCCTTTCACGGCGCAGTAATGCACACCGCAGAATATGGTTTCCTTATGCGATTAGTTTCGGTTACCTTGGAAACTAGAGGGTATACGACAACAGCCGTATATTTCGGGCAGCACGCGTAGAGCACGTCTATTAAACGGGTGCATTGCGACTCGAGACTGTAATTGGGACTTCTGTTCGTCTACGAACGAATTATAGGGTAACTAAAATCGGGGAAAGAAGAAGGAAACACTAAACATCGCGATACATGGTTGGTTAGCGGTATTTCGTATACCGTACGACCCTTCCGGAGCTGGAAGGGTCGCCGTCTCTCACTACGCCGTCTCTCATAATCAGAGCTGGTTTTGGGACGTTAAACCCCATAAAACAACAACGTATACCGTACAACCCAACAATAGGCGGTGCAGCTATAATAGCCGTACGAGCAATTTGTCCAGAACGCTGATGGAAAAAAAAAAAAAACACTGGAATTTTCTTCCCTCGTCAGTCGCCATAAAGGACGCTTGGCCATTGTCTTCAAATAACCAGAATCTCTATATTTACCTGATGGGCTTCAGCTACGGCACATTCTTTCTACGTGTAAGGAAGGTAACCACTATAGCTATGGGTACTACTGCTGCGAGACAGAAATATTGGCTCAGTTTTTCGTGGCTGTAATTACGTAAGCCGTTAAGATCAGCCGGGCTATCCAGAAAGTCCCCCTATTTTTCGTGAGCGGCATGTGCGCGCTGCAGAGCTGCAACACCCAGCCCTTAGTGTTTTCGATTACAGTCCTAGCTGTCTCATTCGCGAAATAGACGTACACGGTTATTGTTATCGGTTATTGCTATGCCGTCGCGAGAGCAATAACATAGACGGATTGAAAACACACCTTCAGTTTGTACGCCGTTTGGGACGTTACACATGGAAAATTGAAGATCCAGCATCGCAACCCTTCTTCTCTACCAAACATGTAAATATGAAGTTGTGTTTTGACATTTATTTCCCGTGTTGAAACTGTTTAGAGGTCCTGAGGCAGCTTGTTCTAGCTGAAGGGTTCCAGAAAATTTTTTAGCACCCAGGTTCCTGTAACGTACTCCTACAGCAGCATACACTATCGTTTGTGCGTGGTGGTGTAGTGGTTACGGTACTCGGCTGCCACCCAAAAAACGCGGGTTCGATCCTGGCCGCGGCGGTCGCATTTTCGATGGAGGCGAAAATGCCAGAGGCCCGTGTACTGTGCGTTTTCAGTGCACGATAAAGAACCCCAGGTGGTCTAAATTTCCGGAGTCCTCCACTACGGCCTTTCTCTCTCTCTTTCACTTCCTTTCCCCCACCCCCACGGACGCTTAGCCGTGCTTCCTGCATGGGCTGCAGAAATTAGCATCTTATCTTAACCAAACCACAATAATCAATCATCACTCCTAGAAATGTAGTCGCAGTGACTGAGATTGTGTGAAACCGTTAAGTCATGCCAGGCAGCATAACGTCATTGCTACTAAGCCGCCGCAGCCGGTTACTCGTATATGCAAACGCGCAGTGACTCTATACAGTTGCAAAGGGGATGGACATCTCCATTCCCCTTATAACCCCCCGCACCACCCTTTCTCTTTACCACCATGGTGTGACGAGCGATGAAGTGCATTTTTATGAGTTCCCTATACCTTACACGCACACCTCTAAGCAAAAATGAAGCATTAAGCTCTTATCCAACGCCTCTCGATAAGAACTTCATGGCACTGCCTTCTGCATATAGTTTTTGCGACGTTAAACCCAACAAATCAATCATCTTCTGCATATAGTATAGATGTGGTCAGGCATTGTGTTAAAAGGTCCGATTAACACTTCGTCTCTGCTGCCTGCTGCCCTTCTCATTGGAATGACACGTCTCAGTCCTGTAACGCAATCCCCGAATCCGGAAGTACGAGCCTACACCCCTGACTCTGCACTGCTCAGAAGTGTGACCCCACGTCAACCTACCCCAAGGCAGTCACGCCCAACCAAGCTTCCCAGAGAGCAGAATCCTCAGTCGGTGTCTGTAGAAAGCATTTGGAACGCACGTAGAGTACGCGCAGCCACAAGTAACGCCGCGCCGAACGTTTGATAAGCGCTGTAGGAAGATGCAGGTTGAAACGGGATTCTGTATGATCGCCTTTCGAAGGGGAAACGAGAAGCCCGATGCCAGATACAGCGCCTAAACTTGACCATGCACGCACAATGTCGATTTGTCACGGCTGTTGTAGGCGACTGGGTGTTTGCTTGCCGGTTACCTGGGTCAATACGAGATAATGTCAGGGGGGGTAAAAAAAGAACGGGATATGACCGAACCATCCAACAGCTGTGCAAAAATGAAAAATGATCTAAACAGCGGCAAACCGTACAATGTATGTTTTTTGGAGATCGTACGCCAAGTCAAAGAGAAAAGGCGGTACCTTTTCTCTACGTGCTAATAGATAAAGCGCGCCACAGGTGAAGCTGAAACAAAACGTTCTTGGGTACCTGAAAAGGAATATTTCCTTCCTAATAAATTTATTTTTCTTTTCTGTTTGCGCCATACTTCATCACACATACTCGGTAGATAGGGCACGATGTTGTGAGCCTACATAGATGAAATATGTTATATATGCTTACTTCCTGCTACCTTATCTGATTTTAGGAATATGTTTACTAAACTCATAGTAACTTTAGAAAATATATGTTTCCTTCGTGCTAAATATAGATTGTGCACATTGAAAGACGCCCTTCTTGGTCACGCGATGCTGAACGGAGAATAACGCACGTAAGAGGCCTGCATTTTTGGCGAGGCATATGGAAGTGGCAGAACGGAGATGACATTCGGCACTTGTGTTTATCTTGTTTGATTCATGCAGTCGTCATTCAAGCAATGAAACGAGCTTAACGAATGGTCGACTTGGACAAAGTAGTGGAATGTGTTGATATGGTGAGCTTGAACATGGGCCTCATATGTAGTGGTTGCATAATGATAATCACCTCTACACTTCACAAGCAGTGCCCCGCCATGGTGGTCTAGTGGCTATGGCACTCGAATGCTGATCCGAAGGTCGCGAGATCGTATCCCGTCCGCGGCGGCTGCATTTCGATTGAGGCGAAATGTTGAGGCCCGTGTGCTGTGCGATGTCAGTGCACGTTAAAGAACCCCACGTGGTTAAAGTTTCCGGGGACCTCCCACTACGGCGTCTCTCATAATCAGAGCTGGTTTTGGGGACGTTAAACCCAACAAATCAACGATTTGAGCTACGTGGGCCCAACGGTATGTATTCCTCATTCTCTTTCATTATTTCTTGCAACAGGTGTGCGTATTCGTGAAATCGCACTGACAGGCACGGCGGCAAATCGCTGTTGTCCGACGCATTTCGTGTCGCGCTATACCTCAAGGCCAACTCAAACATTCCTAACCGCAACGAATGGTTGCTGGTGTCGTAGCGCAAAACGCTTCAGAGTTCAACGCCACTCGTATACAGACGGGCGGGCAGCCGTCGGTTATATCCTGTAGGCGCGACTGTCATTGCAACCGTGACATAAATTGCTGTGCAACTTCAAGATTGCAAGGCAGTGAAACGTTTTCGCTTGTAGATGGGCGTGGGGTTCGCAGCTCGCTCGCTCTGCGCTGTGTGTTCAAGGCAACTGCCGTTGTCATTTTACGTGTAAGTAAGGCCAATTTGATTTGCCGACTTGAAGCTCGAGCAACTTACTCTTGACGGTTTGTTGGTGTTTGATCTGTTTTTGGCAGCCGAGGCAATGGAAGCCTTAGAAAATTGACCTCACGTGACTAGAGCGCGCGCGTCTAGCGACAGAGTGTTTCCGGCTATGGTTTCTTCGCTCGGCCTTCTACTGACCAGCCATGACGGGGCAACGCCCACCTGTGCGTTCCTGGGTATTGTTTTAATCCCATAGATGCTGGTTTGGAGGCAACGGCGAGTGCTCGGTTCGGGTGTCAAAACGTCCGCGCTCAGGGCTGATTGTTGCTATGCGGTGAACATTTAGGCCATTGTTTGAAGCCTTGTGGTGGAATGAACCTTGTCGGGCGACAAGGCATGGCTGGGAATGCGACGTGCCTGGAAGCCCTTCCGTGCAGCGAACTTGGTATTTAGTGGAATGCCATGGCGAATTTTCGGAAGCCCACAGGTTTTCTTTAGGAGCGAGGACATGACGAGGGCGAACTGAAAAGTAGAGCAAAGGTATCCGTGCGTGTTTCCGATGCTATTTTCAAAGCGATGGCCATTTTCATATTCGTCAACGTTCCTGCAAATACTCTACAGGATTTTGAGCTGAACTTACTTGGCTATGAGGAAAAGGTGAAGGAAAAGCAAAATGGAAGAGAACGTGAGCCACCTTTATTATTTTTTCTTCGTTCTGCTTATTGTCAGTGTTGTTATTCATTTTAAATCTTGGAGATATCTGCGTTTTAAGACTATAGACTACAGCGAGTTTCTCACTCCATTACACAGCCCACACGCGCGCGCGTCTTAGCGCGGCCACAGGCGTCAGAAATGCCTGACCATTCTATTCCGTAAAGTACTCCCAGCGTTTGGATTTCTAAACTAACGCGAGAAGCTTCTTCTCCCGACGGCGCGTGGTTACCGCGTTGAGCTATTGGTTGCGGTCGTGTGTTCTGTCGGTTCGCGCCGTGATGGACTCTCGCGTGCGCTTCGATGCGCGCGTGAGCGCTCGCATTTCTCCGCTGACAGGAACGTGTTGCTTTGCCCGCATGAGGCGACATCTTGGTGCACCACGAAAATTGCGACCACGCGTGGGCGACCGCTACGCTTTGTACGCATGAGTTCGAATGCGTCAGAGAATTACTGGCGTACGGCGCATTGAAGCAGGAGAAAAGAGACGGGCACAGGCAGGTTGCATGTGCTGCGAAGGCGAGCGAAGACTCGGTTCTGCGTGAACTACTCGGATAGGGTGATTGCGTCGTTATCGTACAGACGTAGATTCCCACCTACGAAAACGTTACTCCACCTTGCGGGTTTCCGCAGATCTCATTCGCCATATTCCTGCCGTGTGCTTCGAGTTGTCGATGGATTCGCCCTCGCGCTGTCAATCGTTGGGCTCCTGAGCGAGCGCCCCGGAAAGACGTTAGTCCCGGGTTCGAACCCCGGACCAGGACGAATTTTTCGCCAACTATAGGAAGCTTTGATTCTGAGAAATCCCTGCGGGGTTCCTTGTAGCCTTGTGCTACAAACGGGTGGATGCTAATTTTCCCTTTCATATGCGCCGTGACCGAAAAGGTGTACTAATAAAAATGCCCAGGATTCTTTAGCTGTCGTCTAAGAGATGATCTGATTGATTTCAGGGATTTCACGTCCGTCGTCTAAGAGATGTATAGTTGAAAGCCAAGACCTTTAGTAGTCGAACCCAGGACTTAAGCGTACGAACCAGGAATCAATGGCAGTCGAACATCACGTGAATGTGATTCATCATAGGCTGTAAAGTTTAACATTCAATCACGTGCGGAGCCTTCGCAGATGTCCCTGGCCGATGAATGCTGGTATGTACTACACGGGATTTTATTATCGTTAATCGTGATGAAAATGGCAAGTAGGTCGATTTATGGATGTCCTACCTGTCAGTCATGTTAGTCATGGATTCGTACCCTTGCACTCTAATTTTGTTATATGCCAAGTGTATACTAGACGCTAGTTTTAGGTTCATTCATTGTACTTTTGCCGTCCACACATTTTCTAAGGACACCTTCCAGACTATCCAATCGTCCAGACTATCCAAATTATCCACACTTCCAAACTATCCAACTATCCAAACTATCCAGACTATCCAAACAAAGGATTTCACCTTAATTATTCCTGAAGTCATAGGTCCCAAAACCAGGATATGATTACGGGACAGGCCGCGGAGGAGGGCTCCGGAAATTTCGGCCGCCTGGGTTCTTTAACGTGCACTCACATCGCACAGTACGCGGCCCTATAGTATTTCGCCTTCATCAAAATGCGACTGCCGTAGCTGGGACCGAACGCGCGGATCGAAAACGTACCGTGTTCCGCGTTTTATATTTGTCGGTAAGGTTCATAAGAGAGCTATTTTCGTCTCGTAATTGGATATCCTGTCGAGCGTTTCGTGTTTTCCGTGCCAGCAATCTCACGCTATTTTTGGCTCTTTAGTAAATATATGCACGGTGTTTTAATATGCAATTATCCGCCGAAGTCCTCTGAGTCGCTATTTTTGTCACCAGAGTGAAATTGAACACTCGCTCTCAGACGTCCAAATTTGTTCTTAACGCCGACGCTAATTAACATTGCTGCTGCAGGCGTGTTTGGCCTGTTGATCGTGAAGGCACAGTAATAGCACGACGCCTCGAAAGCCAATTATGATGTGGGGTTTTGAACTTTCATTTAACCTTGTGTGCGGTGCCCCTAGCGCCCTATCCTTATTTTTGTTGGACCGTAGCAGCGGTATCTTACTTCATGTTAAAGAGAAAAAAAAAGTAAACAAGAAGGAAAAGAAAAGTTCAGGTATTCACGAACGTGAGAGGACGAGAGTCAGTCAGTCAAAGAATTTTATTAAAATGTCCTGCGATTAGTGGGACAGGCAAAATGTTTCGCCTAAGTAGCAACCATTTGTTCTTGAGCCCTGGCGTCTTTCGCGGCCTGTTGGAGAGCCCGAAGTTGATCGGCAAGGGCAGAGCTGAGCAACACTGCAAAATCATAAGAATAATTCAGATGAGGTCCACGCTGTAAAAACCATCAGGATCAACCGTCAGGACCAAACGTCAGGACCAACTGTCAGGACTAACCGACAGGACCAACCTTCACAGCCAGTAAGGCCTCGACATTGAGCAGCTTCGCTGTTACTGGAAAAGCGAGCCCGAAATTGAGATTCGCTGTCACGTTTCTGAACATGCGAACGTCAGATAGAGAGTTGCATTTATCGACTGCATCTCCGAAATCTTGAATGCTATTTTTTTTTATCATGCAGTCCTGCAGATTTCAGTAGCGCATATTTACATGCCGTGTTCTTACAGCTCCTTGTAGTTCATGAAAGACATAGGCTAAAACAGATAACATGAGGCGGTTCATCAGCTTACCGTTGAAGATGAAATTAACGGCTTCAGAGACATGTACAGAAAGCAGTCAGTAAAAATGTGGGAGAGCCAACGAGTGTCAGAATTGTTACACTGCCCACTGCATGTAAGGGAAGAGGCACTTTTATGTGTTACACGTGCGTGTGTATCTATGTGTGCAATACAAAATTGCAGTGTTCTCACTGGACGTTTGTAATGCTTGCCGAAGTCATAGAGGATTTATATTTGTTTTAATTTCCCCCGTTTGTGCTCAGTCAATATTGGCCAAACAGGCAGGTGCTTGAATATAAGATTGGCTGAGCACAAACGCTCTCTGAAAGGGAATGAATACTCGCACATGGCTAGGCACTGTACAAACCATGATTGCACCCCTATTTTTACTGATACAAAAAGTCTGTTCAAACACAGGGATCAGGCAGTCAGAGAAATTGTTGAAGCTTTTCACATGAGCAAAAACGGTTCCCGCTGCGTCAGCATGCCATCGATAGCCCTGCATGACAGGGAAATTTCATTTTTGAATCAGTTCATCGCGTAGCTTATGTTGTTTTGGTTCTAACGAGGTTATTCATATTCTGTTGCACACCTGCCCATCTGCGTCATGGGATCACGTGGGTGTGGTCAGTGCTGTTAAATATGTGTGCGTTCCTAAATAAAAGTTAGTTGTGAGACAGCGCTGTGGCTTGTGTCCCTTCCTTCTTTTTGTCCTCGTGTTTCGCGCTGACCATCAATATGCTCGACCCACAGATTGGACGTTGCGGTGAGAGCTGATTGCTCAAGGCGGTTAGCTGGGCTAGTTGGAATCTAGACTTGTAATGCATTTCCAGCGCTAACAAAGGAAAGAGGAAGAGAATACGGCAGGACAGCAGATAGGCAGAAAGCTGGCATTACAAGTGCTAATTGCCACGTATATGCGTTGATGAAATATCACGGCAGCAGCTCTGTAGCGCACGCAACGGCAACTTAAACAACATCATCATGTTACCGCGAGGCAGCTCGGCATTCGAATAGCGAACTGACAATACCAGTCTAAAGCTTCAGACTCGCATGCATTAAGATCGCAGCCTCGCTAGACAGCTCGAGGCCAGCCTGCATCCTTCTTGTCTCATTTGGTCGCATAGGAGTGGGCAGCACATATCTCTTACTTCAACGCACTTCCCGCACTCGCGTGAAATTCCTCGTATAAACGCCGGCGGCGTTGACGCCTCCTAAGTGAAGATGAGAATAATGAAAAAACATTTAGAGCGAATAGGTTTCTTTCATGAATCTTATTAAGGGGTAAGAGGGCACCCCGCTGAAGGTTGATGTTGGCCGAAGAAACATGTGCCCCCCCCCCCCCCATTACTCCTTTTCTTCAGGCACACGAATTCCCACGCGCAACGAGAAAGGGGTGGTATTCGGAAACTGGTTCATAACGTAATCAACTCGTCACTCACCGAAAGCGCTTCGAGGTCGGCTTATTCAAGAAAGAACTGGCAGTCCGCTCATACGGTAATTTCTGTGGCACGCCTTGTCCTAACAATGGTACACGCCTGGAAGCCCGCCGTGCAGCACGGCACATGCGTGTGTTTTTTGTGCACGTACATGAGTGTGTGCGTGTGTGGTTGCGTGCACCAGCTGCGAACTGTTTTGAAAGGTCAGGGCTTGCAGTGTCCTTTTTTTAAATAAATATTTCTGCTTTGGAGAGAGCGATGGCGTGGCCAACCACGAAGGCAGCACATTGTTGACTTTATGCATGCGCGTTTTCCCGCGCTTCATTTCGGAGTCTGTTTAATGCGGTTCGCAACTGCTATAGAGATGAAAGAAACGAAAGTTATCTCGCCAACTCGGCGTTCGATCGAAGCCGCGGAGAAAAGTGTGCCGTAAGGTATGTACGCGCGCGATGAGAAATGTGGGTGCGACTGTGGGGCTCCGCCTCACGTTTTCAGTATTGTTTGAGAACGTTCTTCAAGCGTTCAGCCTCTTTCACGCCGCTTTGCGCAGTTTGTATGAGTGCACGGATTCGTTTATGAGCCTGCGAGGTGGGAAGCTTGCCGTTACGTTCGATGTAGGTGCGAGTAAATTTGGCTGTCGTTGAAGAATTTGTGAGAATAGTGTTACGGAAGCAAGCTGAACGCCTTTATTTCCCCAGGTCTAAGAGATCCCTAGCCAAAGAAAGAAAGAAAGAAAGAAAGAAAGAAAGAAAGAAAGAAAGAAAGAAAGAAAGAAAGAAAGAAAGAAAGACCATCGTTGAGTACAGGTGAAAACAGCGATGCACATTAAAAAGGTTTGCGATAAGTGAATAATCGACGTATTTGACATGTTATTGGCTCACGGAACACGCTAGAGGATGTTAGGTGCCACACGCATGCGCCGAAACACTTTGCGTAGGCGACAGCTTGTCTTACAGGTAAATTTGGTGAGCCCATGCAGAAGTGAGAGGGCGTCTTGTTGCTCTGCTGGCTGTATTTCTTCTCGTGGTGCATTTCACAAGCATACGTGAAACGGATGAATTAGTTGGCAAGGGAAGAAGCCGGAGAGCGGGTGAGGAAATTTCACGGGGAGAACCATTTTCGGAGAAAAGTGACCGGTGGATGATGTGCTGACCATGGCAGCCGACTTCAACTGCTTGGGACGTTTGTGGGTTAAGCACTTGAACTACTCTGATAAATTCTGCGCACCAGCAGAACCTCTTCTCTGCGCCCGAAAGTACCACAGTGTGGTGAAGGCGGTTTCCGTATGTACGATTTCTTTCTTTCTTTCTTTCTTTCTTTCTTTCTTTCTTTCTTTCTTTCTTTCTTTCTTTCTTTCTTTCTTTCTTTCTTTCTTTCTTTCTTTCCAGCCGCATATACCACGCTCATATTCGTATATCCAGTGGAGTTCGCACTTACCTTTATTTAATTGATTTTCATGTATGACCCTTATGGTTAAATTACTGTTTTAAGTGCTAACATCACGCGTCCCATTAGGCGCAACATTAAGATGTACCGAAGGTTCACTAAAACTAGAGCACGGTAAATTGGAAAGGGATGAAAGCGAAGCTCTCCATATCAGGAAGTTGGTCGCCGATTTTTGTGTTAGTGAACTTTCGGTACATCACTGATAAAGAGAGAAAATTTCTGACAATCCACTGAGGCTGCTAAGCGTAGCACATATCAGATCATAATTAAACAAGGCAGTGGCACGTTCTCTTTTCTTTCTTTTGTCCTTTGTTTGGTGTGTTATCTATTGTCTTACAACATCTGGTGCTTATGCATGTGCAGCGGAGTTCCACTATAGAACAAGAGTTTTTTCAATAAACTGCAGTTGTGAGTCCAGCATTAGTCATGCGTGTTCCTTGTTCTTGTGCTCACGTCTTCGCCCGCTGCAATTTTTACGCCATGTACCTGCTCGAAGCCTGTCTGTTACCTACCCGTCTCTTCCTGGTCTTGCCTCTGGAAAAGTTTCTCGCCTTGGCGGGCACCGCAGTTACAACCATACGTGAACTCATGCGTATAGCTCCTAGATGTAGATCCTTTATTATCAACAATATTGCAAACTCTTGCTGTGTACGGGCACTGCGTTGTAGCCTTTTTTTTTTTTTTTCACTTAAGAGACGCCACCGTGCACAATGGCACGAACTCAGCAAAGTGCCTAGCTCCGCTGTCCAGCTTTAAGGGTAAACTTGCAGCTTAGATCCCGTGCAGCTACAATTAACAGTTAGAAGCACAAGTAGAGAAGACGTCTTCTCGTGAATTTTCGCACTCCGGTTAACCTCCCTGCTTGCCGCAAGTCATTCAATTCTTTTTCGATTGTTGTACGCCATACGACGCGAGATTTTAGCGCTGAGCAGTAGTCATCAGCTACACGGACAGCCGCTTCAAAAAACATGCACTTTTACGCCCAAATTTATCGGTTCCGGCCGCAGTGACTATCCGGCTATGTGACATAATAACTCGGGATTAGTGAAAGCTAAGTCGCTACAAAAAAACGACAGAATTCGTACGGCTGAACATTGCAGTGGTCTTCGTTTTTTTTTTGCCGATATGTCATATTCATGACATGAGACCTCACCCGAGGAAGAAAAGCCTCAGTCGTTCTTTTGTCCTTGGGTTTTTAAAGTTTCGTTGTCATATTTCCTAGCTCGACGAAAGGTGCTTAAAACATAAAATATCGTTTGGAAGTTTTTTCTTAACAGTGGAACTTAGGAAACTGCAATACTGTAGTTCAGGGTTGTGCGGTGAAGAGGTCTTCCGGGGCTGTTAAGAGGCTCTGGCGATAATTGTTCTCGGTGGAATTACTTCGGGAAAGGCACAAAATATAACGACGATTTATTCGCCATACAGCCATAATCCATATAAAACTGAAATTACGCAGCAACGCCCTAGTCCCCCGCCTGGTCGACCAGCTAAATCTAGCAATGTTGTGACGACGCAACATATGAAAGCTCGCTGTCGGCCTCGTCCTCCAACAGAGAGGGTTTCGCAGTTGCAAGAATTAAACAGATTAACTTGCTTTTCCCCCACCGCCGTGGTCGTACAGTGGTTACGATGCTCGGCTGCTGATCCGAAGGGTGTGGGTTTAATCCCGGTCGCCATGGCCGCATTTTCGATGGAGGGGAAATGCAGAAGTCCCGCACTGCTCTGTGCGTTTGGTTTCATTGATTGATTTATTTGTGGGGTTAAATGTACCAAAACCAGCTCTGATTATGAGAGACGCCGTAGTGGAGGTCTCCGGAAATTTCGACGACGTGGGGTTCTTTAACGTGCACTGACATCGCACAGCACACGGGCCTCGACATTTCACTTCCATCGAAATGCAGCTGCCGCGGCCGGGATTCGATCCCGCGACTTGTGCGTTTTCAGTGCACGTTATAAAGACCCCATGGTGATTAAAATTTCCGGAGACCTCCTATTGAGCGTGCCTCATAATGACGTTGGTTTAGACGCCCCAGGAATTATTATTGCCCCTCCCCCACTCTCTCCCTCTCTGTGGCTAATACTGAAGTGCTCCAGTACATTAACCTATTTTGCGACAACCAGGTAACTTAACGTAACTAACGAGAGGGCGTCATTGGTCCCTTCTAGGTTCTACGGTCGCCTTTCCTTAGGCCTGCACTCGTAGGCGTACCTTATCATTATCACTCATTTTTGTTGTCTTTCCCCTGCCCTTGTCATGCTTCACGAACAAATTATTCCAGTATTTACAAACAAGCCTTATGAGAGTCTTTCACACTGATTACAGTTTTTCCCATTAACGCGGCCTAATGCCACAGGAGCGATAAAGAAAACAAGCGATAAGGATAAGGTAGGTTTATGAATACGGGCTCAGTCAGTTTTATGACAGTAAACCCAATTCAAGCCGCCTAAGCACTGTTAAAGACGATCCACACTTTCGCCCACCTTGGAAGAGTAACTCAACCAGCGAAAAGAAACGGACGATATAGCTTCCGACGCAACGCTGCAGCTCAGCGCATCGCCGCGACTCGCATCCCATTCCTCACCGCCAGCTTCCGCTATTCCCGCGCTGCTCGCGCGCGACTGACCGCTACGCGCTCGCGCCAAGCGCTCACTCAGCGCGCAATCCGCCGACGCAGTAGAGTAACGGCAGCAGTAGTCCGACGCGCGCGCGCGAGAGAGAGGATATCCTAGGTAGATGGAAAGTGGGGACGGCTACCCTCCTCTCTAGCGCGGACTCAACGCCGTCCGGCAGCGACGAGAGCGGCGGCTGGCGAGCGAGCGAAAGTAGGCCGCTCCAACGTGACGCCCGGATAGAAATCGCCGGGTCGAAACAGAAAGTTGTGCACTCGACCCGTCCCATGCAGCTGAGCTGACGCCCGTTCACTCCCTGACTCCGCGCTCGCGCGCGCGCTACCCCCCGCTCCTGCTGCCTTCTCCGCTCATCCGTCCGTCGACGCCGCCGCTTGCTCCGCGTGCTCCGACGCGCGAGCATCCATCGACGCAGCAGCGTCTTCCGCTGCGAGGCGTGACCCGAAACTCGGGGTTCGTCCCGACAACGCCGCATCGCCGGCCTGGTCCCTTCTTCACTCGCGCCCGTGTGTTTTTTCTGTGTGTGTGTCAGCGTCGACGAACTTGAGGATTAACTTCGGTGTACTGGGCAACGTCGGCTCACTGTGTCGTTCTCGAAGTGCTAAGAGTGACGCGACCTTTGTTTTCTGAAGAGAGTCAATCTTGTTTCTTCTCCGCCGACGTGCACGGCGACTTATTTTTTGGTGCGCGTTCTTCGTCTACAGGTGTGCGTCGCCGAAGTGTTTCTTTTTTGTGACTGACAGCAACCCTTTTGAAAAAGATGGCTGCTTCCTCGCTCACAGTGGCGACGATATCGCTCGCTGGCTGCGCCTTGACGTTCTGCTGTCTTCTGAGCAGTGAGTATCCGCACTTGTGGTCTCGGTGTTTGAGTGTGAAACTTTGTTGGCTCGTCCCGAGTTCGCGATCCAACTGTGGTCTCGTATCCCATCATGGACGCACAGGCACATATCGAACTGTGAGCGTGGGGACAGCTTGAAGTCGAGAAAAAACAATGCCCCTGAACGTGATTTGATAGTATCGGAACGCTCCGCCGAAAATACTGAGGAGGCCGTGATCGCTGAATAATTTTTATATTAGATGAACTCTAACAGATACTTCTGTGTAATACGTTGGCAAAGGTTCAAGTCTGATCAGTGCATATCTAAGTCGTACTGTGTGGTAAAACACTTAAACTTGCGCCGAAAATTCGGGCGTACTTCGCGCTGTTATGAAGTATGGTTCATTTCTGTGGTGCGGAAGGCTCTGTGCCATAACCAACAAAAAATTGTCATAACATCGTTAATAAAGGACCCGATTTGTTTTATATTTAAGGAAAGGCAATAAGGAACAACTGGGGCCGTATTTACACACACACGCACACACAACAAAAAAATCTTCCGGCAAGAAAAGTTTTTAAGGGAATATTTCGGCCAATCTTTGTGCCAGGCATATTAGCGAAGCCATCCGAGCAATCGCAAAAATCTCTTTCGAAAGGGAAGCGCTTTGAATTCAAGCCGTGGTAAAACCATCACGGAAGTCGCTAACTGCGAAGTAACGCGTACTTGCGACACGTACGCCGCGGAAATATAACGGGTCAACATTTGCATACAGAGCACACGGTATTGAAATAGCCGCGAACAAACTTCTATTTCCAGTTAACGTCACACAAAGCGGGTAGATACCCATTTCGATATAGTATACCACTGCGAATTTCAATGGACAAAACGCTGCAACTTTCGTCAAAGCAGGAAGTTCGACACCTTCTATAACTAACGCTCGACTGCGTGCCAAGCTACAGAACCTACTCTTAACGCAGGACAAACTTTAACTGTATACGTGCACCTCGACGCACGAGATCGCGTGTAAGTTACAAGCTGCAAAGCTTGCGCTGTTTCTTCACGCGGCTTGCTCGATCACCGCAATCCACCGCGGCAGATCAGGCCTTCGTGAAACTCGACTCTTCGAGTAACCGGTTCACGGTATACGCTTTTCCAGGCATATACGCTACGACCCTTATTGCCCAAATCTTTCTTTCCCGTGCGCTATCAGCCGGCACTGCCTCTCTACCGGCGTGTGAGCGTGCGTGTCGTCTTGTAGCGCGCATTGCCGTCAGGCGAGCTTGCGAGCAGCAGCGCGCTGCGTTGGCTTATATCTCGTTTGCGCGGAGAACCGTACTATAAGGGCGATGTCGAAGCGGCGGTCGTTTCGACAGAGACAACAAATAATAAGCGAATAAAAAGACGAGCCAACTTTACGAAGTGAGAGGAGCGTCCTTGAAGATAAGTTGCGAGAAGCGCTAGGCGGAGCTGTTTACAAACATTTTCCCATCTCCTTTGTGGCCGCGGCCTACAGTTTGTTGCCCGCAAAGATTGCTGGGGCTGATAGAGTGCAGCGTAACATTTTGCACGTCTTCTCGAACGTCTCGCAACAGACGCTTGGCGTTTTCTACAACGGCTAAAATATTATTTAATGTTATACCTATAACGCCATTTTGTAGGTGGCAGTTATGAGTCAGCCCGGTATAGAAGCTGTATCACGCGTACGAAAATGCTATATCCTTGTTTTTCAGTGCAGGACGCTCACTCTGAATGTCATCTTTTAATGTACCTCGTCATAACCGCATCACGTCACGAGCGTTGATCTTTCCATGCCTCCAGAATAGGTGGGTGCGTGATCATTGCCCCCGAGGTCTGGCAAAGTTTGCGTGGGACACTCACTGTTTGTTAGAGGCCGTAATGTGATGTAATTTCGTGTTAACATCCGCAGAATCAAATATGGAGCTATAGCTTATGCGTGCATCGACACTGTGGCATTTTGGATGCCATATCAGTAATAATTTCTCAGCTTTCTCGTTCCAAAGCCACGATGTGATTATGAGAGACGCTATAGTGGAGGGTTCCGGAAATTTCGACCGCCTGGGGCACTTTAACGAGCACTGACGTCGCACAGTACAGGGGCCTCTAGCATGTCGGCTCCAACGAAATGCGGCCGTCGCGGCCGGGCTTTCATCCTGCGAGGTATGGGTCAACGGTCAAGTACGATGTGATATCACTGAGAGGGAGCACGCTGTTATTAATCCAAGTAATGAAGTGTTGACAGGAAGGAATCGACGAAGCCGTGACAGGAAATCGGTGCTGCGTAATTTGACAAAACTGTAAGAGGGAATGAAAAGAAAGAGAAGAAAGAAAGAAAGAAAGAAAGAAAGAAAGAAAGAAGCAAAGAAAAAGAAAGAAAGAAAAGAAAGAAAGAAGGAAAGAAAGAAAGAAAGAAAGAAAGAAAGAAAGAAAGAAAGAAAGAAAGAAAGAAAGAAAGAAAGAAGAAAGAAAGAAATGTGAAATCGTCAGTGCTCAGACATAACTGGAATACATAAATTCAGGTGAAACGCAGTGCGACCTCTCCACAAGAGCTATTTCACTCTTGCAGACTACCACTGGTTGTGTTTGGGATGAAATAACAGTCTGTTCAAAACAGGTGTATTAGGTCGAAACAATAGAGTGGGACATAATATGGTTACACATACGGTTATCCTTTAGCAAAACCAAGCGATGTGCTCTGATTTTCTGCCTTCGGCAGGGTCCTGAGGCAACTCCATACGCTATAGTCTTCAACTCGCGTGCAGTAGTCCCGCGACATTGCATACATACCTCGTCCTCTAAAATTCGGAAGTCTCGTACGTTTCCGAACACCAGTATTGGGAAAGGCATTGAAACGTATTGCAAGTACAGCCTTATAAAGGCGACAAACTTTTTGCTTTTTATTTATTTATCTATTTCTTTTGTAAGGATAGTATTTTCAATTTTATTTCGTTTACCGAGAAGCTTAACCCAATAGAGCCATAAAGCAGTTCACTCGGCCGCAGTCGCAGGCAATTAATTACAGAGAGATATCTATCTAGGGATCCCGATGTCTCGGAGTAAAATGGCTACGGTGTGCCCTTTGTAGGTTTAATCTAACGATATCGTGCGTCCTTATACGCACCGCATTACAACTGCGGCACGGTCGTGCGCATGCCAACTTACAAGCAATCACAAGCTTTCCGGACCACGGCCTTTCTGATCGATCTGCGAAGGATCGTGGCCGCTTTTATCCCCATATATAAAAAAACATGCAAACCGAGGGCGCGGTCATAAGACCTAACAACAAAAGAGGAAAAACAAGGCCTCGACGTTTCTCTGCGGGCTTTTTCCACCAGCTCGCACAGTGTCGTGGCGGTATCTTAACTGAGAATCCAATCTCGCAAACACAACAGGTTCTGCCGAGGTCCGCCAAACGTTCCGTTGCCGTTTCCTTCACTGACTGTCATTTACTGCTTTTTTTTTTATGTGTGTATTTGCGTGTTACGCTCTCTGTATCTCTCCTTCATTCCTTTAGAAAAAGAACAGCGTGACTGCCACGCTGGCTCGCTTTCATCGCTCATTAAGGCTCGCACGCATGCCGTCCGTGGCACACAAATCACCCGCGCGCCATTTGCATATCCGTGTGAGGCAGTCCGTCGCCTAGCTCATTGAAAGGGCCGTGGTCTCTGGAGAGTTTAGGTCGCCCTTTCCTCGCGGACAAAGTGTTCTCCGGCGAAAAATAGAATCTCGAACGCGCCTGGTGCTTAGAGGAACAAGAAAGAACAAAAGAACAAAACAAGAAAGGTGAAGCGAGGTGTCCTTGCGTTGACCGTGAAGCGAAAGTGCTAGGCGCAGAAACAAAAGCTCGCACCAGGAAGCGGCGCGCTGCAGCGCGACTCGGGCATTAGTTCGCTAGACTGCGCTATGCTTCTTTCTTTCTTTCTTACTAGTGTCGTGCGTACAGTTTTAACGTGCGTGGTTTCTTCTGCGTGTTGTATATGCTGTTTCCTTGCGCGAGTTTTTCGGGGTGGCTGACTTGGAAAGGTTTCTCTCTGCCTGTCTTGTTATACATTAGTGATGTGTTGATCGTTGCAAACCATTGCACGCAGTAGTGCGGAGTTTCGTTTTTGACTGAGCATTTGGCGTCAGGTTAGGAACAGATCTCTTGGAACCACACCATATTCTCAAGTGCGGCTTGGTTTAGCTTCTAAACCTGAGATCGTGGAATCGGTTCCCGTAAACGACAGCACATCATGTCATTGATATCAATGGACCTTCAATGGACCTTCATGACATCAATGGACCTTCATTGATATCAATGGAACTAGCAGGCTGGTTGGAGAAGGACGTAATGCGGCGCTAAAGCACACACACACCGCAGAAGAACACACATACAAAACAGGAGACAGATTGCGCCTGCTTCTTACCAGTGTCGGATTGGATTTATTGGCTTCTACGTCCCAAAACTACTATGATTATGAGAGGCACCGTAGTGGAGGGCTCCGGAAATCTCGTCCACCTGGGGTTCCTTAACATTCACTGACATCGCACAGTACACGGGTCTCAACGTTTCGCCTCCATCGAAATGCAGCCGCCGCGGCCAGGATTCGATCCCGCAACCTTCGGATCAGCAGCCGAGCGCCATTTAGCCACTAGACCACCGTGGCGAGGCAGTGTCATGCATGCGTGTTCTTCTAGTGTTGTGTGTGTGCTTTATAAATCCACGTGCACAGCTACTGAGTAATACTCCGGGAAGTCAAAACAGCGCAGCAATATGCTATTTTCGTTACTGCTTTTCTTTACACCGAAATGCGCCTGTAGATTCTTCACGCGAAGAAGCAGAGCGCTGCTAAACAGCTGGACTTACTCCATACCATTTTTTCTCTTGCCGATTGTTCTGTAATTTATTGGAAGGTGATTTCGGTGCATTCACACAAAGGGACAAGATTAACGTACCTGCCTGCTGAGAAAACTGCGAGTACCGAACGTGAATGCCGATGCCTCGACAAACAGTCCGCACAGCCGTTACCCGGCCCAACGACGAACAAAGCAACGTGTCGTACATATGGTCTCAGCGTATACAAAACGATGTCGCTTTCCCGATCTTTTGTGGCGGGCAGAAAATGGCTGGCGGTGTTCCCCCCTTAACAAATCACGACCGCGACCTTGTTCTGGAAGCACTTATACACGTGTGCGATGTGGCTTTTGGGATGGCTTTCGTTTTGTAAGCCACGGAAAAGGAGCTTCATTTTCCTTTTGTTCGTTTGCTGGTTTCTTGCCTTCCAGCACGCATGACCGACCACGCCGAAGCTTCCATGGTATATAGCGTGTGTTACTGTAGATTGCATCTTGGAGAAGCGACGTGTCCCGTTCCAGGCCAACGGTGGCGCGCTTCTTTGAGGCCCTGTTATTAGTCGCGCCAATGGGTCGAGGAATCGTCGCTTGTCGCGGGCGCCAAATTGCGCGGCCAGGGCAGGCAGAGCGCACGGGTAAATGAATGATGCGCTAGGGTGAGCACGATAATTTCAGAACCGTGGATTTGTCGCCTAAATTTAGCAGTCCGTGGCAGCGCTGGCGGGTGAGTCTCTGCGGCCCTGATAGGTTTCCTGTCCTTTTATGTGGACAAGTAAAGGTGATGTGTTTATCTGGGCGCGGGCAGTACATTTCTATTTACGGAGCTGTGGAATGCAGTGATAGATTCGTTTTGCGACTTTTGTATTCAACTATGAAGGAACGCCCAGGCTTTCCAGAGACGGTTGGGAAATATTAGGCAACTCTGTGATTGCTTCTTGAACAAGCCTGTTTTTCAAGACACTGTTAAGTTTAGTGCTATACCTCCAAGTTCTTCTGCAGACTGAAAAATAGAAAAAAAAAGTCTATTATTGTTGTCAGGGTAAAGAAGAAAGGAGAACGCTTTAAAGGTTGAAATGAATAACTGTATTAAACCAACTGCTACATGAAATTCGTCTGCTTCCACGATCCGTGCCAGTCCGTGCCTCGGAGCTCACTGTCTCGTCGAGCGTCTTCTTCCAGGCTCTTCGGTGGGGACGTACTTTGACCCCAGGGGGATAGCACCACCAAAGCAGCGCGCACAGAAACGTATATCGCATTTCGGCGGCGAGGCGCCCCGGTAACATAAACACAGGCCAGACAACCGCGCGGGCCAGACGAACGGTGTTTGCGCAAAAATCAACACACACACACAGAAAACGGAGCAGCCATGCTGCGGCACTGACATTGTGGAGATGGCTTATAGTTAGTTCCTGAGGTGTTACATCCCGAAATTACGATATGATTTTGAGAGACGCTGTAGTGGAGGGCTCCGGAAATTTCGACCGCCTGGGGTTCTTTAACGTGCTCTGGCATCGCACAGCACACGGGCCTTTAGCATTTCGCTTTCATCGAAATGCGGCAGCGCCGGTCAGGTTTCAGTCCCGCGACCTTTAGATCAGCAGCAGGAGTGCCGTAGCCACCAGACCACAACGGCAGGGTCGATTGTTTGTAAGCTACGTAAATGTAGCAACTAAGGTTTATGTAGGGCGTATGCTCTTTCTCGTTAGGTCTATTTGCTGTTCAACAATGACTGGTGCCATTGTGGATATAATTGTGGAGGACTTGCACTTTTCGTTGTATGCTATCTTCATATACGTGGCTTTGTTTGGCTTCCTTGTTTCTTTTTTTTTTTTTTTGCTCCTTCGGCAATTGCATGCTAATGTTTCCTTATTAGCCCATAATGAATGTGCAGTCACAATGTGTTTGCCATTTATTTATATTGTAGATTTGTTGGTGAGCCTTCAAGTAGATGGGAAATATAAGAACGTCAGTCATCGGAACCACCGCCATGTGTTGAGAGTCTACATGTGTACATGTTTACGTTATCCTACACTTCCTCAGTACGCGCTTTATCGTTCGATGTGTTTTACTTTCTACGAACCGACATTATAGATCAAGGTTGTTTATGTAACCCTCTTGAATGAGTGTTATCTTTATATGTTTGCCTTAGTCGCTGCAGTTTATTTTCTGTATTTGAATAATTTGTTCCTAAATGGCCTGGTTTATTACTGCTTGTCGTCTAACGATGTGCGACTCCCATCTTTCGTATGAATTGTGAGCAGCGCCTTCCGCGCACGAAACGGCGCTTAATATTTGATAATAAAACAGGCACTCGGCAGTATACCTTGCCATTCCGAAAACTTTCTAGGGTCGTGGGTGCCAAAGGTATATACGAGAAGTCACCGCATTTCTGCATTAGTTCATGCCAATTGAACACCTCACCGGCGGGGCCCGCAACAAGCTAAATAAATTGCACGTTTCCCCCGATAAATATGACCATGGACCTCAAGCGAAAAAAAACAAAAACAAAAACAAATCTAAGCGGCGCGCCGCTAGCTGTGTGGTCGACTCGCCACCACGCTGCGAGACGTATTTGGTCTCCCTGCCACACGAACTGTTATGACGTCAGCGATGAGTGCTTCCCCGAAAAAAAAAAAAAGAAAGAAAGAAAAAACCGATCGCAAAGGACAAGCTTGTCACTCGGAATCTCGCTCACGTTCCATCTAGAAATGCCTTTGCCTGTGACTGCGTGTTTTTCGGTGTACAATTGCCCTCTTTGTACTGGTATCCTGTTACCACCCCCAGGCCTTTTCTTGTTGTTGTAGGTACAGTGCGGCTTGTGCCCATATTTCTGTACGTACGTGCGGAGCCTGCGCTCAGCTCACATAAATACTTCCTGTTATAAGTCGGCGGGGTTCCATATGATACAGCGTATCGCCATCTCACGGTTGTCAACACCGCGCTCGGACTTTCGCCGAGGCTGTTCGCTGCGGGATGTCCACCGGTACTGCTGCGCCCCGGTGGTGTGTTCTTTTCTTCTTTAAACAACGCAGCCGCTAAGAAAAATGTGACACATCCGGCAGATTTACGAGATCCCTGTATATCGGTCAGTGGTTCGCGAGTAGAAGCCAGTAGCTTTCCTAGCCATATAGGATGGAATGCTAGCCGAAACATGTCTGTCGAATTGTTGGCCGGTTTCATATGCGTCTTTCTTTTTAATTATTTGACGCGTTGCACTGCTGTACGCTACTGACGTCCTTTAATTCACTGTCAGTTCACTGCACTTTGGCAAATTATCTTCTTTCTTTTTTACATTCTTTTTACTTTTCTTTAATTATTCGTTTTGCTCTTAAAGAGCATTTCTTTTTTCTTTTTTACTCGCTCAGCTGTGCGGACATACGAACCACCTCGCACTTCTGTGATTTATAATTTGTGGGGTTTAACGTCCCAAAACCAGCTATGATTATGAGAGACGCCATAGTGGAGATCTTCGGAAATTTAGACCACCTGGGTTTCTTTAACGTGCACCATCACAGCACACGGGCCTCAACGTATCGCCTCCATCGAAATGCAGCCGCCGCGGTCAGGATGCTGCATTCTTATCATTTGCTTGTCTAAACCAGTAGGAGATGTCATTGAGGTTATGAGGTCAATGTAGCTGGCACACTACTTTACTTGCAGAATTATTCGAGAGTGAAGGCCTTCGTCTTACTTCCCTTCTTAAGAAACTCCGACACCAAATTTACAAAGCGTCGTTATCCCAATAATGCCGCTACGGTCAAGCATTCGTCTCTGAAAGCGAATTCATCTCTACATAGGAAGCGGTGGGAACAAGATACAATGCATTTGCCGCCGTACAATCTGCGCATGCGCGCCGCCCTTTGTACACGACATGCGTGTGAATTCGCGAACACGGCCGTTAGCCGCGCACGCATATCATTTCAAGCGCGGCGAGTGCCACTTAAGCCAATCTGACGCATCGATACGCCGATGGAGCGGACACCGCTAACCGCCTATCACGTTACCTCGGAGTCAATCACACGGTCAGCCACAGATTACACCGCAGCCGGCGTTCGCGGTGTACCGCATTAACTCGTACCTAAGCCAGCTTCGCTTGCAGACGCGCAACTGGTAGGAGATCGGCTGGTCGATATGCGGAAGAAAGCTAACTGGATGAGCAGGCTTACGTAAAAGAGTGTGACCAACAATGTTAAAATTCATTCTTCCTTCGTATTAGTCTATACATCCACTATAAATTGCTGATACAATCGCTAATGATTAAATGAACACGGAAAGTTCTGTTAAGCTCCACATTCAATAGAATCGTAACATTTTTTTTTCGTTTTTACTTATAAATGAGGTTTGCAGATATAGCTAATCAGAAACCCGATATGATTATGAGACAGGCCATGTACAAAACGGGACACGGCACTAATTTTGGACACCTGGAGTTCTTTAAAGTGCACCAGTACTAACTTCACGGCCGGTCGGTTTTTTTCTAAGCTGTCGTCGGAATGCGACCGGTGGGTCCAGTTGTCGAATCCCATTTGTTTAGCACCCCAAGTGATGGGCAAATCATCAGTTGTTGCTGCCCCATACAAAGCGCGCGTGCCTGTCAAAATGTCCGTCAGTTCCGGTAGGTTGCGATGTTTGAACGTACGGCAAGAATCCTACAATAAACCTATAGTTTAGTATTCAACGTTCAAGAATGAACATGGCAGCATGAGTACGCGCAAATACGGCACTTGCGGCGTATAGTATAGCCCTACGTATTGCGACTGCACGTACATATACCGGTGTGTACACGGGTAGCATCCTATAAGAACGGCAACCCAAGGAAATCCCCCTTTTGCGCAAGCCGGAGCAAAATCACTTGGCCGCATCGCAAGCAAGCGCAAGCAGGCGGCCGAGCCCGCGGGCGATGCGGGGACCGTCGCCGCTCGGCGGCGAATAACGAAGAAAACCAGTCGGACGAGTCAAAAGGAAGCGGCCGGACGGATAGGACGATGAGCGCGCGTGCGAGATGAGCGCGGCCCCATAACATGGTTCTTCTGCGGCGGCGAGAAAAGTGACCGCTATGTGGGGGCCGTCCTTTCCACCCTCCCCGTGCGTGGCTTCCGATTCACTTTATACGTAGAACGCGACTGCCTCCCCCCTACGCGGTATGGTGATGCATTTTTGGTTTTGCGTAAGGACGTGCAAGTGTTAAGGGCAGGAAGTATATTATACATGTTGGGAGAAGTACACCGTGGCCTTTTCTTATTTTATAATTTTCTTCTTCTTATTTTTCTTAATGGTCGCTGGCGAGTAGCGCTTGACTGCGCCCGCATTAACTGTACAGCTTGCCCTTTGCGCACGACTTACGGTGAACGCTGACTCGCGCAGTCTGTTTAACATGTACGCACGCGCAGTTAAATCGTTTGTTTGTTTTTCTTGACCACCAAGTGCCTTTCTTTTTGTACGATGTAAGTGTACGTTAAATAACCCCAAGTTGTCGAAATTTCTGGAGCTCTCCGCTGCTATTGAATATAAACACGGGTTCGATCCCGGCCGCGGCGGTCGCATTTCCGATGGAGGCGAAAACGCCAGAAGCACGTCCGTGTATTGTACGTTGCCAGTCTAAATTTCCGGAGCCCTCCACTATGGCTTTTCCCTCTTTTCTATCTCCGTCAGTTTCTCTCTCTCTCCCCCCCCCCCCTCCCTCCCTCCTCCCTCTGACGCTTAGCCGTGTTCGCGACATCGGCTTCAGAAGTTAGCGTCCTTTCCTTACCCGAACCACAATCATCAATCATGATGTCAACTACGGAGTCTCTTATAATCATATCGTGGTTTTGGGACGTGTAAAATCCCAGAAATAATTATTGCACGCCGAGGAAGCCGCCCGTGTCCAAGGGCTCGAGGCCGTCACCTAGGCTGGGGTGCTTGCGCACCCTACCCCGACCAAATCGCCAGACCTATTTGCTTATTAAAGATTTCTCTCTCTCTCTCTCTCTCTCTCTCTCTCTCTCTCTCTCTCTCTCTCTCGTTTTGTTGGTTTGGTTGTTGCTGTTGGCCCACCACAAAAGTATTGCGCAGCGGAGCTTGTAGTTTTCACGGATGTTGGTGAAAGGTCGTGAAAAGGTCGTGTCGGCTTAAAGGCTATGACATTGCGCTGCGAAGTCTTTGTGTTATAAGTACAGGAAGACTTACTTGCGCGGAGTCTGTCTGCAGTGCGACCGTCTATACCATCCTATATGTTTCTGATGCCGCGTACGCCTTACGTACAGTGGTTGTTTATGCACCTCGTGCTCCTTTGTGCGCAATCATTTTGATTATCTTGCTTTTTTTTTTCATTGCTTAATTCCCCACGGACACGTGCAGTGCCGAAACTAACTACATCGAACAAAAATTATCCTACACCCCTCCTAAGCTACTTAACAAAATGCAAAGGCACAGCCTGAGTACACCAAGGATGAACAATTTATGGGCGCTTTTCACGAGTCGTAAAATGCATGTCCGGCGTCACATCTTTGAGTTGTTGACTTCCTAGATTTTTACTAAACCCCTTAGCTTGTATACAGTGCGTCGACGTCATCTATTATCATTGAAATTCTTGTCTGATACGTAACGTTGTCTCATAATACTGTATTTTGGTTTGTATATATTAGTAAACCCTAGGCTAGTCAAGCTGACTACTTCAGCTTTTTTTCCTTGTATCTTGTCGTATTGGACATTTGCGACTTCTGAATGAAAGTTTTTTGTTGTTATTTCACTAACAAATTGTTTTTTGATGGCCGCCTTTGGCGTATCCCACTTGCATTGTCTGTGCATCTAAATAAAGAAAGGGGTAGGACAAAACTTTTTCGCTTGATCATCTTCCATTACCTAGGGGGGGGGGGGGGGGGGGGGTGATGAGGCGTAATGTGGGACAAAGTCAGCATCTTATGCTCCACGGTGACGTAATACTTCGCCGGAGAGCTCTTAGACAATTGCGCATCATTCGAAGCGCATAAAGCGAGGGTGAACAGGAAACTCTAGGGTACATCTCTTTCCCTCTCTCAACTTTTTTTTCTCAACTGTCTAAGGTGTGTAGGTGACGCCTTGGACAAACATCACGCTGCTATCTGAACCATAAAACGCGCAAAAAAGACACAGCGCTTCGAGAGTAACCCTTGCTAACCTCTCGAGTGTGAGGTGATGCGCGAGTCATCATTTAAAGGCGCCCACTCTGTCTTGAGATGCTCACAGTTCGCGCACGCCGAAATTCGGATACATTGAGGGGCTGACAGAGAAGCGCGACCGCGGCTATTTTTATCCTTTAAACGACGTGCTTAAGAGGCCTCTCGTTCCGGTGCCGCATTGTTTGCGCTCGGGCAGTCTGCAATTACAGATTTCAGCGCAAAACCTCCGATACAGGTCCGTCTCACGAATTTGGGTCGTCTAGTAGACAGAAAGCTGCACTCCTGCCCCGAATACCATAAAACGTGGTAATCCTATATATAAAAAAGCGTCTCCGATACGTGAGGCTGTTTTCCACACAATGCCCGTGCTTGTACGTCACAGCGCGATCATTAGGAACGGACAGCGTATTCCAAAGTGTCAGATTTTAGTGGATGGAGCATTAGAGAAGGCAGAATCTAAAGGAAAAGACGGAAGAGGAAGAACAGCTGCTACGTGATGGCGAGTTTCACTAAATCATTGCCTCGCTATTACACCACACTTGGATGCTCTGAGCGCTCTAAATGTGTAGGTGTAGGTTCGATTACCTTTCTGATGAGGTCACCGAGCAAAGCTGGACCGAGGCATACAATAAGCAATGAATCTATCTATCTATCTATCTATCTATCTATCTATCTATCTATCTATCTATCTATCTATCTATCTATCTATCTATCTATCTATCTATCTATCTATCTATCTATCTGTCTGTCTGTCTGTCTGTCTGTCTGTCTGTCTGTCTGTCTGTCTGTCTGTCCTTTAGTGTCGCCTTTGTATTCGTTTTTTTCTCTAGATCTTTCTTGCTCATAGAAACCTGAAAGGCGCATGTGTAATTGACCTTTACTTCCTTCCATGTGGCACTGAGTTCTTGCGACTCTAGAAAGTATAGATAGCGCGACCTCTTCTTTGCCTACACTATCCTTGCCTACAATATCCCCCCCCCCCCCTACCCCTTTCTCCCATCCATGTTTTATAGTTTTCCTTCTCCTGCTTTTCGTGCATTATTTCGCACTACCTTTCTTTACTTATGCTTTTCACGTGTTCATCGCCACTGTCTAGCATTCTATCTACAGTGTGGGCAGTCGAGATGGAGTTGCTCGTCTCGTCCATTCGCGTAAGCAAACCATCAACGACCACTCGCGCGCGCGCGCCTCGAAACCCGTTGAGTTGAACGCGTGGACGCAATGCGCGCGGCGTTGGACGACGACAACCAAGACGAGAGCGCTGCCCCGCAAGGGAATACACACTGCGTCGCGTCGAGTGGGAGACCTTCGAGGTCGCCAGCGGTCATCTCCCGGCGTCTCCTAGGAGAAGCACCGGCGGCCTTCGATCCAAAGAAGATGCGCAGCCGCTGGTTCGCGAGAAAACAAAAATAAAATCACATACACAGCGGCATTTCGCACGGGCAGCGCGCGCGGTAGTGAGAGAAGGAAATGGATTTGGCTCGGACTTGCATTTGAGGTATCGGGCGCATTCCGGGATCGACGAGGACGGCGGGCACTTGTGTACACTTGCCGCGTATGCCACGCCGCCTAGGTGTCTCCTTGTGGTATGTGTACTTGATAGTAGCGTGAACTACATTTTGTGAAAGGGGGACGAAAAGAAGGTGGGGGGATAGCCGGTGAGACGACGTCACCGGGTTCACTTTGTTGTCCCCCTTTCACGCACTCTACTTCGCGCTACATTGGAGTATACCTATAGGAAATACTAAGCGCCAACTTGCCCGAGTTTAATGTCTCCCTGCGGAACCGCGGCGTGCGTTACCTTCCGCGGATGTGATGTTTTTGTTCTGTATTGACGCCTTATCGGGCCTGTGCTATCGGTTGACGAACTCGGAACGTTCGGAGGAGGAACGTCGATGCTCAGCGTCAGTCCCATGTTTTCGCGAGACGTCCGAACACTTTGTATTAGAGTGACCCGCACATCGCTCCTGAAAGTGTACACGGCATTAGACGATTTCCTGTTTCCATGTGGATGTGATTTTCGGGGTGATCGGGCCCGTCGTGTTCTGCTAACTTTCCTTCACGATAGTTAGTTGGCTTCTCGTTTGTAGAGCTTTTATACTCGTGTCCATGCTTTGCTTTTGTCTATATTTGATGCCTTTTGGTTATGTTTTCCGTATTTCATTCTTGCGATGATCATTTTCTCTTCTTGAGTGAAATCTCGTTGATACGGACCCGCTTGGTACGTTGCTTGGCATAATATGTCGCCTTTTCCTGGCCATTCCGCCAAGCCGATACTTATATTTCCATCTTGTAGTCTGTCTTTCTGTTTATATTTTCATGTCAGTGACACACGTGGACGCATTGCATGGCTAGGGGAGTATAGCGTTGGCTTCTCGACTGCGTATTGTGATAGCTTACCCTTGCGTAGCCTACATTCTTGTTCATAAAAATTTGCGTTAAACACCCACACGGAAAATGCTTCAGTGGTCCACAATTCCGTCATCTTATGGCGGAACTCTCCGTTTATGGACCGCATGCAGTAGGATAGTGCAAGAAGCTTTGCTGAAAGCTGGCTCATCGGCATATGTCTTTTTTTTTTTTTTGCCTTTATGAATCATTTTCGGGTTATGTTTACGTCGAGTTGAAGGCTACGTACAACACTAACCTTCAGTTAGGGGAGATGCCACAGTGTCCCCAACAGGAGCCACAAGTGTTCCGTTTGTTGGACTGGCGTTTCCTTTCTCTTGTTGCTGCGCTTTCCATCATTGGAAACGTTAAATAATGTATATGATTTCAAGCAGCTACTTATTTCTTTAACACCAGTTAAGGTTTCACTTTCACTGCAGCGGTAGAGTGCCGTTTTGTAACATGAATCTGTAACTACGAAAGGATGGTGTCACGTGTATTGTGATTTTGGTTGTATTGCGTTCGTATTTCAGACTCTATACCTATACCACTTTCGTGTGCTGATATACTACTCGAACACAATTTTTAAAGAAAATTATCGGTAGGTTACACATGTACAAGTGTACATTGTCCAGGATTGCAACTTTGACAATCATCATCATCATCATCATCATCAGCCTGTTTAGGTCCACTGCAGGACGAAGGCCTCTCCCAACGATTTCCAATCCACCCTATCCTGAGCGAGTTGGTTCCACTTTATGCCCGCAAACTTTTTAATTTCATCGCTCCATCTAACCTTTTGCCTACCTCTGTTGCGTTTTCCCTCTCTTGGTATCCATTCCGTCGCTCTTACTGTTCACCTATTATCCTTCCTCCTCATGACATGTCCTGCCCAGGTCCACTTCTTTCTTTTAATTGATAAGATAATATCGGCTACTCCTGTCTGTTCTCTGATCCATTCCGCTCGTTTTTTATCTCTTAGCGTTACCCCTATCATTTTTCTTTCCATTGCACGTTGCGTGCTCCTTAGTTTCATCTCTAGTTTTTTCGTTATTCTCCATGTTTCTGCACCGTACGTTAGTACTGGGAGAATGCAGTGATTGAATACTTTTCGCTTTAATGAGAGCGGCAAGTTTCCGGTCATGATTTCGTAATGCCTTCCGAATGCGCTCCAGCCCATCCTTATTCTACGGAGAATTTCTTTTTCCTGGGTAGGAGTTCCTGATATTAACTGTCCCAGATATACATATTCGTTTACACATTGTAAGGGTTCATTGTTGATTTTAAATTCCTGTTCCTTAGCTAAGCTATTGAGCATAACTTTGGTCTTTTGCCTATTCATTTTTAATCCAATTTTAATGCTTTCCCTGTTTAGGTCATCAATCATGTTTTGTAATTCGTCACCATCATTGCTAAAGAGCACAATGTCGTCTGCAAATCTTAAATTGTTTAGATATTCTCCGTCTATTCGAATGCCCTTTTCTTCCCAGTCTAGACGTTTAAAGACTTCCTCTAAACATGCAGTGAATAGCATCGGGGATATTGTATCTCCCTGTCTCACACCTCTCCTGATCGGGATTTCTCTGCTTCTCTCATGTAGGAGTAGTGCGGCTGTGCAATCTTTGTATATGTTGTTTATGGTTTTCACGTATACGCCAGGTACCCCTTGTCGACGTAGAGCTTCTAGAACTGCTTGTATTTCTATGGAGTCAAATGCTTTCTCGTAGTCGATAAACGCCATATAAAGAGGTTTGTTATATTCCGCGTACTTCTCAATTACTAGGTTGATAGCGTGGCTGTGGTCCATTGTCGAGTAACCTTTCCTAAAACCAGCTTGCTCTCTCGGTTGGTTAAAGTCGAGTGTTTCTCTTATCCTCGTAGAAATTACCTTTGTAAATAGCTTGTGTATTACTGGGAGTAGGCTGATTGGCCTGCAATTCTTTAACTCCTGTATGTCGCCTTTCTTGTGGATAAGGATTATATTAGCATTTTTCCAGCTGCGCGGTACACTACATGTCTTGATACATTTCGTGAAGAGCGATGCAAGTTTTTCAAGTACAATATCTCCTCCGTCTTTGATCAAGTCGGCTGTTATACCATCGTCACCAGCTGCTTTACCGCGGGACATGCCTTTGACAGCTTTTTTGACTTCGTCAGCGGTTATACATGGAATTTCGGTGTCCTCCTCTGGTTCTATTTCTATTAAGGTTGTATGGTCTGTCTGAGAGCTGTACAGTTCCGAGTAGAAATCTTCTGCTACCTTTACTATTTCGTTGAAACTGTTGATAACGTTACCTTGTTTATCTTTTAGCGCATGCATTTTGTTTTGTCCTAAGTGCAGTTTCTTTTTGACCGATTTAATGCTGGTGCCTTTTTCTACTGCTTTCTCTATTTCTCTCATGTTAAAGTTTCTTACATCTCTTTGCCTGGCTTTACTGATCAATTTTGATAGTTCTGCGAATTCTATCTTATCTTTTGATGGAGTTACTTTCATTTGTTGGCGTTCTTTTATTAAGTCCTTGGTAGATTTGGACAACTTACTTTTTGCTTGCTTTGTTGTTTTCCCCCCGACTTCTATCGCGGTTTCAAGGATTGTTTTCATTATGGTTTTGTTTATTTGTTCTAAATCGTCACCGTTTTCGTCTAAGGCCTCGAACTTGTTGCTTAGGGCGAAAATAAAGAGGCGAACCACTTTCATCTAGCCTGCAGTACCGTGAGCATGATCCCTTACTTGCGCACAGTATTATATTGGGAGACAGGACGATAATTTTTCGCAGTGTGAGAGCGACTGTATACCTGACTTGGCAAAACGTTACTGAGGTCTATACGCAAAACGGAATACTGTCACGTCTTGGTCCTCCCTGATTGACCATTTCTGCTTGTCACGGCAGGACTGACCAATCAGAGAATTGAGATTGGTCAATTCTGCCTTGAGAAGCAGAACTGACCAATCAGGGAGGACCAAGACAGAATAGTATTCCGTATTCCATTTTAGAGCATAGGCCCTCCGGTCCTTCAAACGTGCGATCTTGTGGAGCAGTGGCTCTAAAACTTTCTTATCCAAGTACAGCGGATGTAGAGGAACGAGAGTCTGAAGCAGACCATGAGAAGTCCACGTTACAACCCCCCCCCCCCCCCCTCCCCAATAGAAACGCAATTCCCTTAGCTCAATACGAGCAGGTACCCATTCCAACGATATCGCTCTCTTTAAGTATTGTCCTTGCGGCAAAAATGAGGGGACTCCGCCAATCATCCGCGCCAGAACGAATCGCCGTAATCGGGAAGTCTTCCTCGGAGCTCCGGTCTCTCGGTATCCCGTCATCTCGACGCGTATTTAATTTTCCACGGCCAGCAAGCAATCGCGGTGTATACGCGCGTATGCCTGCAGGCAAGGCGACCGCATGGCCCCCACGTGGTCGTCGTCGTCTTCACGTGCAACAGGAGAAACGCTATGCGGCGGTCAGCGCGTGTGCCGGCCGCGCCACCATGTTCGAAAGGCATAACGCAGCCGTGTGACCCTGTTCGCCGCGTTTCCAGCATTTCGCGGCTATCGAGGTGGCTGCAGGGAGAGCGTAATGGGCCTCGCACACATCACGCAGCGTCCTCTTCGTCTTCCTCTTCTTCTCTTGGTTCTTCTACGTGCGAATCAAAGTCATTTCACGCCGCGTCGCGCGCATACTAGAACGCTATCCTTGAACTGACCGGAGCTTGGAAGTCCACGGGGGTCTCGGGATATAAAACGCGCCATTAGCCGATCGCGTAGTGAGTTGCCGCGAGCGGTATGTTTCCTCACGGCGGGGGAATGTATGGCGCGCTCTCAGTGATCGAACCGCGTCATTTGGAGGCGTAGTATATAGGCAGTATTAGCGAATATGAATGTTTAAGAGACAAAAGGAGCCGGAGGGGGGGGGGGGGGAGCTGCAGGTCGAAGAGCGTTCATGGCTTGGGTCAGGCAGGTCCGTAAAGACCCCTTGCGCGTGACAGCGAAGCGCACTTTTTCTTTCTTCTCTTCTTCTTCTTCTTCTTTTTTTTTTTTGCGTTGTAACTGGTGAAGGAAGTGGAAGGTACGAGAAATATGATTCGGGTGTTCAAGCAAGAGGAATTCTTACCTTGACACCGAGGCGTGAGAAGTGAAATGGCAACAGTATAATGTTCCTAAGTCATCCCTATAACTCACGGTTGTCCGTTTGCGTCGTCGTGATCGCTTTCTTTGCGAATTAGCGCTTAGGTTACACAGCTTCGAGGACAGTCGACGTTATGTCACGCCCTCGGAATGATCAGGCTTGATGTAACACGTCATGGGGTGTGCAGGCGAACAGAAAGATAAAATATATTCTTCATATACGTTGCATTTCTTAGCTCGCTCTTACGAGCCGTTCCTGTAATGGACTTTTGTAACAGTGAAACGTAACGCTTGCTGCTTTGTGCCGCTTGAAATGCGATCGATCTACTAATTATGTCAAATTATGTAACGGCAAGCGGTACCGATCAATATGTTTAGGTGAAGTTGCCCTAACAGTGCCGCAGCGTCAATGCTTACACTGTAATACTTCACAACTGTGCCCATTGAGGTGACACGCCCAAGATGACCTCGCTCGCCCCTTACCGTACCGTACCGTACATACGTAACCGAACGCAGGGCAGTGAAACATTAGCCTGTAATGCGATATGGAGTGCTGCTCTATAGCTAAATAGGATTCATGAACGTCACACGAAAGGAACTTCCGTGCGGGATATTGGTTTTGCCGCCGTTCATATCTTAAAAGGACATTAAAGGGAAACATTATGTTGAGCGGGATTGAAAGGTTAGGTTTGTGTTATAACCAGTTCGCCATTTTCGGAGAGAACTTAGCAGTTGAAAGCGAGAAAACGACGAAATTGAGGAATTGAAGTAGCGCTCTCAGCGCTGCTCTGTGCGTACCTTTCTTGCATGTCGTCAGCTCAACATACTACATAGTATGTTGAGCTGACGACCGAGAGCAATAATCAAATACTCATATGAGTATTTGATTATTGCTCTCGGTTACAAATAAAAAAAATGAATTAGATAAACTTTGACAATAGCTAAACGTCCGGTAGGCACAGTTTTTTCTACATAATTACAGCCGTGGAGCTTACTGTACCGTAGCTAAGTAGTATCAGCAGCTGAAGTAATGACGTCAACTGCTCTTCTCGGCGCGGGCGATTCATATTGAACAGAGACACCCAGGACTTCCGGCGGTAGTTACCGACATCAAAAAAAAAAAAAAATCATTTATTCGCAGTGCACGAAGTAGTGTTCGACTCCAACATAAGTAATAACCGATCAAGCCAAACTCAATATTTTCCTTTAATAAGGCGCGTATGCATAATACAACACAGCACAATAATATACTAACTATACTATAATATACTATGTTATACTATACTGTACTATACTATACTATACAGCACGGATTTATTTCCTGGATGTGCAAGAGTTCTGCTACTATAACAGGCTAAATGTTAGGTTAAGATCGTCTATTTTTCTCGGGCAAGTTATTAGGGTGGGCTTCACCCTGCCGTGGCGTCTGCCCCGAGAACTATAGGCTCTTGTCGTCCCGGGATGGCCCGCAGTAGATCTTCCGTGGCTGAGCTGAGCAGCACGGCACACCAACGCGAATGGAGGCTTTCGCTAGGGGCTGTCTCCCCGTTTCTACTCTTCGGCCCTCTACACTCGTAGAGCACATGCTGAATAGTTGCTCTTGAGCCGCATAACTGACATTTGTTTGGCGGCTATCATGAACAGGGACATACTGTATTCCAGTATTGCGGAATTTATTAACCACAGGCCACGAGCTGCTGGAAAGCCGGATTGACTGGGCCTAGCATAGGTGTACATCATAGAAGGGAATCTTCCTGATTACAGTACAAGACCACCATGGAAATTCGTACCGCATATTTCTCAGGTGCGAAGTCTAGTTTCACGGCGAAGCAGCGTGAACGTGACGCTTCCTCTACCTTGCGGGCTTCCGCAGAACTGGCCTGTGGTGAGTTCACCGTACAGCGCACACGGCCAGCTCTATCCACTATCAGTACGTTAAGGCTGTAGAGCTGTGCCTACCGCATTCCCAACTACACGTCATGTGGTTGGCTTGCTTCGGAAGTGGCAAAAAGGAAAGCACAGGAAAGCCCGTCCCAGCAAGTGAGACAATGTAATTCGCATCCCTGTTTACGAGGAAGCGAGCCTCAGTGTCGCATGGCCCCACAAGAAGTGCGCGGAAAAGCGCAGCTCCTTTGATGGCTCGAAGAGATGAAACTGTCCCGGGCAGCGCTCACCGGTCACACGCTTCACCGCCGCTGCCAGCTTTCAGACTCTCTCTGCGCAGAATGAACAGAAAAAGGAGCCGAATTCAGGAACGTCTTATCTCAGGAGGAAAGCGCCCAAAAAAACTGGTTGAATCGTCACGCTCGTTAAACGGCTGGCGTCGATTGAGCGCTTCTTAAGATGGAGCTACAATTGGCGTTTGCCGAGGCAGAGTGCCGGGCACTGGTAGTAACTTTGTATTCCTCTGCCGCGGATGGCCGAACGCCATTGCGCACGCAGAGAAGTTTCAGTTTTTACGGCGCGTTGAGAATTCGCTGCGCGTAAGAGGGAAGCGGAAGTGGCTTGTGGTCTTCGAAAGTCAAGTTGCCATAGCCGCTTTGACGAACGATTTGTGGCGATAAGGCGCAAAACGCCGGCTTCGGTGCGCTAAGTTACTCACCTGGACATTGTAGACATTCCGCCTTATTTTCGAATTCGCCAGTCTTGTGAGCTTTGGATTGGTCCACAAGGATCCTGCGGCCTCCCTGGGTAGTTCAAGAAGACGATATTGTAAAGGTCGCCAACATAGCTGAATTGTAGACCATGACCATATGGTAGACGAGACAGGTCGGAGGGCTGCCTTCGGCATAAGGCAGCAAGTATCACGCGTGTATATACGGTATATACTGTGATCGAATATGCGTTCTCGGATTGTGACGATTCTTGCTGGCGGCATCGAAAGACTGGACATTGGGTGTGAAAGCGATACGCTCCCGTCTCAGTCGTTAGACGCAGCCTTACAACGCAGAGCTTTCTTCACTTAATTATGTACAAAAATTTCAGAGTCGTATATGGCTACAACATGGTCCAGGAACTCCCATTTTCGCCCTGTCTGAAAATTTCTTTCCATTTCTTGTGTAAACACGGGGGTCCATACGGGTGCTGGCCTTGGTGTTAGTTCGTGTTGTGTTGGTACAACTTCTGGCCGGCTTACCTGTCACATAGAGACTCCCCCACCTTTCATTCCCATATTACCTCTTCGCCCATTGGTTTGTATAGCATGCCATGCTTTTGAATGCGTTTTGATCAGCTCTTCTATTTCTATTTGTATAGCAGGCGGCCGATAAACATAGCCTTATGTGAGGCCAAACTTCGTGCCAAGGTATATAAGAATGCAAGACTTCGAAATCCTCGTCAAACGAAATCGCATGCCTTGTAACTCGTGTCGCTAACTTAAGAGGACGACGACAGAAAGAAAGAAGGCGGCACAGTATAACTGTCCATGAAACTCTTATACCGTGTCGCCTCCTTCTTTTCTGTCATCCTCCTCTTTAGTTAGTAACACGAGTTACGAAGCATGAGATTGCGCTTGACGAGGATTTCGAAGTCGCTGCAATAGTGACTCTGAGTATGTGTCCACGTCCGAGTGCTTACTCTTTTCGCTTTAGTGAACTATTCATAATTTTGCGACGACAGCCACACTGTAATAGGAGTAGCCGGTGCCACACATGGGCACCAACCTCTCCTTAAGTTGCACGTAATAAATAAGGTGACACAGTGGCAGGCCCTGTGGCACACCAATGTCCGCAGTGGCGCTCTGCAAATTAAGACACTGCACATATGGGAAACAAGCCCCGGCACGGTGGTCTAGTGGCTGTGGCACTCGGCTGCTGATCCGAAGGTCGCGGGATCGAATCCCAGCCTCGGCGGCTGCATTTCGATGCAGGCGAAATGTGGAGACCCGTGTAGTATGTCATGTCAGTGCACGTCAAAGAACTCCAGGTGGTCGAAATTTCCGGAGTCCTCCACTACGGCGTCTCTCGTAATCATATCGCGGTCTTTGGACGTAAAACCCCAGAAATCAAATAGGGGAAACAAAAGTAGCACTAGTGAAATGACAGTACAGGTGTCCGCACACGGTGTAACTACCACGCTTGCCTCTGCAAACTACGAGCAGTCAACTTAATTAGCCGCAACTCTGTTCGTTATTTTATATAGCCTTCCCTCACTCAGTCTCGCGGGTCTTCGCGTAGAGTTGAACAATACACTCGCTATCAAAAAAGGAGCGTGCGGTGTCTAGCACGCCACCCAACGCAACACTTGAGCACACGAGAGCGTCTTACGTGTCACCTCACATCGCGAGCCGCGAAGCAGTGTGCAGACGGACAGGCAGGTAATCGGGCTAGTGGAAATGGACTTCCTCAAAAGGAACCGGCGTGCGTATGTGTGAACGGCCGTCCCCTCAGTGGCTTCTCTAGTATACGTCAGATACATCATGAGTCCTGACGGTGAGGCCGCGCTTCCACCGGCGTTACGCAACGGGAGCCCGTGCAGCGAGACGCATACACACACGCTCAAAAAGGCCGCGCGGTGAGAGCTTGCCTATATACGCTTTCTATTTAAAGAGAGGAAAGTCCGTCAACGGCACCGTCGTCACGCCGTTTGTGTCGGGTCTCTGTGTATGACGACCCGGGGAAGAAAAAAAAAAACAATGAACAGATTCTCGGCGAGTGGTTCGTTGCGTCTCTTTTTTAACGTTGTTGTTTCTCGTATCTGTCTTCTAATCCGGTTGACCGGTCGTCCGATGACCGACGAACGGACTCTACGCGCGCTGCAGCCCATTCGGAGTCTCCGTCACGCTAGTCAACGCTCTCCGCAAAGGTACGACCGTCGACGTTCGACTGCTTTATCGTGACGGACAGGCGAATCATGATTTTCCTCGTAACGTACGACGACTCGCACTGTGTATGACAGTGGAAAGCTGCAGCAGTTCCAGCGGCTGTTCTTTTTGTTTTTCGTACGGTTGTCCGTCCGCTGAAAAAGAGCGCGCTGCGCTGTTCTTTTTTCCAACTGCGCTAACCACGTGCGTGCTGCGCACGTGGTTAGCGTAGTTCTTGACCACTTATACAGCGGTCAGGAAGTCAGTCCGTGTAATGCACGATGGATGACCCACCGACGTTGTCCAACGAGGCATTGTGTCTGCTTTTCCCCCAAGTTGCTTCCGAGCCTGGCCGTCGTCTTCTTGACTGTGTTTGAAAGCAAGTGCATCTGCTTCAGCGGGTGCCTTCTGCAGCATGCAGGGTATCGTGGGGAGGCTGCATGCATATTAGACAGGCTCTTACGGACGTCCCTTGGCATATAGGAGACGCCGATTAATGCAGCGCACATATGTGCACAGCATAATGCAGAAAGCTTTCCCGGTTGTGCCGGAAGTGTGTTGTTTTTTCGCTATGCGACTTCTTTTTATTACTCAGCAGCCAGGTCGGCGCAAACTAACTGGGTTATTGAACAACCTAATCAAATATAGTGTGCGCCAATGTGGGATACGTGCTTCTGAAGCTGTTTAAGTTTGCGACAAGAAAGGTAAATCTTCTGGGCGATTAGGCCAGTGGGCTCGTTTACGCGCAAGTTACGTTCCACGAGAAATGTTAATGATGACAACCATATCTCAGGATAGAATCTCATATGGCCCTCGTTTCGATATTTTAATATTTGTTGGAAGTATCACTTTCTGCTTAGGTTGGTAAAGAGGAACTGTGCAAGCCGTTGTAGATGCTCACTTGTGAGTACAACTTTACTTGGAAAGAGCTGTGGCAAAACGCTTTGTCGACGACTGGCATCAAATTGCAGGTGTGTCATTTTTCGTTTATTATTACACAGGTTATTCTGAGATCACTGAACAAACTTTTTTTCCTGTTTTTTTATATTTCAATCGCTGTTGAGCTTCTGTGGAAGTCACGTGATTATGTTTACGTTGTATGCACTGTTGTCAACTAGAGTGGCATGATGTTTTTTTAAAAAGTGGCACTTGATCTCAATCTTTTAATCTTTTTTATCGTCAGAAACACTGTGGAATCTTCGAATTTCTATGAGAAATTCATATGCGAGACGGGGCGATGCGCACCACCAGTTTGTCAAGGTTACATAGCGAGGCTACGTGGCACGGCTGCCGACGTCACACTGCCACCACCAACGACAAACACCGCGACCAGACAGAAACTAGGTCAAGAGCTACTAGGCTCCGGGAGAAGACGCGTCAACCAAAAGGTCGCCAGACATGGTATCTCAGAGAGGTTCGTGGCTGAAAGAAAGAAATCTTAAAGAAACGCATAGCTTGTGGCTTCTGTACACCGGCAACGTGCTTTGTAATCGATTGTGTTGCCTACGGCATTCGATTCTCTTGAACAGAGAGGAAACGATCTGTCACGTCAGCGATCGCTCGCAGATCTGAGCTATTGCTCCCAGCAGGCTACCAGTGGAGATGATCGAAATCTGCGGTAGCTTTAGTAAATGTTCTGGCGCGGAACTTCAGGCACAGAATTAAAAAGAACGTTCTTAGCGCACAGTAGAAAAATATAGCATACGTATGTTACATTTCTATTGAAACATAATATACACAGTATAAGACATTGTGTTTCTATGGAAACGTAATGCCAAAAACAATACTTATTAGTTTTTTTTTTATTGTACACTGTGTGAGACACGGAGGCACCAAGCTTGAAAAGCGGATCGCAATGGAACATGCTTTCGAGCCATCACGAAATTCATCGTCTGGTTTTAGAGTTAGCACTTCCTGCCTTCTCCGTCCAGTGTATTGTCGACTACCGCTTCGTCGCACACATCCTCCACAGTTGTTACACGCAGTTGGCACTGTTCCATTCGAAGTGAAACGCTGTTTTATGCTTAACGTATACGTACTACGTTATTCGTGGCACGCGAGAGTTATTGTGCGATACCCGCTGGCTACTTCATACTCATCACTTGTTGTAGCCCCGCCACGGTGGTCTAGTGGTTATGGCAATCGGCTGCTGATCCGAAGGTCGCGGTATCGAATCCCGGCCGCGGCGGCGGCATTTCGATGGAGGCGAAATGTTGAGGCCCGTGTGTTGTGCGATGTCAGTGCGCGTTAAAGAACCCCAGGTGGTCAAAATTTCGGGAGACCTCCACTGCGGCGTCTCTCATCATCAGAGCTGGTTTTGGGGCGTTAAACTCCACAAATCAATCAATCGGGAAGTTGCAACGATATCGACGAAGTTCACTTCCCTTAATAATAGATTTTTAACGACAATTATTGCCAGGGTCTGGCGATCCGAAGTGTTTTTCCCGTTACCGAAGTGGAGCGGAGTATCGAAATAGAGCAATATCTTTCGCGGAAGCTTTTTTTTTTTTGCCTTCCTCACCAGCGAAGCGAGAGTCCCCGAGAGTGTTGGGGAAAGGGGGGGGGGGAGGGGCGTTTGCCCTCGAAGGCCAGCGCTGATGAGCAATCCAGGGGACTGAGGAAGCCGCCAGCAGACAAAATTTTCTCACCGGCACCTAGGCGGGATCTCCTGCCCACCCCGCTAACACATAGTATAAATAATAAAGCTCTCTCTCTCTCTCTCTCTGTTCCGTCTTTCTCGGTTTGCCATTTTGCCATAACTGCTGCCGCATGAGCAACATATGGCCCTCGTTTCGATATTTTAATATTTGTTGCAAGTATCACTTTCTGCTTAGGTTGGTGAAGAGGAACTGTGCAAGCCGTTGTAGATGCTCACTTGTGAGTACAACTTTACTTGGAAAGAACTTTGGCAAAACGATTGTCGACGACTGGCATCAAATTGCAAGTGTGTCATTTTTCGTTTATTATTACACAGGTTATCCTGAGATCACAGAACAAAATTTACTTCGATGTATTTTTTCTGTTTTTTTTATATTTCAATCGCTGTTGAGCTTCTGTGGAAGTCACGTGATTATGTTTACTTTGTATGCACTGTTGTCAACTAGAGTGCCATGATGTTTTTTTTAAAAAGTGGCACTTGATCGCAATCTTTTAATCTTTTTTATCGTCAGAAACACAGTGAAATCTTCGAATTTCTACGAGAAATTCATATTCGAGACGGGGCGATGCGCACCACGAGTTTCTCAAGGTTACATAGCGAGGCTACGTGGCACGGCTGCCGACGTCACACTGCCACCACCAACGACAAACACCGCGACCAGACAGAAACTAGGTCAAGAGCTACTAGGCTCCGGGAGAAGACGCGTCAACCAAAAGGTCGCCAGACATGGTATCTCAGAGAGGTTCGTGGCTGAAAGAAAGAAATCTTAAAGAAACGCATAGCTTGTGGCTTCTGTACACCGGCAACGTGCTTGTAATCGATTGTGTTGCCTACGGCATTCGATTCTCTTGAACAGAGAGAAAACGATCTGTCACGTCAGCGATCGCTCGCAGATCTGAGCTATTGCTCCCAGCAGGCTACCAGTGGAGATGATCGAAATCTGCGGTAGCTTTAGTAAATGTTCTGGCGCGGAACTTCAGGCACAGAATTAAAAAGAACGTTCTTAGCGCACAGTAGAAAAATATAGCATACGTATGTTACATTTCTATTGAAACATAATATACACAGTATAAGACATTGTGTTTCTATGGAAACGTAATGCCAAAAACAATACTTATTAGTTTTTTTTTTATTGTACATTGTTTGAGACACGGAGGCACCAAGTTTGAAAAGCGGATCGCAATGGAACATGCTTTCGAGCCATCACGAAATTCATCGTCTGGTTTTAGAGTTAGCACTTCCTGCCTTCTCCGTCCAGTGTATTGTCGACTCCCGCTTCGTCACACACATCTACCACAGTTGTTACACGCAGTTGGCACTGTTCCATTCGAAGTGAAACGCTGTTTTATGCTTAACGTATACGTACTACGTTATTCGTGGCACGCGAGAGTTATTGTGCGATACCCGCTGGCTACTTCATACTCATCACTTTCAGGAAGTTGTAGCCCCGCCACGGTGGTCTAGTGGTTATGGCAATCGGCTGCTGATCCGAAGGTCGCGGGATCGAATCCCGGCCGCGGCGGCGGCATTTCGATGGAGGCGAAATGTTGAGGCCCGTGTGTTGTGCGATGTCAGTGCGCGTTAAAGAACCCCAGGTGGTCAAAATTTCGGGAGACCTCCACTGCGGCGTCTCTCATCATCAGAGCTGGTTTTGGGGCGTTAAACCCCACAAATCAATCAATCGGGAAGTTGCAACGATATCGACGAAGTTCACTTCCCTTAATAATAGATTTTTAACGACAATTATTGCCAGGGTCTGGCGATCCGAAGTGTTTTTCCCGTTACCGAAGTGGAGCGGAGTATCGAAATAGAGCAACATCTTTCGCGGAAGCTTTTTTTTGCCTTCCTCGCCAGCGAAGCGAGAGTCCCCGAGAGTGTTGGGGAAAGGGGGGGGGAGGGGCGTTTGCCCTCGAAGGCCAGCGCTGATGAGCAATCCAGGGGCTGAGGAAGCCGCCAGCAGACAAAATTTTCTCACCGGCACCTAGGCGGGATCTCCTGCCCACCCCGCTAACACATAGTATAAATAATAAAGCTCTCTCTCTCTCTCTCTCTGTTCCGTCTTTCTCGGTTTGCCATTTTGCCATAACTGCTGCCGCATGAGCAACATATCGTTCGCTAAAGGCTTTGGCGAAGTCATAACTTATCAATGTTCTTTCTTAGTTTGTGCTTCATTCTCGGGAGAGATTCACATCCAGAAACAAAATCAGTTCGTTGAAGACCTGACGCAGCACTGCTCAAATGTCAAGACGAGATGCCTTTTATTTTTTTGTGTTCGCCGCGTTATGAGCGACCCCGTGGCGCTCGCCTAAAGAACGCGTTCGTTCAGCGCCGAAAACTGCGGTGAATGAGGAGCAGAGGAGACGAAAGCAGGAAGTCGGCGTGAGCCGCTACGAGGACCTTGTTTTCTGTTTTGTTATAATTTATTTTTTGTCTTCTTGCCGAGTAGTAGGGCAGTGTGGCTTATGGTGCTGTGCTGGCCGACGTTTTCTGCCTGTTTTCATTTAATGGGAGAAAAGATTCTTCTCGTTTGCGTAATTTCTTCTTTCTTTGCTTGTGTTATTAACCCGTTTTCGTACAGAGGCCGACATCACGCTGTCAGCGTGACAGAAAGCGTGTCAGTGCGTGTGTTCTGACTTATTTCTTTTGTTTTTTCCGGTTGTTGTCTTCTGCAATACTTTTTCCCTTGCGCAGCGTGCGTCAGTGTTGAACGCGTGTGCGTAACGGCCCGACGTTTCGCTCCTGGAGCAACAGAAAACGAAATCGAGGGGTTCGCTCGCTGGTTCACTCACTCACTCACTCACTCACTCACTCACTCACTCACTCACTCACTCACTCACTCACTCACTCACTCACTCACTCACTCACTCACTCACTCACTCACTCACTCACTCACTCACACACACACACACACACACACACACACACACACACACACACACACACACACACACACACACACACACACACACACACACACACACACACAGCGGTTAGTGAGTCGTTCAATATGCTGGAAGAGAGCAGCATTTCAGCAAAAGGCATTCCGGCCTGACATATCATGGTACAATGCAAACACCCATGTACAACACGTTATAGAAGGACTGCGCTAGAACTCTTGCTCCTTGCTTGCTGTTTCTTTGATTGCGTGTGTGTAAGAAAGACAATGGGCCAAAGGAAATATCAGTGAATCACTCAGTCAGTCATTCGATCAAACAACCGAATGCCACTGCTTGAAAGCGCGTGTCTTTATGCCATTCTATTTTCAGTTAACCTATCGCGCATTTAAGTCTTTCGTGTTTAGCATGGTGCTCCAACCGTTCGTTGGGAGTTGTGATCTAAAATCAAGGGCTGGCACTACATTGGTAATATTGAAATTATAGCGTTTTATGCCAACCCGCAGTTTGAAACAAACGGTTTTTCATAAATGACATTCCTTCCTTACCCCGACCAAAGCTACCACTGGCATGTGGAAAAAATACGAAAAAAAAAAAGCTGCAGCTGCTGGGATGCGGCGCTGGCACTAATTAACTCCCAATGTTTGCACTCTGTACTTTGATCAAAAAAGTGAATCGGCGTGTTTCCCCGCGAAGAATTCCTATCTCGCCTGAATGTCTTCTCTCTTAACCGCCACAAGGTGATTGGGAGCGCCTGAACTAGGCAGGGAAATTATTCCACTTCTGATAATAGGTTATTCTATTTTGTTCTTCTCTCTTCCTCTCGCTTTTGCTTTTCCAGAGCATGCCCCTGATATATCGCACTGAGAGTTAACAGAAGAAAAAAAATATATAGACCACCCGCCCTGTCACCTACACAAAGATCTCGTAGAAGCGAATACCGACTGCACCAGTGAACGGAGCAAAACTATTATACGCACCTGCATCGCAAATGGAGTTTTTTATTTCTTCCCCTTTACCTAAAGGGAGCCCAAAGTCATCGCAAATGGAGTTTTTTATTTCTTCCCCTTTCTCGAAAGGGAGCCCAAAGTCATCACAGAGGTGCCGGCCAATGTAGGTGGTTTATTTCTAGTTATTCTCGCCATTTCTCGCTGACCCGACCGTAGCGCTTCGCAAGGCCGGTCGACCTCCCTTGGAATATGAGGTTTCTGGACGACTCCGTCGCAGTCCTTTCATTGCGCATCCCTCCCCCCTTTCCTCTCGCCCCAGACACACACATCACCAAGTCGGCCAGGAACCACGCCGTGTACGGTAGAGTACACGCTAGCGCATCGCAGTTTCGCGGTGCACGCTTCGTTTCCTCGAGTACGAAGAAGAGCACTAAGAAGCCTACGCGGCCATTTCTTGCTGCTGCTTTGGCGGCAGCGTGCATAGCACGCTACACACGTGGCAGATGGGCGATGTATATGCTCGCCCTCTGCGTGTGCTTCGTGCGCTATGGGAATTTTGCGCTTCATTTCTGCCACGCTCGCCGCGGCGTATGAGCAACCGCACGTCGGCACGGTTATACATGCGGACTCTTCTTCCTGCTGGCCGCTGTTGCCGCGTAGCGGCGTGGACCCGGCGGAGCAGTCGCTGTCTAAGCGGGTCTTCTACTGAGGTCTGTTTGATATGTACTGTTTCCCCGCTTACTTCTTTTGCTTTGTGCGAATAAGGATGGTGAGAGAATCGAACCTGTCTGTCACGTGCAGTTTCCATCAACTTGCGGGCTATTTCTCGAATAATTTTTTTCACTGAATGCCGTCCATCATTTCCACTTGATGATGCAGTTAGGAGTGGTTCGAACAGCTGACAGCCACATTGTCCAGAAACGGGTTGCTCAGTGATTGAAGGGTGTAAACGCGGAGTGAGATTGAGGACAGGAAGAACATCGCACACGAACCCACACGAACTGAAAAAAAGATAAACCGAAGAGTAAAGTCGTCAGTGCGAAGGTGGTTTTGTCCGGAGCAAGTGTTTGCTGTGGTCGCAGTAAAACTAACCGGATACATAATCCTTAAAGTCCTCTGAGCTTTTTTTTTTTCTTCGTTTCGCTACCCTTCCCAAAGATGCATTTTTGGCTAACTTACACAAAGTGTTCCCTATGTAGTCCGGCCTCCCGACGAAAGCGAATATCATTAGTAGCTCCGGATGCGACATGCGAACTGCTGGGATTCTTGGAAGCTACAGATCTCAGCGACCAAATGGCGTCGTTGTCAAGCTCTCCTATGTGCGTTTCCTTTAACGCAACCACTCAAAATAGCAGTCAGTTTAAAACGTCGGAACACAGCATAAGATGTAAGGTTAGAGGGGAGACGCTCGTTGGTTCTCTGTGCTGACGTCACGTACGAGTGACACACGTGTTCCCGTTCTTTTCTGACCAGCCGGCGGGCATGCAGACTACACAGCGGCTCCACTGCTGCGCACACGAAACACAGGTAGAAGGCATCCCGGAAGGCATCGGATCGCATTATCCCCGGGTGTGGACGTGTGCCGGAACAGAGGCGGCGGCGAAGCGAAGATGAATACGGCTTTGGATGCACAGCCCGCGCATGCATTTGGGCGGGGGTTGTTACCTCGCGGTCAGCGATTTCTTTTCCGACGCCCGCGGGCAGCGCGGCGAATTGGTTTATATAGGTGCGCTGGCGTTGGTCTCGGGCCGTCAATATCGGCTGTCAACCGTTGTTGCCCACGGGTTACGTGCCTAACGGCATGGGCGGATGGCTATGTGGCAACGCGCAGCATGCAAGACCAAATGCGAGCGGCGAGACTATGTGTACTTGTGGCTTGTAGCCGGGATGCTATATAGCGGAACTGGTGGGAGTTATAACTGTCCACAATGGGCAGTGGGTTCACTTGTTGCCCTGGGGCGTATTACGCAGTCCGGGTAATTTATTTTCTGACGGCTCCAGTCCGAGTACCGTGTGTTACTCCTTACTACTCCGCCTCGCACCTTTTTCCTTCCTGGATAGTCTGCGGTGGCCCGCAACAGAGACAGGGCTTGCATCCGCTGACTATGACCATCAGGAGTGACAACCGAATGACCTCAATATGACATTCAAATGTCGCCAATTGGCATTACCTTAAGACGAGTCGTCCTCTCGTTGAAGCAGAAGGTGCGTGTAGCAATATTTATTTATTTATTTTGCCCTGTCTCCTTTCTATTATCTTTTATTCCCCTCACCTTATTTCTCCTGCACAGGGTAGTCAGCCGGCCTCAGCACCGGCTAACCTCCTTGTCTTTCCTCTTTTTCTTCCTCCTCCTCTGAAGAGCCAGTCGATCTATTCGTAGGTACGTGGAGCTGTTGTGACTGCAACACATTAATTATAACAAGTGCATCCCGCATAAGGTGATGGGAACCTACACGGAAGAGTGTTCAGTTTCTTTCTTTCTTTCTTTCTTTCTTTCTTTCTTTCTTTCTTTCTTTCTTTCTTTCTTTCTTTCTTTCTTTCTTTCTTTCTTTCTTTCTTTCTTTCTTTCTTTCTTTCTTTCTTTCTTTCTTTCTTTCTTTGTGGGATATGCAGTGGTGCGAGAAAAATACTGAAAAGCTCTAGTTTCGAGCAGTGCTTTCAACATTGATAGCAAGCATGCATAGCAGAATCCATGGCACTTATTTCCGCGTTCAAACGCTGCACTTAGCCACAAGATTTCGACTCCGCCAACGTCTTGCGTTCTGATCACGTGTCAAACGGCACCGAAGATCCTCGACGACAAAGTGCGACGGACAAAGAGCAGCGATATACGGACATCGGTGGTCTGCGGCAAGGTGTAATGATAAAAATGGGCGTTGTTCACGCGTTGTCGATACCGGCCGTCCGGCGTCGCCGCAACGGTCGTTTGTTGCGGCGCCCACCCGCTGAAAGTTGGGCGTGGTGGCATCGCGGCGCCAATATCGCAGAAAAAGCTCCCAAAGCTCTCCCAAGGCAGGAATGCGGGCGTGTTCTGGGGAAAAGTATGGCGGCGACTCGTTTGAGAGCTAGATCACGCGAACCCTGAGGCGACGTGTGTGTACATTGGACGGAAGGGAGGCCCATTCTGTTACTACCTCTGTTTTACACACGTTTCGGCCGTGTACATGGCTGAGAAGCATACACGGTCCGTGGCCCGTCGTTTCACGACTTTTGCTGCGGGCGTTGTGTTTGTTCACGGTGCGGCGACTTCTGTGCGCATTCGAAAATAACTGGGACCGATATCGCCAACCCAGTCGGTTGTGTGTGTACCGGAAGGCAAGTGTGTCGTGCTCTGGTTGAACTGACAGGCATGAGCTTAATATAGCGTCTCGCGCCTTATTTATTTATTTCCTTTTTGTCACACTGCCGTTTCCTGCAGTGTCTCGTGCGGAGAAGTGAAAACAAGAATAGCTGGCCTCACGGTGTGTCTTTCTTTTTTTTTCCTGTTCTTCACGGTAGCTGTTCACGCATGATTGCTCGACGGCACGTTTTGTTGCGCAACGTTGTGTGTCGCAACCAATGATACACGGTAGCGTTGTCATGCCTTCATTTCTGGCTCGCGCGCAAGTTGGCTGATAATAAAGAAGAAGCGGAAGTAAGGAACACTGCCACACGTATGTGTATCTTTTCTATATAGAAACGATGGAGACGGTTCACGAATGTTCGGGTAAAATGAAACGTGCTAATTCTATTTGATTAGGTCTTGTTTGTTGGCACAGTAACATTGACGGCGCGATACAAACGCGCACCAAAACGCACAATGTGCTCAACAAACAATAATGCGCCGCATTTCCGTACAGCAAACATTCCGCACACGGGCGTCTTTGCACCCAGTGCCTGCTGAAACGACTGTTGCGGGTGTTAGTCTGACCTACAACTGTGGGCCACAGGGCCGTGTACTGTGCGTTGTCAGTGCACGTTAAAGAACCCCGGGCGGTCAAAAATTTCCGGAGCCCTCCACTACGGCGCTTCTCAGGACCTCATTAAAAGTTCTTTATCTGTCAGTCTGTCCACTACGGCTTTTCTCTCCTTTCTACTGTCTCTTTCACTCCCTTTCCCCTCACCCCCACGGACGCTTAGCCGTGCTCCCGACATGGGCTCCAGAAATTAGCGTCCTTTCCTTAACCGAACCAGAATCATCATCAATCATCATTAACTGATTGATTCTGGTTCGGTTGAGGAAAGGACGCTAATTCCTGCAGCCCATGTCGGGAGCACGGCTAAGCGTCCGTGGGGGTTAGGGGAAAGGGAGTGAAAGAGATAGTAGAAAGGAGAGAAAAGCCGTAGTATAGGGCTCCAGAAATTTTTGACCACCTGGGGTTCTTTAACGTGCACTGACAACGCACAGTACACGGGCCTCTGGCATTTTCGCCTCCATCGGAAGATGCGATCGCAGCAGCTGGGATCGAACCCGCGTATTTTGGGTGCTCAATCAGTTCTCATTATGCGCCGGTAGGACAAGAGTGCGCGAACCGCGCCTTCCTGTGTTGCGCGTGCAGTTGCGTAAGAGCAGGGAAGCCGCTTTAAGGCTGCCGGAAGGGGCGCGCGGTACCCATCGCTGCCGATGACCTTGTTTTTACTATCCTTTGCACGCGCACAGCGCATCGTTCGCATGGCGGCCACGTGCAGTGCGAATCACTCTCTCGCGTGGTGGCGGTTAGCTCCCCGTTGTCCTTGCGCTGTTAAAGGAGGAGCAAACGAGTGGGGAGGACAGCGAGTGAAACGCGTGGCTCGTGCGCTTTTGTGACAATTAGAGGCTCCGTGTAGCTAGCCATAATTTTGCATACGGTTGATCTGTGACGTGCGTTAACGCGTATTCGTCTAAGAAAATCTAGGAGAACACGGAAGCGGGAAGTGAACTTGAGTGAATACATGCTACGACAACTGAAGAGCAGCACAAATGGGTGAAAATTAGTTATTTCGGCCGCCTCGGTGGTACAGTGGTTGCGGCACTCGGCTGCTGGTCCGAAGGTCGTGGGATCGAATCCGGCCGCAGCGGTATAGCATTTCAGTGGAGGCGATATGCTGGAGGCCCGTGCATACTGTGCGATGTCTGCGCACGCTGTACAACCTCAAGTGGTTAAATTTTTCGGCGCCCCTCATATGCGTGTCGTGGTCTTGGCATGCGAGACCCCGGTAATTATTACAAACGAATGAATCAGACAAACAAAGGAATGGAAAATCGCCGATTTTGCCATTGAAATTTTTGCTTACCGCGCGTCATTTTTTTTTATACTTTACCCGCGATAAGTGTCACCGAAGTTTGCTCAGATATAAGAAGAAAGAAAACCTCGCTGAAGAAAGCATCCTCCAAAATGTCGTTACTTGCGGCGTATAGCCATCATAATGGCTAGTGAGACGTCAGTGCGATATAAACGAGAAAATGAGGCAGTCCAAGACGGAGACGCCAAGAACGGACCTGTCGAGCCACACGACCTCTGTAGAACACGTATCAATCAAAGGTGGCCCGGGGCAATACGCTTTAAGCAGTCGACTATCAGTCACGAAGCCTTCAATTCCTTGCAAGGCCATTTGAGGGTAGCATAATCGCTGCATTGAAAAAAAAATCTGAATAATAACCTATCCTTAGGCTCTGCTCACTGCTTTTCGGTGATTCGCTGTGTATTTTACACTGTCGAGGTGCCACGTAATCTGCTGTGAAGCAGTTCGAAGTTAGTGTCGCGTAACTAAAGAAAAGCAAAAACACTAAGGTTTGTTTCAACTTCTCCTAATAGTGACGCCTTTTAAGAGCGGAGCTCTTTATACCGGCCGTAATTTGTCCGGTCAGGAAGAAAAACTATTATCATTACGAAATACCATGAAGGGATGCGCGTGTACTTCTATGCTTCTTTTTACTCTTGCGCTTATGCCCTCACCCCACTACAGGAAGGTGGATACGTTTCATAGCACAGTATAGATTGGTGTAGTGTACAACGGGTTGGGAAAGGGGAGTAAAGGTGAGGAGGAGAGGATAGAATAAAGCATATCATAGCATTGTACAGTGTAGTAGATACAGCAAGAGGTGGGAAAGGTAGGCGACAGTGACGAGGATCGAATGACGTGGAGGTGACGAGGGAAGGAGGGCGTCACAACCGGACATTGCCCACCAAGGCAATTTGAACCTTGACAACCTAGGTGGTCAAAATTTCCCGAGCCCTCCACTCTCACAATCATACTTGTTTTGAAACGTAAATTCCCAGAAATCAATCAACACACGACCCATATTACGTAACATGACGTGACAGCTCGTCGCGTGAGATGTTCTCGCCAAGCTATAGTCACGTGACAAATCGCGGGAGTCAGTTGAGCTTGCAGAAACCAAGAGAAGCTAGGTCGGCCGTAGGCTCCGCTCTTCGTCCAGCCTTGCATCGCTAGTACAAGCTGCCCAGATTATTTTTTCTTTTATCTTCTTTAGAGGTCAGGATTATGCAACACGTTTCTCCGCTAGGCTTCAGTGTCCTTAATTATTAGTTGTACTTCCTTCACTGCGATGCTCCCACCTTTGAGGCAAGCGGAAGTCACTGAATGCACCGGTGCAGCCTGCGAGAGAAAGCCAGCCAAAACGGCCGCGAGGCCTTGAAACTGGAGCTTCCGCTTACGGCCATACTTGCTTGGCGTCGAGCTCGGTATAACGGGGCGGTGGAAAGAGGAAAGCACTTCAATGAAGCCGCGTTCGCTGCCTTATTTGAGAGCCCCTCGTGATTAGAGACGCAAATTTTCTTGGGTAATTGGTACTCTTACGAGCAAGAGAGGACAGAGGGGAAAAAAAAACGCGAAGAATAAATGAGTGCGATAACGACGCCAGTTTAATGTGTACGCTGCATTTTCATACAGTCTGCTTCAGTTTGTTCACTGGCCATGCGACAACCGGTTTGTTTGGATTTTTTTTAGTATTATCTGATTTCTGTTTCGTGTGGGTGTTTGTCTTTCATTGAACGAAACACTTAGACATAACTTAAGACTGTTTCTGTCTTATGTACCTTATAGGAGAGAGAGAGAGGAAGTCAGGACAAGAAAAAACAGGGAAGTTAACGCAACTGAACTCTATAAGATATTCGGCTCATGGGAAAGTTAAAGGAGACTATATAGGTGACGAGATGGAAGTGGCCCGCGCTCGCGTAAGGGTACTGTTTGTGCTATCATATGACGTGTTTATTTATGGCGCCCCCGAAGCCTCAGTCGATTTACTATCACACGTGACACTTACTATCTTATTATAATGACGTTAATGAGCATGCATTTCAATATCGACAGATTTGCTACGAATGGAAATTGAAAACTGAAGGGTCAGGTGTTACGAGAAACAAACAGTTCGCGATCCGCCGCTAGCCGAATCTTCACTGAAGCGCCATTGCGCCGTGTAAAGCAAAAAGAGTATCGTGAAAACTGTGTATTTAATGTTGCCATTTATTTCTCAAAAGTGCATTTTGTTCTTTTCTCTCTGAGCGTCAGTACGTGCGACTAAATGTGTGGAAGTGCATACTAGCGAGGATATTGAAGCGTTATCTGATACAAACATGAACTTGTGGACGCTACAGAACTTAATGTTGGCACACACGCGAAGCAGGAAACGCGCGTCACCACATTCGCAGGCACTAAACAAATCCCTAACCTCCGGCTACATTAAGCACTAAACACATCCACACATAGGACGAGATGAAAGCTTTCGGTCGGAATACTCGACCTTCACGTACTGTCGTTTCCGCATTGGTTGCTTCCATGACAAAAGTTACTGGCAGCCTTCCGGAAACACACGCGGCTTGAATGACTGCACGAGCGCTGACGATCAGAAAGGATCAGCGCAAAGACAAACCGAAGCCGTGCTTGCGCAATGTGTCTGAGGCGGTGTGCCGCACGGGAGATCGGCGGTTTTGTCGCTCGCTAGCTGCTATTCCTAAGCGCCTTGCCGTTAGGTTGATCGGCGCGGCCTTCGGCGATTGCCTTGGCAGCCTCGCTCTTTTAAGGCTATCCAAGAATAAGGGGGGAGAGAAAAAGTCTGCGAAGCGCCGAGCCAGTTTAATATAACGAGACTTCATGTTTCTTTTTACTTCAGTATCGCTACGCTTCTTTCGTCTTTAGGTTCCTTTTTCTGTTCTTTTTGTGATGCCTGTCTGTGTATAATGTATTTGGAGGCCCATAGACAGGTGAAACAAAATACCCTTCACTTTTGATGTAATGTGTACGCTTGAAGGAAGGCTGGGCTGAGGCCAGAGAGATAGCTGTCCTTGATGGGTTTCCTTTTGTACTGAGATGTATGCGTGCTCCTGGTGTTACGTGAAGACAGTGTGGTGCTGCTGACAGTTGAAGCTAAATATGTACATTGAAAAGATTCAAGTGCGAAAGAGAAATGCGACTTGCATACTTCAAAAATGAAGTTAGTGTGCAATATGCAACTAAAGCGATCTCCCTACTTATTTTTATTTTACCTACTTTTACATTTACTTATTCTTATATTTATTTCGGCGATCCCTCTACGTCTTACTTCTGCTTTCCTTCCGTGCGGTCTCGGGAACCAATAACGTACAAGTTATCCCGTGGATCAGACAGGGTGGTTCAAGGGTCCATTTTATTTCACCGATTCGCAAAAGTATTGAACTTTAACAGAGGGAATACTCAGCAATCATTCCTACACAATGGATTCTACGGCTGCTAGCTGACCTACAGATCTCTAAGTGGCACATAGTGCTGCCTCCTATTGTAGTAATTTCGAATGCGTGGCATATAAGTTAATAAGTGTAATATGATAAATTTTACTTGCCAATCCGCTTGCACGTGTTACGATCCCGCTGGTGACGTCGATGGGGTCCACTATAAGAATAATTTTTCGTGTGAATCTCTCTGCTATGCAATGCCGTCGTGACCTATTACGGTTTCGATGTGTAAATGACATACCGTTGTTTTACGTGTTGTTTTATCACGCTGCCTTCGGGGTGACCAATATCGTGCACTGGAATGACATGTCTTAGAGCCTGGCTTGTAGCAAGGGTTTCTTTCTGTATTTTTTTTTCTTGTGTGTGTGTGCGCGGGGGGAAGGGGGGGGGGGGGCACTTGCTGAAGCCCTTGACTATTTGAGGAAAGCATCTATGTTTCAGCAATTGCTATCGCTAAAAACTAAATTTAGGGGTAGCGAGTGCAGGCCCGTAAACAAATAAAAAAAGATCCCCCCCCCCCTCTTTTTTTTTAAATTAGGGGCCTGCTTAGAGCCATTGTAAATGTTCATTCGCCAGGTGTCACTTGATGGCGAACAGTACCAAGAAATGGGCATCTGTACTTATAAGTGCGAGTAAGAGAGCGCACGCAGTATGTGAACATTCTCTAGCCCCCTTTCCATTCGGAAAGTTCCCGTGGGTCGCGGACATCCGGCCATTATTTGTTGCTACAAAAACACCACCCGCCTTGCCTAAGCTCTGCTGGCATCGCCCTTGATTGTATTTTCCACGGTACGGCACGGCGGCGCACCTCGACGCAGGTGCGCATTTACTCAGCCAGTAATTTCGCGTCAGCCACAAATAATACGGCGCTTTGATATTGAAGAGGTTATTAGGCCGCAGGGCTATATCTCTCTGAGCGCACGCGCTAACGTTACAGGTCTTTCGGTTTCGCAAGCTGCGACAACGTCTCGCTGTTGTAGAGCCAACCCACGGCCTCTCTTTGGAAAGTACGTGCGTGCAAGATGGACGGCACGGTGGTTTTGGACGTCAGTTTACGCAGGCGTCTGTGGTATAGATTCTCGCGCCTCGACCTTGCCGGAAGAAGGTTTTAGCACGCGCAGACTCGCGGGCACCTATGCGTGTGTATACGGAAGGTTGTAGTGCTTGGCAGGCAGGCAAGGACGCGTAATTGTTACGCCCATCTCGGGAACGAAGGAAACGGCCTCGTTGGAAGGCGGTCACGGGGGGGACTATATACGGAGAAATCGAACCGCGATATTACAGTAGTGTGTGACTCACTGCACTGTCCTTTAATTCGGTTTGAGATAGTAAGTTATGAATCACGCTAAGGGTGCTGGAACGAAAAATGACAGGCGTAATACTGAGAGATAGGGGGGAAACAGTGTATTAGAGAAGAGACAAGTGCAGCCAAATATTAGTCGACGTTGAGAAAAAAAAATAATGACCATGAGCATGCCACGTAGTCAGGAGGTCAGATGATTGTTGATCACTTAGATCGATCGACAGAAGGGGTGCCAAGTGAAGCTAGGAGTGGCCGTGGACGACAGAGCGTGAGGTTGTGTAGAGAAATTAAAAATTTCCCAGACATACAATACAATCAGCTGGTTCGGGGCACGACAGTATGTACATCGTTGTGAGAGCTTCTCGTGCTGCTCTGGACGTAATCTATAAGGTCACAACGATGACGACGACGATACTGCTTGGTCTAATAATTTCTGGGGTATTACGTCCCAAAACCACGATATGATTATGAGAGACGCAGTATACAATGGAAGTATCCGGAAATTTCGACCACCTGGGGTTCTTTAACGTGCAATGACATCGCACAGTACGCGGACCTCTGGCATTTCGCCCCTATCAAAATGCGGCAACCGCAGCCCGGCTCCGATCCCGCTTCCTTCAGGTCTGCAGTCAGGTGCCATAGCCACTAGGCCGCTGGACAGGGTAAGCTGCTAAGAAAGCAGGCTGCGTCAAGGGTGTACGGAGAAGAATGGAGAACCACGTTGGGATGATCACATTAGTGAAGTGAAGCCTTTCACCCGCTGCGCTTGCACAGGAGATCACGCTTCCTCGATGGAGCACACCGAGCAGTCAGGCCAATCGTCACCACCACCTGTCTGTCCCTTTGATGCACCTCTGTGTGCGAACTGAACTACGCCGAAGAGAGGCCACCCTGTTTTATCGCTTATGGCTAGAAGTAGCATTCACAAATTCTTATTGATTTTGCATCTGAATGGGCGACGACACCCTTTCTGATGCCTTTCGTAGCGACGAGATGCTACAACATATTCTGTGCGACTGTCCTTTATATAATGCTGAGAGACAATCCCTGGAATCCGCTCTAGTGCACCTGGACCAATGTCTGCCGAAGCCATTCTTAGATTTCATCGACAGAACACATTGCAGCTAAAGGCGGCAGCGAATGACTGAATAGCTTTTTAAAAGAAACAGACTTGGACAGACGGCTGAGTCGCGTACCACGCAAGAGTGACGGATGGTGACTGATTGTGTATGTGCTATGTTATGTGCTGTCTCTCTTTACTCTCCATTTTTTCATATATCCCTTCTCGCTCCCACGTGTAGGGTAGCAAACCGGTTGTCCTTGTACGGTTAACCTCCCTGCATGTCCCTCTTCACTGTTTCTTCTCTTTCACCGGCTGACTGCTCACTTGGAAAAACAGAAAAATTAACACTAGTAGTTGCCGTATTCGTACACTTCCAGCTAGGTTTTCAATAGGCCCGACTTTTATCGAACTCTAATTAATCTTCAAACCGTGTTCAGATTAGCTGTATTTGAAAGGGAGAAATATCAGATATTTGAAAGGGAGAAATATCGCGGCATTTTCCGCTGCTAGGGCTCGATCTTACGAAATCCTCCCGGTACGCTCTACATTTACTCGTGCTGTGTACATACACGAGAATTACGAGGCAAACCTTCAGGCATGCACCCATATCGCGCTTTCATTAACTACACTCCGTTATCTCAAACCTATCTCGGCGACCGAGTGCCCGCGTCCATATACACGCCACCTCCGAGTGACCTCCTTTATCAACTCGCGATAAAAAAGCTCCGGAGAAAACAACGGCTTCGCCGCAGAACAGAGCGGCCCGTACGTACAGTTTAACTCCAAGGGCTCGATCCAAATGAGCGCCGCTTCGTGCCGTGTGCTCAAAGCGGCTGCCGCGTGCCCGCCTATAGGGGCGACACGAATTGGGAGTTTTGTGTTCGTTCGGCGGCGTGGAAGTCATTAATCCAACGTAAGCGCGTGTAGAGCACGCCGCACAATCTCTGGCCGTAATCTTAATCCCACAACGCGTGCGCGAGACTGCGGCAATGCAACGCGCCCTTTGGCACTGCGCAGTACGCGCGCGCACTGCCCTCACGCGTAATATTTTTGTTTTTACTTTTCGCGCTAATCCTCCAGTACGCGACTGAACCGACGCCCGGGCCCACGCTATAGCTTCTATAAGGCCAATTTTCCGGCATATTAAAATCAGGGACGCAGTTGCTTACTGTCTGCAATCTCGCGCGTATTTTTGTATAGCATGGAACATGCGTTCTTGCACAAGCCCTTCGAAATGTGTGTGTGTGTGTGTGTGTGTGTGTGTGTGTGTGTGTGTGTGTGTGTGTGTGTGTGTGTGTGTGTGTGTGTGTGTGTGTTTTACTGTAATGGGTGGCTCGGCTTCTGTGATATCGCGTTGCTTGCCGAACTAAAAAAAAGCAAGAACGCGAGAGTCGTTGCAACAAAGGCGTCCTAGATCGCTTATCGAAAACGCGGAAACAAATTTTGTCAAAAAGTCACTCACACATGCACAAGTAAGCCCGCACGTTCACCGGTACAGTGTATTATAGTATACGTACCAACGGTGTCTTGCAACAGCGCTCACCTCTTTCATCCATATCCTCTTCCTGTTAGTGATAGTTGTGGCGGGCTTGCAATCGTAGATTAGAATTAACGTTAAGTAATACCTTAACCCATTGAGGACCACGCTTTGAAAACATATTGCACCGTTACTGCAAGCTCACCTGGTCAAAATCGAGAAAGGCGGTTTCGGGCGTAATGGGAACATGGAATTTGTTGCTCGTAACAAGGCATTTAAGGTATGTGTAGGTACAGGTGGGCAAACGTGAAATGAAGAAAAAGGAAACGAAATGAGCTACGATGAGTTTGCTGTAACGTTTCAGTATACAAGAAAGTGGAGCTAGTTACGTCATACGCCTGACCGGCATATAGGTTTGATTGTTTCTGAGCGGCCCCCGACACGAATTTTATTTGGGCAACTAAGGTTCTATATTGCTATCTCATATGGACTTCTTCATCGATGTCTGCTCTGTTTACCTTATTTCTCACCCACATTCCTTAGTGGGGCGCTGCCTGCAATACGCCTCAAGCAAACTCACACAATCGCTGTGCGTGGTAACCAAGAATGCTTGCGAAGCAATCTTTCTTCTGAACATTTACGAAATTGTTGTCTTTCAGCTCCCCTAGTGTACTAGCCCGGCGCAGCGGTACGAAAATACTGCGTCTTGAGGCACGCCACTTCTCGGTGCCTTGCGCAAAGAGCGTATACGTTGCATAGCGACACACTGCATGCTGGAGTTAAAAGCAGCGCGGCGATTGCGTACCTCCCATATTCACTTAAATGGCCTCCCAAGCGGCTTCGCCAGCGCTGTAATTGCGTGCATTCACGCATTCCTGCGCTCATGCGCTTTCTCATTCAGCATCGGAATGCTCTCAGCGTGCGCATAATATTTCGCTGTCAGCGCTGGTCAGCCCCGCGGACCGCTGTATGGCCTAACCGGCAACTACACTGCTCCACTATCTACGTTTATTATCACAGAAGAAGACTATCAACTCTCAGAACCGGACATGACTATGGCAAATAAGTGTTTGCTCTCTCTCTCTTTCTCCCCATTATACCTGTCGCTTGAGTTTCGTTTGTCGGTCAAGGAAGCCGGATTTAAGCGTTCGTAACGGGGGCGGGGAGGGGGGTCGTGGTAGCAGTGGATCACTCATTCCCAGAACTGCATCTTTCGTCATCTGAGACTCCCATTTAATTAGTATGAGTGCCATGGTTGTTCATAAAGCACCTGTTACGCGCCGCACTTGGCTATAACGGCCATTCAGCACTGCAACATGAAAACACTTAAACTGAAGTAAAATAGCAAGTTGGGCGAGTAGGTTGACGTAGGAGCGCTTAACAATGCGGGGACATGAGGAGGAGTTCAGCGCCTTTTTTGTGTACTCCTCTCCCTGTCCCCGTGTAGATAAGCGCAGTTTTGAGGAAATGAACTTAAAGTGGGTTGACGTCTAGCGGATGACGAGTTTCTCTACGAGCGGAAATTTTATTTGGTATTCGGCTGCGGGTGCCGCACGAACGAATTTTGTGGGAAGTACAGGAAAACATTGAACATTGCGGAGAAGGCTATCACAGTATACATACAAGAAGGCACATACATAGGGACAGAAATAAAAGCGTGGTTATCAAAAAAAAAAATCCGGTAGATCCCGCGCATTATGGGAATCGATATCACGCAAAGCACTCCCTCGAAAAGGCGACCTAGGCATGGTATTTAGCCCGATTGACGGCTGTCACCTAGTGCGCGACCCTGGTACTGCTCTACCAGTGTAAAAAGCTGATGTAGTTATCTGGAACGTAGTGGAAATTGGCTATATGATTACATTAAATTTTAAAGAAGGACAAGTGTTGTTCACTGCAGGTGCATCCAGTCTTGAATGACTGGAGATAGTTCTTTCGCCCGAGAGCCACCTATCAAACGATGGTGCTGTTTGCAGTTCCTCATATATAGGGGCAGCACTTTGGGCGCTGCACAAATTCTGTCTGCCCCGAAAATATTAAATAAAAGATCGTGTGTTTCGTCCGAGCTGCATGTTCGGACGCAGTGAGTTTCATTTTTCACATTTGTGGTGGTCTGTCTAGCCGTCGCAGCTTATTAATGCAGTGATACGCCTACCATAATTCAAACCTAATCGAAGTTCCACATTCCAACGACATCTCTTAGGCAGTATAGTTTTGTGTGGCTATTTGCTCCACAGGTAGACAGACAGAAAAACTTCATTGGCTAGTGTCCTTAGAGCCCCTCCCCATTAACGCCGTGTCCCTGTACCGCCACACGGTCCCACACCACGTCTACAAGTTCATGCCCTGACAGCGGCAGCCCGAGTCACCTCGACAATGCGATTTCGGGTCCGTAAACGAGAGCAAGACCTCGCAGTCCTCCCAGCTTGAGATGGCACGCTGTGTCTGCGGGGAAGGATCGGCAGGACAGCTCCACCAAACGATGGATGCGGCACTCAGTTGCGGAAGGCGTAGCGTAAAACATGACCACGGACGCCACGGCTTGACTTGACATGCATAAAGCTTTTTTTTTTTTAATTGTGGAGTACTTTAAGCCCGAGCTGTCGACGTCTACTCATGTCGTGCTCACGCTCAGGGAACAGCATTTGAAGTCAGGGCCAAGACATGCCCATAACTGACCGAAATTGGCTAAAATGGGTGTGGATTAACAACGGCGATTAATCGCCTAATGAGACCAAAGTAAGCGAAAATAATACGAGAACGCCAGTGAAAAACATAAGGGAAACGCAGGCGAATCACTGCTCCGCTCTTACAAATTTCACTGCAGCTGACCTGGCTTAGATTCTGTGTTAAGCGGTGGAACGTTCCTGCTATAGTTTACAAGTGTGTACTATACTGTATGCCACAAAGCAACGTTCACGTTTTGTCGTTAGAGAAACAAATACTGCAACAATTCTTCATATTTTGACAAGTATCCTGCCATTTGGTCGCATAGTTTTGTCTTGTTCTACCAGTTCTTGTATAGGCATAAATAATTTAGAAAATGTAAAAAAAGAAAGAACGAAATAGAGGGAGCACCTACTGCATGGACGCTGTGAAGCGCGAGCGAAAAGGCGCGTAGGTCTTTTGTGTACCCTCAGAGGGCGTGCGTGCAGCATCAAGGGCACGTACGCTTGAAAAGGCCTGCATGCTCGGTTACTGCGAGTTCTCGCTTTATGCGAGCGGCACAAAGACGCGCATGTATACAAGGAGGGTGCGCACTGTGGAACAAACAAGAACACTCGCTTCCTTTCGATCTTAATCTTCGAACACTGAGCGAGCTCTTCTTTTCATCCTAGAAGAACAATGTGCGGCTTCTTTTGCTCCTCGTGAGACGGCTACGACATGGCGAGAGTTGCTTACATGTATACCATGCGTCGTTTTCACACGTTATTGCGAGCTTGTGTGAGAAGCTGTGGCAGGGCGGGACTGCGTGCGTACACGTGATGATGCCTCGGTCACGTCGCGCTGAATGAAACACGCTTTATCCCAGCCACGGTGACGTACGAGATTGTTCGGGAGATCCTACAATGCTGTCGATACAATGCGCTAACTCTGGGCAACGATGCGAGTAAAACTGCGTGTGCGTGTGCGCGCCAGCGCACATTTCGCTCGGAAAGTGGAGCGATAGTCCCAGTTTTGACACTGAATGCAAATTGTGAATTCGTGTGTTTGACAGCCATATTATTTTATTTCTGCTATAAAGCTCTTGTACACTATACCTCGTTTATTTAACTTTCAAATCTAATCAGAGAGTTTAGTTAAGGGTCTGTCAGCAGGCTTTCCTTTCTTTGACATAAATCTCCCTGCTGTAGTATCTTAAGAGTCAGTGTGGCTTTCGTCGAAGTCTAAATGAGACCTTACTGCTATACGCAGAACATTTTTGTAACTGGAGTCAAATTTTTAATTTGTCGCTCATCGCTCGTTTGTGATTATCTTGGGTGATTGTACTGAGCCATAGAGAATCAGTGATCGGTACTGAGGCGAAACCACTGCAATAGAGGTTTGTTTTCTTCTGGGGCTATTGCACTCTATACTTACACAAACGTATGAATAAATCATCAGGGATCATGATGTCCGGACACATTGTGTCTATCCCAAACTGCCTTCACGCATAATGGCTACTCGCACGTGACGTGAGCGGTGCCCCATGCCGTTAGGCCCTGGATCAACAGAGCCAAAATTAACGTATCGAGGTCGTAGTAGTTACGTAGCCCCGAAAGCGCCAATGTATGACGATGACCACATGGCGGCTGGTTTGCGGAACACTGCAGAGCGAAAGCGAAAGTGTGCTGCACCCTCACACAAAAAGGTCAAAGACGAGGACGAGAGTCACGTTTTCCTTCTCCAAAATTGCTCTTGGCCAGACTTCTCACTGGTCTTCCCTAACCATTGACCATCCATCTCACTCACCTGGCCTCCCCGCAGACCGTCCACCGTGGTAATATGGCTACTGGACCTCGACGGACGGTGTCGCTTGGGCTGGGACGCGCTGACGTGGCGGTGGCCCGTGTGATCTATCTATCTATCTATCTATCTATCTATCTATCTATCTATCTATCTATCTATCTATCTATCTATCTATCTATCTATCTATCTATCTGTCTGTCTGTCTGTCTGTCTGTCTGTCTGTCTGTCTGTCTGTCCTGTTATTATAGCTAGCAAACCAAATTTACCCTTCCGGTTAACTCCCTAACTTTATCCTTACTTTCAGCTGGCTTACACTCTTTATTTATCTCCTTGCCATCCGGCTGCTTGACCCCGACTATAACCTATACGGATTATCCTAAGCTGCACGTTTTGCGGACTGCCTCCCCCCCTTTCGTTCCCTTTTTCTTTTTCGCTGCATTTTGGGACTATTCTGGCGGACGAACGTGCAGCTGCATATTGGGAGCCCGCGTACACGCGGCATGACCCGATATCTGGGGGTCCCCGACCGGCAGGTCTCGATCGTGCGTCTCGCTTTAACCCCCACCTGCTGACCGGGGGGACCGGGGGACATTACAGTGTGCTACCGCTCGACCGGAAGTGAAACGCCGAGGCGTCCTGAAGAAAGACGAGCTGCATGTGCTGCCCTTATGCGCAATGGCGCTTGCATGGACGAGGCCACCTTCCGAAGCTTGCGTTAGGCACAACTCCGGGGGTGGACGCGACGTGTCCAGCTTCCGCGCTTTTTAATCGCCCCGTTTCGTTGATGGGTCGTGGATGTAAGCGTAGCACACTTAAGGTCGGGTCGTCGTTCGCTCGCGGCCTTCCATCCACCACCGTCGTCCGGACGCGAGACGTTCGAGGTTACGACTGTGTCCCGTTCGTGAATGCTCACCGTCGAGAGCACGGATTGTTCTTTCCAGCTGACACAAGTGGAGCGCGCGTGCTTGTTTATTTTACTTGTTTATTATCTGTGGACCTCCCGCAAAGCGGGCGCTTCGTCGTTTGTTCGTTTACTTTCACCTGTAACTGCGCTGCATGTCACGTTCATTCAAAACATCCCTCTCTTTCTCTCTCTCCCTCTCCCTAATTTTGTCTCGGAAGATCATGTCGCGAGGAGTGAGAGTGCTTGCTCTGACTCTACGCTCCGATTGGCGCTTTGAATGACTGACGGATTAATTCTTTTATTTTTAATGACGACACAATAGGCTCGGGAAGTTGTTGTGATGTTTATTGTCTATAAAACTTTAACTATCCTGAGTGGCCTAGTTGTTATGCTACAGTGCTGCTTGAGCTCCAAGACATTTACTCGATTCCACGCCGTGGTGGGCCCATTTTCGATCGGGGCGAAATTAAAAAAAGAAAAAAAAAACCCGCGCACTTAGATTTAAGTGAAATTTAAGGAATTCCGGATTGTGAAAAATCAATCCGGAGTGTCCCACCACTGCCTGCCTTGTAATCATGTTGTGTTTCCGTGCTTAATACCCCGGAGTTAAGTGAAATACATGTCATCTGTTAAATTCTGAGAGGTATACCGGACATAGAATGAATGCGCTATAGATATGACCAAGTCGTCAAAGTATTTCCGCGAAGAACGACACAATTAACAGACAATCAATTTTAACGCTAGTGTGGCATACATATTTGTAGATTGAACGTTCTCTTCCGTAACATCCGAGGGTGGACCCTAAATACGTGTTTCTGATAAATCCCGGAATTGTAAAGAGAACAGTTGGAGATTAAGTTCGTACTTCGATTTCTAGTTTCCTTCCTTTTATCTGCGTTTCGCCTGGTTTAGGGGCGAACTGGTTTCTGGGTTATCTTTCGTGATGCCGTAGAACTAAGCCACTTCCTACGAGTGACATGCCGTTATGTAGACCAGCACGCGCCGATACAATCGTGGCGTAGATGACCGCACCTGCGGCCTTCCGGACGTTATGCCCGTTCTCAATGGCATAACGCGTTATTGTTCGATTGCAGTTCGAAGGTTGTCGAATCAATAACAATTTGATCCCGTGAGGAGCATTTCATTGTAGCGGTATTCGGTATTGGTTGGAATTCAGGGTATACGTTCGCCTTAGACATTGAAAAAGGAACTCGTTGCCAGTTTGGTACCGAAATTCCAGTGTGTTGTTTCATTAGTTAGGCTCTTAAACGCTTTACGTACATGTGTTGTCTTCACGGCTAGCGACTCAAGTGGAGTGCGTCCGGCTTGTCTCCTTATAACTTCATCGTTTACGACGCAACGGAATGAATTCTCACAGTGGGAAAAGTCAGCGCAGGGTAGCGTACGTATTGTGCTCCGCGACTGAAACACGATAACCAAAACGCGTGGCTACCGTCTATTATTCTGCAAACCTTGCGAGTGCGTTTCTCCGTTAAAAACGAGGCGTTGTGTTTGGTCACAAGTGGGGTCGGTGACCGCACCGTCATGCATATGAAAGGCGACAACAACAACAACAACAACAACAACAACAACAACAACAACAACAACAACAACAACAACAACACTTACAGATGAAAATGAAGCTACTAACAACAAAGCTAAATGGCTTCATTTTCGTTTGGATCGCTGTAAGCGCTGACTGGTGGTAACTTGTGCAACTCTTGCTTGGCCTCAGGCTAAATCATCCACACTTCGGTTGCCTTAGTAATTTTTCTTCGTATCTCCTGGCCACGACGACGTTGGCTAGAGCTCGTGTGGATATAGTTTTTCGTCATTGGCGGCATTTGCTCGAGCTCGAACCGGCGGATTGTTCCATCTTGTCTAACGAATCGGTCAGGAAGTAGTGAACACTGAGCTTGCACGGCAAACCATTAGCCTGCGTTTCGAATGCAGCCAGCCGCATCAGCCGCCTGCGGTTAGTTAGCCAATGCTCTTTGAGAAGTACGCCATGCAACTTCACGATCGAAATGACCAAGCGGTCCTGCAAGCCAACAGAAAGGATACACATCGTTTTGCAATGCGATGGGACTATTGCGCTGACCGGCACTTCCGCATCGAATGATTACGGTGTGTTGGTGCGACTAGATTGTACGTACGCTCGATCACTTTCTTTCGCATTGAATCGGATCCAAGGCCCATTCGTACGGGTGATACTGGGAGTTCTGCAAATGCAATGCAGTGCCAGCTATTAAGAAGGAGGATGTGTGTAAGGAAAAATTCAATGGAGACTGGTCTTTGGAGAATAGGCTGATGTCTCCAGCATCCAGCAGTCGCTTACTACGCGCAAAGGCAAGCTGAATTGATATACAGGTTAAGGACACCTCAAGTGTCAGTGCTCTTAATGCAAAAGCACAAGCGAAAGCATAATTGGGGATTTGTTTTCTATAACTAATTATGTATTTTTAACAGCGCAAATTTGATGGCCAATTCAAGCAAGGTGCATATATAATTCTATCACTGAGTTGCTATTTCTTCGGTAGCGTCCGAAAGTCGCCTTACTGAAGTGACTATTTTGGATGGTGGCACTCCGCGCATGGAAGTGATCGTTTCCATACACCGGATGCACACACTGATAATATGTTATCTTCAAGTGTATCGCCGAGGACGGTGTCCCTTGGGAAAGCTATCCTATCTCAATTATTCCTTCTACAGTTCTCGCTTGCTTCCTATGATTGTTACCACACTGAAGCACCCTGAGCCATTTCGCTTTCTTCTCTAGTAGAATAAGATGAATGTTACATGAACCACTTTAGTGGCTGGGGCGAAAAGGATCAAGTACAAGAACTGATCAATAGACTTACTCCCTAAGTCCTGCTAGACAAGAGGGGCGTTTTTAATTTAACAGCGAAATTGACTGCCTCCGCAGAGCGAGCGCTTAAAAGGAGAGTGCAAGGACATGCTTGCATTAGGCGTCTCCATTAGCAACCGATGACAGCTCTCGAATGATCGGTGGCCTGTCCGGATAGTTGCGGGCCACCCATACGCTGAGACGCTGTTAAGCGGACGAAAATTGTATGCGTCGGAACCGCACCAGGCCGAATTATCGCGCCAGAAACCATTTCGACGTGTCGCTGAAGCACCGATACCATCTCTCCACACCCTTTTATCGTTCAGCGCTTCAGTACGAACAACCTCCAAGGTTGAGTCGTGTATGAGATACATCCCCCCCCCCCCCTTTTTTTTTTCTTTTTGCATGGCCCGTCTCAAACTAACGCCTTATGAACGGCGCAAATGATGTTTTCTTCAAGGCGCATTCAATCATTCGTCGCGTTTGCATATTTATGTAGCCTGGTAGCTCTATAGCTTCAGAAGATTCCTGAGGCGCAGGTCTCCACGCTAGCTCGACATCAAGGTCTGCGGTCGTTTACAAGGTTGGAGTGGACCTTCTCGCCACTGCTGCGGTTCACGTACTGCGCAATGAAACGGTGGCCAAAAACCGGGTTTGCCCAGCCACACGGGATTTCCGCGCGTCATTTATCCGGATTTGTACGGCAGGTTACGCGCATTCGTATGGACTTTACCGGCGAGGTGTTTTACGAAGCTTGACGTACCGATATATAGACGACATGCTCAGGTAGAGAGTACAGTTGTTGGCGCTTGCTGCCGGGCTAGTACTTCCTGTATGTAAGCGACGCCATCAGGAAACACTGACCATGCCACCGTATTTTTCACGTCTACCTCCCGCCCCAGTCGCAAACAATCAAGAGGTAATTTGGTCCACCGCTGACGTATATAAAAGCACAGTGTGGGTCATTTCTCACCCTAGTGGCTTTCGTTTTCCTTGCGAGATCCCAGGAAACGTCGCTTCTGGTTAATAACGGTAGCTGCATTGAGATTCCTTGTTGTGTGCCAAATGGCGGTTGTCCTTGCCAGCACGAGCGTAGTACGTGGGAAGCCACAGTGGTCATGCGGTCACACGCAGACGGTATTACGTCGAGCGCCAGGTCTTGCCGTAGCCTACGGCTACAGTGTGGACATTAGAGAAATCGATGGACGTACTACGAATATTGGCCATACCCGCTTCTATGGGGCTACTCGAATGACTCTGAGATCGGGTCAGATAACCGGAACGTCTAATGGGTCTTGGGAATTAGCAGGCGGCATTCTTTCGCAATGCCAATCAAGAAAGCGATAGGGCATTTAGTAGGGTGTGTGCTTTATCAAACAGCGTGTATGTGGTTCCGGAGGCGTTCCAGGTGGTCTTTTCTTTCTTTTTTTTATTTTGCTAGAGCACGCCGAGATTAACCGAGGCACCAGTGTCGTTCGTTCAATTATCAAGGTGCGAAAGATATATGTGTTGTAGCATTAGATACTGAACCGTCCAGTGCGATTTGAACGTAATTTTTCTTACGCGTCGAGTCAGATTGCTTTCCGCGAAGTGTGCCATGGTGTTGCCTTTCCGTTGTAACTCGCACGACTAGATGTGGCCTTCTGAAGTTGTCTAGAAGGGCCTCGTGGGGCTATGTGGAGATTTGAACGAATTCAAGGACTTTGGGAGGTCAATTTCACTAATGAAGTGTAAAGGTGTTTAGCACAACGTGTGCGTACCTTCAGTGCTCTGAAGGGAATTGGGTTACAGTCACTTAATGTCACTGAAACCCAATTCAGTGACTGAATTGGGTGGGTCACATCAGTTATTTGTGACGGCCGTCAGCTTTCTGAAATCAGGGTTCCACAGGCACTTCACCTCGGTGGACAAATGCAAAACAGTGCTTCAGATTCCCGCTCTTCTGCTTTTCTTGAATGCAGCAAGCAAACGCCTCTTCCGAAGTCCGACATAAGCGTTCCGAACCTCTGTTTCCTTAGGTCATTTCTTTTCTTATATGGGGTAGCATACGTGATTAACATCCTACCTGGTTAACTACTCCGTACGTTCTTCTTCGTGACCTCTTTCGTTAACTTAACATGTACCGTTTTCTTATCCATGCAGAAATTAATCAGGACTGCACAGTAAGGAACGTTCAAGATTTATCCGCGTACCTCCCGAGTCAGCCACGTGTTGTGTGTTCCGTGACTACAAAGGTTGCGTGGTTTGCGGTACGTATGGTTACAAAAGTGTAGTGGGGACGGTGACTTAACAGTGCATGTCGACGCTCGATGTGACAACCATGATGGTCTAGCTGTATGTAGACTAGCGATGGGGCAACCGTTCCTAACACTCCAGCGATTTGCCAACGCACACTTGTGTCAATATTTTAATCATTGTGTTTAGTAACCCGTCACTCATTTAGACATATAGTATACGGCGATAACTTTTCTTTCTCGTCGTAGGAATTAAACGTTATTTGAATTCCGCTTTCAGTAAGTATGAACGAAATATATCCCCAACGGTAATAGACCTAAGCCGTCCTAATTGCGCATTTGCACACATAGGCCAATCGACCCACCTTGCAAATGCGTGGAATAGTCCTATCAGGCCCGCATCCCTTTACGCTCCCACCTCCCTACCTCCGCCCGCGGCCCCTGGAAATTTGCGGTTTTAGCCGCAAATAATTAGTGAACAGTCAAACACAGTCACTTGCATAAACAGTCAGGGCCTTCAGGAAGTGCCCACCCCATCTGAAAAAAGAAAAATATTCTGGCTAGGGGCCTGACTGCTATTGAACACACTACAAAAATGCGTACAGCCGGCCAAATTGTTAACTGGCATTCGCTCGCTGCACTTTTCTGCGCGTCAAATTTGTATGACGTAGCCGATTAACAAACAGGTTGAGGCAGAGGCATAGAGCCCTCGGCTGCAGTTCTGCCTCAACCTTTTCGCATATCGGCTACGTCGTATAACGCTGACGCGCCCAAAAATCTCGCACCGGCTGTACAAGGTAGGCCTTGAAACGAACATGAATAATCGACTTGTGTATGTACACTGATGAATGTGAATAATTATTATCTCTATACGTCGTGCTGCCTACGTGTGGCTGCGCGTGCAAATTTCTTCTCGCAGATACGCTACACTTGGCGCTCTGCTCGTAATTATGTACATGCAGTAGCGCATACTCTCTCATATGCGTGCGTAAAAATTCATGGACGCCAAGGCCACGCTTGAACATACACGGGGAACTGAACCAACGCGAGGTGTCGTCAATAGGAGGAAACTTGACAGCCTCCCGCACCTTGAGGCGATCATCGAAGCCTGAGGGCAGCTGCTTGCTTTACCAGGTGTCGCCTTTATTCTATTCTTTTTCCGCGATCGTTTGCCAACCGCAAGGATGGGTGCTCAGCCTCTTCTTGAAGGCCGCATTGTTCGAGCGCATCATCTCTGCCTGACCATTTGGCTGTGTTTGTGTACAGAACACGCGTGCCTGTATGTGCAGGCGAAAAAAGGGGCGGAAAGGCGAGTTGAGGCGTGATGATGACAGCACAATGGCTGCTTGGGACAAGGTTTCCAGCACACGATCGTACGTCGGGGTTATCTTTGGCGTAAACGCTCGGTGCTTTCCCCGGTGCGGTACCTATGTGTTTGTCTCCGGAGGATGCCGCAATTAGATTCCTAATGATGGCTGTAATGACTGTGCTGGCGCGTATGCGACATGTCCTCGAGTACGCCGACATTGTTTCGAGCCTGAGTGACGCCTGCGTGAGGCTTCTCGTTTATTTAGAGCTTTACTTTACTCCATACCTTTTTTTTTTTTTTTTTGCGGAACAGTGGTATAGTAAATGCGAATAAATGGGGCAGGGACAGTGGTATAAGGAGGGGAGAGTGAGAGGAAAGTGAAGCTAGTAATTGAGTAACAAGTGGAATAGAACGTGCACAAACTGCAGTTCAAGTTTACGCCGTCGAAAATGCTTCCGCGTGGTCCTTTCCGCGTAGTGCCAAAGAAGTTCGTTGGTAGTTCCTGTTCGGTAACATACTCTTATGGTTTTCAATGCTCCGACGACGTACGCACTACTACTTGTTACCTTAACTGTTACATTTCTAGCAGGTAGGCAGGAATAAACGAAGCGTTAGATTCAATGGACAGAGAGAGCTTCGAACAGCAGCGGACGGAAATGGCGCTCTTTGGGTCAGTTCTCTGTTCTTTTTGATATTTGAACCTTGCATCACATTCTTCGCAAAATTGGTGAATCTTTCGCGCACAATAGGTTTCCGGTACCACAAGCTGATTGAAGGTTCATGTCCTTTAATACCTGCAGTTGTGTTTACTACTTTAATTGTAGCAGTACCTAGCCCCGCCACGGTGGTCTAGTGGCTAAGGTACTCGGCTGCAGATCCGAGGGTCGCGGGATCGAATCCCGGCCGCGGCGGCTGCATTTCGATGGAGGCGAAATGTTGAGGCCCGTGTACTGTGCGGTGTCAGTGCACGTTAAAGAACCCCAGGTGGTCGAAATTTCCGAGCCCTCCACTACGGCGTCTCTCATAATCAGAACTGGTTTTGGGACGTTAAACCCCGCAAAACAACAAACAATGTAGCAGTACCTAGGAGAGGATCAGGCGCTAACGCTCGCTTGATTGATTTCTGGGGTCTTACGTCCCAAAACCACGATCTCATTATGAGAGACGCCGTAGTGGAGGGCTCCGGAAATTTGGAAATCCTTGGGTTCTTCAACGGGCACTGATATCGCACTGTACACAAGCCTCGACATTCCTCCTGCATCGAAATGCAGCAGCCGCGGCCGGGATTAGGTCCCGCGACCCTCGTATCAGCTGCCGAGTACCATAGCCACTAGACCGACGTGGCGAGACAGGCGTTAACGTTTACACGTTGATATTAGGGATGTCAAGGCGCCGCTATCGCCTTCCCAATTCACCCTTTGATTTAATAAGGTGAAAGATTTAATGGTCTCATGAGGATTTCACCTTGAAAAAAGAAACGGTAACAGAAAATTGACGGAAAAGATTGAAAACTCTCCTCTTGTTCACCTGGTATATATATACCAAGAATGGTGTAGGTAGCTGCGAGGATGCGACTAACATAACTAGGTCATAACGTCAATATCATGATGCGCTTGTCTGTTAGTTCGTGAGTAGCGGGAACAAAATCATGTGTGTTTCATGCCCCCGCGTCTATAGTGTGGGTATGAGTCGTACGTGATAGAACGTTAACGTTTACAGCCTATGCCAAATAAACTTCATTTGATGTTCTACGTCCAAAAGTTGCGAGCTTGAACATGTCCCGGGTTCGACTGCCGAAAGTCTTGGTTTTAGTTTGCACGACTCTTCAGCGATAAATGAGAACATCGTGAATTGTTTTCCCTTACTTACTTTTTCTTTTTTCCTTGTGCATTGCGGAAAATGGGTACCCAAACGTCGAAGACGACGGTATTCACGCAACGGCTTCTTAAAGTTTGTGTCTATATATTTTACGGTACATATTCTAGCCAAGAAAAATTGTTTCTCTCGTTGCTCCCAGAACGCACCACGTCGACCCACTCGTCAAACGTTGTAATGCCTTCAGAAAACTGCATGCAGGAATGTGCTGCTCATTGAAGCAAACTGAAGGCATGCTAAATACGCGAGTGTTCAATTCGTCAAGAGCTCAGTGTTTCTTGCACTTTGGTGGCCTCTTGTAGACTGAATAGGCGAAAGGAAGTTGCATCCACATGTGCAACTTCTTTTCGGAAGGATGACTGACACTGCTCCTCAAGGAGATATGAAGGGTATATCGTACCAAATGGGCCAGCACCCAGGGGCCATTAACGTTACACATACTCCAACTTCAGTGCTGACTCTAGCGAAGGTGGCCCCAGAGAACGTCCCTATCGACATTCTGGCGTTGGTAGAAAGCGGGCACCTTTTGTACCGTTGTTGCTGAACAATGAAGCGACTCTGGGAACACGTATGATGCGTTACCGGATACGATGCATGAAGCGCGCGGGCGTGCATATTTACCGAGAATAATGAACACATCTCGGCAAGCGAGCTCTCCGTCGCCACACGTCAATGCAAGCGCGCCCTTTTGTTTGCATCTGGGACGTTGTCGTAGCGCACAAAAGGGCGCGAATGCGCCTGCCGTGCTTGTTGCTTGATGCGTGAACGTCTTCCTTTACCGTCGATCGAGGCGTGGCCCGAATGCCATGATAGAATACAGCGATTGCGGTGCTTGTCACGTAAAGTGGTGCCTTGTCGGAAGTCCGTGCCCTTCAAGGTTCCTGTGGCACAGAGGATCCGCGGCCCGACACGCCCCTCAGTAAACAGTCCTTCATGAAGACGTCACGTCCAGGGCGTTGGGCCGTGGGCCAACATGGTCATCCTTGATTACGAGCGAATCGCGGAGGTATACTTCTTTCTTTCTGTGGGACGTTTGCCTTTGTTTCGGGGAGCATAGCCTATCGTACGTGTGCACAACGCCTCGTAATATGGCGTTTTGCTCACAATAGCTGTAAGATTGACGAGAACGTCCTCTTTCTGGTCGAAAAGTTGACTTATGCCAAGAATGAAAAAGGGTCATGTTTGGCCAACGACAGTACAGTTTTCACTCTGCACTACAAACTCTGGGGAGATAGACTACTGGCTTCTCAGGTATATGAGATAGGATGCGAAGCCATTCAGCAGCAGCGCTTGAACTTTTCGAGACCAGCAGAGAGAGGAATAGAGCTGAGCAGGAAAGCAGGGAGGTTAACCAGAAGATGGCGTCCGGTTTTCTACCCTGCGCTGGTGTGGGGGAAAACGGGATGAAAAAGTGGACAGAGAAAGAGAGCAAAAAATAACAAAAAGTTCACACGCAGAGAAAAAATAAACGAAGAAAATAGACCAGCAAGACCAGCAAGAATAATATATGCTTACGGTATAGTTTAGGGTACCAGCTGCAACCCCGATATGTTCGGTTTATTGTTGCATGGCCTCGGAGGCCTCATGGAGGGTGCGAGCTCACGGCTGTGATGGTTCATCGAGAGCTCTCACTGATGCAGGTTACCAAGGTAGCACCGCTGATTCTACGCTGTTAGGTGAAATTCTCAAGCCCTATATCGCTGAACGAGAAGACTCTGTTCCGTTCACTGATACGGACGCAAGACAGAGGTCGCGTTAGTTTAAACGTCCCTAACTATAAACTGTGCCGCATACCACCCACGAACTCGTCAGTCGTCCAGTTCAACTTTCTGATTCCAAGTTCCTGGTTGCTCGAAGAATTGACTCACGCGAAGACTGAAAAGGCGCCATGTTCAGCCAACGGCAGCTACGCGCTCGATAATCTCGTAAAGCTCTTTGGATATGAGCTTTACTGAATTTTCACGATCTTTGAAGCCGAAACGCGCCCGTAGACAAGCACACTATTCAGCCGACGCTAACTAAATTGATGCTAACTATCCAGCCGACAGTTCTCACACTCTGTAAAAACCCATTTCTACAGCTGCGTCAATGAATCACAGCGTGCTGATGCTTCACATCAGCGCCTGGGTAGGCGATGGCTTTCAGCATCAAGGCCACATTGCCGGCAATCCTGAGCTTGGGCGTACCACTTGGCAGAAAGCGGCAAATTCGAGCGACCGTATAAGGCCGCCCTTTCGCGCGCTCAGCTTTCTCTCTCTATCTCTTTCTATGTATCTATCTCTTTCTCTTTCTATGTCTCTATCTCTTTCTATGTTCGTAACCTTTGTTCGTACAGAGGCGGCAAAGACGACAAAAGTCTAAGTTCGAGAATGGTATGCTTTGCACATGTGCCTATACTACTCACGAGCACTGGATTTCGTATAACATTCCCAAAGGACTTCCTAGAATAAGATTTAGCGGTAAGAACAAATCCTTACATTTGGTTCTGCGACGTGAACACTATAACGTTTTCCGTCCTAGACCCCGTGCCACGCACTTCCCATCCCCACAGGATAAGTCCCTCAGCCCCCCTTGACAGGAACTCTTCAAGCCAGGCCTCGCGGAGAAGCGGGACGTGCACTGCACAAGCAAGAAGAAATCCGTGTATAAAATATACAGAAAAGTGCATCTTCATTGCGGGAGATGCACCTTCTACTGTTCAGACGTCTTGCTGCCACAGATACGCCTGGACAGGCCGAAAAAGAATTCCACGTAAAGAAGGCCTTTAGGGAAGTACTGTATATAAGGAATGGCAATGGCAAATGAGTTCTACGGAAACCCGCAAGGTGGAGTAACGTTTATGAAAGGGAAAGATGAGCATCCACCCGTTTTGTAGCAAAATGCTGCAAGGAAATCCGTACGGATTTCTCAGAAATGAAAGCTTCCTACAGTTGCTGAAAAAATGTATGTGCGGAATATTTGCCAGAGTATCAGTACATACTGTCGTCGTCTTAGGTATTACTCATCCAAGGCTCAGATCGCTAACATTGGCGCAGACAGGGGACTGGTTCAAACTCACTCCCCCCCCCCCCCTCTCTTCCCCTCGCCAACGTTCGAGATGTTTACAGCTCACGTGTAGTATATACACCCACACAGACACATGTACGAATGCACCGTCCCCACTTCATTCTGGAAAGAAATTCTTGGCTACGATTCTGATTTCAAACCACCTTGCGTACTTTGAAAGTACTGTAAAGAGGCATACAAAAGAATGCTAGCAATGTGTGGAGCTTTAGTACGCGAAGGCAGCTTCAGAGCCCGAAAGCCGCTCAGGCAAACGCTAAATCTACAACTCGCAGTTGGCGCCAGGTGCTTAACCGCTGATGTTCTCGAGACGGGGCACGCATCCACGACCGACGTCGGCATCGGCACGACGTCATTTACATGTATAAAACACTCATGAGCACAAGAGTGCGAGACACGAACGCCCGGGTACATGCCGTACACCGTGGATACATGCAGAGGACAGTATATGCCTTCACATGGCTGTTGACGTACGCCGGCGAGCCATCCGGGTTCCTCACTTAGCGCCAAGTCATAATTGTCCGCTCATTGTGAACGCGTCGCTTTGCGGCACGGTGCCCTGTACACGGTATAGCGACGGGCAATGGCCGAGCAGCCGCCGTAAATGTGCTGGCTGCGACGTCGCATGAAACACGCTACGCCGACAAGCCTTGAGCAGCTTCGCTGCCTTAATCATCCGCGGCATATTCAAAGCCTTCGCCCCCGCAAAGCCCTTTTCCACGTATACGCGTAACCTTTCGTGATTTTGGAGACGGATGTCTCTATTGCGGTCAAAGTGACGGAGTTGCGGCACTGATGAAGTTGTTTTGTTATCGTGCTTTTTTTTTTTTTTCCTTGCATTGCTTTCAGCACTCTTGCTCAAGCGAACCACGTCCCCGCGTAATGGACGGCCATTGGAGAATGCGTCTTCATACGAAGGGCCAATGGCGCGAGAGGCCGCAAGCACGATCATCGTGATGTCATCTTCAGTGAGGTGAATTTCCTGCGGCCGGTGCAAACGTGCCGACAGAATTCGAGTCGTTTGAATGACCTGCAATCACTCGGACACGATCGGTCATCAAAAAGCGTCGCTCGACAAGAGAAGTAGATATCTTACAACAGCGTCTGCTCTACATTTTTGTACTATTCCCCCTTGATTCAATTGGGAGCTGCTTGCTGGGCTTCCGGGTGCAGTTAGACGACTGGCGCAACCAGTGTTTCAACGTCTCGTGTAAAACAAATAACGGTGGGTTGGTTAGGACAATGGTACATCTATATTAAACAAGCAAGTAACGATGACCGGTAGATGAGAAAGCAATAGTGCGAAGGCGGTATCAGTCAAGTTAGTATTATGGCTCACTTCGAAAGTTATAGCGCGCAAACCGCACGTGCATTGTCTCTCAACACGGTTGATAATGACGGTCGTTCATCGCTCATTCTATCTTTGCTCCGTAATGCGAATTAAATTTATGAGCAAGTGTCCTCTCTGTTCTGGATCTGTCTGGGATGCATAAACTCTACGCTGACTATATCAAAATTTATTTATCGGTGTTCTTAGTCTTCGGACAGTTCGCGATTTCATTCTCAATCGCACATTGTCGTATTTGGCTAGTCGGTCAACTTCTTTTAAAATGTTCGCTTAATCTTTTTCCACGTGTTCTTTCACCATTCTAAGCGTACGTTTGAATACAGCGTCAAAGGGTGACCTTAATTACGTATATTTCGAGTTCTCCTGTCGCGCATAAAGCAAATGCGTGGATGCGCACAATGAACCTTGCATATGTGGAGAGCGTTCTTCCTTCGTGAACTTCATGTCATTGACCCTGCCGAAACGTCACACAGACTTGCGTGCTATATGCAGTGCTCGGAGTGATGTTTGAACATATATCTCAGTAAGATGACGGAGCGAGGAGTCATTCACTTCAGGAGTGGTCCCGAACCATGACGCGTGGTATTGGTACAGCGTTCAATTGCGCTGGACTCGCTGAGCTTCAGCCTTCAGTCGGTTCATCGAGTGCGCACGCGAGATTCGTCGCTTTGGCTTGACCGCGATATCGACAGACTGACATATTTGCACGTCAGCGGGAGTGACCCGGGGTCAACAGCTCGAAGGGACGGTCGGGCGTGCTGCGCGGGTCAAGCACGTCCGGACGAAGAGTTGCGCGATGAATTGCTAAGGGGCGAGTCTTTGAGTGGATGGGGCGTGCATGGTGCAAGTCGCGGCATCACGCCTGTGCGCGTGCCGAGGAATTTGAGAGCCGCCAGTCACGTGAACACTGCGTTGATGAGTGTCAGAGGAGCCTTTCGGTTCTGGACAAGCACGCTTTCTGACCCCCTAAGTGCAGTTCGATTGCCGTTATGTAGACCCTGAGTCGCCGTGATTTTGGGTTACAGTCCGCAGTGTATTATACTTGTGGATGTTTCGTTCTAAATTTGGAGAGCGAAGTTTGCCAACCAGTGAGCGTAAAAAAGAAGCCATCCATCCTCGTCCATGCGAGCAAGGGCCCCGTTCGCACGTCCTATGCATTTACAGAGCTTCGAGAAAGGATGGCGTTCAAAGCGAAGCTGCGATCCTCACTAGACCGATATCCCGTGACTTTCGCCATCGTTGTGGGATTGAACTTCCTCTTTCGCAGACGGACAGGCGGAGTTCGACTCGACGCCAGCAAAGCCCATGACGTTAACCGTTTATATAGGCCTGACAATCATACCTTACTTGAGTTGGTATAGCAGGGGTGAAAGAATGGCTGCCTTATGAAGGCAGAGAAGAAACGCGCACTGTATAGTCATTCGAACACTTGCATGTTATTCAGCGCCAAATAAGCGTGATCCACATACACATACATCCAGGACAGGCACTGCCTGTCCTGTTTGCATGTGTCCCCTTGTTTCTGCCAGTGCCATCATCCATGAGTGTTCCAGAAGTTAACGACAGGCATGTCACCTAACGTGGCTAAAAATCCACAGACGCAAACTATATTGTCGTCTTACAGCAGTCTGTTTCCATTCTGTATGCATGCACTGCCTGTCCTGTTTGTATGTGTCTCCGGGCATTTCTTCCAGTGCCATGATGCACGACTGCGCCAGAAAGTTAAAGACAGGCATGTCACCAAACCCGGCTAACAGCCACAGACGCAAACCATATTGAGCATTTGCAGCAGTCTCTTCCCATTTTGTATGCATGTGCTCGTCTCACTCGACTCGCTGTAGAAATGGAGAGAGAGTGAGACAGCCACGCGGCCGAGACGTGTTTTTCACATCGCTGACAAACAAGCAAGCAGCGCCGGCAGCATCTTCCAACGCCAACGGCGCCGTCGTGACCTCAGTTGACGCTCACTTGTCACGCCGCTCCTCACAGAGGTCATGAACCGGTTCAAGAGGCACTTCCACTTTCGCCGCGTCGCTTCTGGCGCGTGCTTTTTTAGCCTCTTGCGTATGCGAGGCTCCATCGCCGAAACGTCACGTCAACCACGGCCAACGATCTCCGCACCGCCGAAGGGCGGCTCCGAACCATAGAGGAAGCGAAGCATGCACGTGCGATGTATGTACTTCAAGAACGGCGCTAGCTGGACCCGGCTCAGTTCAACTGTCAGTCGTCGGCGTCGCCGGAGGCGATGTGTGCTCGCTTCCTTTTCCTGCACACGTATAGCTCGTGCGCATGCGCGAAAGGGTGGCCGCGGGCGGACGACTCTCGACAATCGTTTTGTCCTCGGCTGTGTGAATGCTGCCGTCTCCTCTGCTAAAAATGGATCCCTCGACGTTATGGCCCGAAGGGCCAGATATGTATGGACCTTTCGGCCCGAGTGGGTGGGCTCGGCTGTATGAAGATGCCGGTTGTTTTGTTGTCGTTTTTTTAACCCTTCCTTTGTTCGACGCGACAGAACGCCTGCACTTTCTCGCCTGAAGAAATGAATGAACTTTCCTGCCCTCCTGTGACGTTTATTGCGCTCAGCGTATCGGGCGCCAAAGTCGTCTACTGAGGTTGCATGAAAGGAAGCGATAGAATGCGAGAAAAATAAAGTTAAAAGCTGCCGAGGTGCCCGTTGTCCCCGAAAGTTTTGCTCCGATGATAGCATCTGGTGACGTTTCCGCTATTGCGCATTTACAGTTCCTTCCTTATTCGGGCTTTTGGAAGAGATAATACCTCCGTAATGGAGAGCGATGAAGCAGTGCACTGAAATACTCACTGAGCTAGAAAAAGGAAAATGAATTTAAATAACGAATTTGAATAAAATTTTGCCTCATTGCATAGGTCGGTGAGTGAGTGAGTGAGTGAGTGAGTGAGTGAGTGAGTGAGTGAGTGAGTGAGTGAGTGAGTGAGTGAGTGAGTGAGTGAGTGAGTGAGTGAGTGAGTGAGTGAGTGAGTGAGTGAGTGAGGTTCCCAAGCCGCCTACGGCCACTGTATTCCGTGCGAAAGTCCGAAGATCTGGCGTTGTGTTCCGGACCGAATATGTAGTACAATGCGTGGAGGATAGTTCATCGAAGCCAGTACAACCTTAACACCCGTCCTTGCAACCGAGTATCTGTGCGAACCTGCAACCGCTTTCGCAATCATTCGCACAGGTACTTAATATGACAAATATCCTGTCAATTCGTCACGTGGTTGCGAACTGCTTGCCCAACACCGCGTCGTTATCTCACAACAGGCAACGGATTCGGAATGGTAGAGTGAGGAGGGTGGAAGCACTTTGAGAAAATCACGCGTATGCGGACACAAAGAATGCAATTTGGCTTCGACACTTCAGTGCGTAACAAAAATTGCGCGGCAGCACTGGTAATTCAGTGAACGCTTGCAATCGCGCAGCCCCCACCGCCCCCCCTCGCTCCCCTCGTTCCCCCGCTTGTCTCCCAGTCCCTTCTTGTCAGTCTTTCGCAAAACAAACTCTGAAAAAATACAAGGAAAGATAGAGACGCGTATTCTGAAAGCCGAATGACCCGGCGAGAAAATGTGCTCGACCTCACTCTACACCGCCTGCACACTTTTCACAAAATTAACCCATCAACGGCTGTTTTTCTTCAGAAGAGAAACTGACGCCATTGCTATTTCGCTATCGCGCTGCCTTGACTTTTCTTTTCTTTTTTTCCTTTCTTATTCATCTATCTGTTTCTTTAGTCAGTCTTTCGCTGCCTCATTCCGAGAGGGACCATATATTCGCGGGACCGTTAGCTGCTTTTCTGCGCAAGCGTGGACGCGGGTCGTCTTTTGCGCTTCGCCCAATGAACCCATCACCTTCAAAGGCTGACTGAGTGGTTTCTTCGTTGACGCTTGTATACGCATAGCCGCGGGAGTGTTCCGTACCGCCTTTCATTATAGCTGCTGTCCACGGCGTCTTCTTGAATATGTCTGTGCGCGCGTAGGTTTGTTTGCGTCACGTTGAACGGAGCTTAAGGAAGCCGCGCGCGCGACCACAACCATGTGTTGTAACGCTCCGCACGCGCGCGCGGAAACAGAGGTCACGTGTGACGTGTTGCGAGAATCCGTGAAAAGGGACGAAGTGCTGCGTTTCCGTTTCGCACTGTTGTTATCGTTGTTGTTTTTGTAGTTTTTGTTGTACTCGCGCTGTTGAGGCTCGGCGCGGAAAAGTGGCCCATGCAAAGTTACGTACGCGCCGTTCTTAATTGAGCATAGACATGCGTAGGCCTCCTGTCGGCATCCATTATCGTTTTTTTTTTTCTCTCGTTTTGCGATGTGTATGGTTTGCGTGTCGCAACCGTCATCTCGTGTATGCCGTCCAAACCTGCGGCATGAAAAGACATTTTCAGTTTAGGACTGCGTATGGTTATCTAAACAGCAGTGAACGCAATCCTCATGCAATCTGTCCGTGACCATTTCCTTACGTGAATGCTGTCGCATTTGTCGTGACTGCCTGAAAAGCTTTGACGCATATGATTAGGTCACTGTTTTAATTAACGGGGGGGGGGGGGTGTCAGGAGGAGGGGCATAATGTAATTTTAAGAAAGCGGAGGAGGAAGGCGAAAGGAACGAAGACCACCCAAATGCCTGTCTAGTGCGTTACGTTGCGCTGGACGAAGAAAATTGGGGGGTAAAATAAGGGAATTGTAGGAAAGGTGGTGTTTTCTGCGCAAACCACGAACCGTGCTCCCGCAGTGGGCTTCAGAATACTACGGGGCATTCTATTGCCTCCTTCCAAAGAATCAGTCCGCATATACGCGTCGTCAACGTCATCATAATCATCACCATCCTGTCTACGCCCACAACATGGCAATGGCATTCCCCGTAGTTCTCCAAAAAAACAGTCCATGAATATGTATTGCTGTACAATACCCCTATAGGCGCTGATAGAGAAAGGGAAGAGAGGAAACTAAGAGAGGAAAGAAAGAAAGGGAGAGATCATAGCAGAACACGCGCACAGTAAATTAAGGGGTCAACGAGAGGTGGTGATGGTTTGCTACCCTGCGAAAGGAAAGTGTTGGGAAAGAATGTGCACAAACGAAGCAAGTTGTGCTAACAGTCCAGTGGCAAGATAATTGTATCAAGAGAAGTTCTCAACTATAGGTATGTAAAGGCCCGTTAGCTGCAGGATATTTAGCAGTGCGCATGAACACATAGCCAGTGCAACGCAGGTACATTAATTTAGAATTTGTTAGAAAATACAAAAAAAAACAAAAACAAAAGACTGCATCATGAATCCATCTTGTGATTTTTCTTGCCGTGCGCTTCAGCCGATGGAGTCTGCGTTAATGTTGAGCGTGCTGCAGTTGTCGTTTAGGTGCTTATTGACTATAGCTGCCAAAGATAAAATCGCTGACCTTATCCTCCGTGATCTACTCACTTAATGGTTACCGCATCTGGGTTCTCACTAGAGACTATTTTTTAACCTAACCTTGCAAGTCCTTTGCCCGACCAAACGACCTTGCATATACTGTGCCTGTACGACCCCGCCCTGAAACAAGAACGAGCAATTTCGCCCAGCGCACAGAAACTATGCCACGGCGCATAGCCGCGGTTGTCAGTCCATGAGCGCGCCGAAATCGATCACGGCTGAAACACTCGAATAATTTGAAAGGCTCCGCACAGGGCATGTACCCTATATGCCTTGGCATTCTTCACAGCGGCCAGTTCTCGCAGAGAACCAAGTCGTTCACGCTCCCTAAACACGCGTTCCAATACCGGACGTCACGTTTCAGGGTTGCATATACTGCTATAGCACACATGTATGCACATACACGCCATATAGCTGTACAGCATCGCGAGCCATTAAAAAAAAAACGGGGGGGGGGGGGGGGGGGGGCTTCGGGTCGCACAGTGCGGCGCACTTTGATTATCGTCGGCTAAGATCAAGAAAAACAATGAAATCAATTGTACCTCCGTGACGCGTGTTTTGAAACGAGCCGTCCTGCGTGTCACGAGCAGTCTCTCATACGTCATACGCGGCCTGTTCTTCGAGGCAGTTCTGAGGCGAGGCCGAGCTTTGTCTTTTGTACGCGGGTGGTGGGGTAGAGATAGAGGGGAAAGGGGGGGGGGGGGCTGAGTGATCGGCTCCAGAGGAACGTCCAGTATATAGCCGCACGAGCAAGACCATGCAAGCCGGATGCATGAATTGCCGTGTGTGTAGTTCGAGGAACCGCGCCTGCTTGCTGCAGGCTGCCCCAAACGCTTATTGGCTTCGTACAATCGTGCTCGTGTCGCGTAACGAACTTTCGTGTTGCTTGTGTTCGTGCAGATTGGGGATCGCAGCCGCTCGTGGAGTCGGCGTTCGAGACATCATGAAAGAGAAAATGACGGTGGTGCGAGCCTGTAGTATAGAAGTTGTGAAAAGGTTGCCCGGAGTGGATGTGTCACGGTTTATAGGGCATCTGCGCTCTTGCCATATTTTCCCGATGAGATCACCTGGGGCCTCGCATCGGTTACTTCTAGACTGTTATGCAACCACGTGGCTGCTAGTTGCAAGCATTGCACAAGTTTCATTGCTTCAGTTATTTGTAGTATACCCGTGCATGTCCCTGCCAAACGGGCGCGAGAGCAGGCATTTTCATTGAATGTCTTCATTTCAGTTGCATGCTTGGCGTGCCGCAATGTACACGTCTACTAAGGAGTATCTCTGTCACTCGCTTTCTTTCTCTCTTGTAATACACGCACAGTTTTGTACTCCTCGGCTCCCGTAGTAGTTAGGCGGCATCAGAAAGCCATGAACACTGAGCCGTGACGTCAGTGGAAACGGTCGTCGCTAGGGCAAGCAAGAATGTTTAGAAAAGCTGTTCTCTGGGCGGGGGCATTGATGCCATCAGGGGTGCTCTAGCGCAGTCCATTTATATTAACTTCACCAAGAAATTGAGCATAAGTACTCTGGCACTATACCAAGTCATCACAGTATTCATATAGGACCGGCTATTTACTTCAGTTTTAGTTAGTGTGTTCGTATTTCTTACCGAAAAAAAGCATCTACGGTAACAGCAACCAATTTTGGCCATTTTCCGGCAGCGCCTGCTCTCCCCACCCAACCTTAAGAATATTAGTGTCGTGTACCGAAGACAAGTTAGAAACAATATTTAACAATATACGAAGCAAAAAGTGAGAACTTAGTCGACAACGACGCATTTGGAACGCATTAGTAGATCCTTATAGTCATACTGTATCAGTGAAAAGGCGCGTGCTCTGTTGCGTACACCCGTGAGCAACGCTTCCAATTCTCGTCTTTCGTTGACCGCCTGCTGTGAAAATCAGTGGCCGTCAGTTCCTCCGAGCCGCCCCCAGCTGTATACCTCCTTCTTCCCGCCGACAACAATCACGGGAGCCGCCACTGCATCACCGCCGCCGCCACCGCACAAAGGGGCCGCGCTGCTGCTCTTTAACTGCTACAATTGAAGTCCCGCTAAGAGGTATACGGTTCAGCGAAGACGTATACAGCGACGGCCGCGTTCATGCGATCGCGGCAATTAGAGAGTCGTATGCCGTGTGCTCTCTCCATCTCCGCAGTCTGCCTTCTCTCAAGTCCTTTTCTCTCACAGTAACGCTTGCCGAAGAGTTGGCATGGTGCTGCCGTTTTCTTTCACACCACGCTGTCAAACTGAATGGTCGCGCGTTTGCCGTTCCGAGCTTGCTTCATTCTGAGCACTAGCGGGCATGTCCTCATTTGCAAAGCCACAGCTTTTCGCCTCTCACACGCCTGATTTGATCTCCTGTTCTTTCTCGCATCTGCAACACTTAACAACTACGCACTACGTGTTTCGAACTGTGCACTCTCCCCAACCCAACACCTCCTAGCACCCTGCAACTAACTCTTCGTTTCAGCAGGCATGGGTTTTGTTCTACGGTGGCACGCGCGGCAATTATGTGCTGCACGCCTACCTGTCTGTATAGTATACAGCCCGGCCTCTCAACCGCCGTCGCTCGCGGCGCTCATTCTACCCTGATCCACTTCCTTTATTCTACTCCTTCACGACACTTCCCCCAATTCGACGTGGCTACAGGCTACTTGCGCAACATTGCCCCGCTATCGACCCTCGCGAACCGAGAGCTGCTGCTTTGCACGGGCATTGTTGAGCGTGGCTGCTTACCGCGGTCTTATTATCGCCTCGGCATTCTCGTAAAGGCTAGGCGTGTACGCAGTATGTCTTTCGTGTTTGTGTTGCGTGCTCGGCGTTGTTCACCCTCACAAAGAAAAATAAAACATGCGGCATGAACAAAGCAAATGTGGCAAGAAGAGCCGAGGGCTACGCCCTAGTGACCGCTAGTACGAAAAAAAAAAGTCACACGGTGTCCGGATCGGCCGGCATCGATCAAGCGCTGCCCCGTTCCCTAGGGGGACGGTGGCCACGAAGCCGAATGTGTTTACGTGAACAGAGAGAGTGGGGTCACCTTGTTCTAGGGACTCATTTCCACGCTCCAGTAGATGTGAGCGACGCATCGGTAGAGACAGCAGCGACTGTGGGCTTAAAAGCGGCGATGTTGTGACGCGCATAGCCGCTCAGCGCTTCGACCTCAACGGCAAGGATTTAGCGCGATTGTTCCGTCATTGTCATTGTGTTAAGGCTCGTAGTAGACTAGACATGCACGACATCATTTTGCCGCCTATACATGTGCTGTTGTACTTCCCGGGCACATCCGAAAAGCGTGATACCCAGTTAAGAGAAACTGTCATTTAAAAAAGACAGCAGTGGAAACACTTAGCTTGCCGTTATTTTTCTTTTTAAGGAAGAAAGTAACAGAGGCAAACTAAACGTGTTGCGCGTTGTGTACGCTTCGATGGGCGCATGCAGAGGCGAAATAGAGTACAGGCGCGAAAATTAAGGAGCTGGCTCTTGCTGTTTGCAATCCTGTATATTCAGCAAGCAAGAAGGGCATGTCGTCAAACCAGGACATAGGAGTTCCGGATATAACCAACTTTCATTTGTATAGAAGAAGATAGGGAGCAGAAAATGGCGGAAGGAATGCTGCATAAAAGAAAATTGGCCGCGTATCTGCGTGCTTCGCTGCAAATGTCGTCGACAAACGATAGTCTCCTGCCGGCCGTACTATACGCTGCGTGAGATATGCACGCCATCTGGCAGCGCCGTCGGGAAACATGAGCCTGTGGAGAATCCCTGGGCAACTGCCAGGTGGCAGCACCGTCGGGAAACATGAGCCTGTGCAGAACCCTGGGCAACTGCCAGGTGGCAGCACCAAATCGTCGGCAGAAGCCTTTTTTCGTGCATAGCGTCGCATTTTTAGCGCAGCCTAACAAACACTAGGGCCTTGAATTACGTATCTATGTATTTTCTAGTAAAGGAACGCACCACATAAGAAAAACGTATTGATCATGCACCTCAGATATGCGTAATATTTGCTTTTTGATCGACAATGTTCACAAGTATGAACGCAGCTACCAGTTCAAGATGGCTGGGCGTTAGGCAAGAGTTTAAACTTTGGCTGGGTGGCTGGATGGTGTGACAGACTGACAAACAGAAAGACAGACCAAAATTTCTGCGTTAAGTGTGCCAAGAAAGACTGTCGTCTTTAAAAATGACGTGCTTGAGCACGGCTGCTTTTACTGGACCCGAGCTCGGTAACCCCGCCAATGGTATACATGTTCAAGTATTCGGGCTCTTATGCTTGCTGTGTAGTCTGTATACGCACGTATTATAAGGTTCTCCGCTATGACGCCTGTATTGCGAAACATGTCAAAAGCGTTGAGGAAGGTTAAAAATCTGCGCCCCTCACGTCATAGAGCCACATTCATATGAATGTGTTGTTTCTGTAGAAACCGTGCCACTGTTGTGTGTTAAAGAATAAGCTAACAAATAAGAAACGCAGTCGTGTTTGCTTTAAGGTGTGCTTCATCGAAACGAGTCACAAGTTCATCAGCCGCGCTTTTGTGCAGGTCGGCGTGCTTCGAGCACGTCCGGCTCGGATACGTGTGAACTCGTGCCACTAACACGGTCAGGTTGCCAGTGAAAACTCGATCAAAATGCATCTCCAGTGTATGCATTTCAAACACTGCACACCCGGCAACCGACAACGTTGCAGCGAGAAAAATAAAAATAAATGCTATTTGGCGATCACGACCGCGTGAGCGGTCCCTTTGCGAGTTTCTTTTAAGTGAACGTCGTTACGCAAATCTCGTGAAGGTATGCAAAGACCCCGTCGTAGAACTGGCAGCTTTGTTACGATTCGACCTGAAAGAACAACCCGTATACCGCTAACCAATACAAAGATTCGTTTCAGCTTTCTCAAAGCAACACACTGGCAAGTAACGATAAATAAAAACTGCTCGGCTATTCAGTATACTGGAACGTTATAACGTTGCGAGCCGCGGTGTATAGTTGCATGGGGCCTGTGTACGTTAGATGAACTGACAAACAGTCATGGAAACAGAAACAAGCGAAATGAAACCAGGGCATTGGGCATACGCCTGACACAACGTCGGCGTTGCTCTTGTATCATTTACGTATTCCCCCAGCGTGCAGCGCGCGCTTCTGCTTCTGCGACGAACGGGTAACAAAAGCAAATAAACCGTCGACGGTCGTGGCGAAATCTCCGCGCGTATTGATATACCGCTGAATGTTTGTACGTTTCGCAGCCGCAGGGGACTTCAGCAGACAATGATGCATATGCGACGGCGTCGCAACTGCATCCCCCGCTTTCTTTTCGCCTATTTTGCCTGGCGCATTTCGAACTCTCGCATCATCAAACACGTCGCCATCTGGCTTGCGAAGTGCGTGCTTTCCTACAGATATTGCATTTTTTACGCTTTCGTTGACGGCAGCTGTGAGATATATTGACTGATTGATTTATGAGGTTTTACGTCCCATATAACCATGATATGATTATGAGAGACGCCGTCGTGAAGGGCTCCGCAAATTGCGACTACGTGGGGTTCTTTAACGTGCACTGACGTAGCTGTGAGATCTAGAGATTCGCCATGAGATTCGCCATGATCTAGAGATTCGCCATAGAGATTCGCAACGGATCACGTTGAATGTGGCGCATACACAGGAACTCATTGCGTTTGTTCATTTACAATTTCATGTTCGATTTCTCCAAAGTTTACGAAGAGTAATGACTAACGACACCGTACGTCTCCCCACATGCACAAATATGTTAGAATCGCTGCCCTTCCAAAAGGTACAGTCGAACGCCCCTGTCGACGATTCTTCAGGTGCCATCTATACTACGGCATCACTTCGTTATAAAGACATTTGACAGTACATCATCCTCGAGTAGTTTAGGTGACGATAGTAGCGCCACGATTCGCTCTAGCAGTTTCTGCCAGAAACTCTACGGGGATGGATTCCTTCAATATACATGCCAACATCCTTTGGGATAGGGAGACAGAGAGAGAAACTAAAAGGAAAGGCAGAAATGTTAACCAAGTACCCGGAACTTTGGGAGAGGGAGAAGGGGAATGGTGGATAAAATAAGGAAGAGAAAATAGGAGCAAGAAGAAACAGAAACACGAAGCGACAGTTAGTGTGAACATATACAAAGCACTAGTATTAGAGTCGGATACAACTGAAGAAGACAGAAGAGGTCCTGCCCAGATGACCGAAGCACGGCGGCCCGCTGTTTTTAGCGATTATACTGAATAGTTCACAAGGTTCTCGTGAACTGCCATCGTCTCCAGGAAACACAGTAAGGCCTTTGCGGCTCTGTGCATACAAGAGCGCGTAGGCCTAATGCCCAGTATCTTATCTGCATAAAGTGGTCTTGCAACAAGCCGATGAAGTTTAGCTTATGGAACACTCCGCTTTATGTACGACACGCAGTGGCGAAGAATGTGAGCAAATGTATCTTCGCAGCCGCAAAAGCTGCATGCTGGGTGGCCAGCACATTCCCGTGAGGAACGACCTCTCGTATATATTTCACAACCATGGCTTGTGCGTACATATAGGGTGCATCAGCGCGTGTACTCATTGAGAGGCAATGTATTGCCCTATCTGCTTAGCCTGCGTTGCGCGGGTGGGCAGGTCGATGGGCATATTCATAGCGAGGAGGTCGGATGGGCATATTCATAGGAAGTACATTATTAATAAGGAAGGTCAGGAAGCCAACTATACGCCGGCGGCTACCGGAATTAAAAGCCTCGCTGTGCGAGATACGGCGTGTTTATGCTGTGGCTGGTACAGATGTCGGGAAGGTTTGCGTGTTTCACAATTCCAGGGCGGCGTGGTGAACCTTTGTATGTGATGCGTCTAACACCCTGAAATGTTTGCTTTGCACGCTGGACTTCACAGGTATGTGGGTCGGCGGCGCGCCTCTGTTCAACGCCGTAATTGTGAGCGTAATTCCGCTCGCCGAGGTGTGAAAGTGGGATGTAAGTGGCTATTCCGCGATTTCACGTCTGCATAGCGGAATAGAGACGGGACCTCTGTAGGTTTCTTGGTTTTCTCCACACTGACGCACTCACGCTAATATGTACACTTAACCATACTCTTGTGTAAAATGTAATAATTAGTGGTGGTTTTCTTACTAGCCCAAATTGTGATCCGATTATAAGGCACGCCGGGTGGAAAATTTCGACCACCTTGTGCTCTTTAACCTGCACGTAATTCAATCACACGGACGTCCAGCATCTTGCCTTTATCGAAATGCCGCAAACGCGGCCAGGATCGAACTTGCCCTCTTTGTGTCATCAGCCGAGCACCATAACCATAACTCTACGATTACGGCGTCGCTTGTACATCTTCTGTGTTCTCGCTCGACGAGCAAACAAATGAGAGCGTGTTTCAGAGCTCTATGATAATGTCAACTGAGATTGCTTGTCCTGCTGTAGCACCAACGTGAGTGCACTCTTCGTAATGCGATTTGACGTCGGCAGAGAGGGAAGAAATGATCGCATGCCTTCGACTATTATTTGGGTCTCTGCAATCAAGATATCCTAAAGGGCGCATTAGCGCGTGGGTGTAGAAATAGGTTACGGTTACTGACCTGGTGTCGCGCACAGGTGGTCAATTACTGTGGCTGCGCACATTTTTATTCATTGCTGCCCTTGTTTGTTATATACGTTAGACTATCTGACAGCATGCCTTGCAGCAGGTCTACCGGTGCGCGTTTTTGTGCGAATGCCCATGTTCCCATTTTCTATGGCCGGTATTTGTACCCGCGCACATGTCTGATGTATAGCGTAGCCTTTCTTTCCGTGTGGGCTGACACTGGAACGGTTCTACTCCCACGTTTCGAAGGTGTAGCTCGACTAAATGCGACAGGTGAAAGGTAGTCGAAAGGAATGAAAAATCTTATGCGTCTTTTATTTTTCTTCCTTATCTCTCTCTATCGTGTTCTCAAGATGCAATTACAAGACAGGCTCGTAATTAGGCCTCATTTCTGAGAAAAACGGGGACTGATTGTGTGTGACCTTGAGCAACATTTGCCGATCCGTGGCAGCCTAATGAGCGCGTGATAACAAGTGCATGATTATACTGAGTTCCACTACAGTGTCAGTGTCGACCTTGCAGCGATTGAAGAAAGAAAGCATATAGTTTCATGCGCGTACTTAGACGGAAATGAGCGTTACACGATTCAAAGGGCCAAGAATTGGCTCTTAATTCTGCATAACGCGTTTCTCGAATTTCGTGGTTAGGGGACGCTTAGCGACACTAAGCTATTCAGGTCCCCAGTACTTTTTGCCATTTGATGGCCCCCACCATTTAGGATTTGTCCTGTGCTGACACGAACTCGAGCCTCCGCAGACTTGTCATCGTCGCTGCCTTGGCACACCACAACACGACAGGATAATTTGTTTTGGAAAGTCCCTAATGGGCGGCGTTTTGATCGATGTCCTGGAGCTAATTGGATGCTGCCATATACGGGTTCAGTTTTCGAAGTCATTTAAGAATAAGAAGAAAATTAGGATTATTAAAGCGTACCCTTTCACTTGAACTCGGTCAAGGCGCGCCCTTCCCGGCGCTTCAAGGACGCGCAGCGGTCACAACAACGCCCGTATCAAAAATTAGCAACTGTCAACGGGCTTCGAATAAAGCTCGCGGCGTGGCTGACGGGACGTTCATTAGGGACCCGAATCAAACCAGGTCACCGCGCCTCTGGTCGAACCACTCTTCCTCGCCTTGCGGTGTACATACGCATTCGGAGGCACACACTTCGACCTGTCCTGGGAGCCATAGCTCGATGCACAAAGAGAAAAGGGCTGCCTTGAACTACATAAGAACCAAGGCTTGCTCGTGCTTGCACCGTGCGACTCGAATAGCCATCGCGCGCGATCGCCGCCCTTAGGGGGTGATCCGATTCCTGACATGGAAACGCGAGAACCATACAAAAGAAATGAATTGTATCTGCGTCGCCAACGCCTGTCCTCGCCTTGCTATCGGCCGCACTGGACAGCTAATGCGCAGTGGGCTCGCTCAGGAGCTCGTCCTGATCGAATCGCCTTGAATAACGGTGCGATCAGCCGATTGGTTTCTTCGCACCTCGTTTGTTAACTAGGCAACACATCTATACGTCCAAACGTATGCGATAAGGAGACTTGGGCGTGCTTGTGAGCGGGCAGGCTGACTTCCGTGTGGGTTCGTGCCTGTCTGCGTCCTAGCGTGCGGTTCTTGGTCACGCAATAAACTACTGACGAGCAGTCGTTGAAGGATAACAAGAGTGACTCGTTAACTACAACGATTGATCGGTGTCTGATCGTATTCTCCCTGAAAGCGACGCCATTCAAGATGAGGTGCTTAGTGGTTGGCATAGAAGTGTGAGTCACAGCGGCTGACAGGAAAGAAGAGTTCAGTGGAACGCGACGCAACGCACTATGACCTCTATCTTCTGCCTTAAATTAGGCCTGTACCTACTTTGTCACACCTAGTTGTCACACAGCCGCACAGGTCTATCAACTTCTCCCCGCCTTCTATTCTATAGGGCAGCTGTACCGGCAAGAGAGGCGCAAAACGGTAAATCAAAAAGCATAGATTCATCTAAAGTGTAGTTTAGCTGTACGCTAAGATTGGGGAATTTTTTTCTTGTGGTGGTAGCAAGCGGTCTCTGTGACTCCCCGTAACATATCGCGAGCCTTTTATCAGGCGTAGGTGAGGTTGTGGTAGTTGGTTCATTACCTGAACACGACGTCTAGGCTCTCAATGACGTTTTGCCGCTTACATGATACGGCGGAATAGCGCAACAGTCAATTCTGACGCTTCTTGTGCGGCACATGTGCACTTTATCCGATGTAGCCTCAGCATCTCCGGCAGCAGTCGTATAATTTCCTTAAGTATCAAAGTTTCACGCAATCGCAGTAACCATACCCGGCCAAGTGTTATTGATTACTACGGCAAAAGAGGCGTCAACAGAAAGACAAGATCAGTCATAGAGGGCAGGAGATTGACAAGATTAGGACATTTGCAAGCCTATTGGATGCAGCTGAGCGAAGCGATACTCGGGCCTTTGAAAATCTGTGGGAGGGGCTTTTGTGGTCAAGGGGACATTTAAATAGATCCGTGACGACGACGGTGGCGACTAAGCAGAAGAAGAAGAAGAAGAAAATAACAGCTTACCAGCAAGACACTGAACGACCACTCACCAAATTTAGTCACGCTTCTAAAAGGCCATCCGAACGAAATACGCTGGTTGAATGTGTGCACTACCAAATTTGGTGCTAATAGCGTTAGTATTAACGTTAATCAAGATACGAAGCTCTGTTCTTGACCATTCTTAACCAAGGTACGAAACGCCCTGGCCGTTCTTCGAGTCACTCAGCGTAAACAACGTTGACGTGGTCTTCACGCAAATACACGACGTTCAGGTTGAAGCACTCTGACCTGGGGGAAAATTCGCATATGAAAGTGCCAAATCAGTGCATCGTCGAATCTTTACAACAATCGCCGCTGCAATCAAAATTACCTGGAAATATGGACGCATTTGATTCCTTACACTAATGGAGTGCACAGTGGCCGTTCCACGTCCGTCTTTTAAAAATTGATCGAGGAAAAAAAAGCAATGCATTCTAAACCGCAGGCAATGCGCTAGATTCAAAATGCATCACGATTTGCTCGAGCCACCCTATTATCGTGCCGTTCATCGATACACCGCCGATCACGAAATCCGCCTATAATGGTCAGTCTTGCGCTATAGCCCGCGCGTGTACTTACCGACTCGCGACACTCAAGGACAGCACCTGGATACAGGATAATACACAGACCAAAACGAGAACCACGAATGAACGGGCGTCGCGATAAGGGGCCTCAAGCGTCATAATAACATAACGCAGCATGAAGCCTGGCGTGTATTGATTGCGCACTGATCTTCGTTTTGTTCCCATTTCTTTTCTTTTTTTTTCACTCGTATATACTTCGTGCAGGTTCCTGTATTTTCTCGCATGACCGCGTCCCTCGCTTCCATGATCACGCTGTGCAGAGGACGCCTTACTCGTGACCAACTCCTCTGGCGCAGTTCTTTTTCGGAGCATAAAAGCGATTCCGATATTTTTCCCTTGAACTAATTATACGCGGCTCTTTTGGGCCGCCGCCATGGCGTGTGTACAATGGAACAGACCGCGCCTAGCTCGCTTCGCCTGTGGTGGCTGCAGCCCTACGGCTGTGGCGTGCGCGAAAACGACATTCGAAAACATCATACAGCGACCTCGATGCTGCAGTGGTTTACCGTGACAAAGTTGGGGCCACCCTATAGGAAACTGTACCATGTGAGTCACCCCCGTGACGAAGCACGGTTATAAATTGACAAACGTGGCAAGAAAATAGTGAAAACCGTGATTGCACCGAAGGGCGATTGACTAGGGATAAGGGCAACCTTCCAAATAAAAAAAAATATCACGAAAACTAGGGATAAGACGGAGACGTTTAGGTTAATCCGAATCAGAGGCATTTTGTCGTGTCTGATGAGAAGGATGAATGAATGAATGAATGAATGAATGAATGAATGAATGAATGAACGTTTATTGTGAGCAGAGGAGGGTTGGTCGTCCCCTGGTGGGTGGTCTCCTCAGCCCAGGAAGTCGTGTGCCGTAGCATACAACGGATTATAAATGAAATTATGCGCACGCCGCGCAGCGTACGCATGGATAAAAAATGCATACGTAACAAGTAACAGCATGCAATGTATGCTATAATATAATTAATACGTGTCTCGTCGAAACCAATGTCTTACAAGTGCAGTCAGTGTGAAGAGCACGATAAGGAAAATGTATGTGAGGTTCACATAGCCTACGATTGCTCAGCATAATCAGATCTGTAGTCCACCAACCAGGATCCCGAAGGAGAGGAACAACAATTAAGAACACCATTCAATATCTAAGCGGCTACCTGTGATGACATGATGCTGCCAAATGTGCATGAGAAGTCGGCCGTGATGGTGCTGTGGAGAACGCTTTCTACGTTATCGCATATTGTGAGAAACCATGAGAAGGAGAGAGAGGGAGAGAGTGAAACGCAGCCCTTTACAGAACATTATGGACGCCAGTGATCACGTAATTATCATCCCGTCAACATTGCAGTGGAACGTAGACAGCTGTGCTAGTGGGCCTTCGACATTGTAACAATGGGGCATGATACTGGCGAACAAGGGTACGGACAGGTTGGGGTACACGTGGTTATGCAGCTGTCGATAAATTACGGCCCTGCTGATTAGCTATCGTTACGCCTTGGGAGCAGTGCCGGTAGTACGTGGCTCTCATTGGAGCACAATAGGACAGTTTTTGATTTTGTGCCGTCGAACTTAGTTGAAGCTTGTGTTGTTGGTGTCTCTATCCCTCCATGTAATTGATTGACCGTACCATGTTCCAACTTTACAACGCTGCAGACTGTTGCGCGCCTAAACAAACAATTCTCATCAGCATTAAATAGTATATGGCAATACCCCTCTATCGGAGTTTGACGCGCAGTCTCTGTTTTATCGTTTCCATCGCTGATCCTGACAGAACTTTGCTGCAAACTTCGACCCCGCGATCGAGTACAAATCCTAAGAAGACGGCGAGGTTGTACGTTACAGTGACCCTGCAAGACTATTTAACGCAGAACGGTACCGATACGTACCATAGGCCCTTGTGAACATGTCGTGCAAGTATTATTATATTATTGCACTCCACGCACGGGGGAATTCGGGATTCCGTTTCAAATACAGCTGGTAATCGTCTGCTCTTCTTTCAACAAATTACGTCACAAGGAGCGCCAGCTAGGTTGCTTGAGGCAGAACTAGCTGGGTTCTTAATCCCGGAAACATCCTCAGAAGGCTTTATTCGTTCGTTCTGCGGGCAAAAAGAAAAAAAGAAAAAAAAGAGTCATATATGTAGAGATCTTGTAGAACACCGAAAAAAAAGCTAGTTAGCCGGGCCTGCTTGTAATGTGATTTATTGAAGGAAGAGCGGGCGATTCTCACTTGTGCTTTAGACCGAATCGCGAACTCCCTGGTGCGCGCAGTGCAATATCTGGCTCACACGTTCACAGTTAGGGCCCTCTATGACTGATCGACACCGTTTCCTGACGACATCGAAAAATTGTTGCGGGGCCGCCTTTAAAGCCAGCTTCGGTCACCTCGGTCACCTTGAATGTCTTCGTCGTTGGCGTTCGGCCACGTAGGCACCGTCCAGGACATGAGGGCCCGAAAGACGGGGACCCCCTTCCAGCGACGCTCAGGCGCTCCGCGTGCCTGCATAGATTTCGTGTGGTTTCTGCGAAGAAGGAGGATACGGTCTTCGTGTTTCGCTAAAAGCGCCTGTCGAGGGTTTCCTGACATGTGTAAACATTATGCAGGGAACATGGCTTTTCGTTTTCCGCAGATTGGGCCAGCAGAGATGTCATGACGGGACTCTGTGGTGCAGAAAAGGAAGAAAAAAAAAAGAAAAGGAAACCAAATCGCTACTGGCCGTGCTGCTTGACAGATCGTCGATATTTCTGTTTCTTTTCTTCTTCGTTTTATTTTCCGTAGAAGGAGGGAGTTCCAGAGGATGTAACGCTTCGAGATTGCGTAATCGAAATGGTCAAGCTAAAAGCAACATGAAAGTTTCTTGCTTTGGTCCTAAGTGCACAGGGGCGTGGGCACATATGTGTATAATATATGATCAGCAAAAAAATATGCACATATCGGGAACTGAGCTCGCCGAAATGTGTATATCTTGTCGGTCCATGGCCTATTGAGAAACATGCTTTAACTCCGGCTGCCCACCGTTCCGCGCGACTGATGCTACCACCATGAATAATACAGCTGCAAAGTGTAGGATCTAGTTTTGCATAATCGCTCGGCGGATCTACGTGTAGCGTTCGACGCCTATAAATCTCTCATTTTGTGGATTCCCTGACCCGTTTCGCGTGAGCACTTCCCAAGACCCAGCCTCCTGGGCTAAGAAAGTGCGTCTTCGAAACTTGCCTCTTATTTCTCGAGGCTTGGTGTTTTCGTACATCATGCCAAATAACCCGTCGGTATTTCAAATATAACATCAAGTATTTCATACGTTAGTTAGTTTGTCAGTCAGTCAGTCAGTCAGTCAGTCAGTCAGTCAGTCAGTCAGTCAGTCAGTCAGCCAGTCAGTCAGTCAGTTAGTCAGTTATTCAGTTAGTCAGTCAGTTAGTTATTTAGTTAGTTAATTAGTAAGTTAGATAGTTCACATTTCTATTTTTCGGTTTCTTTTACTACTCCTGCTTATCCACCACTCAACTTCTTCCTCTTTCACTGTTCTCAGGCACGCACGCGCCGAGGGCGAGCGCGTGGCTCCCGGCACGCGCTCGCCCGCGAGAGGCAACGTTGGCGCAGGCAGCGTCTCCTGGCGAGTTTCTTGATTGAGAAATACCGACTGCTCGCGTTGGAGAAAAGTTCACCGGCAACCCATATATATATATATATATATATATATATATATATATAGGCACTGCATCTTGACTTGCAATGAAGGGCCGGTGGGAGATTTCACTTGTGCATTGTGCATAGTTGAACCGTGAGGATTCGTAGCATGCGCGAGATGTTATAAAACTAGATGGCGGTACTTGTAGTTGATGATGAAAGATGCGAGATGTTATAATAGTTTGATGACATTTACTCAAGTGTTTCACATTTAATTGTGGGGCGAATTCCACGGAAGAGTTTCACGGTTTACCGATGATTCCTTCCGGAGCTTCGCCCCACTCATCATCATTCACCCCGTGAATATGCTGTGATTTTTTTTCTTCTTCTTCTCCTTCTAGGACTAATTCTGCCTCTTCCTCTACTTCATCGCCGTCTTCCCCTAGTCTTCTAGTCTTCCTTCTCCTCTCCTCCTCCTTTTTCCTAGGCTTCATCGATGAAACCACAGCCGACGGCTGTAATAACCACATTTAATATCCTGAAACACCACTCCTACCATATCAGAGCCGTGGCTGAGAACACAGAGTGATGAACTATGTGGTTAAAGTGGGATGTGTCCGTAGCACTTCTCCTATTGAGCTGGGTTCAAATCCGCTCATGCTCAAAGTTTTTCTTTTTCCTCTGCATTGCGAGCGACAGCGCTTACGGGCAGCGGCGGCCGGCACCATCGCCGCCAATTTCGGCCATTGTAATGAATCAACAACAGGTTACGCTATGAAAAAAGAGAGAGAGAACGCCGGCGCTTTCACTCTGCGCGAATATGCGTAATCAGACTATAGGTTCGCCAATTCAATTCTCTCGAATTTTCGAACTACGGGGCAGTACCCTCACGCTTTGTACATGGTTAATCGAAGCAACTGCGAACAGTCTGTCTGCGCAATTCGCGAAGATAGATAGATAGATAGATAGATAGATAGATAGATAGATAGATAGATAGATAGATAGATAGATAGATAGATAGATAGATAGATAGATAGACCTCTTATCTATTACACCCTTCTCTGGATGAAGGCGTATAATAGATAAGGGATAAAATAGACAACAGGGAGACAGAGGGAAAGACGACTAACAAACCGTGCACACGCTTTGAGGGTCACATCAAGTCTAGGCAGGCGGCCGCAGAGACCTGTCGGCTTTCGGTATACTGCCGCATTCACGTAGAGCTATTCTTTCCGCTTAGAAGTGTCAGGCTGTGTGCGTGGTGCGGCATGCAAACACTCGCGCCTTATTCTCCGCAGCACATTTCAAGACGCCGAAGCTATCAGTCTTGACAGCGTATCGGCTACGAATGCACCGTTACGGCTCCTAATGAACAACAGACCTGCATGTACAACTCTTGTGTTGGCAAATATATACTGTGCTGCGAACAGCAGCGAATACGTGTACGCCTCTGTTTCGTTCTCTTCTTCTTCTTCGAATTATGTTTTCTTGTTCACTTCCGCGCCTTCCTGGCAAGGCTATCAAACCGGATATTTGTTCTTCCTGAACTTCCATACATTTGCTCTTCTCGCATATCTCTCCACTCCGCGCCAATTTTAATCAGCCGACTTCAATATCACCGCAGGTGACAAACTTCAGTCTGCATACAGCCACTTGTCTCGAAAGCCCCAGAAAAAAAAAAAACGATACTTTGACCAGATTTTGGTGTTATACGACCCGGCAAAATTCTCCACGTGTGCGGGGGGGGAACGAAGAAAAAAAAAAACAACAGCCCCGGCTGCTCTATTTTCTTTTCCGCAAGGCATAGCTCTTTATTCTCTCCTCCCGTCTCTGTGCGCGCCGTCTTTTGCGCCGTGATCTGATCGGCACGCCGTGAGTCGGCCCCTCAAAAACTGCGCTACGCCGGAGCGCCAGTCTGTGTGCCTCAAAATGTAGGCTGCATTCTGACGCGTACAGCCACATCTACGGCGGCGGCGGCGCGTTCGACTTGCGCCGGGACTACGTCGTGAGCGCTGGCGGCGTGAAAAAGAAAAAGAAGAGAGAAAAGAACAGAGAAAGAAAAAAGCAAAACCGCGCAGGACGCGTAGAAAACTAGCTTCTCCTCGTCGTCTTGTGAGCACGTATAAAAAAAGAAAACAAAAAGAAAATTAAACGGGAAGGGGTGGATGTGAGAAAGAGGCTATACATCGCGAGCTGTAGAGCTCCCTGTAAACGTGGAGAAAAAGAAAGTAAAAAAAAAATTTAAAAAAATGGGTGGCTATTGAAAGTGATTGAAGAGCGCGTCCATCGAAGACATCAAGCTGCCGGCGTGTGCCGTATCTTTCCTGCGTCGCCGCGTGGCTAGCGTAATTCGATCATGAAGTGTCTGCCTGTCCCTACCGTTTCCTCTGTTTTGTTGTTTCAGTTTATGTATGCATATACCTGTATATCTTTCTTCTTTTCATTCGTTAGTCAAGTCTCTCCGCTTGCGTCGGTGACGAAGGACGAAGGGTTGGGCACGACCAATTAATAATTCATCGGGCCGCCACTGTGCGCTGTCAGTTCCCGAAGAAATAGCAAGAAGAGACAGCAGCGGCTGGGAAGCGGAACGCTATTGCTCGCGGCCCGAGGCTGTGGGTTTTTCTTTACTTACGATTACGCGTTCTCACTTTCATCTGCACTGCACAGGGAAAATTCAAAGGAGGATGGTTGCTTTCGAAAGCAATTGTTGTAACCGTTTCAAAATTTGTTTGTGGGATGTACGCGCTATTGCTCCGGGCAGTGTAGATAAAGTCGCCGTTCTTGTCAACGTCTCGCGCAAGCGTAGTTTCAATTAGGGGTAGTGGGGGCCTCCATATCGGCTGCATTATCATAGCATATCGGCAGTAATTACCTTAAAGAGTGCTACTTTCCCCTGGACGTTATGTGGCTGTTTCGATCACGAATAAACTGTTGATATCGTACAATGTGTCATAGGATAAAATATTGTCACGGTGCTCAGAGATGAGGACAACAACGATCGCTAGGGAGACGAAGAAGACGACGTAGTGGGATAGTCTCTCGGTCTGTGATTGGGCCTGTGCCGGCGATATCGTTCCTGTTATTCAAACGGCCTTCCCATTGAGCCTTATATCTCTGCTCGTTCCAATATCTGAAGAATTATATTTCTTGAGTGTATTTTAGTACTATAGGTACAGATTTATGCATACGCGCTTCAAAGCATACCAAGCACTTTCCTCAGCTGTCGAACAAACTTCAATCATTTCATGTTCAAACATGCCTGCCCTCATCACTCCACCTCCACGTACGCAGAAGTTCATTTGCAGTGTGACCTGCGATACTTTAGCGAGCGAGCCCCGCTTAAAATCGGGTGACCTCTCCTTAGACGTGCCGTTAGTTGTCGCGTCTAAGGGGCCCTGCGACACTTTTCAAGAAGAGCCCGAAAGCGGTGTCCAACAGTCGTGAAGTTGCAATTTGGTTTGAAATACAGCTGGAAACCGCCTGCTCTTCTTCCAGCATGTGACGTCACAGGCAGCGTGGACGCTTTAAGTATAGAACTAGCATTGTTGATTTCATGAACGAGAACGCAGCCGCAGGAATATTTCAATTGTTCATTTAGAGTTCAACAAATAAAGAAAACATATGTATCTTTGCTTCAGAACAACGAACGAGATTAGGCGACTTCATATAAGTCGGCCTACATGTGACGTCATTTGTTGAAAGGAGATCAGGCGATGTCCAGCTGTACTTGAAACCAAACTGCAAAAATCCTAGTGCACGCAGCGCATTAGCATTTGGACCCCGTGTTTACAAAGGCCACCACGACAGTGTATGGCACTGTTTTGAGACTATGTTCAAAAAGAGCGAGGGGCCTGCGCGGAACCGCAGGACAGTGACAGCGTAAGCTGGAGGAGCGACCTTCTTAGATGCCATTTTAAACGCTTGAGGAAACTAGTGCAAGTAGAGGTGGTAGGTAACCCCTGCTCCATAACTCTTTTCATTGCTCCAAGTAAGGAAGTACCCACTACGCCTAATTACTGCGGTATTGTAATGCGCAAATCTGCATAACTGCACAGTGTTAGAGAGTCTCTAGGCGTCGTTTTCCCGAGAACGAACCGAACTCTCGGCCCGGTGTCGACGGCGGTCTGCGGTTTGGGCTTCTGTCTGCACAGCTGTCTGTTGCGCCCGACGTTGCCTTGCTGCAGCCGCGCCCATAGCTCAGCGATTCGCTTCTTCAGCAGCGGTCCGCACCTTACGAGGGGGCGCCATCAGGTATATCGAAGAGCCAAGTCAGGTTGCTGTCGGGGCTGCGCACGTCGCCTACCGCGTGATGCATGACACAATACGACAAAACTGCTTCAAAGGGTAGCGCTTCGTAATAATGATGACGGAAAAGTTGAAGAAGATTGCTTCGTAATGATGATGATGATGATGCCTCTGTAATGGGTGCAGAGCTACGAAGCATGCACCCCCTGTGTTCTTTCAAACGAATCCTCGTACTCGTTATGCAATCCACATTCCGCGACGTGTAGTGGCGTATTATTATTCTGCCACGTAACATTGCATTTGTTAAGGCGATTCCTCGGCAGACGTTATACCTGTTTAGGTCTTTTAGCGATGATTTTTCAAGCACAGGCATAGCGCAGTGGTAGAATGCTCGACTGCCACGCAGAGGGTGTGGGTTCGAATCCATGCAGAGGACGAGATGAAATGCTTCTCGGTCCTGGTTATTTATTCTAAAATTTGCGCGATAGTGGTTACGGACACCGGCGGCGGCGGCGGACAACTACGGCGCAAAAGCGGCCCTTGTTGTGATCTCATCACAGCTTACGCTGTAAAAGTGTTGCACTGCCCATTTAAGGGTTATGTTTTCATCGCATGTGGTAACGGATCTGTGGCATGTCTTTCTTGGGATGATAATGACTGTGGTTCGGTTAAGGAGGAGGAGGAATGAACTTTATTTTGGAAACCAGCAGGTTTAGGTGGCCGGGAAAGGACGCTAATTTATGTAGCCCATGTTGGGAGCATGGATAAGCGTCCGTGGGGGTAGGGAAAAAGGACTGAAAGAAATAGAAACGAGAGAGAAAAGCCGTAGTGGAGGGCTCCAGGACTTCTGACCAGCTGGGGTTCTTTAACGTGCACTGACGACCCACAGTACACGGGCCTCTGGCGTTTTCGCCTCCATCGAAAATGGGACCTCCGCGGCAGGGATCGAACCCGCGTTTTTTGGGTGGCAGCCAAGTACAATAACCGTTACACCACCGCGGCGGACATTTCTTGAGCCACATTATGGCTATAACTATGCCGCCTGCCGCGCACCCAAGGCACCGAACGAACGCGACGCTTACTGAGGCGTGTCGACCACAGGAGAGAGGTACAACTTGTTTGGCGGCGAACCGAACAGTCATTAAGCATTTAGCGTACAGGTCGGGGGTGCGGTCACATCAGTATGCAACGCTGCCTACTCGCTCGAAGCCTTTGCGTCACTCTATACAGGTCGATCACTACTGAAGCTCTATTATCTGCGGCCATCTTCTCGCATATACTGTTCGCCGCTCTGTTCGCGCTCGCGCGCCGATAAGAAGCGCGAAAAGCATCTTCGAAGCTAACGCGATTCGGAGTAATGAATTCACCGTGATTACACGATCTCTCGGGCTTGACATTGTTTAGCTGTAAGGAATGCACTTGTGCTTCGATGTCGCGAGAAAATTGGCAATAAAAGCGACGGTGTTCGGGTCACCGTTGACTCGCTCCATGGTGTCGCGCAATTCGCCGCCACTCCGCGGCCTTAGGCGATCTCCCAATTGTCTCTCAGCGTGCCACGAATTCTGAACCGAACCGTCGAAGGGCTCCGCCCGCAGTGTTGTCCCGCTCTTTTACCGAAGCGCAACGACCTTACGTATAGGGGGGCTACAGAGGGAGCAGTGTCGGAATCCAATCCGCATAATCCGATAAGCCAACGCAAGGGCTAGCTGGTCGGAAGAATAATTGACTACGAAACTGAGAATCGCTGGCAGGAAGGCTCAGATCGCGGCGAACGTGAACGGGGACATGCCGTGTGTGCAAGACCACCACGCGTGAAGGCGATGAAGTGTTCTAAACTTCCGCGACGCCCTGAACGGATAAGAATCGCTCGCAGTGGCGTATAGTTGTGGCTGTGGCTCGACTTGGCTTAGCTTAGGTAGCCGGGCTTGGTTTGTCGTCACTGAGGAGTTCGAGACGACTAGCGATGACAGCCCAGCGGCGTGTTTCAGTTGCAGTGCACGCTCCTCCAACGCCACTAGCTATAATGCAACACATGCGACGAGAGAGATCCGGAGAGATCGTCAGCGATCGACGCCTAACGGCGATCGACGCTAATTAGGCATCGATCAAGCGACACCGCTCCGGATTGCGACGGGCCGCGTCGGTGTGCGGGTCTGCGCCGGCGGCGATGAAGCGTGAAGATTTTTGACGTCGATTAGACGTTGGCGGGGCCCTGCGTGGACGGCAGGGTGAAGCGGATCGTGTACGGAAGGACAATGACATGGTCGGGGCGTTGCGGCCGAGTTCGACCTACATTATCATTGAATGTTCGACATATGGCCGAGAATTCGGCTTATCTTTCAGGGGAAAAAAAATGACACCGTCGCCTTCCCTTCTTACGAGGAGCTGCCGTTGAAAGTAGAGAAGAAAAGAACAAATGAGCGAATGACAATGCTCGAGGCTGAGCACCCCCTGGCGGGTCAGCCACGAGGGGCGTTCTTGTGATGCGAATGTGTTATACACAGAAGCCCCCCGAGATTCATAGCGCCTGCTTAGCGGACTGGGAAGTAAGGATTTGTGTATCGTATAATTATTTAAATAACGGCAAAATACATGCATTAGTTGAGTATATGTAGCGCGGCTCCGTTTGGCCCTCGTAGAAATACCATCCACGATATGCTGAACGCCACTCGTTGTAGACTATTACTATACGATTAATGTAATTAATGGAAGCTTGTATATACGAATGCCCTTACGGCTTATCTCGGGAAGAGTGGCGTATTCGATTGTCGAACTGTAAGATTCCTAGACCGCTCTTGCCCTTTCTAAATTCAATTACAAGAGCGAATGGATCAAGGGACTCGGGCAAAGAAGTGCAGTTGAACAACAACGCTTTATAATTCGGAAGTGTTGATTGTTCCAATTACGCAACTCTTCAGTTTTCGAGTTGGCAGATTAATCAAAGGTGATGCGCTGTACCACTTACTGTAGCTTACTCATTTCAATTTGCAACTACCAAACAAGACCGCGCCCATGGTAAAGGGCTGCAGTGCACTTGGCAACTGCCTTCGTCCTGCAAAAAGCGCGAGCGTGATCACGACGATCAAGCACAGCGGTGGGCGTGTGTTCTCACGCCGTATATTCTCGGAGCGGTCAGCGAGCACAGGTGAATCAATCTGTAGCGGATCAGATTCACCTATATGCAAGCACACGCCCGATTTTACCTTGCTTCGTTTCACAATATGTCAAGAAACCGCGTTTTCGGCTCGACTTCCCGACATTGCTTATTTTCTGTCTTTGTTTGTTTGTTTTCTTTATTTTTTTTTTTTCGTTTTGCACACTAGATATGCGCATCACGACGTCTGACGTCAAATGTATATAGCCGCCGATTTAGCAGAAGCGCTTCTTCTGAAGGCATGCTCTACGGTATTCTTCTTTCGTTATGCTCTTACGTCCGCGAGCGTTTGTACATTCTGACCGAACTAAACCGTCACTGCGGAAAGAAGTGTACAGGATGAAGCGTCAGTGTATGGCCTGCGTGGTTTTGGATTAGAGCAATGAGTGAGTGGGAAAGAGAATAAGGAGGATATAATGCATGCGCCGTTCGGTAAACAAAGCGGGAAGAGAAAAGCCAAGAACAAGCGGAAAGGCAGAAATGTGATCCGCTCCGCCAGAGAAAGTCGAAAGCAGTCACGACTTCTCCAGACAAACGAGGCAAACGTCGGGCCCGCTAGACTGCTTCCTCAGCTGAGCGAGGAAGGAGCGAGTCGAGCGCTTCGACCGCAAGAAGAACCGCTCATCTTGACAGCAGTCGTGCTCGCCTGCACACTCTCGGCGTTGCACGCGGCAGTGCTTATTTACCGGCTCAGTACGTGTACTTATACACATGTGCCCCTGTTTGACTGTATACGCCGCGGCAGCTCGCTTTTTGACTAAGAGAAGGCGAGAGTTTTAAATGCTCCCAGGGTCGCGCGCCAACGCTGCCGATCAACTTTTTTTTGTGTGTATAGAAGTACTTTCGAAATACTGTTCTCCCCCGGCGGGGTTCGGCCGGGCATATGCCCGATCGAGGGCCGTACGTGCCTGGAGGTTCGAAAAATGCTTTCCCGCAGCGGCTGCTGCGGGCCCTTTATGCTCGTTAACCCATTTGCGCCATCAGAGCTCACTCGGGCCGTTATGCCGCTCTCACCGAATGCCACGACTGTGTGCCCCTAAGCCCCCAAACGTGGCCGTTGATGTATGTCAATGCGCGGTTACACGACGAATACTGGCCGACGAAGCAAGGCTTGTGAGGAAACGTACTTCTCAATGAGCTAGCGAAAGTGAAATATTTATTTGTGTCTTGTATTGCTTCTCTCTTTTCCTGCATCGACCAGTGCTTGAGGCGAGTCACTTCGGACCACTTGAAGAATGTGTCACTGTATGTTCTTGGGCAACGTCTTAATTGCCGGTACGCTGACGAAATGCTGAAGTACAGTACTCAGGGATTGAAAAAAGACAATTTAGGGCTTAGTAATGCACATACTTTCGTTTCTCAAGTTTTCACGTAGATGTCCAATCGGCGCAAACATGTGATTCCATACTTACATCAGACCCAACATAACCTTTTGTGACAAGATTGGTAGCGAGCTAACGTTATGCTATAGCGAGAAATTGTTCGTTCATATTGTTACAATCCAATGTTTGCATGACGTGTTTCAGTCCGTGAGAGCTGCGCATTGAAAAGGCAGTTTCAACAGGGAGTTTAGAAACCGGGACCGAAAGTTAGAGGGCTCTGTCACCATCAAACCCGAGAGATTAAAACAGAGCGCGAAACTTGTATTCGAGAAAGTCGAGGTCTTAGGGTACGCGGAGTAGCTGAGGTCGGTGCATTTACAATAAAGATATCTCACACATTTCTAGGTCTCGCGCTTGTCGTTTTTTTTTTTCCTCTCTCTTTTTGAATATAACTGTAACCATAGGGCTTACCGATGTTTCATCGTCGCCATTTACGAGTACCCTGTAGGGGCATCTAATGCCCCTACAGGGCACTCATAATATGAAATATTTTGTTATTTATTATGACATTTATTTGTAGCATTCTGTTCAACGCGCCCACTGCAGGGAATCTAACAACGCAAGGCGTGCCCGCATCGCAATAATCTAATGAAAAGCAAGGTTCCATTGTTCCCAGCCCGCGAACCATCCCAAGCATATCTCGCATCCAGGAAGGTGCCGTAACCGTACGACACGCGGCGCGATATATTTTGCAGAAAGCGCAACGTTGCGTCGCTCGTGTGTTGCATAACATGACCCGAGCCGTCAAACCTCCTCTTGCTTATGTCCGTCGCCGACGCGGAGCGCGCATCCGTCAGTTGCGAGCATACGCGTCGCCAGTGTGGCTAATCAACGTCATCGGAGGGTCATCAGTGTCGTGGGCACGCCGGTGATGTGTGCGATGCCGCCACGAGGCGAGCGACTACGCCTACGTCGTCATTGTCGTGTTTGCCTTCTTAGTCGCCGAGTGCATCGCGTCTTTGCCTCCCGCCGGACTTTGATGAAAAGCGGGTCAACCTGTTAGGGCGCGTGACCTGCCCAAAATGACCCTTAAGTCGTCCCGAGTGACCGAATTGAGAGTGATGTGCCGTAGATAAAAGACTGACAGCGTCTTGTGTGCCGACGGAAAAAAAAAAGAAGCTGATAATGTACAGCGAAATTATTTCCTGGCCGTTCATTGCGCAACGTAAGCATACCTAGGTTACGTTCCGGTATTTTTTCTTATTTGTTCTATTTATTGCTTTGCAGTTCCTACGCGTGTTTTCGATTTTTAAAGGTGGGAAATATGAGCAGGGACTTTGTGAGCACTAAAAAATATCGCGAGAGAAGATTCAGTGACTGCGTGTGTTTGATTGGTTACCGATTGAAAGTGTCCTCTATTTACAGATGCATTGGATACATATCGAAACTGTCCTGGCTCGAAAATATTCTCACGCACCGTTTTCTTTTGTCTTTACAGGTGCCGAAGCTGGCCGTCACCGCATTCCCGTAGAGGTAAGCCGCCGCTGTTTGGCTTCTCGTGACCATAACGTTGTGATTCTGCGTTATTTTAGGGGCGAAGCTCCTTAAGGCGTGGGTCGTTCGTCACCTGTATGTATGTATGTAGTAACCACCGCTTGCCCTCAGCCCACTACTGCATAAAGGCGGGTATGCGGCACAGAAAGCGGGTATGTGTGTCCAGGCTGTTACCTGGACAAACGCATCATCATCATCATCATCATCATCATCATCATCATCATCATCAGCTACCTCTTTCCTGAAGCCATGCACTACGCCACGAAGCGCACATGGAAACGCGCACCACGATGACACTAAATACCCAACATTAACGAAAGACTGCCCGTTTCTAACGACGACGATGATGATGATGACGATGATGATGATGCGTTTGTGCTAGCGCGTTATGGCGCGTGTAAGAAGCTGGTGTAAGACGCTGTGGCCTCTCCGCCTTATACTCTTTCAGCAGTCATGTGATGGCGTCGGCAAACGCGGTGCGCGTTCCGGCCTGTGTAAGCGGCTGCGTAAGACGCTGTGGCTCTCCCCCTTACTAGAGTGTACTGCACGTTTCTAACGCGTATGTGCTAGCGTCCCCTTAAACGCGAGATCCCAGCGTTCGAATACAGTGTTTCTCACGTCTTTACATGATGATCGACTGGGCGAATTACACGGAAGATTCACGGTATGCCGATGATTCCCTCCGGAGCTTCGCCCACTCATCATCATTCACCCCGTGGATATACTGTGATTTTTTTTTTATTGCGTGCACCAAAATGGGTCTGTAGGTGCTTGTCTGTGTTCCCGAAACACTCGGATACGTTTACAAGTAATTTGTTTTCCTTAGTGTAAGATTGTTTACACGAAACTAGCAAAAAAAACACACAAAAGAAAACTGCCAAGGGAGGAGATGAAAAAGATAAAATTCGATGGTATGTTTCAATTGAAATGTGCGTCGCTGTAGACTCGTCCTCTTACACTGTGTATCGGTTGGCTGAAGTGAAAAATAGCCCCGCCACGGTGGTGGTCTATTGTGCCTATGGCACTCGGCATTCTGATCCGAAGGGCACAGGCTCGAAGCTCGGCCGCGGAGGCTGTGTATCGTTTTGTCATTTTGTTCAAAAAGTGTAGCAGGGCCTCTTTAAGCAATTGTTTTAAAACAAGCTTGTTTACACGCTGGTTTCTACTCATGTTCTTTACTCGCAAATCCGTCCTTCTTTCGTGCTATTATTATTGTGATTGATTTATTGATTTTGGCGGTTTCACGTCCCAAACGACGATTATGAGAGACGCCGTAGTGGAGAGCTCCGGATATTTCCACCACATGCGCACAGAACACGGGCCTCAACATTCCGCCTCCATCGAAATGCAGCCGCCGCGTCCGGGATTCGATGCCGCGACCTTCGGATCAGCAGCTGAATGCCATAGATATTAGGCCACTAGACCACCGTGGCGGGTCCTTATTGCGATGTAAAAAAATACGCACAGACACACGCGAATACGTTACACGCCAGCAGGCAACGAATCTTTCTTCACCACCGTTTGATATACAACTAGAAAAACCGTAGTGAAGGAGCAGTGTAAAGAAGCAAACAAAAAATAGAATAAAGAGAGATGCGTCGCTACCTATATTTTGACTACTGTCGCTTATAACCTGCGCCACCAGCTATCAATCTCGCTCATAGGCGTCGAAGAGTCTTGCTGCGACGAACATTGCCTCCTTTTCGATCTCGGTTTGTGCTTTTCCGCTTTTGCTTTACAGTGAATCCCTATGCAACCTAACATTACGTTCCGGGATCATGACAGTTATTGGCAACTCGAGGTAGCCAGCTGTCCACTTGTTCCCGGCTTAAGCGAACCGCTCGCGTGGTCCGATTACTCTTGTCAGGATATGTAGCAGTATAGCGCCTCGCACTTCGCCGACTGCTTGGCGGAGATTCACTCCTCTCTAAACCCTATCATCATAAGTCCATGCGCATTTTAGACCACCACGAAACGTGACTGGGCCCCGACTACACACTGCTAAACCTTTGTGTGCTGGTTGGCTCTGTTACCTTCCGCGATTCCTTTTAGCTGCATCTCCCCCATTCCCCCTTTCTCACACGTGATTCCTGTTTCTGTGAACGGATGATCGATCACGCATTGTGTTTTTGTGATTGTTTTCGCACGGAACACGATCGTCTGCGAGGGCCGTGTTAGACGAGTCGTACCGTAGACTATTTTCGGAGCAGAAGGTCTTCGGACCACGGACCTCAGCGTGTACGTAGCAGGTGACGCGAGTATTAATTGCTACTATATTTAAATAGCGAAGAGCCTCTGCGATTGATTGGAGTAGTCCGCCCCTGCTTTACCCGTATGAAGCCTCTCCTGTCTCTTATTTGTTACTTTTCATCCATTCTTCTCCTTTACCCAGAGTGCCCCGCCTCGGTGGTCCAGTGGTTATGGCACTCGGCTGCTGATCCGCAGGTCGCGGGATCGAATCCCGGCCGTGGCGACTACATTTCGGTGGAGGCGAAATGTTGAGGCCGGTGTGCTGTGCGATCTCAGTGCACGTTAAAGAACCCCAGGCGGTTGAAATTTCCGGAGACCTCCACTACGGCGTATCTCATAATCAGAGCTGGTTTTGGGACGTTAAACCCCACGAATCAATCAATTACCCAGAGTATCGATAGCAGAGAGGGTGTGCGCATCATGTTAGCCTCACCTCGTCTCGTCGATGGCGTTTGCATCTCTCCGCCATCGAAATGCGGCCGCCGTGGCGGGGTTCGAACCCGCAACCTTAGCCGTGGCCAGAGGTCGAACCCGCATCTAGCTTAGCAGCGCTATACACTTTAGCCGCTAAACTGTTGCTCAGTGGGTGCGCAGAGGCTTGAATCTTCATAAGCCGTCATCGTCGTTTTCGGAAGACAGCAGGACGTCGCTGACATTTACCAGGCGACAAACGACCTCCGCGTCTGAGTATGACGGCGTTGCGTTTACGTGACTTTTCGATTTTCGCTGACGTCAGCTTAGGTCTCGGCCTGAGGCATACTGCAAACAAGACGTTGCGAGTCGCCACGGCAGGCGGCGAGGCTTCCGCGCATGTGTTGGAAACGTCTGTACGCTTGATTTGCAATTCGACAACCGTTTTGCTTTTGTGAAGCAACCATCTGCTTTGCAGAATCGTTATGTAACCAGCGGATTGTCTGCTGCTTAACCTTTACCGATGATTGGCAGCAATTGAAATACAATTGCGGTCAAGGACATGAGCTTGCGGAACACGGACCTGAGAAAAATAATAAGGAACAGAGATAGCGTTTTTGCTGAAGCACTTCGGCGCCGTACGTGACTTTCTTCCTATTCCCTGGTGTATAGCCACGACTCAAAGCGATCTGCTGAGCCCGTTTAAACACGATGCACTGCGTCTTCGAACTCGACTACAATAGCCTGGCTACGCGCTGTTTTTGATTTGATTGATTTGTGGGGTTTAACGTCCCAAAACCATCTCTGATTATGAGAGACGCCGTAGTGGAGGTCTCCGGAAATGTCGACCACCTGGGGTTCTTTAACGTGCACCGACATCGCACAGCACACGGGCCGGCCTCTACATTTCGCCTCCATCGAAATGCAGCCGCCGCGACCGGTATTCGATACCGCGACCTCCGGATCAGCAGCCGAGTGCCATAACCACTAGACCACAGGGCGGGGCTACACGCTGCTTTTATATTTGTGTTTGAGTGTTTGCAGTGCTAGTCAATTTCTTCACATCCCCATACCATGTACCCCAGTGTGTCTGGAATGCCACAGAACACCACGTATGATGGTTGGGTAGATGACATTCTGTGCGACATGATGCATTCCGCAAAAAATACGAAAGAATAGCAGCGAGGTGCTTGGGAGGAGGCTTGAGGGAGGCTCTCATGCAGCGTGGGAAGAACTTGTGCTCTCTAGCGCCTTGAAGGTAATATTGCTGCAGGGTGTATCCCCCAATACTCTTCACGTTCTTCCTAAGAAATGTTGTAATGGTCTTCTGCAGATACTCCTATTTCTCCTCATTTCTTTCCTTATCGATGCCGATCCACGCTCCTTTCAATGCCTGCAGAAGTGGCGCCTTTTCATCAGCTCATTTACTACCCACAGCTGGCTGCATCCTTATCTTGTGCAGATGGTCCTGATGAAAAAAATGAGATCACAAGGAGTAGACAATAAATTCACACCCTACATACAACACAGAGCAAACAACCTAACTTAACAGGCGCTGATTCAGATTGACGCATTTAAGGAAGCTTAAGTGATAGTAGCATCGCGCTCGGCTTTCCTAAGCACTCGCAAGCCCGTTCGGTAACGCGATCTTTCAATGGCCGACAGAGGCTGTCACGCCGTGGAGCATGAGACTCGAGGAGACAGGAAGGAGCGAGCGGAACTCACGGGGCCTGCACAACCGGTCAGCGGCAAACAAGCGAGTCGCTTCCGGGCGGTGATGGACCGTGTGCGAGCACTGCACTTCCGTTTGCCGTTGTAGGGCGATAACCGAAAAGCGTAGCCTTTACGATTCAGATGTACTGCGGCGGTCCGCTGAAGGAGAAGCCCCACGTGTTGTTCGGCGGCGGTTCGTTACGCTCCTGGGGTTCCTCGCAGCAAGACGCCTGCCGTCTCCGCTGGCGAGGCGTGCGTATTCTTAGTGCTGCCGCAAGTCGTGGGCTGTTGAAGGGGTCGATCCGACACGCGTTATGTCGGCCTCGGCCTTTCACCACGTTTGACCTCGTTCACACTATTGAGGTCTCTGTTGTTTGTTGTATGTAGCCGTAACAACAGTGTGTAGCGAGCCTGTCAGCGTGTTGCCCGCGCCACATGCTAAGGGAGAGGAGTCATAAGTGATATATGTGCTTGTAATGAGCGAGAGGCTGGGCAAGCATCATTTATTAGGATGTAAAGTTAAGAATAAGGCGTCTCAGACTAGCTGGCAGATGTTTCATCGAAGGTGTTTGGTGAAGATAGGACCTCCTATCGTGAAGGGACTTACGGAGATGGGTTCTCCTGTCTCAGTTCTGCCAAGCCGAAGTAGGATCCTCCTATCGTGAAAGGACTTTGAAGAAGATGGGTCCTCCTATCGTCCGAGGTTTAGATTAAGATAGGCCCCTTTGTCGTCAAAGGCTTTTGACGAAGGTAAATCATATCGTCAAGGGCTTTTGATGAATGTAGATACTCCTGTCGTCAAAGAAATTTGAAGAAGGTAGGTCCTCCTATCGTCAGAGGTCTTCAGAAAAAATGGGTCCTCCTGTCATGAAAGGCTTCTGAACAAAACAGGTCCCCCTATCGTCAAAGGACTTCGATGAATGTATAGGTGTTTATACAGGAACGTCGGTCAGTAAGACAGAAGCATCTCGTCCCCGTTTTAACATATTCTTTCGCACATTTCGTTCGCATCCTAAGGCAGCCATCCTTCCATTTTAGTTTGTTAAAAATTTCACGTAGTTCTACACTGATCACAGTTATCTACATAATAAGAACAACATAAAGAAACTTTGGATGGTTTTTCATGGAAGGATGCTTCTCAGCTCAAACAACGTTATCATAGTCGAAGAACCAATGCTAATTTTTGAGGCAGTCGCTCTGCTCAGTAAGCATGCCAGCAGGCTATAGAACAAGGCACCTAAAGAGGAAGAATAGCCCACCAACTATTGGTGCAAGATCACTACATCAAGCAATTTCTGCAAAAGTTCGCTAATTATGTTTTTTTTTGTTCATGAACGAAAAAATTGACATTAAATTTATAAGGGCACAATACGAATCTACAAGCACAGCTCCTTGCACACATACGACGGAAACAAAACTGCCAAGCTGGTTGGATCAGATCCGACAGTGATGGCAACACTGCAGCCAATTTTCGTGTACTTGCAGACTCAAAAAGCCACTAGCCCTACTCACGTACGCTTCTGTCAGTACAGCACCGCGTCACCAAAATAAAGCATCGTCGCTGTTAGATATCCTTAGATCTGATCTAGTATAATCGCTAGTGTCTTGCAGATTCTTACATGTCCATTCGATTTCAAGGCCTCTCACACGCGTCCCCACCCTTATACACAGCGCTTCGCCAAACGAACGCGTGGTTGCCGTTGTACACCGCGCACTCAGAAGCTGCCACTCGTTCCGTCGCACACTCCGCCATTTGCCGCCATTCTCGCCATATTCATTACGTTTCATTACAGCAGCCCTATCTCCATCGGGTCCTTTGGTCGGCGGCGAAATTTTGTGCCCCCTCTCCTCGATCTCGGAGGAATTGTCGCTAAACCGATAAGCGCCGCTGATAGGGGTGTAAAAGAGATAGAGAGAGAGAGAAAGAATGACAGAGACCACGACATGCCGACCCTATACGGTTCGCTCCGTGACTATAGAGCGCTGATCCGCAGCTCGGCGCGTCATCGATCAGCGGGCGGTGTTGCTGTGCTCGCAGCGTCGCCCGCGGAGTCCGAGCGGCTTCGTGGGTCTCCGCCGATCGTCGCGCGCTGGCAGCTAGCGGGTCGTTGTCGGTACGACCTCGTCCGCGTTTCACAAAGGCCTTTTTACCGCTTCGCTCCTTTCTCCCTCACCTATGTAGCTCCGCGTGCACTGCCAGCTTTTTTTCCCCGCGGTATACTACAGAAAGAAGCCGAACAACAGTATATAAATGTTGTATAGCGAGCGAAAAAAAGCGAGACTGCACCGATAAGCAAGTAAGCTGGCACCCTTTGCCTGGGGGGGGGGGATATACTGTAGACGCCGTCGAGGCTGTTACAGCAGCAGCGGCGGTTGCATGCAGCCTTCCAAAGAGGTATAGAAGCGGCGGCAACGGCCGGGTTCTTTCTTTTATTGTTTCTCGTGCAAGCAGCGGGCGGGAGTGTGTGTTTGTGCGTGTGGCGCGATTGGGACACTTCATTAGCAAAACTGAGACGGACCGTTTTCCGAGCGCTGTGCGGAGCTTTACAGACCTCTAGTGGTGGAAAGGGGGGGTAGACAGGTGAGGGGAGAGGGGATGGGGTGAACTCCCAGATCACCGAACCGATCAGCGCCCCCCGACTTCGACGACGCCCGAGATAGCGACGAACGATTGTGGCGAGAGGTGGCGTGCTGTGGTATATATACTTCGTGCATGTAGACTCGAAATAAAAGAAAGTAGAAAGAAAAAAGGGCCGGCTACATTGGCAGGTTCTGCCTTTTTCTTTTCTTTGTACTGTTCCTTTTTTCTCTTGGCTGCTTTCTTGGTGTGACCTTCCGTGGCGAGGTTTCTTCACGCACGCAAGAAAAAAGAGTTGACCGTTTTCTATTTCTTTCAATTTCTTTATTTTTTTATTTGTTCTTTGAATTACAAGGACGTATACGTCGAGATAGCGGAGGTTCCTTCACCTGCTGCAGTTTATCGCTAAGAAGATGACGTCAGAAAAACTTTATAAAGGCGGGTACGCTATTTGGAGTGAGGAATATGGATTTTCCAGAAGTTACCGTTGTAGCTTAACCGTGCTACAGGAGTGTGAAACTCGAGGCTTCACAATCCCGCACTCTGTTCCTTCCACTTATGTGGACGGCTTTTAAACCAAAAGACTGATTGCTTTGTACTCGTATGGATCACGCAGACCACATTCTCCTTAGCATTTTACATTTATTCTAAAAAAAAATATTTCAACTGCTGTCTGCAATCGAATTGCTTCGTGTAAATGTGCGCGTGCACCCAACTCCATTTGCTTATTTTTTTCTTGCATACTCTTCTCCAGATTCGCAGGGAAATCAATTTGCTGGCCCACTTACTTTCTGCACACACTCTCTCTCGGTCCCACGTGGTAGTTTGGAGGTTAAAGAGCGGCACTGATAATAAGCTTAAAGGTTACGGGTTCCCTTTCTGGCCACGGTTGCCGAATTCGGGTGGAGGCAAAATATGCGTTGACTTCGGTTCTCAATGAAGAACTCCAGAGAGAGAGAGAAAGAGCAAGAAAGAAAGCTGGGGAAATGGATGAAGGGGTGAGATAGAATGGAAGAAAGAGGGAGAGCACTAATCACTCGTGCACACACTGCCCCGCCACGGTGGTCTAGTGGCTACGGTACTCGGCTGCTGATCCGAGGGTCGCGGGATCGAATCCCGGCTGCGGCGGCTGCATTTCGATGGAGGCGAAATGTTGAGGCCCGTGTGCTGTGCCATGTCAGTGCACGTTAAAGAACCCCAGGTGGTCAAAATTTCCGGAGCCCTCCACTACGGCGTCTGTCATAACTTCTATAAAAATTGTAGCGCAAAGCAACACACGGACAGACACGTTTTTATAGAAGTCATGAACCAACTAGCCCAAGAAAACGTTTTGCTAAGCCATGTCTCTCATAATCAGAGGTGGTTTTGGGACGTTAAACCCCACATAACAACAACTCGTGCACACACTCGTCTGAGCACATCTACAGGGGACGGCAGGTACGCAGGTACCTCAGGTACGGCAACAATCCCTTGGCAGCCTTCTTTGCCATCGAAGCACATGGCCATGGTCCCAGAATCCTAGCTGTTGAGCGAGCCGCGAATGGTCAAAAGTAATACGGGATCCCTCACTACAGTGTGCCTCATCGATTAATGTTGTGATTTTGACCTGTAACACCCGAGAATTTATCTATTAATCTCTCTCTTATATAAGTGCGCTCGCACCAGCACGAAAGTTAAGTACATAGTTTAATTCGTTTATCTTATAGATGTTCTCTTGTGCTAATGATAAAAATGAAAGCGTTGAAGAAAATGAAATGAATGCGATGAAGGGCGAATATTTTTTTTTCCTTGGTCGTCACGACGATCAACCTGTCTGCTACACCCGCTGCAGATAAATTCCCTTTCCATAGCTCCGCGATTAACCCGGTCCGATGCTAACTCTAGCCACGATCAGCAAACTTCCTGCGTTCATCTTACTATCTAACGTCCTGCTGTCTCCTGCCACGCTTGCCTTCTCTCAGAATCCATTACGTTTCCCTTGCTGACCAACGGTTATCTTGTCATCTCATTAGACGTCTCCTGCCACGCTTGCCTTCTCTAGGAATCCGTTAATATTCCCTTGCTGAACAACGGTTATCTTGCCATCTCATTAGACATCCTGCCCATGTCCATTTGTTCTTCATCATCCAATAAAGATATCATTACACGCGTTTCTTCCCTGACGCGCTCTGGTCTGTGTTCGAGGTCGTCGTTCTCCACTCGTTAGGACACATAGGACTGTTTATGTACCGCACGTTTTTCTGTCATTTTATTGAATGCTATTAGCTACGGGGATAATTGGTACCCACAATGATTGTCCTCTGACGCTCGTCAACTTTACGCCATCAACGAAATGCGAAAACTAACCTTTTGTGCGTGTTTTTTTTCTCTGTCCTTTTCTTCTTTCTTGTCGTGTCTCCTTTCTGCTATCTTTCATTCCCCTTACCCCTTTTCCCCTGCACAGGGTAGCCAGCCGGTCTCAGCACTGGCTAACCTCCCTGTCTTTCCTCCCTCCTCCTCCTCCTTACCTTGCGGGCCACATACCACGGGACTACTAGACAGCGGTAATACGTCAGTGTATAGTTGTATTATAGTTTGAGGCAATCTTGCATTGCGTGCCAAACTATCCGAAGGGCACACGTCCTTCATTTCTGGCGACTCTACATCTGGCGACTGGACTCGAAAGTTCGCCCTCTTGGCGCTTTCTTGCTGTCCTCTATCATTGGCTGGCTCAACCAAACGCCAGCGCCTTGTCATTGGTTTCCGGTTCGTACATAACAATGACTTTCTAAGGACATAACCCACTGAGCAGAACCACAGTTTTACATTTCCAGAGGCATAAGAAAGAGATAGCGTTCCTGCAGAGGTTGCTTCTGCTTGTAGGCGCTTCAACATTCGATTTTCGCTGGACAAGTTCGCGAACACACTTCCTTTACGTCAACGCCTCCTATATAAACTGGTTCTTCCCCGCCACGGTGGTCTAGTGGCTATGGTACTCGCCTGCTGATCCGAAGTTCGCGGCATCGAATCCCGGCCACGGCAGCTGCATTTCGATGGATTGGCTGGTTGGTTTCTGGGGTTTTACGTCCCAAAACCAGCTACGCTTATCATAGACGCCGTAGTGGAAGGCTCCATAAATTTTGACGACCTGACGTGCCCTGACATCACACAGCACACGGGCCTGAACATTTCGCCTCCATCGAAATGCAGCTGCCGCGGCCGGAATTCGATCCCGCTACTTTCGGATCAGCACCCGAGTGCCATAGCCACTAGACCACCGTGGTGGGGCATTTCGATGGAGGCGAAATGTTGAATCCCGTGTACTGTGTGGTTTCAGTGCACAATGACGGCAACAAACCAATGACGGCATCACACAGCCAGACATCGACACAACTTGCCAGTAAAGAGAAGTCCCATTCAAACAATCAGTTGTCATCTCTACCCTAACATGAAATAAATTCAAATGAAATCAATTTTATTTTAACGTATTGGATTCCAGTCTAAATTCTCCGCACAAATTGTATAAGCAAATTCGTATGACATTGTCGAGTGAAGGTAAATATGCATACCTTCTTCTGCATGTCAGCGTCTTTCATCACACTCGTGACCAACGTGCACGTTCTGAAAAGTTCTTTTTTCTTTGCGCACACCGTCTGCGTCCAGCAAACCTTGCGCTTAGACTGCAAGCTTATCTCACAACAAACAATGAGCAACTACCAACGTCACAAAACAAGCGGCTCGTGGCTTCTTCCAGAGCCCAACCGTTTAGCGATAGCTGTTAAACGATGTCGACTGCACGGCTAACAAGCGCAGTCTCCAGTCGCTTTGCTCTCTCGTATAGGCAATCTAAGCTGTATACCTTCCCATCTCATATCTCTCGGTGTACAAAGTGCAAGCTCCATCCCACCGCCGCCACCCATGTGAACACCGAGAAAGCTGTTTGCGGATTTCTCCCAGGTCACAGCTATAAATTTTTCGGTCTCCATAGAACAAGCCCGTACAGAAATGTCGGTCGCGGCCTTCCAAGGCCGCCACTCACGGCGCTCCGTTTATTACTCCCGAGACAAACGTTCCGACGTCGACGTCGCTACTCGGAGAGCTTTTTACACTGCCGTACAGACTCGGTTTCGACGACGCAGACGCTTTCTTGTTTTCGGAGATGGAACAGGCAGATAAGCCGACTCTAGCGTAGAAAGCTCTCTTCTTGCGAGTTCCTCGTAGCTAGTTCAGATAACGGAGTCACATTCCAATTAGTAAAGCTCTTGTGTTCGCATTCCTTGCTCCGTGTGGGAGTCTGAGGAAAAGCGACAGAGGCGAGATAAGGAGAGACTTAGCGGCGGTCGGCTCTATACCGCTTCAAGGAGTCGAAAGGTGAGCCGAGTCATTGAGCTGTATCCTTCGACGCTGGAGGAAGAGGACGGCGAGCCTGCTGCGAGAAGAGGAAGATGGCAGGAAATGTCTCAACGTCGAGTGAGTGAGTGAGTGAGTGAGTGAGTGAGTGAGTGAGTGAGTGAGTGAGTGAGTGAGTGAGTGAGTGAGTGAGTGAGTGAGTGAGTGGGAAGGGCGAATATACAAAAAAAAAGAGAAATAAACCTAACATCTCATAGATAGCACGAAAAATAGTCTGTGGACAGTCGAAAGAAAGAGCCGCTGTGTACTTGTGAGCACCTTGCCGATATGAGTTTGTTTCGCCTACAGTTGAACTTATGCTCATTAGAAGCTCACGTAGCAATCCTATTTCGTTCTTTGTTTCTGCTTATGTTGTCTTTTGCCGCTTTTACGATATTCACGATACTAATCGAGATGAGACTGTCATGAAAACGACTGTTTACTAACCCTGAAAGAAGTGACTGCATGGTTGAATGCCCTCCTTGTAGAAGTGAATGCCGCTTTGCATTTTGAAAAAGATACGTTCATCAACCTTTCCGTATTCTATGCAGGCGGCCTTGCTTTCGTTTTATACCGAATAAGACTAACATTAAAGAGAGGAAAAAAGCGGTCATCATTCCCGGGGATCTCGCGCACTTTAGCCCGTTTTATTTGTGCCCGAAACGACTGTCGCCCGCTCGGCCGAAGGTCACGCTATCGAGAACACCTCCCCGCCGTTACGCCTTAGAAAACGCCATTCCGTCGTCGATCCATTTCTCTTCCTTTCTCGTCCCCTGAACGGCAGCGGGTTGACAGCTGAACCGCGCCCAGCATTATTTTCTTAATACCTTCATTGTCACCTTCTCCTTTTTGTTGTTCACCGGCATCTCGCATTCTATACATTCCTTAATGACTTGCATTATTCTTACTTCTTGATGCATTTGCATCATTGCCACACACAGGTGAGCCGATGGCCTTTGAAAAAGAGTACGGCGTGAAAATGTTAACGCCTTCAATCACTCTTACGGTCCTAGATTATTCACTTTCATTCTTCCGATGTTTATCATTATGTTTTTTTGTTCTGTGCAGTCTCCTTCGGCCAGCGATTCCGTCTTTCAGTTCACCACGCCGTGCAATCCATTTCGACGCTTGCGTGTACGTATACGTGCTGTACACAGCACGGGCGTAGTCCAGCATCTGGCCGCGCTTTCGAATGCCGCCTAAAGTATGCAGCTAACATTTATCTCTTCCTGCACGCGGCGGTAAAAGGCGGCGCCATTAATCAAAAACTGGCCGCTGTTTCTCCTTGTCACCACCGGCTCGGCCTCGAACGCATCGACCTCTTAACTCACTCTGTATGATATAAGGTCGCAGACACTGCATAGGCGAGCGTAAAACCCAATTTAACCGCCATTTTCTGTCCCTCCATTGTTGCAAAAGGGGAAGCCATTCCTCGTGGGTTTAGGTTGCGTGTCGTAGGCAGCGCGGTCATTGTATACAGTGCTCGCGTGCACTGCGATTTGCATACAGGCAACAGGAAGTTATGTGGCACCTCAGGCTGCTTTTGCGGAGCGAGATTTATCTTCGAAGAGACACCTCCTTACCGCCGCCGCCCCGTTTTCGCTTCTGGGAGGAGCTGCCCACAAGCTACAGCTTCTTGCTGGACCAGTGTATGAGGGGACTCGTGGCGGAGCTCGGCTTTCAAATCAGAGCTTCACGTTTTGAAAAAGTGCTTGCCACAAACCGTTCTCTCCTAAACTATAGGAAGGCCGCGGCGTGCTGTCTTTTCTAGTGCCGATTACTTTCTTTGTGCGAAGTAACAGGAGCGCATTACTGGAGATGGAGAATAAACGAGGTCTTTTTGAGAAAGCTTTGAAGACGTCTAGTAGAAGTCTCGGTGTGATGTATAGCGGTTAAAGCGACGTGTGAGGTGCGTACAGCATGCAGCGGCAACAAAGATCGCTATTGAGTGAAATGGTCTTCAGCGGCTTGAGGCCCTCTTATAAGTCATTGAAGAACGCATGTTGTCGATGAGGCGACTGGGACCTAGAAAATAAAATACAAAGCCGCGACGAAAATACAGGTCAGGCGTTTCTGACGGGAACAATCGAAACTGCATTTCTCTATCGCGCTTGGTTTTGACGAGGGCGCGCGCGCGAATTCTTCTCAAGGCCAATCATCTCGATCGCGAGTCGAACGTTTCAGCAACGCTCCAATAGTCTGCTACGCAGTCGCATTATAGTGTACATACATGCGGTGCAGGAGACGCGAAAAGGCGCGGCCCTAGTGGGCCGTTCCTCTGAGCCACTTTCCACTGTACGAGCTTTGACGCTTGTGTGAAAGCTCCAGACTTGTACGACGGCGGCGTACGGCATGTGTATGCCGTCCTGCAATGCAGGGCCGCCTGGCGTCTGCGTGCCTTCGAAGCACATACGGCACGCGCGCGCGCATATGCTTTTGCAAAGCGCTTGGCGCGCTTTGACTGCGGTATATCCCCTGTCCTCAGCGGGCGGGGTGTGTTGAAACAAAGGAGACGGTGAATTTGAACAAGCTCGACTCCGCGGCGTCCCCGTGTTCTTGATATGTTGCTTCCCGTCGAGACACACTGAGAAGGAAAGGGCGGGTTATGGGCTACGCTGCGTATCCTGTGGGCCATTTTCTTTCCTTTTTTTTTTCTTTTAGGATTTGATGGCTACGCCGGCGCTTAAGTGTTGCGTTATGCGCGAGCTCCCTGTTTGTTCTTTGTGTACTCTTTTTGTTTTGTCTTCTATAGGCATTGGTCATTGCGTAGTTTACGTGTCGTTCTCCTAGGCCTGCCTCATTGTCTAACCTATTGAATAATGCTCTCAAAGTTTTGCAGGAAGCGCGCGTACATTGGGTTGCAATTTAAATAAAGGCAAGGCGAGCAGCTCGGAGCTCTCAGTGAACAAACTGTAAAATAGTGTCAGTGCGCCCTCAGCAGTGAATTTATGTGCAAGAGAATAGGTTGCAAGTCGGTTCTCTTTTGCGGGCTGAAATTAAGCCAGTTGCGTGGCGCTGGACGTAGCTCAGTGTAGTCTTTCACTTCACGATCCCTCGGAAATATCCGCTTAGTGAAAAAGCCTATACTTCTTGCATTGTTAACCATAGCAAATAGACAAACGTCGAAGAAATGCGTTTATATACAGAGATGTACGTGTATATACACCTTGTTTTTCTGCATATTAAATTTTATGTCGAACCAACTTGCCCTGGCCGAAGTACGCCTTTAATTTGTTGGATGGTTTTGACGTTGCCAATGCCGCCACATTTTGGACGATTGTCGGTGGCTAGTCTTGGGTGCCTTTGGCAACTTTCGAACGATGAAGTTAAGAAGGTCACCCCGCTATCATTGCACTATCTGCGCAGTATCAGACTGAGGTGTGTACTTTTCTACACATAGCCAGCTGCGAGCAGTATGGTCATGCGTCAGCGTCCACACCTTGGCGTTGCATGTTCTCTATTCCGTCCTTCCAGACTTTGGGATTATGCGTCCTTGCACAAGACGCTCGAAATGAGCAGCGCCTGGACTTAGGCAGTTTCCAATCCCCGTTGGCTGCATGCACGCCTGTTCATTCACTGCCTTCATTGTCCAACTGCTGCGCCTGCTGCGCAAAGCCGTAAGTAAACAAAAGACAGCCACGACGACCCCCTACAGGAACAGGCGCATACCAGTTCACACGGACACACCTCGCCCACTCACTTGCTCAAATCTCATCTTGGCACAATGGCCAAGAGCCGCTCTCGTGTTTGATTCAACCTCCACAGTGTGTATGCACACTCTACGCATTTCGTTACCAGCCACCTCGAAGCTGTCCGTGTTGTCTTTCGACGCCCCGCGATGGCGCGCGAAGATGGCGCTGCTTCTCGTGTACGCAGGGTCGGGGCCACTTGGACTGTTCCTTCGGCCTGTGTACTTATGGTCTTTGTCGATATTTGCGAAATTCTTCCGGCTATATAGCGTTTGCCTAACGGGTAATCTCGTTGTACACGCTAGGCCCATAGTGCCGTCAACGCCGCCAGTCACACGTGTGCGGTCCGCCTTCTTCACGCCCCCCTGACCGGCGCCTGACGCTCGGGAAGTCAAGCGAGGCGAAGGCCGCGTGGTGGCGCCAAGGGCTTGACTGCGTAAGCGGATAAACGTGAAGCAGAGGTAATCGATCAGCGGAGGTCGTGCCCAAACCTCCTTGGTCGTGCCACAGACACACACACATACACATACATGCCTGTATTGGCCGTGCCTCTTTTGTACATACGCCACGAGTTTGTTCGAGCCAGGCCTTTGCGGCTGAGTGGCTGTTTCTTTCGATTGTCAACGCAGGTGTGTGCACTTCAAGCGTGGCGGTACACGCGAAACAAAAGACGCCAGCGACCGCTGTACGGGTGGTGCCTCGCGCAGGGTTATCGTGCTGTGTCTGATGAGATTATGTGGGGGTGCGTGCGAAGCTCGGCGACCTCTGACGTCATTCGCGTCGCCGTGGGGCCACGAGGAAGTGCGAAAGAAAGAAACGCGTCCTCTAAGCCACTCAAGGATTTGACCTAACGACAGGCAGTGAGCTCGTGGTCAATCAGATGAGAAGTCAGGTTCAAGTGTACCGTCGTATAAATCTTGTTTCCCTTTAGTGTTTTGGTACGTGTAAGAATTGTCCGATGGTTCGTAAAGCACGTAAGCTTCCTTTGAATACATCGTGTTCTGAGGTATTGAGGTGCCCCCACACCACCGTTCGAAGGTTGAACAATATGTAAGGTAAAGTTGCCATGTGACAGGAGACCTTTCCCATATGTCATCATACGGGTCGTTTCTGAAGGGTTTTTGGCGTCAGGATTCGAGAAAAATACCTACACCTATATCGGGAATTACTATATTTCGAACGCCGATTCTGGTGGGACGAAGACAGTCATGCGTGGGCCGCATCCATGCAGAAAAACAAGGCATGTATAAAAAGCCGGTGAGATTAACCAGAACATAAACAAGAATTAACCCGAAGTTGTTTTCGTTGGCTGTGCTCCATGGCAAAAAGGGGTAGGGGATGAAAGAGAAAGGCAGCGTAAGGTGACAGAACGTATAGAAGTGCACAAGCAAATTAAACCACCTACGCAAGACCATCGTTGTCTTCAAACTTGAAAACTACGTTACAGGGTAAGTGATTAAGGAATAAACATTGCGTAAGCTTGGAAAGTTCCCCATATTCACTCATCGTACTAATTTGCATGCAATGGAGTGAGCTACCTTGCTTTGCACAGATTTCAACCAGCACATTTTATACGCTGCTTCCTTTCGCACTACATCTCCATTCACAACGTTTGCATGCAGCGGACTTGGAATGCATGCAAGGATGCGAGCTCACCACCACTGAATCGGATGCCAGCTGCAAGGCTGGACATTCCGAAAGCGCGTTCGTTCCCTTTTAGCCCTTCACGCTCACTAAAAATATATGTCCACTCCGCATTTCTGAATGTGTCCTTACTGTGCCGCTGCCCGGTCCCAGAGCCCAGTGGGAACACCGTTTTTGGTTTCGGAAACGAGCGAGAGCGTGTCTCCCAAACGACCCATTGTTCTACGCCATGGCTTCGGGGCGTTCCGACGCTCCCGCCGAAAATTGTTGGCCGGCGTGTCGCTTACGTACGATTCCGCGTGCTTTCCCGTAAATGCTGCGAGCCGCAGCCTGCTCCTCCTCGCCACCGTGTAGCCCTCTGTTACCGGGCCACATCTATTAGGGGGGCCATTTATAAACGACCCGCGGCACGTATACAGCGGCTGTGCCTTCCTTATATCCGAGTGCTGAGGTCATGCAGCGCACCTTCTCCTCCTCTTGCGTAAGCACTTAGATGTACCAGAAAATTCCAGATATAATATGAGCTCTTTAGTTCCGGGTTTTCAGTATAAACGATATAGTTGCTTCTCCTATTTTCTGCTGGCACGGAAGATTGGAATAAAAATTCAAGCGCTTGCTATGGTCACACATGGATCAGCGACTGAGTGTTTTGCTTCTTTCTCTTCCTCGGTTATAACAACGTTATTACGCGAAGTCAAGCTGCAGGCTCTCTCGAGGAGGTTATTCCACAGGCAAACTATGAGTTTGCATGATCCAGTCGCTTCGCCTTACATGCACAAATAGCCGTATTTTATTCTTTATTACTCGCTTACCTTCTTTACCTTCTCTTCCACAATCACAGCCGACCGCCGTTCAAGTGTAATCAATTGGCGCTGATTAGTTGGCGCAGTTGGTTCAAGTGTAACCAGTTGCTGGACGTTCAGCGGTAAAATTTACATTTAATTTGTTCTTCTATGTACTCATATTTATGTACATAAACGGCTCTTTATGAATTCGATACTCGAATCATATAGTTTTCTGTGAGATTGTTTCCTTGTTTATTTTTCCTGGAGCCTGCATTGCTCTTTACATTATGTTCGCGTGCCGCCGTACTGTTACAGGTTGTCGCGAAATACCTCTATCCCGGGAAGCTATACCGTCTTCGACGGTATAGCTTCCCGTATAATCGCGCCACGCTGTAGTGTTTCATACTACGTCGGGGTTCTCACTAAACGCGGGCTTTTACGGTACTCCCCGGAGTTTTCAAACACTTGTTGCGTGGTAGACGCCGACGCTACACGACTACTGGTGCGGGCGCAGCTTTCGTGCTCTATGAGAGACACTGGCGCCCACCCTGTGGGTATGACGGTTAGAGTGCACGTACGGCGTTGTTGCGCCGCAATCTTTTTGAAAGCGTAAGAACGGGGTCAACAGAAACGAGGTCCAGTTATGCCGTGCCGGAGGACGTATACGTGCGTGAGACATACGGGGAGGTCTTACGGTGCGCAGTTGTTCACAACGTCTGAAGACCTCGGGAATGTGTGCCTTGCATATGCGAGCCAAGAAAGGCAAGAGTTGCGATGCGGGCTTGTTGGTGGTTCATATTAAACGTATTTGATGTAGCGCAAAAAACAAGACACGGACAACAAGAAGGCACATATGGACACCACACAGCGCTTTTAGCGCTGTGTGGTGTCCATATGTGCCTTCTTGTTGTCCGTGTCTTGTTTTTTGCGCTACATCAAATACGTTTAATACCAAGAAAGGCGGTTGCCGAAGTTACATGCACCCATTTTATACTGTACTTACGCAGGAACGGGAGCTGTGCGTAGTTCTTGTCTTAATACTTTCTCTCTCTCTCTGCGTTAGCTAATTAGTGGGGTCAATTTCGACTTAGTCGTTGGACGTCCGTGTCACTGCATTTGCTGTAAAAGACGGTGGTGGTCGAAGGAGGGCGGTGAAGCATTGTTGTATGCAGCACACGCAATTACGCACATGGGTTAACAGTGTAGTGAATGTAGTTACGCTATCTTTGGTGGAAATGCGCTTTGGACGCGGACAGAGAAGAAGACGAAACACACACAGCGCAACTTTCAACTTTATTGGGAGATGAAGGCAGTATCACTTATATATGTTCATCACACGTGGCATTTGGCATGCGCTCTATGTTCCGTGGGCACCCAAAAATTCCAGTTCCTTGTCTGATGGTGCAAGGGAGGCTACGCTCACGCAAGTTTCCTGACGTTCCCAAATCATTTTCGCTTCGACGATAAGCCTAGCAGATTGACTGCGATTGCGATAAACTACAGTGGACTGATTAAATATAGGAGTGCACTTGCACTCTTGACAATGATTTGCGAGATGACCATTAGCCTTGCTTTTGACGTTACTGTTGTGCTCCCTTAGACGGTCGTTGAGGCATCGGCCGGTTTGTCATATGTATACACTTTGCTTGAGAAGTGTCCTGTCTGTGCTGGCCAAATGTGCGCGCGTAAAAGAGTGACCACGCGAGGATCGAGGCATGATGAAGAGGTCAGGAACAGTGAGAGCACACGGACAGTCTCTTCAAAGCAGATTCAGCGTCTCGACATTTGGGTTATTTGTTTTGAGATATTATAAAGCAATTAACATTCGTAGATGCTCCTTCTGAAGTGGGCCAGTTATTCTCATTGATCGAATAAAGACGTCTTATGTAAGCGACAAATTAAACAACAACGTCGTCTTCTGCATCCGGCTTGAAAACAGGACGTTGGAAAACTAATGACAAAAAGACAGTTGCACCGCAAGGGCGAAGCAATGAATGCGACCTGGTGGTGTGCCGGCGGGAGGGCTGTGACACACCACCAGACAAAAGGAATACTCCAAGGTATGCTACCCTGGACTTCTTTTTTAAAGACGATAGTCTTTCTTGGCATACTTCAACGCAGAAATTTTGGTCTGTCTGTCTGTCTGTGTGTCTGTGTGTCTGTGTGTGTGTTGGTTTGTGTGTGTCCTGCTGCGAAAGGTGAACCTCTTCCTCAACGACCACCCAGCTTGAACTGGTGGCTACCTTCATACTTCTGAACACAGTCGGCCAAAAAGCAAATATTACGCATATCTGAGGCGCAACATCAATACGTAGGTATTGGACGGTGTGTTCCTTTAGTAGAAAATACATAGATGCGTAATTCTAAAGACCCTAGTGCTTGTTAGGATGCGCAAAAGCGGACGTTTCCTGTACTAGGGAAGCTTCTTGCGTTTCCCGTAACCATGGCCAGATGGCGCCCTTATCTCGCGCTCGTGCCGAACGGAAGGCAGGGAACGGCCGCCCGCCACTCCGGCCGGTCCCTTTCTCTCCTCGCGTCTCTTCGTTTTCCTTCTCGCTTGCGCAACTCCTCGGGGGGAATAGAAACACGCGAAACGGGACTCATGTAGTACGGCCGGTAGAAGGCTATCGTCTTTCGACGGCATTTGCAGCGAAGCACGGAGATACGCGGCCAATTTTTTCTTGTGTATTTCTTTCGTCATCAGAGGGCCGGATCCAAGGCTACCCTGGACCCAGCTCTCTGCTGACGGTGCTTTTGTAAAGCGAATTGAGCTATAATGTGTGTAAAGCGCTATATATATCGATCTAATAAACAATAAGTACGTTCTACTATCTCTCGGTATGCTTTTGTACAACTTTGACCCACTCCGGAGGAATGCTTCAGCGAACAACGCTTATAATATTCGCATCAACGCACGATAGGGCACATTTTTCGTCGTCGAAGCAGACGGTGAGTGCAAACGTTACTTCGTACCATGTGCTACCACTAATCCGTCAAGGTGCTTTCGACATTCCTGGTTAGCCCGCGTTAAGAATGCACCTATATTATACGCCTTGCAAAAAGACCTCGATACCTCTCGCAACACTTGGCTGAAGGCCGAACAAGTCGTCATATATGGGCAATTTCCCCGCTGACTGCTTCGCATGACACCGATTCTCACAATGTGTGGGATCTGCGCGATTTTAAACGTAAAATCTGCAGTATTATAGCATATGGACAAAGTAGGTGCCATAAATTCTGTCGACTAAAAGAGGACGGGAAAGCTCTCGTCCCTTCCGCTGTCATCGTCGCTGCATAGTCTGCTCTAGTGTGCCCTGAGTGAATGTCCACCAACAAGCCGGCTTACTGATGGGTGCTAATTCCACCTTTTGCTATAGCCGCAAGGAAAGGCAGCACGTTTACAGAGCTTGGTATAGTCGCGCCCAATGCCAAGGCAATTCCAATGATCGACTCCGAAGCCGTTCGTTCCGAACCATTGCACACCTTGGTATGACTGATCGCCCGGAAACAACGGTTTGGCACAGAACCCCACCTCCTCCTTGCTTACTCCTTTCTAGTACCTCCACATCGTTTTGTTGGCTGGTGGTTAGGCTTATTTCCGGCGCACATAGAGAGCCGCCATCGAGTTACCAATCCGCCACTCCTATCAACCCCCTCCCCGGCACAAGAAACACGGCAACTTCGCGCTCAGTACGGGCGTTGCCCAGCCTTTCTCATTTCTTCGTCGGCCCTGCTCAAAGTGCTCGTGACAGAATGGGTGGGCACTGCGTAAGAAAAAAAGAAAGAGATAAAGACACACGCGAGAGCCGTGGACAGCATTTAAAAGGCGTTTCGCGGCACCGCCAGTACACATGCACAAGTGTACGCACATTGCGCCGAACAATGCGGCCCGTACGGCGCGTGGGTTGTATTCAGTGTCCTTGATGTTGCTGCTGCTTGCTTGCTTGCTGCTGCTGCTGCAGCGCCGAGAGTCGGCTCAAGATCAAGTTCTCGCTCCCGGTCGGAATGTCGGCCATTGTCTGTCTGCCTTCCAAGACGAGCGCAGACGTTCTTGCTTCTGTCTGGTATTTTCGTGTGCGCAAGCGATGAAAGCCGCGTCTGGAGCGTCTGAAGGATACGGAGAGCGAAAGTTTCAGGCCGTGACTGTGAGGTTTAATCGAGACTGAGCGTCAATGCCGGTCATGCTAGGAGCTGTTCTTTCTATGGTTTCCGTTTCTTCTCACTTGCCCCGTGCCTGTCTCCAGCAGGTAGCTCGCACATACCTCTTGTACTGCGCCCGCTACGCAGGCACGGTAGGAATGCAATTACGGGAGTACAATGCTGCAGTGTTCACATGCTGTGCTCTTTGTGTGTGTTTGTGTTGTTCTTGCAACCTTTGTTTTCTTTTTCTTTCACCTCGGGTATACCGTGACAGCGTTTCGCTCTCACGTGAAACGCGTCGCGTGATACTGTCGCCCCCATTGTGTTAACCTTTACAATGCACAATATGCATTAAACGTGTTTTTGCGCGTTATTGTTAACAAAGCTGCGATCGTTCTAAGCCTGTAACGTATGAACTTTCATTGTGAACGTGTCCTCTGCTAGCGTCGCTTGAAGAGGTGAAGATAATTCAAAGCAAGCGGTACTGTAAGTCATCATTTTGAAGTGTACACCCAGAAAGCGTTATATAACGCCACCATTATGTGCCCTACCAAAGGACATGGGCGCAAGCGGACCACGAGGTAAATGTCCCGCGCCTTTTCGTTTCTCACATCGGCGTACAGCTGAGAAGTCTGCTACGCTACTGATAGTCACCGAATCAGAAGCACTTTCATATCGTCGAGGAGGTATCGCTCCACAACAATGAACACTCTCGCAGCAGCGCGCGCAGGCGCATGGTGAGAGACAGTTACGGGGCGCACTTTTCTCTTCATTTCAATAAAAAAAGTCACTTCCCCCCCCCCCCCCCCCCATGGACGAAACAAGTAGCTGTATTCTTGAGTCGCTGCATTCTTCTCTTGAATCAAGAGCTCCAAATATATAAATTTATTACATGATTATTATTGTTTCCGGAGAGACATGCGACAAAAAATATGTAATGACTGGCAATATGTAATCACTGGTTCGGCCTCGGCAGAGACTATGGGTAAAGAAGGAGAAGGCACAGAATGCCTACTGTGCTGTATTGTATCCACGTCGATAAACGACGCCAGGCACTGTAGTGTCTTTCGAGTACACTTGACGACGACCGGCCTCCTACAGAAGGATATATATTGGACGCTTGGTCTCCCAGCTCATCAGGTCGCAAAGACATACGAGGTTATCAGCAGTATACACGAGCAGTATACACTTAATTTCATGGCTGCAAACGCGCTGCACCGTGTTTGCGAACTATACCTTTCCTCTCTCAGTTACTCCCCCGTCCCTGTCATGTGTTTGTTAGTAAAACACGCAAAGTCTAATTGACCTTGCTGTAACTCTTCCCCCCCTCCCCCCCCCTTTTTTTTTTTGCTTTCTCTGCGGTCTCGTAACGCAGGCGAGGACATGCGGCACCTATAATTTAACTCTTGCCCCGCCACGGTGGTCTAGTGGCTAAGGTACTCGGCTGCTGATCCGAGGGTCGTGGGATCGAATCCCGGCCGCGGCGGCTGCATTTCGATGGAGGCGAAATGTTGAGGCCCGTGTGCTGTGCGATGTCAGTGCACGTTAAAGAACCCCAGGTGGTCGAAATTTCCGAAGCCCTCCACTACGGCGTCTCTCATAATCAGAACTGGTTTTGGGACGTAAAACCCCACAAAACAATTTAACTCTTATAAACGAAGTTACGCGCAGCTTTATACGGGGGCGACGCGGCAGGGCAAAACGCACGCTAAAGGAACGCACAACGCTTTCAGCTTCGTAGCCTCATGCCACCGCCAGCTGATCACGGAGCATTACGCCTTCGTGTAAGTTTCAGTCTACACGCCGCCACCAAAGCCACGCACAAGCTGCGAGACGGTCATTCCTAAACTACGGTCCAGTTAAGCATAGCCATTATCTCGGTTATGTGGCTACTGCAATTCACATTGGCATCCTTCCACATTAAGGCGTGGCCAGGAGCACTCCTACGCCCCCCCTTGCTGCTTTTTCGTCTCGCTCTCCTATTCTGTATAGCAAACCACAGACTTCGTCGTTGTTCTTTTCAAACCTCCTTGGTTCTCCTTGTATTACGCAGACGCATATATGATGTGTTCTAGCACGCGTGAGTGTGGTGCGCTGCCACCACGACATCCCCAACATTGTGGGCTCGTGTCTCTATCTTCTTTGGCCCGGCTCGCAATTCACGCACACGACCTCGTTGCTCAAACGCCGCTTTCTCCACTCACTGGTGCTACAAATCTTTTTCCATTTGTTATTCCTGCATTTGTGCGTGTCTGTTTTCTTCTTTTCTTTCTTTCTTTCTTTTTTTTTTCATGGTGCCAAAACGAAGCTCAGCTTCCTACGCGGCTCTCCTTGCATATACACTTGTTCGGCTAATGGCTTCCCGCGAGAAACATTTGGCCGTAACGCCCATTCATGCTTAATTTAGATTGCGGTCAGGTATACGCCGCGCTTTAACGGGTATACTACTCCTAGGGCCTGACCGGATGGATGACGTATGCATAGGGTGTAGGCTGTTTCATCGCTGAAAAACGGCGTCTTATGAATTCGCCTCGGTCCGAGGGCAGCCGTGCGTGATCGCCATATCGAGCTCATCACGCGCCAGCAGCGGACGGAGTAGAATGACCGACACGCGTTGCTGTGTGTGTGTGTGTGTGTGTGTGTGTGTGTGTGTGTGTGTGTGTGGTGTGTGTGTGTGTGTGTGTGTGTGTGTGTGTGTGTGTGTGTGTGTGTGTGTGTGTGTGTGTGTGCGCGCACCCTTTTCGAGACTGGGGACGAGTAATTAGGCGCTCCGGGATTCGCTGTATAGCTTATTCAAGGTGCTTGGAACTAAATCAGAATGGGAAACAGGTACTTTACTGCCTGCGTGCTTGGAGGTGCATTCGCTCGTGAAGACCTTGGCGCCTAGTCCCCTAGGCGTACAACCGCCTTAACCTTCCGTGGCTCGGAAACGGTCGAGAGTGGCGCGGCTCGTTTTTCGCTGGAAATTCGACCTCGACAAGCAAGCAAGCGCCGTTACGTGAGGACGCAATTAAGAGCTCGTTTTCATTTATTCCGCTCTCTTCCATGTTCCAGTACTTCCAACAGTTAACTGTTAGCGAATAGAAAAAGAAAAAAGGAAGACATCAATGGGTCCGGCATAGTTCGCACCACCACGTGCGTACACTCGCCTGCAACCAGAATTTGGGTGGACATTGGTATCGCAATTATTTCATAAGTAGTCTTTAGATTTTTCGGCTTTATTGACCTGAAATTCGGTGCTCGCTTACTCAGATGCTCTATATTCAGTCTTATCTATCTCTCAGCACAATCGCGCTTCTCTGATTCGGAGTAGTGTCCTCTTGTCGACGAACTCTTCAAACTTCTTGTTGAACACTGCGTGGTTACAATCTAACGGCTGCTTTACCCACTGTATACATCCCGTACACCTAACTTCTCTTAGTTTCTCTATGCATTTTCATTTCATTTCATGCTATTTCATTTATTTGCAACTTCAAAGAACAGATGGCACGGGAAGAAAAAGCTCAGGAGAACTTAACTAGGCCTCCCAGCCTAGTCAACATCACTGAATTGACGTGCCGTTGCCAGATTTCTTTCTTCTAATTTCTCGATTTCACCCTTGTATCTCGTGAAGCTCTTTGAAAGTGCTCGCTCTTGTTATACACTGGTGTTTGAGTGAAGGTCATATCTCGCTCTCTCATTTCAGCGACGATGCACCGTGCGATTTACAATGCTCCGCCATTCTTTTCTAAACGCGTCGGTGCGTGTCATTGGCAACAAAAAAAACGTTATATGCAAACAGCATGGACTACACAATGGCAGATACACAATAGGGTAATATCTTCTCGCTTGCCTGTTTTTCCTAGTTTTCAATAATAATGAAGTTCATTTTCTGCTTCCTTTTCATTGGTGTTAAACAATATCTGTACGAAAACGGCGCACAGAAGCTTATGACACATATATGATAGTGACGGTTGCGTAACATACTCGCTCAAGTGCGTTGCGTCAGCGAAATTAAATCAAAACTATAAGTTTGTTTTGCAAGTAACAGCCTCATTTCACCCTCAGTTTACTTGAAGTTGGTGAAGTGGGCCGGTCTGCCGCTTAGCAAAACATCGCATCTAGAAGAACCTATTAACACGCTACCTTTGAGAACTCTATCTACACTCACGATCTCAGCGTCAGATAAGAGCGGTGCCAAGGTAAGGCATGGAAATTGCAAACGGCCCTTCGGATGACGTGAGGGGTCGCGCACGGCTTCAAGAACGAAGTCATCAGAGCTGGCGGGGTCACGACCTCTCGTCACTTGCACGGTGGCATATGCAGTCTGAGATCGCACGCATTCGCAGCGGAAGCGAACCTACACTCCGGTGCTCACACTGACGGGTTGAAGTGCTAACGTCCAAGAAAACCGCGCAGAATAACGCGATATCGTTTGGCCTTCGTGTCATCCGTCGTGAGCCGGTTACAGCTTGTGAAGTCCCGCGCACTCTCCGGCTTCATTTCGGAGGCGCGTTCACGTATCATTTATTCGGGAGGTCGCGCTATACCATGGCGGTGAGTGCTGGCATCTTTTGACTCTTCTTCAAACCTTCCCACGAATGCCAGCACATTTAATGTCTTCATCGCTGGACTGCGCGCCGAGTGTTTCATGAGCGACGCTATCACTGCCCGCGGATAGCTATGAAATCTTCAAGGAAGGTAAGAAACAGGCCGTAGCTATCTTTCCGGTCACTCCAGGATCATTCGAAATACTACGCTATAACAAGGGTACATGGGCCCCTATTAAGAGTCATGCTGAGTTCCCATGTCGGTGCTCCTCTGTGCGAGACGGCTGCGAATAACCCAGGTCACTAAGTGTCGACGTCATGATATGACGTCGCCATTATAACGTCGCGATGACGTCGCAACTTAATGTTGAGTGATGAGGCGAAGATGATGCCTCACCGTAAGAAATGTTTCGTTTTGATGCCATGTTTCCCACAGAGCTTCGAGAGAATAAAGCCAATTCATGATTTCCAAATGGAAATTTCGTGGTCTAAGTAGGATTCGAACGCGGTACCTTGATGGGTCGAGAGAGAATTCGTCCACGGCCGTTGGCCCACGGCTGTTCTTTATTCTTTCAAGTGTATATTTCTCAAAGTAAGGTAACCGAGCTGCAACGACGTTTGGAGAAAACTGAGTCGGGATTAGAATTGAACCCAGGGCCTTCCGGATTCGAGGCAAACACGCTACACAGAAACCACGACACCTCTTCGACGCAAGCTGGAATAAACGGGGCATAAGGTTAGCGGTGGAGCGCTTCAGTACTTTCTGCCTTAGTGGTGACATTCGCCGACAGAAGCCTTTTCGACCATTTCAGCGAGAAGGGCGACACCAACCCGCGAATTCCGATGCGAACGTAACACGCTAACGCGTTTTACTCTCGAAGGCGAAGCTTAAGTTCCCTCTAACGGCTATATGTGCAGTAAAGAGCAAAAGTTTGTTTGATCCGAAAGTTCGTAGAAACGTATTATCGTTTAGCCTTGACTAAATCTTACATAACATAACCTGACTACATAACCTTGACTTAAATGTTACCTGCACATTGCAAAAACATATACCCACTAAAACTTTTAATTCGAGACTATGTTGCGGGGCTAAGCGGCAATATAGGTTTTTACGAACTTTCGGATCCCGCAAACGTTTGCTGTTTACTGTACATCACCGTACCGTGGCGTGCATTTCTCTCTGATGAAACGAAGGCCCCTTTGCTAGCACAAATGGAAACATTACGTCGCATCATTAGCCACCATTGAGGCGTCGCAACATGGTTAGCACGCCTGGTAAGGTCACGGTATGCACACAACCATTGTATATTATTAGCACGAGAACGTCAAACCACTACGTAACGCTTGGTTCAAGGCTAAAACATGCGGCATTGGTAATTTCTTGCTGACTGCTTGATCGCTCTGTCGTATCGCTCTGTCGTAGCATTGATCGCTCTGTCGTAGCATGTTTGAGAGCGCTAATGTCACGACTTGCATGCGTCTGGTCACGAGGTACCTTGTCGATTCTCGCGCACATTCTTAGAAGCCCGGAAGAACTGAAACTACTGTTCCTGTTACTTAAAAAAAAAAAAAAAAAATACATGATCTGGACACAAAGTTACCATGTTCTACAATTTGTCCATTGAAATTTTTCTTGTAAAGCAACAGTTTAAAAGTTGGTTAATTCGTACGAATTAATGACCTCAGCTCATTTAAAAAAAGAACAGCCTGTGATGGTCGAGACGACAGTAAACAGCACTACGATTATTTCTTTCTCGTAATGGGCACGTGAATTTTGTTTAATGCTTCGCGCAAATTAACACCCTGTAGAAAACGAACGGAAGGAGCAGGGCTAGCCTACATTCCTTCCTGCCATTCCTTCTCGCTTGTTGTGGTGCCTAGCGTCGCCGCTTACCGGAGATGTCGAGGTCTCGCTGAACACGAAGGCCGATTACCGGCGCACCTCTTTAACTCCCCCTCCCCCATCTCCTTTCCCCTAACGGGCCCAATGGAACACGTGGTTGCGGAACCGGATCGGCCCGCGGTGATATCGGGCACGCAGGCTGAAAATGCTGTCCTCTCTGGCATCTGCCTGCCCTGTGTCTTCTTGGGGAGATGCTGCCAAGAACTATTCCAATTAGAAACAAACAAGCGAGTCAGCCAACACACAAACTCCCTAAAGCGCAAACTGAAGGCCGACAGAATACACGCACATTACGCGTCACATCCAGTACATGTAGCACCGTAAACAAGGGTAGTTCACCAAAGCAGAGGTTGCGGAAGCTGCCGTTTGGGGGTGCACTTGCACGTCAGGTGGCGTGACCTTTTGGCCTAAACTGTACTGCGGCGATTGTAGCGTTTTCCTTATAGTAATTATGTTTAACAGGTATATCGATAGAACGTTGACGCCTCACAGATGTGCCAACCCCCTGATCCTACGTCCTTCCGGCCCGCACTGCAGCCCGAGGCCCTTTTAACACCAACTGTTCAGACACAAAGTGCTCACAACCGTTCTTCGAAGGAAACAGATCCGCGTATCGTTAACCATGTATTACGTCTAGATGCAGGCTGACGAACAGGATGTGTATTGACACGTGCGGGTGATAGGCTTTGTTTTGCTGGGCACAAGTTCGCCCAATAAACAGTTCGCCTGACATCACCTTGAGTCCTGTCCTGCGTGCTTCGTCTCGAGTGCTGCGTGTGTGACGACCATGTGGCAGGATTATTTAAAAAAAAAAATGAGAGAACGAAGTTATGTGACGGCAAGGTTGAAACACGACCCTGATAGAAAATGCTGAACCACTACAGAGCACACCAAGCATTAAAAAAAAAAACAGGCTACATTAAAGAGCGGCAGTTAGGCCGGCTACGGAAGTGCTTACATTGCCCAAACAGGCCGATGTGTCAGCGTCAGAACCAGGGAACAAGAATGTCAGAACAAGGCACAAAGGCGTAAGGGTAGTTCTCTGAATGTGTAACTTAATGTTTCGTTGAGAAAACATTACGTCTCTCATAATCACTTCGTGGTTTTCTGACGTGAAACGCCAGAAAGTCTATTATGCCAACGACTGCAATGAATATCAGCCTGCACGACAACTTTGCCGTGGCAATAGTTACACTGGCTCATCTTGTAGGTTTGCTGACCACGCGGAGGAATAAGTGGTCCAGCAGCAAGTTTCATTGAAACACTAACTTTCACGTTCAGTTCAGCTAACTACACACATCGATCGGGGCACAACACATCCCAGACCGCTGCGGCAAGACAGTGATCAATCCGTCCATCACCGCAATATCCAATGGCAAATCTGAACTGCAGCAGAGCTTCGTTTTCTAACGGGGACACCCGGAGCAACATGGAGGCGCTCAGGTCGATTTGTTTCTCTTGTTTTCTCTTTACCCGAGCCCGTATATACTGTGGCTGGCAGCTCTCGCATCAGCCATCGAGAAAGAAAGAAAAACACCATTTCGCTGGCACGACGCTAGGTGTAGCGAGAAGAACTTTTTTTTCTTTCTTTCGTCTCGTTTTATTCCCTCTTTTTCTTCTTTCCTGCCCAGAAGGTCGCTCGGCTTGTTGGGGGCCTATGCGGAATCGCTAAGTCGACGACCTTTGCCGCCGACTCTCGGAGAGTTCGGTCGAACGGCCCGCGGTGAAGATGGGCGAAAGGAAAAGAAGGGGTGCCTGAATAACGTGCCTCACATGAATACGCCGTTCGCGGTTTTTTGTTTTTCTTCTTCTTTTTCTGTCTTCCTCGCGCAACGCGCAAACCCGTCGACTCCATCGAGCGTTCGTTGGTGTACGCACGAGATCGTTGCACTGCGCAATAACAGACACCATGTGGCGCTGCTGTAGTAGTAGTGGTGGTGGTGGCGCGACAGTCTGGCGTGCTTGGCTTGTGCCCACAATAGTACTCGCAATATAGTACTCGCCTGAGCGTATACCAAGGAGGTTTAAAATTAAAAAATTCTGGAGTGGAGATTTTGTGCTAAAGGCTCGGAGAAATAAGTAGCTAAAGGTGAAGCCGGCGGCCGCCATCTTACTTAGGGCATCGATTAACAGGATCCAAATAGCACAAAATAAAAAGCGTTTTCCTCACGCTTCTTAACCCCTTTAAAGCGGTAAGCTTTGCTAGACAGACACTGCTTGATGTGCCTCTTTGTGCTACGGGTGCTGGGGTGAAACTTCACCATCGCGAAAATTTGTGCAATATCGTGGCGTTGATACTCGGTCAATGGTACTTTATTGATCCAAAACAACGCGTTTTTACATTACAATTAGTCTAGAGTTTAGTAGATCAAGAACGCGTGAAATGATACTGGTTCCTGGGCACTCTGGCAAGCTTTTAGGACTGAACCATAGGCAAACGCCGGCTCCACCCGTCGCGGTAAGGTTCAGCGGGCGTTGCCACTCCAGCATTTTTTTTAAACCTCCTTGGCTTATACTATGGCGAAAGCCCCAAGTGCCCCATGAGAGGCGAATTACGACAGCCCGCCGCCGACAACAGATGTGCGCCAAAAAAAAAAAAATGAGAACTTAATTGTTCGTGTATTAACCCAATCATGGCGACGTCCACGAAGCTAAAGTAAAACAGCCTGATGGTTGGGTACGAATGTGAGAATATCGTGTATGATAACTCGTTACATCAATAACGTGATGTTGTTATTTACGTCGCGATTAAAGGTAATAAAATCACGTGTGACGATATGCCCGCATTTCTTGGCCAGGGATGTACAGGTATGCGCCACGAGTGATTGAACGTTAACCTTAACGGCCTATACCAAATTACGTTCAGGGGATGTCAAGTGAATTCAGTAATAAATAACCCAATCTACGTCAAGTATTCTTTATGATGACGCTAAATGGCCTTCGCCGTCGAGTCGTCTCAGCGTGCGATAAGGGGCCGGCCAAGCGTGTCAAGCAAGGTTTGGTAAACGCAGAGGCTCGAAGGAACGCAACCAACAAGAGTGGAAGTCTTTCAGTGACCAGTCCTTCAGTTTTGGCAGCAGTACGACAAAAATGCTCGCATAGGATATGTCTATAGTTTCGGAATGTCTGTAGTTGCGGAATGGCGGAACGGGATGTCCGTTTCTGTTCTTCTTTTCCTTTTTTTTTTAAGGATGACGATGTCCGATCTTCTAAAGGGACACCAGTGATCTTTTTAGACCGTACTACAGCGTACCAATCCTTGCACATGTTTTCTGAGCCGCTTCCCTGTTTTGCACGAATTTCTCTTTAGGGGGCGTTGCTGGACCTGTCTGCTGCGCGTTACCATTAAAACGTTATCATCGAAAAGACGACGAGGATCAATGTCTTTGTGTGTGCTTTATTGTTCGCCGTTGCTTCTTCCACGGCGCAGCCGTCTCATCCATCATTTGTTGCTGTTTTCTTTTTTTTTCTCGTACTTCCGTTTTACTCCTTCAAAATGGGTACCTTGCACGGGGATACAGTATTCAGTATTTGAAAAAAAAAGACATAAAAAGCAACGTTTTTTTATCACGTCGAGCTGCGGGAACAAAAATTACAAAGTCCGTTGCATCGCCATGTTGCTACATAGGATACAAAAGCGGGGAATTTTTTGAGCAACAATTCCCTAAGCCTGTTTACATAGACGGAGCAAACATACACGCAGCCGAGGGCGGGAGGTTCAATCCCTTGAAGCTTCTCAGCCTGTATCTGTATGTATACATATACACGCCCCCCCCCGCCCCCCTCCCGAAACAATGAAATTCGGGCAATGCCCTTGGAGTCAAGCTTCTCCATACATCGGAGCGCGCATTCCTATAGGTTCAGTCATAATCGCGCGCTTAGAGAAGGTAGAGCTGGAGATTTGCAATTTACTAACTGCTATAATGATGCATAAAGCTCTATATGACTTTAATTAAAACGCGCTACCTAAGGGCATATGTATGTTTTATGATTCTTGAGTAATTAGGTAGGAGGCTTTTGGAGATGCTTGAGACAATCCCTCATCTTTTAAGATGTTTGGGAAAGAGTCTGAAAAAAAAAAGAAAAATAACAGGTGAACGAAATTTTGAGCTAGCGCAACTACGGCCTGATTGATTGCCCTAAAAGAAACTTTCTGCTAGCTTCTGTTAGCATAACGATGCAAAAACAAAACATAAAGCGGACGCGTCATATGTCATTTCTTTTCCTATATTCATCTCACAGAAATAAAGCCCACAGTGCTTCCATAATCGCTTCTATCTCATCCGTTTTCCCAAGCTTAAAATGCGACATTCATGTTGCATGCATTTCCGGTGCTTAAGCTACTTAACCGAGCTCGTTCCACGCTCAGTTTCCACCCCCAAGGATAAGTGCACTTAATCTTAGCGTTTACCCTATCTCGGTCATCATATAAACAAAGAAACAAAGAACATGCGCTGAGCCTTTCACTACGACCACCTGAATATGGACATAATTGTACTTCGTAACCCACACAGTAGCTACAATCGAGCGTAATTAGCGCCCACCACCATAGGCCACATTTGCATCGCTTCCAAACTTACGGGCGCTCGCGTAATCCATTAAACACGTCATTCACTTCGGCGTACTTGCCATTACACAACACGCCGCGGCTCTCTACACAGTAAAGCGTCACGCATCCTCGAGAACAACTGGCGACGAAGATGAAACAAAGGAAAAGTCACGTTATCTCCCTTCCGCTGATTCTTGGTGCCCACCTCGGATGACGTCGAACCGAGGCGACTTCCTTCTTCGCTCGTCCCCGATACACACGAAACGCACGGAAGCTTTTTTTCTCCCCTTAGTATGCGCGCCTTGTTCTCGCCACGCGCTTCAAGGTGTCCGCTTGCCAAGGCTCTCTTTAGGTATAATGACGGGCGCGTCCAGAACGCGGCGCATTGAAGAGAGCCTAATAGACCGGTATCAACGCAAGTACGAGCACGGAATAGAGCTATATTTCGCCTTGAAATAACGCCGCTGTGTCGGGATCCAGGGCCGCATTGTGTAGCACAGGCCCATGCGATGCGTAGGAGAGTGAGCCCGAAAAGCTCTTCTCTCTAGGGAGATAAGAGTTAGTAGGTAACGTTACTCGCCTTGTTGGCAAGAGACGTATTTGGAGCGCTGTTATCACCACTTCGTGTCTTCGACGGTGCTTTTCGTTCCCTCTAAATAGGCGAAGAGCAAGAGTTAATGCGTAGAGAGAAAGGTGTCCAAGGTCGGCCATGTATTCAGGGGAAACACCTAAGTTCTATTCAGGAGCTCACAGAACCTCCTGTTTACCTGAAATTCGGGAAACTAATAGTCCTCTTATCAGCAGCGTCGGCGTGACAAATATAAGGAACGTCTCGTTCGTGAGCTAGAAATTAATGTTGCGATCGTACCGGCTTGAATATTAATCGGGTGTTTACAGTGAATGTGGAGGAGCCCGTACATGGAGTTATGCACTGCAGCGCTGAAATTTGCTTGCGCTTTTCGCGATTGCGACGCAGGTCTGGCATGTGCAGTGTTCAATTGATTACGCTGTTGGAGTATTTTACACGCTAAAACGGCAGGTTCGCGCCAAACATGAGAAATTGTGTTGTAGAACTTCTAACGCATCTGCATAGTAAATTCTCGCTTTTTTTCTCCTTTTTCTTGGACTCACTGGTGGGCCCCCTCAGAATGTGCGCAGAATATCTCTGGGCTAAAACTTCTTTTCTACGGGCACATTTTCGCTTGCAAGGATCGCATTTGTCTCGTAGTACCACAAGAAAAAAAAAAAAAAACACCATATATCAACGCGCCCAGAACCGACCTCACGTCCTAAGTAGACCGCGCGTTAGTGAAATGAATGAGTTATGACTTCTAGTGAAGTCGCAAGGCCAATTTGGCAAAACGCCCTCGCGTAGATCTAGACACTTACACATCAACCGCGATTACCGCACGCTACGCGTAATGCCGCTCAATCCATCCTGCACTTCCGCGCCCATCGCAACACCTATAATGCGCCTTTCGTGAAGCCAAGCCCCTGGAAGGTGCGGGCTTTTGTTTTTGTTTTGTTTTCTTTCACTGGCCGGCGTTGCCGCTGCGTGTGCAGACGTGGAGGTGAACGCTATGATGTGCCTATCGTGGTGTGCCCATCGTGGGGCAGAGTGGTCCGTTGCGCCGCAGTGACCGCCGGAAAAATGCCGCAATGCCACTTGTAAAAAAAAAAAAAAAGTAGTAGAAAGAGACTCAATGATTCGTTTGCAATCCCTGCGACCTTTGTGGCATGCAGTCGAGAATTCGACGAGTAACTGGGCCGGAAAGAGGTCTCCAATTAAAAGGTGACCTAGCTGAAATGCAGCATCGCGGATCTTGATGAGTCCGAATCCACCTGCATGGCGTGTTTAGGCACCATATAGACAACGTCGGCTGCTATAAGGCAAAAGCGGCGCAGCCCCCTTTCGTGTCACCTTCGCGCGCTAGCGCTCCGTTCACGTGCGGCACCGTATACGGTGAGAAACCGGTATTCTCACTGTCCAGAAGAACGTCAGTGTGTGTACTTTGCCAGCAGTCCGGCAACATAAGGAAAAACAGCATTTCGTCATACTGGAGAGAGAGACAGAGAGAGAGATGAAACAAAAAAACAAAAAACAAAATGGTCTCGCAAAGGAAATTGTGCTAGCGTATAGAGAAACAGATTGAAGCCTTCCATGAAGGACAGAAAATCGAACGAGGTGTAGGAGAGAGGCGCCGCGGAAAGTGTTCAATCGTGTGTTTTCTCCTTCCCCTCTTCTTTCTTCCTTTCCGATCTTGCTTTTGGTAAGTTACGTGCGTGAGTGCGCAGTTACCTTACGTTCTTTCGTGCTCGCTGAGCGCTGGGGGGCACACTGCTTCGCGTATATTGCTGCTCGTATATACCTGGACGTTTCAAGCATAACGGTCCACAGCCTACTCGCCTTCGATAGCCAGCCAGTATATATACAACGTACGCCCTTGCGTAGGAGTACAGCGCGAGCAGCATCACGCACGCACGATGACTGCGAGTTTTCTCTTTTTTCTATATTTTCTTTTTGTTATTCGGCGTTGATCCTTCCGGGGCTGCCGCCTTGCGAGACTCGGGCCACTTTGTGTGCATGCGGACCGAGTGGGAAGAAAAGCGATCAGCCTCTGGGCGCTGAAACAACCCTCTCCGCTGTACACCACGCTCACGGAGCTCGCAAGAGTCGACGTGTCTCGGTATAGGCAAGCGCCGTGCTAGCATGCGCACCGTTTGCAAGCGCCAGTGCCCACTCCGGCACTGCGTTCGGTCACGCACTGACGACCTCCGTATAGTTCTTGTAGTGAGTGTTCCAACGAGCTCGGCTCGTTTCGAAGGCCGTTTTTCGCCCGCGCAGAGCAGACAGGTTGATTCCGTTTTGGGCGCCGTCGTTTTGCGCCGAGACGTGGAACTTTGCTTTTGCTGCTGGAGGTGCATGCTTTCTTTCTTGTCATAGCTCTTTGATTCATTTTTTTTTCTTTTTTGGTGGGCGTACAGGTACCGGTGGGCAATGAAAAGCTACATAACGGAGATGGATGTATGTGCGTATTCTTGAAGTATACAAAGAGGAAATCACCGTCGCTCTGCATGTAGGGTATCCCTGATGATAGTCATTAGATGAGAGGACGCGTGGAGACCGAATGGTTGTCTGTCGATCGTCTTTTCGGGGCTGCGCCGTGCCCTGTCATCTGCGTATCGGGCGGTTCGCGTTTTGAGCGTCGTCAGGGCCAGTGTGATACATGCTTATGACACACATTGGCCGCAGTATCTATCTCACACGCGGTTTCGATTCATGCGCGATGTCGTAGTTGAACTCCTGTGTAGATATTCGCGGTCAGCGGTATAAAAAAGAATGGATAGAAGAAATGGAAATCTTTCGGAGGCCTGATAAATGTCAGTTTCTGCGTATTTTCTGAGTCTTTTTATACCGAAGAAGTCATTCGCCATATGAGTTGGAGACAGTTTTTCGATTTAACTGTTGTAAAGGTTTTTGCGGCGCCACTTTCTCATGAGGGGGGATGGGACAAAGCAGTGAAAGAGAAGAACCAGTGGGTAAGCTAATTTCCAGAGGTGGCGCTCTGAACAAGCTTTGAAATAACAATACAATTTCCTCAGAAAAGTAGCGTCTGTAAGGGCAAGTGCCCGTTCGCTCGTCAGGCATCGTGTAATTTCCTATTGTTAACGCGATAGCGTTAATGCGCTCGTATGACAGAAAATCCGGTATCAGCGTCGGCGCAGGCGTCCACAGCGGAAATAACCACCTCAAGCTACCGCCACGTTTCCCCGAAGGACCCGTGACCACGCAAGTCCTCCGACATAGCACAGTTGCGTTAGTGAAAAAAATTCAATTTCTGAAAGTAAAAATCAGTCGGAAAAATTGTAAACTACGGCTTAACTAAAACCCACACACATGATAGCTCGGACTGTAATTTGAATGTAGGAGAGAACATAATTATGTTACGAGGAGCTGATGCGAACGGGGCGCAATGGCGTCATCTGCGTTCCACTCTTAAAGGATGAAGCTTAAGCGTCTTGCAGCTTCTTTAGTATATACCTTGGTAGATCAACCCACCTACTCAGATACACCACCGTAAGTGTAATTGCTTTGAAATTACTATACTTTAGATGTCCAATGTGAGTGGCTGGTAAATTCTTCCTGGAGACGCGCGAAAAGATGGCGAGATTCCGAACAGGAAAGGGGTGGGTATGCTTGCGACGCTATCAAGCATCAAGATGAAACGATCGAGTTGCAAAGTACGAAGGCGGCTGGAGCTGGGACACATCGGTATAGCTCCGCGTAACGTTGCGACAGCCCGGCGCTGTCATTTTTGCCCTCGAAAGGAGACAGCCGCCGTGTATACGTTTACCGTCTGTTTCCACCGTGCATATAGCGAATATCTCGACGCCATAGAATTGCGTTGCAAAACCTGCAGTCTGCACTGCACGCCAGGTTTATGAACGATACAGGCTTCAGTGGTAAAAAAACAAAACAAAACAAGGTACTTAAAAGACAGTTTGCGATGATAGACGCCAGCGAAAGGTCACGCGCTTGCCCAACTGTATACACACACGCTAGCGTTTGGGACCGAAGTGTTTCGTGCCTCTTCGCTCGCTTTCGGACAACGACCACCGGTTGCGTGGTGGTCCTTCGGGACTATAGGCTTCACGGTTTCTGGAAGCAGTGTGGATAAATGTGAAGGAATCGTCGAGCGCTATGCGTTGGAGAGTATGCGCATTCGGTTGACGAGAAAAGCATACTCCCGCTGCGCGTGCTGTAAGCTTTGAAGGTATTATTGTGCGTGCCGGTGCAAGAGAACGTCCTTCGACGTCAAGCAGCGTTACGTTGCGTTACGCTGGCGTTTACGGTTCCCGCGATTCGTATACGCAGAGTATGAAAGCGTCGTGACGAGCACGAACGACGGCTGCTCGATTCGATGCGCCAATCGACGTATAAAGGAAGGCATGACGCAAATCATTAAACATAAGAGCAGTGGTTGCGAGGACGGCTGATACGGTAGTCACTAGAACTTCGAATGGAATGCTGGAGGCGAAGTGGTATTTGGAAGCTACGACTTGTCGCGTTTCCTCGGTGGCTATAAGTCTGCTTGAAGCCGCGGGTTTGATTGCCGGACATATAGCGGCAGCATTCCGATAAGATATAACGCAAAATCTCTTGTGTGCTCAGATTGGGGTGCACGTGATAAGGAACCACTGGTGGAGAAAATGATTCCACAGCCCTCCACTACAGTCTATCTGTTAGTGGAGGGCCCTGGCAAAGAACGCAACAAGACATCAACTATAGCCACTTCGGTCACCGATAAAGAATAAAACTCTCGTGCGCTGTTTCACCTGCGGACGCAATGTAAATCTCTCTTTTTAGGGGCGAAGCTCCTTAAGGCGGCACCCGTTCGTCCCTCGTCGTAGTCGTAGTGCGTAACCAGTCTTGCTTTGACCTCCAAGGTGGTGCCGGTGGGAGATTTCTCCTGTGCGTTGTTGAACAATAAAAAATTCGCAGCGTGCGCGTTAACTAAAAGCCGAATTCTTCTGTCTCTCATTCCCCATTAGCAGCCATTGGCATGTTCCAGTAGGAAACGTTAGTAGAAGTAGCAGTGTAAGTGTTAGCTAAAAGCCGACTTCTTCTGTCTCTCATTCCCATTAGCAGCCATTGTTTACCTCCAAGGTAGTGCCTGGTGAGATTTCTCCTGTGCCCCGGCACTGCCCCAGCAAACGCGAGAGACAACGTTGGCGCAGGCAGCGTCTCCTAGCGAGTTTCTTGATTGAGAAATACCGACTGCTCGCGTTGGAGAAGCGTTCAAAGGCAAAACCCATCTGCAACCAGTGCAAGAACCACTTAGCTTACATTTCACCGACCACAAAGCGGTCATAATGAAAGGACAACGGAAACCAGCAATAAAAGTTTGATGAAACATTTAATCAATCGTTTCACGTCAATTTTATCGGGCGAATTAACGGAACAAATTTCACGGTTTAACCGATGATTACTTCCAGGAGCTTCGCCCAATCTCATCATCATTCACCTCGTGGATCTGCCGTCAATTTTTTTTTCTCCTCTCTCGCCACCCATACGCCGTGCGATTAAACAGCGCTATGCAGATTCACTCGCTCGATGGTGGGTGTATGCATAAGGGCTATAGCTTGAGCTGGCGTACAGGACCACACTCACCGGCGGCCGGCCGCGCGTCGAGTTAATGCGAAGTGTCGCAATACGCGAGGCGTTACTGTCGCCACGAGACGTGTATGACGCCAGCGGTGCACGAAAACGTGATCCGTAGTGTCAGTTACGTGAAAAAGACAAAGACCGACGCAACCCGACGTAACGCCAGGAAGCTGGGTGGTTTCGAATGCGGATGTCACGTTTCACGCTTATGAAGGGAGGGAGTCTTTTTGTTCTCGTTGTTCGTTCTTTGCGTATGACTGTCGCGTGAATTGGGATATATCGTTTGCCGACTTGCGCACGTAGCGGCGGTATATATCGCTGCGTGGGGTCCGCGAAAGGAGGCGCTTCAACTAAAGGCTCAGTTGTAAGAAAAGAATGCTAATAATCTATTTTACTGAAACAGATTATCATCGAGAAGTTCATGAATGCAACTTTGATTCCTATGAAGCACCTTCGTTATCGCATTCTCCATTCGAAGGTCGCAGGATCGCATCCCGGCTACGGCGGCTGCGTGGAGGTGAAATACGCTCACACGACAGCTATGTGCTCGCGTACAGGCAGGCAAACCCTAAAATTTCGAGGAAGGCAATGGTCTTGATTGTACCCCCTCCCACTCCTGTCCGCCCCTTACTAGCCCCCCCCCCCCCCCTCTGCAAAGCTGTGGTACAGTGGTTTCGGTGCTCGGCTGCATTGTCGAAGGAGGCGAAATGTAGAAGCAGCCCGTGTACTGAGATTTATGTACACGTTAAAAAATTCCCCAAGCGGTCGAAATTTACGGAGCTGTCCGTTACGGCGTGAAGCTGATCGTTCCTAGCTCTCCTTTAGGGTGCCTGAAGTACCGTGTTTCCCGCTCCGCATCCGCACCCTCCCCAAACACAGCGCCTATTATTCAAGCTTTCGTACAACCAACTGGCAGCAATTGCTCCCCGCCCTGTACATTGTTCGATATACCTAGTACACGAAAAACGCGCCTTCTCGACATAAATGCTCGATTTCTGTCAGCGAGGGGGCTGAATTACTACTACGAAGTGCGCGCAGCGCCGTGCTTATACGCAGGTCACTTACGCCTGTATAGCGTACGAGAAACGCGATCACATTCCTTCGACGTGGTGCGAACGGGTTCACGAAACCACTCCCATAACGAGGCGCCCAGCAAGGGAGTGAGCGACGCCGCGTTACAATAAATACAAGCCGCAACAAGGATGCCACGGGCGTAGCAGCGGAAGAGAAAGAGCTTGCCCCTTTTGCAGGCACACAAGGAGCCTCCGGCGAAAATGAAAGATACGGAGGAGGTGTATAAGACGGGTGGTGGTGGAGGGGGGAGGGGAGTGCATAGACAAAGCGTCACTCGCTACTGCGCGCTAGATGCTGTCGCCGAAATGTCGCCGCACCCCCCTCTCACGTACGGCCCCCTTTGACAGTCTTCATATTCGGCGACGGGTGCACGATGCCAACGAGAAACAGTGAGGAAAGCAAAATAGGGGAATATCGAGGAAAGCACGCGAGTGGGGTGACAACAAGATGCAGCACGTGTACCGTCTTTGCCGATGTATAATCATTCCTTTGTATTCCTTTTTTTTTTCTTGTAAACAGCAAGTCGACCGCTGGCGATTGCATTCGAAGCGTCCGGCACTTCGTTCGTAGTAAACAAAGGAATGGCTGAAAATGTGCACTGTAGAAAAAAGTAAAGAAGTTGTAGGCTACGGATTTATTAAGAATACCTTACAGATCCATTGAGAGGCGTTGAGTAAGCAGAGGCGACTGTAAAAGCATTGCAGAAATATATGAGCGTAAAGAAAGAAAGAAATGGCAGAATAATTTTCAAGGTGGCGTTGCGGGTTCTAACACTTGTGAAATAAGCGAAAAGGAAAGTCTTATAAAGTGACCTAAATTTGTTTTGTTTTACGTACATACTCGCACGCGTTTACTCAAGTTGTTCATCGACGTGAAGTAACCCGCGCCATCAAAATGGAACAATTTCACGCAATTGTCTCACCTGCTGGTGTTAAAACGGTACATATGCTCCGACAGGCTTATTGGGTATGATGCGGTAGGTTTTTCCTCCGCGACGTTGTTTCCAATGTTGAAGTAGAAGTTTGAAGGCAAAGAAAAGAATGTTTACTTTCGGGCCTTTTTTATATCTCCTTATTTCCTTCTTCTGTTGTATTTATTGAAATTGCAGAATATGGTCACACACAGATCAATCGCCTTTGGCTATCCATACCTAACATCCAACTATACGCAATAGATTGCATTAGTTAGATTTTTCACATTCAGGTCGTGTAAGACGCGGAACTAAAAATTATTCACTGCCCATACATCGCTTGTATCGCATAGCAGCCAAAACAACAAAGCGCGGCAACTTATAAAGACGAGCTCCAAAAGATACAGTCTAAGTAACTTAAATCCCACGGATACGGAGACATAAGCTTTTATTACCTGAAGCGTCGGAGCGTTGCCCTACCCCCTTCGCAGTTGGCCACCTCATTCAACACACCCACTGACATTAACCCCAGCATCAACAAAATACGTTTTTGAGGAGCTGGGGTTGCTTACACTCGAGGAAAGGCGGTACTCCTCCGTGCGAGACTCGGGAGCTGCGGGATCGTCGTGCCATCGCTGACTGCCATAACCCTCCCGCCCTTTTCTTATGCTGCCGATGCCGCCCTAATTGCACTCGTCGTGTGCGCGTCGCTAAGCGCATGGCGGAACCGCCGCCAGCGCTGAGCGCCCCGTGCGGGCCCATTTCCCACGGACCCTGCCCGGCTTGCCTCACCCCAAGAGGAGAGCGCCAGTTATTGTTGTTCCGCGATGCCCAGTTCGCGGTCTCGGTAACACCGCAGATATAGTCACGCGCTACTGGGGCACCGCTTGCTCCAGGGGAAACCGCTGGTGCAGGCATGCTATGCGCAAGGAGTTCGGTCGTGTCAACGCGAACCAGGAAAATGCACTGCGTAGCAACGTGCACAAGGACGACCGTTCATCCGAACGTGCAAGACACGTCTTTATGTATAGCTTGTGGTGTGCGGGCAAGCTTGTGCGTATGAATCTGATCACCATAGGCTCAAAACAATGGGAACGAGGTGTCGTCCTGTAAAAAGAAAAATCTGGACATATTTGCTTTGCTAATCACCGCTCTCACATTGCTTGAAAGCGTTATCGCTTTGGTGATGAACAAGGCGGCGTGATGAGCTCGTTGCAGGCGTTCAGGCTCGCGTAATACGTGAATAAATCAGTTAGTTTTACGCAGCCGATGTCTTCGAAGACGTTCTATATATGTATCGCCAATTTTACTTCACCCGTTGTTTTCTTCGCCACCTGCGTGGTCGGGTATATTTGTTTGTTGTTCTCCTTTTTCCTTTTTACTTGTGTGGATGGTGACGGTAATGCTGTGGCTACAGGCGGTATTAGCGAGGCAGACCTTCCCGGCAATTTCTCCGCCCGAGCTTCTATCTCTGTCCATGTCGTATGCGTCACCACGTGTCACTCAAGCCTGTCTCTTGCAGAAATGTCAAAAACAGGGCCGACACCTTCTTGCGAACCGTGCATGCACTTTCCGGAATACCCCGCCACAGTGGTCTAGTGGCTATGGCACTCGGCTGCTGATACGAAGGTCGCGGGATCGAATCCCGGCCGCGGCGGCTGCATTTCGATGGAGGTGAAATGTTGAGGCCCGTGTGCTGTGCGATGTCAGTGCACGTTAAAGAAACCCAGGTGGTCAAAATTCCCGGAGCCTTCCACTACGGTGCCTCTTATAATCAGAGCTGGTTTTTGGACGTTAAACCCCACATAACAACCTTCCGGATATATAAAATAACAGTGCACGTGTGGGGGAACCTCCTTTTCTTCATGTTGTCCAGCAGCAGTGTACTTCTCTCTGAGAGACCTACATGTATTTTCCTGGTGTTGCCTGCGCGAACGCGATTTACCATACAAGCCCCTTGTATAGGTTTGTGATTCTGACTCGTAAGTTGAAGTTACTCGACGGCGCGCACAATTATTCATGTGCCGCGGCTTCACTGCACACTCAGATTAACAGTCACCTCTGTAGATTATCATGCTACGACCGAGCTGTTGCGGAGTAATTGCTGCCTTTGTATTAATAACACGACGTGAGAACACTCCCCCTGAGATCGTGAGAAAGATATTTGCGATCGCTGCTAATACACGTGGTCACGTGTTCGTATCTAGGTCCCTGACAGCGGCTTTTTGTCTAGGCTTCAAGAGCCATGATTACTGGCGGCCCCTGTGGGCCTTCCTCGTGTCCACGCACGACGCTAATGTACAGTACATTATGTTTCTATGAGACAGCTGTTCTAAAGGGTCATTCGTTATGTGCACTTTCCCGAGAGGTAGTGAGTGAAGTCGTGACAGTATGCGACGAGGCGCGATGTGTCTCCCTTCCGTTATGCGCATTCGCACGTGCTCCCAATTACAGGCAATTTTCGAACACTCCGGCCTACGTCACTGCGTCGCAGTCGTCACGAAGGCGTCAGGAGGCCATAACCGTTAGTGCTTCCATAACGAGCGGCTCTTCTCGGAGTATCGCAAGCAAACGAGGAAGAGCCATATAGCTCGCACGTGCCGCAGCAAGGAACACCGAGCAGATCATCCGCGGCCAGTGCACAGTCTTGATGTCCATGACGGCAAAGCGAGCAGAGGTGAAAAACTCATAACTGTCGCGCGCAAGCCGAATTTCTTTTTATTTTGTTTGCGATATCGCTAAATTCAAGGCCTACCTATTTACATAATGTTCAATTGTACCACATTTAATTACGAGGGTTAGCTAATTAACCAAATCAATAAACGACCAACCGCGCCTAACTACGTATTGCAAAGTGGTTATAAAACTGCCACCGGGGGAGTTCTTCGTCATTTACTGGACGTAGAACATGCGGGCAGTATTGATGAGGATTATGATTGTGGTTCCCTGTAAACTCGTGAGTCCAGTGTCACCAAGGCCTGCTGAGACCACATGCAGCGGAGTGGGTTCTCCCTCTCTCTTTGCGACCATCATAAAAGTACCGAAGTCTCGCATCTGTACCGCCATCCTTCCAACGCGTGTCGAGTTCGTGGAGCCGAACGGAATCGGGAACCTCTAATCGTGCGTCAAAAGCAGGGACAAACGACAGCCAGAGTCCAATCCATGCTCTTTCCTTTCTCTGTTCTTGGTGGATGTCAACAGTAATCTGTGTATGCTGACGTCTCCACATATGCTGCAGATATCACCACGAGGCCTCCCCCATCCCGCCCGCCGCACCGAAGACTTAATGATATTCTAGGCATTTCCTTTATTAAAGATTTTGTTCGATGATTACCATCTGCTCAGTCACTCGTGCGATTGAAGATGTATTTTCAAGCCACCAGAATTCTTTCAATAATATTGAACTGCCCCTTCCCCAGTTGTTATAAGCCACAGCTATTAATGAAACTGCTGCCATGTTGTCATACAGATCACTGTTCGACCTTGTATTTATAGTTGGGCGCTCAACCTCAAGCATATGAAGTGAGTTATGCTGCACGTGCTATAGTTTCGTTTTACACTTAACGTCTTGTTTTTTTGCAAAACACAAGCTGAGCAGGATGTGCCCCTTCGTCAATCAGGACTCTCGAAGAAAAAAGAAAGGATGTGAAATCAAGCATGATCAGAAGTCCCAGGAGCATGTGCCGTGTGAGTGTGATGTGGTGTACAGGATTCCGCTATCGTGTGGTAGAACATATATTGGACAGACGGGACGCTGCATTAACACAAGACTCAAGGAGCACAATGCCTCTTTGAAGAATGCGGCTCATTCTAACCTATCTATGCATTGTAGGTCATGTGGGTGCTCCCCTGGTTTCACAAACACCAAGATCATCTATAAAGCACTGCCATCAGATTAACAGAGAAGTAGTAGAAGCGTATCATATTGCTAACGAAAAAGAAAACTGTGTAAGCCAAGCTTCCATTGATTTGTGTAAAAAAGAATTAGATTTTCTGCGGCAGGCGGTTTTGTGAATGTCATGATTTTATCCTACTTGGACATGACGCGGCGACAATCCATGACACGTGCACATGCATGAAGCCTTTATATGTGTGTAATGACCAATAAACCATTCAGTTGCGAGTCAGCGCTTGGTGTGTGCGTCGCTTCTTCTGTCAGTCTTCGTGTTTTTTGTGTGCTGTTACCTTGAGATGAACCGATACCAACTCGCCCAAGTTGCCGTCTTACTACTGTTTTAAATTGCGCTTGTCGGAGCCGGCCCCGTACACTTTAAATGGCGAATGCTCGGCATTCTTTCTTTTTTTTTTTCAATTTCATTTTTACCGGCGTCAAGCGAAAGTTTGCTTTGTAAAAATAAAATAAGGAAAGAAAAAGAAATACAGCACAAGTTCGTAGTGATCTGCAGGATTACGAAGTCAATAATGGAAGCAGGGCGCCCGCCGGCCGTCACGACAGCGCTGCCATTACGCGAGTGTACACGGTGCACCCTTTCCGGGACTATACAGCACCGTTCAGGGGAATGCATCTCGCACGCGGCGACCGACCGTATCTTCGCTGCGGGCGGTGTACGCTCATCCGAAGCATCACCACCGCCGCCACGGAAGACTGTGGAAATGATGGAGTCATTTTCACGCTCCCCCACCCTCCTCTTCCGTGTGACGTGATGCACTGGCAGCGGTAAGGGGCTCCACCCACGCACGAACACCGGAAATGAAAGCTCGCGTCCGCGTTCGGCATTGCATATAAGTGCGCCCAACGATGTGGTGTATGCCTGTGCGCGCGCGTCTGTCTGTGTGCGATGCGTGCGGAAGCGAGGTTGCTTGGGTGCTTACGTCGGTCTGTGTGCGCTAAATGGGACCGCGAGCCATTGTTCGCGCGCGCTGACGAGGATATGGGCCCGGCAGGTTTTTGGGAGGCTCCTCGGGGCCAGGGAGGGGTGCGGGGAGGGGGTGGTGCACCCTTCCGTCTGAATCGGGTTTCGAGGCTGTGGCGGTCCGGATACACGCAGCTACCTAACCCGATTGAGTCGATCCCAGAGAGCGGCAAGGGGCTGAGAGTTCCGTACTGTGAAGGGGTGTGCGTTGGGTGGCGTGTCTTGTTGGTGGGGGTCGTTGACTTTCAGTCGCGCAAATGCGAAGTTTGCACGATAGTTGTTACTTCGCTACCTGTTACAGCGCTGGGTTACGCAATGCATTCTCATTACGGGGTGGACGAATATTACGGGGCGAACGCTTCGAATATTCGTCGAATATTAGATTTTCAATATTCGTATGCGATTCGTAAATGGCGTACTCGAGATTTTCGAATGATCGAGGCGCTTCGAATATTCCGGATATGTGGCCCGTTCACCTTGCCGAAAGTGAAATCCATGCGCAAATGCCTGTGAAGGCAATCGTCGGTATAGTGCATGCGGGCTTTATGGCGGCCAGCTAGGAACGCGCCAGAACATACGACTTGGGCTGTTGCCGTCAACATGCGATATCACGTTAAGGGTCCACAAACACATGGCTGGCGGAGCTGTATGAGTTCACGTAAGCATTCTGGCGGTAGCGCAGGCTTTTTAACAGGCAACATAAAAATGTTCTGTCGTCTATTCGCGTCCACATTCTTGTGCAAGATTTCTCTGGAATGTGTTGAAGTTGCCAGACCATGTGAAATACCGTACTCCTTCATGATAGCCTTTAGTATTTGTTGTCGCTTGTTTTATGCTGTGACCTTTTTACCGATACAATTGCAGTATGTCATAATGATCTAGACAACGTGTTGCATATAGCAATACGTTCTGTGCTGATATCATATGAGAGTGTTTTCTGCGCATAACCATGTGTTAAACAAGGTATTACTACTGAAGGTGAGTTTGCGCTTTAATATTGGATATTCGATTCGGTATTCGAAGATATTCGTACTCGATTCGTGTTGGGTAAATGTGATAGTCGAACACCCCTAACTATTATACAACGAAGGAAGTAGACATGCAAATGTGCATGACAGTTTATCGTTTATCCTCCTTTGTCGATTCCTCCTTTATTATCTCTCTCGTGCGACTAAGTGCATAACCTAAATGGGTTTGAGTCTTTATTGAAAAGGATATCGGGGTGGGGGGGGGGGCAGTTCTGGCGTAATAAATGTAAACACGCATTAACAAATAATTCCTGCATATACAAAATGGTAGATATCACATCTGGATGCAGTCAGGCACTTTCGTTGTGTCCACATATACGTATTCGCTAGTTCATTATTTCACCCGTGCAAACTCGTACATTCTAGTTCTTCGTTGTGTAGCGAACAGGACATAATATGACGACGACGACGATGATGATGATTAGGAAGAGGGGTATTTTAGTGTTTGCATAAATCTTAGTTTTACGCCATAGTTTACTACATCAAAATTACGTTACACTCTCAAATTCAACGACACAAAGAAAACGCTCCAATCCATATCCTTCAGACACGCTCGGCATGCAGCAGCTCTAACGCGAAGGCAACGGTGGCAGTGGCCGTAGAGGCGTGCACCGTGCACCAAAGACAAATGCACCGCGCACGGATTCCTTTGCCGGCGGTCAGTGCGATGCCTGAGAAAGATACGCGCGTTATGCCTGAAAGAGAAAACCCGAGTCGGAGCACGTGCGCAAGCTTGCGTACTTGAATTCCTTCCATTTTTTACAGCGCTCTATAAGGTCCACTGCAAGAAGAGAAAGTGAGAGAGCCCCCTCCCCCCCCTTATTTTTAATAATTGCATTAATTAACATCGCGCGTGCAGTCTCATGAGATATCGGCACAATGTGCCCTATGCAAATTCGAGAACTGCCAGACGCGGCTTCGAACATGCGATGCGTTTCAATAAGCCGATATCGCCTGTGTCTTATTTATTTATGTAGTTTACGTAGAAGTGCGTGCCCCGTTGGTGAAATTGACGAAATAGTGTCTCCCTCGAGTAAGGTCAGTGCATGTATGCTAGTATGCCCATTTCAGTATGCACGTATGAATGAAGTGAATTAACGTTAATAAGGTATGAATAAACGTAATAATGTGGATTAATGTAACTTAATGTCAGCTAGTGCGAATGAAAGATTGAGTAACAAAACAGTGGAGTGAGCATACTCAAAGAAGTCTATTCAAAGCTCTTGCGAGACCATAAGCCATCGCATCTTCTCTCCTTAGCGTTAGTCAAAAGGGGAGAGAGACAGGTTGGCCAGCGCCTTACATGGGAGTCGTCTTCCGGTCTTGAAGGAACGCCCACACTCGCACACAATCAAGCCTTGAAAACGTTTTTGGCGCAATGCACAGGAAGGACGTTGTACAACACCCGCACGATCGCGCGTATTCAGTGCGACCAGGCGAGATGGTCGCACTGAATATATATATATACTTATTGTGTCCTAAGACGGCACCAAAATAGCACTAGAGCGCACTCACTGTTTAACAGTGAGTGCGCTTATGGAACACTGGAGACCTCGAACTATAACAACATTTTGAGCTTTCCAGCTGGCTAACGAGCCTTGTGCAGCTCAGCTGCTGACCTAAAGAACGTGGGTTAGATCTCTGACGCAACGGGCCCTTTTTTGATGGAGGCGAATATGCTAGAAGGCCGTGTACAGTACGTCTTTAGTGCACGTTAAAGGAACACCCTGTGGTCGAAACTTCCGGATCCCTCCACCACAGCGTGTCTCATAATTATGTCGTGGTTTTGATACGTAAGGACCCCAGTAATTAATGATGAGTGTTGGGAGTTTCACGGTGTGTGGTACAAAAAGGGGTGGTGAGCTGTTACGCAGCAGTCAGCCGACAACTTCATTCAGCATGCCGCCCCGTTTTCTTCGTCAATTTTTATCCACAGCGATTCACTTTATAAGTCAACCCTAACTGCCCAATATCGACGAAGTAGGAAAAAGTCACTGGGTTGTACGCTTTTGTAAAGATATTGGAGAAGCTATAAATGATATTTTATTACATTGCAATAAGTATTGTACTTCCCACCGTTTCCTTGAATGCGTTTTCATTTTCTTTTGTTGGTTTTGTTTTTGTTAGCTGTGCTGTTTATGTTCGGTAGTGTTGAGTTTCGAACGTATTACTGATGACAGAACTTACTTTGCACCGTGCGAGGAATCGTTCCACTTCGCAAGTCTCTAAAATCATGTTAATACATCTATGTTTATTTTATTTTTTTGCGACAGATGCAATCTGATAACCTATCCGCCCAGGACAATATTTCTTTTCAGAGTATGCTTATTATAGATTCAAAAGCCCATCTTTCTCTAGCATCATCCGTCGTAGTAGCGTAGCTGATGAAGTGTCAGTCTGCTAAACACGAGGGCACCGGTTCGATTCCTTGCAACGGGCGCTACGTTTCGATGAGGGCGCAGTGCAAATATAAATAAATAAAAATAAACTAAAGGAAATACCACCGTAGTACTTAGACTGGTATGCACGTTAAGGAACCCTAGGAGACAAAAAATGAATCTCGAGTCGCCCCACTCCACGATGCGCTTCATAATGATATCGCAGTTATTGCACTTAAAGCCCCAGAGTTACTTTCTTAGCATCTCTTGAAACTTCTATTCCAGGAAAGCGCTAAGCACAGTTGGCACGCTTACGTAAAGTGCAACTCCGTTTAATATGTCTGCCTTTTTGCCAAGCTGAACTTACATCGTAATGCAGAATAAGGTAACGCATGTGGACATTATGGGAAGTCCATCGAATTCGTTATTGAGACGATCTGCTTGTTCTAGCCGTTCTAGAGCATCACTATACTGTTTTCCTCTCACTAGGCGCCCCTTTCTTGATTGATAACTGGCCTACATTTGCACTCTCGGAAGCGTGCACAAAAACCAGCGAGGGAGATATGCCGGAACGATTGCGGACTAACGGCCTTGGCGACAGGATTTCACAATCGGCGTGGGTAGAATCTCACACAGCGTGCGTCTTATATCGTCCTGGAGGCCTTGTGGCTTACAATTGACCCTCCGATGTCACTGACCCAAACATCGAGATTTGGGAGCACAGCTTAAAAAGGGGCGTCAGCGAAACGTATTACTAAGAAATGTAAACTCACAGGAGCTAATGTTTGACCTGTTGTTTTCTTTTTTAATTGACCATTTGCAAAAATTTGTGAGTTGGCTTTCCAACAAGGATGTTTTCCAACCAAAAGCTCTCGGGCACAGATTGCTCTCCTGCTGTAGGCGCGCTTTCACACCTGCACGAATGTGCAGGAAAGCTCCCTTAATTAATTAATTAACTAATTAATTAATTAATTAATTATTTAATTAATTAATTGTCTTTCCTTTCTTTGTTCCTGCCCCTCTCTTTGCCATTGCAGAACTATTTGTGGTGTTCGTGCAGCTTCGTTGAAATTCTCAGTTTTGAACACTCTTTAAGCATAAAAGCAATCTGTGGACGAGAGTTTTTGGTTGGAAAGCTTCCTTGCAGAAAAGCCAACTTACAGACTTTTGCAAATTGTCAATTGCGAACGGGTCAAACGTGCATATATCTTTAAGAAGAAATTCTCGCCTCACAGCCTGCGCCAGCTTTAATGTAACTGCACTCTCCATTTTGTTTTGAACTTGCGCGTTTACTGTTTGTCAGCATTCTAAGACGTCTTTGGCATTGTAAATTAACAAAGCATGGTTAAATTTACAGCAGCACAGGCAAGACCCAGTTCGAACTACGAGTTAGGCCTGTCATCGGGACATATTGGTAGCCTAGTTGGCTGAAGATTTTTCGTTTCAGCTTTGCTGCTACTACGCACTAAGCAAGCGAAGAATTCACAAGATAACGGAGAAATGCGCTCTCGTTTGTGTTCTTATTGCGCCGTTGCAATGACAGGGATTGCCTTCGTTCCCAACTGCACCCTGCTCCCAAACGTCCCTTCAGTGCGTTCTTTTTTATGTCATTTTGATGTCGCTTTGATGTCATTTTGATGGCGTTTTTATTGGTACAAAGACGAACAAAAAATAACGCAGAGCAGCAAAATGGACATCGGCTATTTAGCGGCTCGCGATAGACAGTGAGCGCCTCGAAGGGCTTTGAAGGTTATCTTGAGCCTCACGCCATATTACGCAGAGTTTACGCAGGTTGCTTGCTTGCTTGCTTGATTGATTGATTGATTGATTGCTTGATTGACTGACTGACTGACTGACTGACTGACTGACTGACTGACTGACTGACTGACTGACTGACTGATTGATTGATTGATTGATTGATTGATTGATTAAAATATACGCAGATGTCTTTAGAAACAGTGCAGGCAGGAGTGCTTCGGGAGGGATTTTTGACTGAACCATTCATACGACGGAGCTTCAGGAAGCAACTCTTGTGAAAACGCTGACTGCGATTAACCCCTTGTTCAACCGTCGCTCATCGGTTCGGCTTCACCCCAGCTTAATCTCATTATCATTAGTACTGGTTTTGGACAGTGGTACCTGTACGACAACGAGGTGGCCGCGATTGCTTGATATACAATGCGTACTTTACGTCAAGCAATCGCAACCACCTCGTGGAAGTAGTTTATGCGGGCAGTTGTGTAGTACACATTCCGCAATCTGAGGGCTTAAACGTTGACTTGCGGCTCGTTAACGTTCCGAGCCCCTGTCGCAGCTTAACCAGCTTGCCCCGGATCTCTGCGTCACCGGGCGCGCTTGTGTCTGTTTTATTCGCATATATATAATTTTTTTTGTACCTATTACGAAACCGCCGCTCTTGCCTCCTGGCTCGCGTATACACTGTCGCGTTTCGCTAAGAGATCGCCGAAATTGATTGAACGCGGTTATGTACGCTCGCCTATCAGCCGTCGTTTAGTTGCGTCGCCGATATTGCGAGCAAGAACGTCGGTATGCAACAGCTGACTGCGCAGAAACCTTGCTGCACATTCGCCCGCGCGCACACCGCCTCGTGAAAAGGCGGGCAAATCGACGCAAGGCAGTATATGCCGCTAACCCCCAAGCATCGGTTGCGACTAGGGCGATTAGTTTCGCTTTCGTGAGTCTCTGATTGCTATTACACGGGAATACAGCTCTCGGAGCCATGGGCGACGTTTCTTTTTTTTTCTTTTCTTTTCCTTGCCACAAACTTGTAAATAAGCGCGGTGGTACAGTGCTTCGGGCGTTTTCTGTCCATATAGAGTTTGTGTTGCGCTGTTCCGCACTGTCGACCCACGCTTTCCGTGCTAGAAACGATTGGCTGGCGTTACTCGCTCCAAGGCACGTGCGTCTGCGGTGTGCGCTCGCGACTACATTTTTTTTAATTGCGCGCACACGGCCTTTCAAGGCCCTTCTGTTTTGTTTTCTCTCTATCGTGATTACTGGCGGTCAACAGGCAAATACCAGACAGGCGAGGCCGGCGTGGCCTCAGAGATAAACGTCGTCGCCTGTGGGCAGCTGGGTGCACTTGTTTTTCGTGCGCACTGCGCTCCGACGAGGCAGTGGCCAGTGGGAGTGAACAGTGTTGCATGCGCGTCCACTTTAAATTGTTTACCTCGATTCCGGAGGCCAGTTATTGTAGAACTGTCGGAGCAAGCGAGGTAGCTCGACTAACCGGCAGATGTTGGTGCCTTCGAGTCATAACGTTCTGATTCATTTCCGAAAGCGACGGTTTACCTTTTTATGTTTTGTGTGTGTGTGTGTGTGTGTGTGTGTGCGTGCGTGTGTGTGTGTGTGTGTGTGTGTGTGTGTGTGTGTGTGTGTGTGTGTGTGTGTGTGTGTGTGTGTGTGTGTGTGTGTGTGTGTGTGAGAGGAGGTATGCTAACTCGTCTACCCGAATTCCACGTGTAATTGCTCGAGACCGACTTTTTGTATTTCGTCGGGCTGCGCAATTAAATGCCTGTGCCTCCGGGCTGACGTTAGAGGCCTGTCTGAACGCGGCCTTTTGGTTTATGCGCACTAGCTTCCGTTATTGCATGTTGCGTAATTCGGCACTAACTCCACGAAGGCGTTAGGTCGCAGTGGTGGATAGCGAGTGCACACGTATTAGCTTTATTATAAATGTTGTAATAGTGAGCTGCACAACATAAAGAATTACGAGGCAGGTTTGCAGCCGGCAGGTCGAAGTGATAGTGTGCAGTGTGAAATACGCAGTTCGTACTGATATATAGGGTGACGGAACTTTTGAAAGCGAACTCAGAGGAACAGCGAACTCAACGAAACACCGCTATTTGAAAGGATACATGTATGAACGGGACCCCTAATAAGGCGAATTTCGCGTTCAATTGTCTCTTCGCCGCAGCAAGAACTGAATTCCGAACTTCACCACTGCGCATCCTACGCGTCTCAACGGAACGAGCTAGAAGCTAAGTTTCGCCGCTTTGATAGATGACAACTTTCAGCAGACGAGACGCTGGATTCATAAGAGCTGCTTGCTTGGCCAGTTGATACGTGGTTTTGATACACTGACATCGCACAGCACACGGGCCTCAACATTTCGCCATGATAGAAATACAGCCGCCGCGACCAGGATTCGATCCCGCGACCCTCGGATCAGCAGCTGAGTACCATAGCCACTAGACCACCGTGGCGGGGCCAGGAAGAAAGGGAGATTATAGAAGCGTGCCTTCTTCGGAAAGTTGGCCCTGAAAAGGTGCTTTAGCGCTCCTTCGGTGATGTTGACGAAAAAAGAATATGAAACTTGTATTTTAAGTCATTTGTAAAGATGGGTTTCATTGAGTACGCCCTGCGCATGCCTTGTATCTCGGGGTGGCTTTTCGTGTTACAATTTCAGTTGTTAGTTGCCGCCCTCCTGTCCCTGTTGTCTTTGCTTTGTCCTACCTGTTTTTGTTTTTTCCTGTTTTCGAAGTCATAGTGGCACTTTTTTCTTCCGAGATCCTGGGTCCGAAATGCGCGACTGTGCTTCCTGAGGTCGACCGGACCGTAGGAACGATTATGAACGATTCATTCGTGCTGGTGCTTCAACGCTTTGTCCTCTGGTTTATTTTTTCCTGCTCTTCTTACCTCTATCTATTATTGGCCTCTCCCCTGCTCCGGGTGTAGGTTACCGAGGCGAGCGTGTGTTTAGTTAACCTCCCTGGCTTACCTCTTTATTTCTCTCCCCCTCTTTCTTGAAGGAAAAGCCCCCACCCTCCATGTTGATTAAAATAGCCAACTTGATTTTTACGATCATCCTTGTGTCATTACTGTTGCCATGTTGAGAACGCTAAAGTGATAGTTATATCCAGTGACAAATGAACTGCTAAGAAACCTTGCACGACGTCATCCGAGGACGTTATACTTCACTGTTCAGCAATTAAAATATAAATGACAATACTAATTTAAACTAGAAGAGAAGCTCAGGGGAAGATGGATGTTTGAATCGATGAAAAGATCGCAAAATACAATTTAGAACAGGGAATGTCGCAGGAGCCAACGTATCGACAAGCCCAGTTGTCGAAACGTTAGCTCCTACGACATTCCCCGCTCTAAATCGTATTTTGCGATCTTTTCATCAATGCTAATTAATAATATTTATCTTTTCCTTAGGCTCTAACCGTGCTAACGGATGACTACAAGGCCCATTGGGTGCTTTATGTATTTTGATACATAGGTAAAGATAAATAAATCATATTACAAGTTGCTCAGTGGCTAAGGGACGAAATATATTGAGTAAGAGTTTGGTAGTGACCTGTCGGTGCCGTATTTGCAGCGCCTTCGGCTGAACGGCATGGAAAACGAGCTGTAAGAACTGACGCGTGCTCTACAACCACGTTAAGAAAATTTGTACTCCAACAATGATATTAAAGAAAGCCTGTTCTTCGCTTATCTTTTTACCTATCTGTGCCGCCGCTGCGTGCACAACCAGTTGTCGCTCTTCTATGCTTCAGGTTATCTCATATATATTGGCAATATACAAGCCGAGTCACATATCGAAACATTTTCCAGGACTAGGAAGCTCTGTCGCATGGTCTATGATGATGATGACGATGATTGTGGTTCGGTTAAGGAAAGGACGCTAATTTCTACAGACCATGTAGGGAGCACGGCTAAGCGTCCGTGGGGGTAGGAAAAAAGGGAGTGAAAGCGATAGAAAGCAGAGAAAAGCCGTAGTGGAGGGCTCCGGAAATTTTGACCACCTAGGGTTCTTTAGCGTGCACTGACAACGCACAGTACACGGGCCTCTGGCATTTTCACCTTCATCGAAAATGCGACGGCCGCGGCCGGGATCATGCTCTATAGCATCGCCGTGGTGTGAATGCCTCTCTACAACACCCTCTATCTTTCCCATCAACGAGCGTCTTGTTATGAGCGGTGACAAAGATTCGACCCCTGCCACACACCTATTGCAAGTTTAGTTATTGTCTTGTAGGTGTGCCACCACACGCCGCATCGATTTCGTTTCATAAAACAAAAAAAAAATGTTTTCGGATAGCTGTCATACACCTTGCTCCCGCGGAGCTGCCGCCACAGCATGGTCACGCACCGCAAGTCGATGCCGAACCTGTCAATTCCCGCGCCATGTTGGTTCGACGTCTTCACTATAAAGCCGTCGCTGCTTCGCATCGCAGGGTGCAGGGGCGCATTATCGAACCCACGGATCTTGATATATTGGCCTCACACCACCCGCTGTGCGCGCAACCTCGCGCTGCAGCCAAACCTACAAGCGCGCACAACGATCTCCGATACAACGGCAGAAGCTTCCGCCGCATCTCGTTCAAGCTCACACAGAATGCCGTTGAAGGCACATTCGAGATAATAGGGGCACAGTTGTTAGAGGTAAGAGGAATGAACAAATAGTATAAACAAAAAAAAAAGCGTCGCGATAAGACAATGCTTAAGTTCTGGTGGAGGCCATGCGAAGCGAAATCTTGATAGCCGAATTCACCACGCTCACATAGAAACCTGCGCGACGGCGGCCGCCGTCTATGCATCAATATTTTTCTTCAAGAAAAAAAAAATATATATATATGGTCCTCCTCCTTCACTTGCCCACCACCGCTCTCGAGACGCATGCATTTATGGACTCGGTGAAGCGAGGAAACTGGGCTAACCTCCGCTGTCTAGCTTTAATGCGCGTACGTCGGTGAGACTATATACCCTCTCTCCCATTGCTATACGGCGTACATACGCAGACACCTCGTCGTGTCTCGTTTCTCTGTCTCGAAAGCTCGCCCCGAGATCGTCGTGAGGGAGCGGGAGCGGAATCGTGGTTTCACGCTCGCACTCTGGCGCGTAACCACGAAGAGATGAATTTAAGCCTAACCTAGATCTCGGCGCGCCTGCGCCGCGCGGTGCGGTTAAACAAAGGAAAGGATTTGCGGTGCAACCCCCCTTATAGCTCCACTAATTTTGCTCGTGCCTCGTCTGGTATTGCTTTATGAAAACTCTAGAGTGAACGTCTGGGCCTTTCTCAAAGTGTTGGTGGGCGGGAGGGGTAAGATTAATGAAGACGCGATGTCAATGCATCGTGGCAAGAAAACCCCGTGCATTATTTCACGAAAAATGAATTTATTCTATTCGGTTGTTCGGGAAGGCAGCCATCTATGCAGGGTGCAAATATTCAATGGACTGTTGCAGAAACGATGCGATTCTCGGGAGGACTCAGACGACATCTTAACCTCATTTTTATCTGTAGCAGCGTGGAGCCAATATTGCTAGGTTGACCTACATCTGTTTTTTGTTGCTGTTCCCGTCTTCACCCGGAGGTCTATAGAACGATTGAAACTTCAGCAACTTAGTAGGGAGGTACATGGTACGAAAAGACATAATCATATCGTAGACAGTCGCGATTGATCGATTTCTGGTGTCTTGGAAGTCTTGGAACCGCCGTAGGGGAGGGTTCCGGATATTACGACCACCTGGGGTTCCTTCAACGTACGCTTACATCGCACACAGTACACGGTCCTCAACATTTCGGCTCTACTGGAATGCAGACGCCGCGGCTGGGATTCGATCCCGCGACCTTGAGGTCCGCAGCCGAGTGCCATAGCCACTATATCAACCAGGCGGGGTGGTGGACAGTGATGATAACGCGTATCCACGTTGATGGCACAAAACCGCTGGTATATTAGTGTGTATTACGGTTACGCTGTTCTCTATGAAGCATAAGAGACACGGGCTATGGTATGACACGTTAAATATAAAGCGTCGTATAGTATATTGTTCCGTACGGCCTAGCGTGGTGTGATATAACACGACACGTTATAGTACGCAAGTGATTGCTGCGTCGTTTTAAAAAGGGTGTGCAACACTTTCTGAACGTATAGTCCGAATATTGTGCACGTTCCTATGAACATATGGCCCCGCCACGGTGGCGTTGTGGCTATGGTACTCGGCTGCTGATCCGAAGGTCGCGGGATCGAATCCCCGCCGCGGCGGCTGCATTTCGATCGAAGCGAAATGTTGAGTCCCGTGTGCTGTGCGATGTCAGTGCACGTTAAAGAACCCCGGGTGGTCGAAATTTCCGGAGCCCTCCTCTACGGCGTCTCTCATGATCATAACTGGTTTTGGGACGTTAAACCCCACAAATCAATCAAATCAACGAATAAAGCATAACTGACCGTGTTTCCGTGATCGTGAAACCGCAAACGCTACTTTTTCATGAAGCGGCACAGTCGGTGATCCTGTGACGTCATTTGTTGAAAGAAGAGCGAGTGGTTTCTAGTTGCATTTGAAACCAAATTGCAGGTTCCCTGACGCGTATAGTGGAATGATACTTCGCTTGTATGTTTACAAGAGCCTCCACGACTCATGAGCACCGTTTTCTAACCATGTTCAGAAAGTGCGGCAGGACGCTTTTAAGATGTGCGGCACGCTTAGCAAATCATTATTTCCCACCGCGTATTAGCCGGTAAACGTGGTTTGCGTGAACGGTATCGGTTATATCCTAACCCGCGAACCAATCTTGCAGTAACTGCTCAATTATCCACATCTCCTAAGCTCGTTCAGGCGGTTTGCAGCTCTTTCGTCACCATTTGATAAAATAAACTTACTTGTCTGACGCTTTCCTCTCTCTCTCTCTCTCCTAAATTCAGCGGCAAATTCCGGAACCTGAATTCACGCGTGTTCTTCGCTTCGTTAGAGGACGCCGTCCATGGCGGCTGCATTTTTTCGATGGAGGCGAAATGCTAAAGTCCCGTCTACTGCGCGATGCCAGTGCACGTTAAAGAACCCCAGGTGGTCGAAATTTCCGGAGACCTCCACTACGGCGTCTCTCATAATCTTATCGTGGTTTTCGGACGTTGAACCCCAGCAATCAATCAATGATCGCGTTAGAGGGTTTTAGTAAGAGGCGACCTTGAGTTTGAGCAGACGACTCGCTAGAGGTGCTCAAAGGAATCAAAGTTAACTATAGCACAGTTTCGGTTTTTGTGTGTGCATATAATCCACACGCGTACGTTGCTTTCAGGACAATCTTACTCGGGTAAACCACCACTTAGTATTCTAGAAGAGAACTGAGGTGTTTCTGGCGAACGTTTTCTTCCTTTTTCTTTTTGTTACCACCTTGTCGGAAGGCGGTAGCACAAGACTCTGCTAATACGACCTCGCTGCGTGGCAGGGAACGCAGCAGGCTCGACCGCTCCAAACGCGACCTTCAGACGGCTGTCGCGCGTCTAAGCAGAGATAGCGAGTCAGGAAAAAAAGAAAACAAGGGGGTGGGCTTTCGCGAAACGAGGTAGTCATAAGCATCGGCACATCGTTAATCAAAGAGCGTTCGCGCGGAGCCACTCTTGAGAAGCTTCGTGCACCAGATCGAGAAAGGGGCGACAAGTGTCTCGGTATTCGAACGTGTGACGTATTTACGTGTGCGCTCGGCGTATTACAGGTTCTTTTGTACGTTTGACTGGGCACCCAGTGTCAAAATGGAGGTGGTGTGTCATGTAACTCGTAACGTGACGTGTCACGTGACTCGGAAGCTGTAAGTATGCTCTGTGGCTCTTGTGGAGATGAAGTGAGACAAAGTGAGAAATGGAGTAGCCGAGGCTATACACCTCAATCTGTCTACAGCACTCAAGACAGAACAGAAGTGAGACGTAAACTTGAGGCTGTCCGTGTGGGCGATAACTCCGCTTATACTTGGAAGATTAGAAAAGCTTTTGCCGCAGAATTTCGTATAAGCCAATGGAGCCTGACACCTACGTCCTTATGTGAATATCTACGTTGAGAGAGAGAGGGAAAGAAGCAGTTAAATGCAGAGAGGTTAACCGAACGTATGTCCGGTTGGCTACCCTGCGCTGGAAAAAAGGGAATAGGGAATAAAGAGAAGGAGGGAATACGAAGAAAATCGCTTCGCCCGATGGGTTGCCTATATCGAGTGCCATACTAAGAGTACACATCTCAACTTCAGCAACCGAATTCCGCAGGCCCGAGTGGTGTCAGTGCGAACACATACAGAGGTCTCTTAATGCTAATATAACGCTAATACACAATAAAGGCGACATAATAGAGTTACACACTTAGAGACCAATTAGCCTACTGCCAGTAATACAAAAGCTGTTTACCAAAGTGATTCCTTCTAAGATAAGAGAAACACTCGACTGTAACCAACCTAGACAGCAAGTTGGTTTCGGGAAGGGATGCTCTTCAATGGACCACATCGATGCTATCGACCTAATAATTGAGAAGTTCGCGGAATGTAACAAGCCTCTTTATATGACCTCTATAGACTACGGCAAAGCATTTGGTTCCATGGAAATACAAGCCGTTCTAGAGGCCTTACGTCGACAAGGGGTGCCAGAGATATACGCACAAACCCTAAGTACCATCCACAAGGATTGCACCGCCACACTACTCTTCCGTGAGAGGAGCGGAAAAATTCCGGTCAAGAGAGGTGTCAGATAAGGAGATACGATCTCCCCGATGTTATTTACTACATTCTTCGAAGAACTGTTCAAGCGTCTAGACTGGGAAGGAAAGGGAAGTATAATAGACGGAGAATATCTCAGCAAACCAAAGTTTGCAGACGACATTGTGCTCTTTAGCAATGACGGTGGCAAGCTGAAAAACATGACTGATGGCCTTAACCGCGAAAGTGTTAAAGTAGGACTAAGAATTGTGGGGTGGCCACGGGGGTTCTCCCACGCTCGAGGAACAAAGGACACAGTTCACCGCAGTGCAAAGCAACAGTAGGGCATTTATTTGCACCTTCTACACATAGTCGAACTATACACACCAGGCATCCTAATGCAATACCCTACGCGTAATCGATGACATTCGACTCACCGCAGCAGGATACCGAGCGAGTAGTGTTCACCCATGCTGGAACAGTCCGCCTATACTTCTCGCGCCGATAAGTCGCGCGAACGGCGATCGGGAGAGGCATCCGCGGAACTGTCCCAGCGGAGCTCATCGCCAACGCGCGCATGAGCGTCCACCACGCGCGACGACATCCCAAGGCCAAGAGAGAGCGGATCGTTCCCCGTCCGCGGGCCCGCGAATCCTCGCCGTCAGGTAGCGCTACCGCGGGAACACCAGCGCCATCCTCAGCGCAGCGGTAGCATGCTGATGACGTCACGTCTAGTGCCCCGCGGTAAAGCCACCTTAGAGGAGCGTTGAGGAAACGCGAGCGCCACGCGATAGAAAGTCATCAGGTGATGTCAACATTCCCACAGAATGAATAGACAAAAGGCCAAAACTATGCTCAACGGTGTAGCTAAACAACAGAAATTTAGAAATAGCACTACACCCTTAGAACGTGTGAACGAATACATATATCTGGGGCAGGTACAAATAGGGAAGCCTTCCCATGAAAAGGAAATTCTCCGTAGAATAAGGATGGGCCGAATCGCATACGGGAAAAATTCCCAAATAATGACTGGAATCTTGCCGCTGTCACCAAAGCGAAACGTATTTAATCATTGCATTCTCCCGGTACTAACATACGCTGCAGAAACATGGAGGATGACGAAAAAAAAGCTCGAGAAGGAATTAGGGGCGCGCTGCGTGCAATGGGAAAAAAAATGATAGGTGTAACGCTAAGGGATAAAAAAAACAAAAAACAACAACAAGCGGAATGGATCAGGGAACAGACAGGAGTAGCTGATATTATTATATCAATGAAAATGAAAAAGTAGACCTGGGCAGGGCATGTCATGTACTCCCCCCCCCCCCCCCCCCCTTTTCCTTATACTTGTTCTTTCGAAACACTCTCTCGTACCTGCGGCCACATCGCCCTGTATCCCGCGGATAAGCATGAGATCACAGGTTTGATTACCGACAGTGGCCGCCACTTTTCGGTGGGGAGGGAATACAAGATGTCTTGGTAATAGATTAAGAACCGCACGTAACCAGAATGAACTAATCGCACAGAGTGACCCTTAACGAGTTAATTGCCTCCCTTTTCATCTTGAGATTTTTGTTCCCTGCCTTCCCCTGTTAGGAAAAAAATAATGCAGATGATTGCATCTGGTTGACCACAACCGCCGTTGCTACGTTGCGCTGCACGGTTGTAACAAGACAGCCCCACGCGCGTGCACAACCGCCCAAATCACACACACACACACACACACACACACACACACACACACACACACACACACACACACACACACACACACACACACACACACACACACACACACACACACACGCACGCACACACACACACACACACACACACACACACGCACGCACGCACGCACGCACACACACACACACACACACACACGCACGCACACATAGAGAGAGGCGTGATGATGACGCTCGCACCATATCCTACAGGCAGCCGTGAAATCATACGCCGCGTTTTTTTTGTGTTGTTGACTCCCTTTTGCTCCGTTTCCCGACCAAACTGGTGAAAACGCCTTAGTTTTTCATTGCGCGCATGTTCACAGGGCTCTCTCACGCTTTCTAAGAACCTTTGAACAAAACGTGTGAAAGATGCATTTGGCTATCAATTCCCACTGGCAACAAATGAGTTAAAATGCTCGGCTACCTGGCGTTTGCCCTATCTCACCGATTCGCTAATCTCGGCTTTACTGCATGGAGACGCCAAGCAAAATAAACAGGTCTGTCGCCAAAGTTCAATTCAAATCTTTCTAACAATGCGCCATTCCAAAGGGCGTCTGGCGTGCAGCCGTATATACATTCGCGATAGTGCCCGCGGCATTGGCACGTCGGTGCAGACTTCCGGCGTCATTGTCTGGCAAAGCCTATCTTTGTCGACGCGGTGGCGGCGCAGACACATTTGCGGCCCCATCGAGATTAACATCGTGAAGTGAATTTTGTTAGCGTTAATCGTTGGTTCCTGTGCGAATACTCGCAGAAAGTGTATCTTAATAACATCCTAAGGTGGTGTGATGCAGTACGCAGTGTGAAGCCCTTCTCCGCTGCAGCGGCTTGTCATTTTGGAAGGAACTTCTCAATTATCCTTCTTAAATGCTTGTTTTTCTTAACCGCCTCTTTCTTCATATTTGTTCCTAAACTGTTTCCTTAATTGCTCTTTCTTTTAGTGCAACCAATCTGCTTTTTGTTTTGTTGCAAAAAACAACAACAAAACAGACAATTGGAGCAGCCGACATGGTAAACACCCCAACCTCTACACAACAGCCAAGTTTAGAACAGAATAGATCAGAACCGAAAGCGTAGGCTAAAATTGTCGTACTTCGTAAGGTCAGCCATATTCGGCGAATAAACAAGGGTCACTTGTAGCAAACCATCACACTAGCGTCCGGCCTGTCCCTCTGGGTTGCTTGCAGCCAGTTTCGCTCGTGATCAGGTGTGACGTCACCAAATTAGCCGTGCCTGTGCTGGCCGCCTGGCGATGAGCGGGATCCCGTTTATATACATTTTGTTCCAGGACGAGGGTTCGAGAGTGAAAGAATGTAGTGTATGCGTGCTGAGTTCGAAAGCTGACGCCACACTAAGTGAGGCTGCTATGATTTGCGGACCATGCGAACATAGGAAAAAGTCCAATCGAAGAACTTCTCGCACATGCCTTCATTGATTCTCAGGGAGCCGCAGCAACGTCTGAAACAGTCGTTAATAATTTTTTTCGACGTTAGCAATTGTGCTGACACACGTACTTGCATTTAAAAGACGTGTGGTATGTCCAATGACAACCCGTGGCTCCTCGACACTGTGAGCGTGCTTCAACGCATAACACTTCTGCACAGAGGCGAAGTTAACCCTATACAAACCATTTTGATCGCTTTGCAGCGCGTCTGGCAGCGAAAACAAGCTTTTGTACGTACGACACTTTGTTGCATGCAGGTGCTCTAAGACGGTAGCACCACTACGGCGTCTCTCATAACCATGAAGGGGTTTCGGGATGTTAAACCCAGAAATCAATCAATCAAGACGATAGCTGTGTGGCAGTCGTGCGCTGCAGTACGACACCTGAATTTGTATACTTATGCCTTATCGCAAGGTCCTCGTGAAGCCGGAAATGTGGTGCACACAGCAAATTTTAGTAAAAGGAGGTTTCGAGCAAGCTTTTAGAGGAAGCATATGCTGTGTGTGGAGCCGCAAGTAACGTCGTTACAACGCTACAGTGTCCACAGTTCCTGGCTTCTCTTGCCGTTTCGCTTTCGTTTGTAAGTCAATGCGCATGCATTATGTTTACAAATTAACATTTAGACTAGGCAGTCGTTCTCTTTCCTCGGAAAAGCTTTGTAGAAGCGGACAGTACAGTCGCTCTTCAGTCATACATGGGCGGGGCCTCTCCACACTTCATTTGTACTAGACTGTGAGATCCTTTGAGTTCAAAGGGACTGGAAGGATTTGTTCCAAATTTTGCAGAACTCGAAACTTCGAGCTTATGGAGTTTAATGTTCGAGGGGTGCGCGTATCAGGCTGATTATTTAACACAACCTACCGGTCTTCGCTGGGGAAACTATTGCTACCAGATGCAGTGCACTGCGGCAAGCGTTGCTATATCTTTTCTGTGACTATGCAGTTGGGTGCCTGCGTATCTCGCGTTCGTCCTTTCCTTATTATTCTCTTTCCTGTCGTACCTTCCCAGGCACGGTAGCAAAACAGGGCGCACCGTGATTAAAATCCCCGCTCTTCTTGTAGTCTCCTACTCTCTCTCTCTCTTTATTTATAAGTATACCTTTTCAAAAATTTAAGCGAGTTTAATGTTCACTTAAGTGTCTTGAATAGCTTTAGCCCCGCAGCGTTTGGTTCACTGTTGGTTAACTGCGGTGTCATATACGTCACATACAACTCTTCCCGTGTCCCTCTTATTCGAGTTTTATTTTGTTTGGCTTTTCTTTCTTTCATTTTAAATTTATAGATAGTCCCACTCTGTGATGGATCTGGGGTACTCCGCAAGGAACTTAATGCCCCTACGTGCTGGAGCCACAAAACGTAGATGCTCCGTGGTTCGTTTATCGTTCAACTACACGAAATGCACGCGTCACAGACGTCCCTACCAAATATTTTTACACAAGCGAATGTAAGGTTTTACGCGACGTAGTGATGGTACAGCAGGAGTGTTCAGCTCATTTGTAAAAAGAGCTTATGTTCGATTTAGCAATTAACTACAACGCGGCGGGCAGAACTAGCGCAAAATTGACAGCGGACATTCTCATGACGCCTTTGCAGCTGCCTTTATGCACACTTCAATTATCTTTCTTTTTCCAAGCGAAAAGAAACCGGGTCGCAAGACATTTAAAATTGAGAAAAGATGAAGAAACAGAGCTGGGAAACGCGAACGAGGCAAGGCATAGCCGAAGGCGTTACCTGTCGAGGAGCCAAGTCCTACGTCCTTCAATTAACGTTAACGGAGTCTGCGATATAGGCTGACCACAGGAAACAAAGCGTGACCGAGCTTTCGTAAGTTCCGCCGGCGCGCTGCCTCTTATCGCCAGTATACCATCAATGCGGCACCGAAACTGCTTCGGGCTTATACGCCGGGGGCCACATTAGCGATAGCGCGAGTAATCTGCATAGCTCGCGCGTGGCAGCACTGCTAAATGCGGGCATTGAAAAACAACACCCCAATAAAGCTTTCAGTCCTTGCACGCCCCAATTATGGAAATGCGCGCGCTTGTTCCGCGAGAGCGCGCGCGTGCTGCAGCAGGGAGTGGCTTGTGGCTGTGCCGTGGCGGCGTTAATGATTGCCCCCGTATGAGGTTTGCAGTAACGCTATAGCAGCATTGACGTTTAATGCGTTTCTCTCTTCGTGCGTTACCTTGGCACGCTGTAGCGATGGAAGTAGTGTAGTATCCTTCCTCATATTACCGCTTACTATAGCGTGTTAGGGTACGGAATTCACAAATATTTTCGTATACGTAAGTGGCCTTCGCGCAACCCCGTATGACTTAAGGTTAGCAATGCGATGTCTTACAGTATAGCACACGTGATTTATAGCATCGCGTCTACTGGAACACAACGACAGCGGAAACACATTACATGTTGACATTGAGACAGCTTTGAGATCACCGCGGAAGATTATTCTTGCAACATTGTCTCCAGTGCCGCCTGCATGCCTTCGTGGTCGTCGCGATTCTAGTGACAGTGCGTCAGTTGGAATCGCTCAGAGTGGTTATTGCTGGGGTTTTTTTGTGTCAAAACCACCGCGTCATTATGAGGCACATCGTTGGGGACGGCTTCCGAAAGTTTGGCTAACCGCGGGGTTCTTTAGCGTGCGCTGAAAGCGCACATCGTCTCTATCGCAAATTCGAACGCCTTGGCTGCCATCGAAACCGCGCCTTTCAAGTCGCCAGCCGAGCACCGCAAACCACCGTAGCATCGCGGCGGTGAAGCGCTCAGAATGTGTGCTGTGCAAATTCACGATTCCTTCGATTACAGGGTCACACGTCCGCTTCCCCTGTAGCAAATTATACTAAACGACGTTTTGAATGCTAGCATACTTTTAAAAAAAGTTCCGCTATATCTGTCAATCTGTTGCCGTTGCGAGCAGCCGACGAGGCAGTGAATCTTTCCTTGCAGTGACATACGGCCGCTATACATGGAACATGCACGTTGTGTGTTGTATGCAGCGGACGTGGTAGGGGTCGGGTTAAGTTTGCGCGCTTGGCACAAACTATAAACATTAATTTTGCTGTTAAATGCGCTGATTCGTATCTTATGGATGACATGCACGAGGCGACTCTTCTGTGTCGGAAAGGTCAAGCAGGCAGATATGAGTGGAAGGGTCAGAATAAGCACTTCTGGCTGCTTGCCTGCTAATCGTTGTGTGTACGTAGCGACAGACTCTACTTCCATTAATGTAAATCAGATGGACGATATACGCCAAGTTACGGCGACCGCCCCCCCCCCCACCCCCCTCACATCTCTTTGTGTATGTGTTCGTCGCAGTGTTGTAAAAATAGTTGAAACGAAACAGCCATGATGAAACCTATTTATTTATTTATTTATTTATTTATTTATTTATTTATTTATTTATTTATTTATTGTGCTTTCAACAAGTGCATAACGTTCAGTGAGCGTTCGTGAAATAACCTGTGCTTCCAAAGGACAACGAATATGTAACGCGCTTTTTTTTAAGACTGCCATTTCTTACCTACTATGCACGCCAAGCATAACTTATTTTATTTTGTGCAACCGTTCCTGACAATGCTATGCGCGCGGTTTACCCAACCGCTGCTGCAGGATTCGTGGTGTTAATCAATGTTTGCCTGTAGTTTTAATGGTGAAGCTGTTTAAGCTATTGTTTAATTAGGCCGTGGTACGTTCGCAGATATGTGGGCCGATCTCGGTGGTAGTGCATCGTGTGAGATGCAGAGAACTTGAGGCGCCGATCGAAGTTGAGGGTTCGATCCCCGCAGCCTCGGCTGCATTTTAGGAGAGATAGAGAAGGAAAAATACATAGAAACACCTGCCACAGCCGCACTTCACCTCGCCTACCTTAGATGCTGCTTCACGTGACCATGTAACAGCTATCACATGATCGAAACCATGTAAAATCGGGTAACAGCTACTCACGTAACGTGTTCCCGCTAAAACTGCGCAGTTTCTAAGTTACACTAAGCCCATAAGAAGAAGCTAGGCCGAACACTAGCTCTGCTGCTGCTTCCAGCCTTGCCCCACTACTGCAAGCTGCGCTAATTTCTTTTCTTCTTTGTGCGCTTCTTGGTTTCAACTGTGCGCGCACAACATTTAAACTTCTTTGTGGCTACTTCGACGACCATTTATTCTATTTTTATGTAAAAATGTGATTTCCATTATCATTTTAAATGTCGCTTTTCGTATGGCTGCTTGTCATTTGTGATGGTCAGTGGGCGCTTTCAAACCTATTTTCGTGGCTTTCCGTTCGCTGCCCACAGCATCGTCTTACTGTGTCGATGTTTGAAATATAACTTAACTACATAAGCGATTGGCCTTTAAGGCGTCATTTGAGACAACTTATGTTTTTTCAATACTTTGTTACACAACCGCTACCGTACAATGAGAACTGTATGCGTCAGCAGCGTCTGCCGTGTTTCATTTGTCAGCTATACGTGTCAGCTTGTCGTGTTTCATTTCAAAATATGGCGGAATGGGCACGGCAGCGCATGCCTTTGCAAATGACGAAGAGAGGCCCAAAGAAGTGCCGCATATGTGTGCTTCGGCGACGTTCACTTGAGCGTGGGAAATGTGGAACTGGGTCAATCTTCCGGACCCTCAGTGCGCTTAGAGAGTCCGGAAGATCGCTTAACTCAGAGAAATGATGAAATAGTGTGAGCAACTGCTTTTATTGTAGTAGCTGTCCCAGAATTAATTTAAGCGTGGAAGAGGTCAATGTTATACTTCATGATTCCCATACATATAGGTCGACAGAATAAACGGCACATGATCAAACCCACGCATAAGATGTATTCATGGTGAAGTCTCACCTTAATCTACTTCACCAAAAATTTTGCTCTGCCCGTCTCACAGGAGCTTAACCTTCCCAATTCTCTAGTCAGATTCACTCACCTGTAGATTCAAATTCACAGGGCGTTTCCGAGTTAGTCGACTTGTGAGTGCATTTGCCAATGTTATCATCAGCCCTGAACCGAGCACATGCGTACTTTCTCTGTACTACACTTCCCGCAGGCTGCACAGTTCGGCAATGACACCGCCGTAAAATCAGCGTTCCTGTTCAGCCCGAGGAGAAGTGCCAAGTTTCCCATTATGCGGCCTAGGCTGAGGACCACGACGAGGAGTCCACTGCCCGATCCGCCGCCAACAACGCCCCGTCAGGAGAACCTGCAGGTGCGTGTGCCTTGCACGTAGGAGCAAAGCCTCCGCGATCGCCAACCGGCGCGCCTAGTCGGGGGAGTATCGCGAAGGCCATAGTTATATTGAACTGTATTCGCTACAGTAAATTGCAGAAAAAAGTAATTTGCCGTTCTCATTAAGTGAATTTTGTTAGATTGGGCATTGACCTTTCACAATTTAAACCGTCTGATTTGCCTGTATTATTCTTCGCGTGACTAAGTATGCTCAAACTGTTTTTCATTGCTTTTGAGAAGGCATTTCTATTGTGATATACTGCTTTCTCTTACTATTACCGGTGTCTGTTTCTTGCTGAAAAAATCTCTCGCAGCATAACTTACGTATTTGTTAACGTAAACTTGTCAGTACCATGTCGTTCCTGTATATGCTTACGTGTTGCACCAATTTATTACCTTTATTGTCTTTTTTTTTACTAATACTTCTTTTTGTGTCGCTGTCAGGTCATTTCAGGTAGTTGAGGGTTCTCAAGCCGTCTTTATACGGTATTTTCGTTTTTTTTATTGAGCAACATCCTCTAATGTGCAACTGTTCAATTGTAATATAGATCCATTCATCCAGGTCAGCGTGTCCGAAAGCGACCAAGCACTTTCGTGTGGTGAAGCTACACGTCTGAGTCAATCCTGTAACGTGTTATGAACAGGAGCAGCTCTTACATGTCCCATGAGGGCGTCTTGGGGACAACACAAACTTAAGCCAAACTCGCTCGATAACATTAATCTAGAACGTCTGAAAAATAAGTTCGCCGTAGCAATGGAGCTGACGTACATTAACTCTGCACAGGTCTGAGAGGCAACACGTAGTCTGTCTACTAGGGGCGTTGTCTTCTGACATTTAGGTTTGCATGCGCTAAGGAGTTGCGCAATTTCACTGCAGGTAGTATCGTAGTGTATGTTTTGAATAATGCTGATGAAGAAACTTTTTGTTCGATTTCGAGCGAGCACCACTAAAATTATCCTCCGCTTTGAACAGAGAACCGGTTTTGCTTTTCTCAGTAAACCATAGGGGAAAAAAGTAAAAACAACTTAAATGTCTGCTGGCACAAGAATATGACAATAATAGTGTAGAGAAACAGGACCGCACAAAACGTCCAGAGACTGTTGGTGAGTTGGCTAGAGAAGATGAGAGGTACCGAATCACCCTTTTGGTTAGATTTCGCTCGTTGCATTGACATCAGGGGTGGGCAAAGATACTTTGAAATTGTATCGCGATACGATACAAGATACTCGGGCAAGAAGTATTTCGGATACAGATACAAGATACCACCTCAATAATTGTATCCGATACGATACTTGCCATTAGTATCTTAAGATACTTCGATACATTTATAAATTTCATATTATGGTCATATATAATGCAGCAGAAAACGCCTATGAACAGGAGTGTTTGCTTTAGAATTTCAGAACTGCGACCAACCAAGTTTAACTTGAATGAAACATGTGTTAGTATCTCAACAACTGTTGTTTTCTGGCTATAATTATATTGTTTTCATTCCCAAACAACTGATTGGGGCTCTTTTGGCTGCTAAACATGACAGCTATGTATAAGCTACGCTGTCGGCGGTTTTTTGTGGTTTTTGTAATTCGTGGAACTCGATGCTCTACTTGCCAACCAGGTAGTGGTTTCCCACCTAATAACAAAAATGGCGATGCAAAACCTCGGCACGATGCCGCAATTACGACTTTGAGTTTAACCTGGTCCGTACGCGTATACCGTTTACGCAGTACCGGACCACGGGACAAGTGTACAGGAGTAAGAACGCTCGTAGCGACATATTTTGTGACGGATCTTCTATACAGAAAGGACATAAAACCGCAATGACTTCCTAAATTCTAGTTATGTGCTCGCGTAAAGCGCTCGTCATCGACGGATTCACGAACGTGCAATTTTTTGTAATAATTTCTCTCTACGAGAGAATTCCAGACATCGTAGCGGTACAAAGTGTCGCAGGATACCTCCGCTACTCATACTCTTGACATTGAATGCGCGAATTACCTTGTGATTTGTGACAGCGAAAAAAACAATGTGACTCAGAAAGGACGTATATATATATATATATATATATATATATATATATATATATATATATATATATATATATATATATATATATATATATATATATATATATATAACGAATCGTGCTGTAACATTATTAGTTACGATGTTTCTCAGCAAAAGGCGTCGTCAGCCTACCAAGTAAGATCACACACTGGAAATTTCACTGCTTGTGGAAAATGTCATGAAAGAGCTCGTGGGGATGGTCACAATAATAATTGTTGAGGTTTACATCTCCAAACCACGATATAATTACGAGGGATGCCGTACTGGAGGGCTCTGAAAGTTTAGACCATCTGGTGTTCTTTAATATGCTCCTAAATCTAAGTGCAGTACTGCACGGGACTCAAGTATAACGCCGCTATCGGATTTCGGCCTTTACGGCCGGGATTCGATCCCGCGACCTTCAGGCCAGCAGTCGAGCGCATTAACCACTAGGCCGCCGTGGCGGGTGGGGACGCTCATGAGAAAGGAGTACTTTCTCATGAGCGTCCAAGGAGTACATGAGAAAGGAGTACAGTTTGTTCGTTTACACCGCGGATCAGCGTTATAAGCTTAGTTGCGGCAGTACCTGCTTGAGCAGCGGAGTTCTGCCAGTATTTCTAGTGTCGCGCGGTGATGTTCCGACATCAGTATCTTGTATCTTAAGATACTCGATACATTCTTCAATGTATCGAAAATACAGATACTGATACACGTCTTTCAAGATGTATCGCGATACAGATACAAGATACTCAAAGAGTATCTAAGATAGTATCTAAGATACATGTATCTTCGATACTGCCCAGCACTGATTGACATCATTGGTTACACTGACCACCTGGACCAACCCGTAAGAAGCCCATGAATTGCCGTTAAAATCATATTTTTGCAATATTCTGTCAATTACTGACATACTCCTTAGCTTGGTTGCTTCCTCCTGTACGTGGTTGTTTCCCCCTGTACCATAACGTTAAAGCTTTTATTTTTCAGTAATGTTGCGTAACCGTATAAACGAGCTTGTCCTTGTGACCTGTCATGCATAATTTCTTGTTGCCGTTGACTATTTCTTTACATGCATTGCCAGTACGAACTACTGCATCTCCTATCCAACTTAGCCCTGCCACGGTGGTCTAGTGGCTCTAGCGCTCGGCTGCTGGTCCGAAGATCGCGGGATCGAATCCCGGCCGCGGCGGCTGCATTGCGATGGAGGCGAAATGTCGAGGCCCATCTACTGTGCGATGTCAGTGCACGTTAAAGAACCCCAGGTGGTCGAATTTTCTGGAGACAGCCACTACGGTGTCTCTCATAATCATATCGTGGTTTTGGGACGTAAAACGAGATGCATTATTATTATTATTATTATTATTATTATTATTATTATTATTATTATTATTATTATTATTATTATTAATTCAACTTAATTCATATGTGCCGTACATGTGTTGTCCTAATTGAACTATGCGGTTTCTACGCCGACTGAGGCGGTTGTCTCCAAGTCTCCAATACATAGGCAAAAATGCTAGACGGCGATGCTCAGCATGTGAACAGTGCATGTTTAAAAAAAAAGAAAGAAAACAGGCGGCCGAAATTTCCAGAGCCCTCCACCGTGGCTTGCCTGATAATCCCATGGCTGTTTGGACACCTAAAACCATAGCAATTAATAATTAAATTCTGCAACGCTCCAGCTTGCAAAAAAAAAAAAAAAAACGATACAAATCAAACATAATTCATTGCATAAGCCTTCACGTAACGGAACGGGGAAAAAACTACGGTATTGTATTTCTGCCAATCAGTCTTGACGCAGTCTCTTGTCTTTTGTCAGACATTGCTAGTTTATAGTATATTTTACCCTAACCAAGCCCTATTGTTCTGTTCACACTTGATCGCAACTTTCCGATCTTGGATATGCGCAATTTTAGGCTGACCAGAAATGAAACCCCGCTTCGAATTTTACCATGACGGCACTTTACCAGCGTTATCATGGATGTGCGAATTTAGGTTTTATTTCATCAGTGTCTGCACGGGCGTATTGTGGAACGCCTGTAAAGCGTGCTTCTCCACTGTAGCATTTCATCAGAGGAGAAGCCCGCTTCTGTGATTTGTTCCGCTGTACATACAATGATTCGAAAAGTATTCACGTATGTGAGAAAATAACTGCATAACTAAGAAAGTTGTCATGTTCGGGATAAACATTATTTCTAAGAAGATAAATATAAGTAAATATAAGAAGAACTGTTATTCATGCGAGAGTGTTTGCGGATAAATTCTTGACCACTCAGCCACGTGCTTGTAGTGGTTTGCCTCATTCGTGTAATTCTTTGTCTTGTACCAATGAGACGGTATTTCTCATCTTTTGTTTGTGTTCTTTTATTTATTCTCTTTCGTTAGAATTAAAGTGTTAAGAGCAAGTCAGCGCCAGTGTTTCTTTCTTTTCGTTTCTCCGCTTGTCGTCGCCGTTTTCTTGGCCCCGTCTTTTTTTTAATTTTATTTTATTTAGTACGAATCGACACCACCTGGTCCAGCTTGCAGATACAATGCTCAAGGTCAGTAGCTACACGTAGGTGTCACGTAGTACGTGAAACATCCTTCAACCTCTGTTTTTCTCACCTACTGGAACCTGCGACAGAATATAAAGGGTCTACAGGTGACTTGTGTGACCTGTAGCGACGCTACCAGCAGGGCACCAACTTCACGTTTGATATAGAAAAAAAGTGTCCTTATACCACTCTTTCGGCGACCGCATGGCGTGCAGGTGAAGCGGCAGGCCGTGCTCGAGTCTGTGCTCAAGCAGGCGGACATCTTCGAGCTGTCGTCGTCGGACTTCAGCCCCGCGGTGGCGTGGCCCGTGCCCCGCCGGCCTGCGTCGCGCCGGTTCCGGCCCAACGCCGTCACGCAGCCGTCCACGGCGCGGCCGCTGCTCAAGCTGCGACAGCCGAAGCCCACGAGACCCCCCGCGTACTCGCTGGACGGCTTCGTGCCCAAGCCGTCCATCATCCGCATCACCACCACCGAGGCGCCGCCTCACATACGCAAGCTGTACGCGACGCCCAAGACCGAGGCGCCACCTTTCCGCAAGAACACGCCGCGCTTCGGGTCCAAGAAGTCCAAGGTAAGCGCCTGGCGTTGCACTCTCTCCATTCTACTCTTCCATCGAATGATGCAAACATAGGGAGACGGCACTGGCGTTTGCAACTGAAGTTAATGGGGTATCGGCCCGCCACATAATACACCCGCCAGATTTCGCGGTAGCACTTAGTGGGGAGGTGTACGAACAGTCGTTTCTGAAGCTAAATCTAATATGAATACAATAACGCCGGAAGCCAGTAAAGTCGAAACTCGTACACTTTGAATAGTTTTCGAATATGGACGGCGTGGTTTACAATTTGCGTAATGCGATGACAACATATAAGTATGTTTTATAATGGGGACACTGTGAATGCAGCACACACTCGGTAGGCGATTGCGCGCAGAGCACCGTTGAAACGGTGCGAATAACTTCACTCAGAAAGCCGGAAGATTATGGCTTTCTGAGCGACTTTGGTGGCCTGCTGCTCTTTGTAATACTTCAGACGTTATGCTAATACTATACCAGCGAATATATCTCCTAGCATGCAACAGCCACAATTTTTTGTTTGCTCAGATGCAGCTGACGTTTTGGTACTTTCCTGAATCAGTTCAAAATATCCCTCTATTTACGAATTGTAACTCGTGCAACGAATTGAAGGGGACGCTATTTAATTAATCGAAATTTCCGCGCATTGATTCAACGTGAATATTGCGTTTAACGTTTGAAATAATAGTTTACACTTGAAGCCACGACCGTTCGGGGTTTTATTTACCTCGCCTCTCGTGCGCCTTTGAGGCGCAATCACTGTAACGCCGGCAGCAATTCTTTTCTCTTGGCCAACGTTGCCAAAAGTGTGCCACACCTAATAATAGCTAGGTCGCTCTTTCTTCTTTTTTTGTGTGTGTGTGTGTCAGGAACCGCCTAAGCGGTTGTCGTGTAGACACGCCATCCCCAGTCCCTACGTGTCGTTGGAACGCTGTCTGAAGGACGTCAGCGCAACACTAAGCATTGCTGCCGTCTTGAATATTTCGCCCTAGGCACGAAACTGTCTGTTTTCTTTTTTCCCCTGACGATTGTGGCAATACTGACTGAAATTGCCTTCCAAAGGTGTAAGTACGCTATCTCTCTAGAAGTATCTCGTCGTCGTTATTTCTAGAGGTATCTCGTCGATACCTCTAGAAATAATGCAGCAGTTGTATACATGCTCCCCATTTTGTCCTCGAGAGTATCTCATTCGTGGATTAATAATTTGACGTTGAAGTTCAGGTTTAACAAACCGTTAGATCGGACAAGATAGTAGCGATCTGTCATTGTAAGTAGCGCAAAACTTTACACAAGGAAACACGGAAAAGGCACAAACCACAAGCGCTTTTCCCTCGTCCCTTTCTTCTTGTTACTTTTTATTCTCTGTCCTGTCTAATGTTTGACGCTACCTACAACGATGTACGTTTAGGTGTTTACTTCGTATTAAGCCTCGATTCGCACTTACTATGCATGACAACAACGACGTTCCAGAGCTCAAGCAAAGGCTAATTACACCAGTAGGCATTGAGTACTACTTCTCAGCTAAATATCATGCGCACACACTTGCCAACACCTTCTAAATTTATCTTGTGACTGCGTACGCTGTTCTGTTACCTGGACTACGTTCCGAATTCACTGCGTTCTGCCCTCCATTGACAGACAAAGCCTCTGACGAATGATTACGACGACGACGGCCACTTCCGCAAGGGCCGCAAGCACCAGGACTCCGGTGGACGCAAGAGCGTGCAGCGTGTCATGGGCAGCCGGGGACCACGCAAGGGAATCCCGGGTATCGACTACCCCAACTTCCACCGCATCCCGACGACGGGCTTCGACTGCAACGACAAGCAGTTCCCCGGGATGTACGCCGACACTGATGCCGGCTGCCAGGTAGGTGGTGCACAAGAGGCTTTGCTTGTAGCAGTGCCTTGTCTCTCTTAAAGGGTCCCTGAAACGTTTTTTTTTTTTTTTGACATTGCGTCACTGATTAGTCAACACAATTGTGAAATAATTCACGCCATAAATAAAGCGAAGCACCACGCGCTAAGGCAGCTATGAGCTATTTCTGTCGCCTTCCTCCTTACCACTGCTGTTCTTCCTCAACTCGATCAGCTGCGGAGTGGGCGCTAGCGACGACTGCGCCTCCCTCGTCAGCCGCCCTGCGGCGCCCTCCGTAACTGGGCACCGTAACTGGGCACCGAAATTTATTCGACGAGAGCTGAGAAGTTTGACATTAAATTGTCGTTTGAGTGTCTGGGCTCTGTAGTCTGTAGTCACAGCGGAAGGACGTGCGTAGCGAGCTCCCGGAAGACGCCAGTCGATGAGTGTTTGCATGATTTTTCTTTGCATTCTTACATTGAATAGTAGGGGAAAGTAGTCTTTTCTTTCGTGTGCTTTTCTTTGTGTCCAGTATTTTACCCGCGTAGGGATTTTTCTTTTTCTTTTCGATACCACGTGATAGGTATTTTCAGTTGCTACCGTTTGAGTGTCAGGCTTTATAGGATAAGTGTTTTTTTTTGCTTGCTTGCGGTTTTTTTTTTACCTTTTTAGACCGGGTAAGAGAGGAAAATAATATTTCTTGTTGCGCCTTTCTTTGTGTCCCGCATTTCCCCGAGCACGGGTCTGCCTTTTTTCTTTTTGTCAAGGCCACGTGGTCGGCCTTTAGTGGCGCTGTTGTTTGTGTGAGTTGGAGAAGGTTGTATTGGGTGATAAGAGGATCGGTCGGGGGAAGTAAACTGAAGATATTTAATAGTACCAAATTTTGGGCCACTTTTATTTCTAATTTTATTTGTGCGCGCTGTCGTTGCACAAGGCGGGAGAACTGCCTTTGTGCATTGAGGATATATCGGGACATTTAGTTTGCGGTACGCTTGCAGCCTACTGATTTATCGTATACGTGCATTTTTCGTGCGGTGTACTGGATGAATTAGTAAAATATACGTTTGAAGCCCAGGACAGTGTAGCGGTGCACCACTAATAACCGCATGAGGTGTGCGTGGTAAATTTTTAGGAGGCTTAATTTTTGACGAGTGTGTGACCGTTCATTGCGCTCATCATGGCGAAAAAAACGGTGAAGTGTAGAAAGTGTGGCGTGGGAGTCAAAGTAGATGTTTGCGGAGATGATGGGGCATGCGAAGTAGAAGTGTCCTGTGGCCAGTGTGCGATTATGGCGAAATTCCAGCAAATGGAAGAAACGCAGACCGCCCTCTTAAAGCGAGTAGGCGAGCTGGAAGACGCTTTAGAGGCGGAACGCCAAATAAGAAAGGAGATGGGCGAAAGGCTCAGAGCAACCGAGGAGCAGCTGACAAAGGTCACCACGCAGAATAAGAAAGAGTCAGGTGACTATCATGGAGAGGGAACGTCCTTGACCCCACAAGAAAAGTCGACAAAAGGAGCACAAAAGCGGGGTTCGACCTACAGCGAAGCTCTGGTGAAAGAGCGAGTGGACAAAAGACCACCCGAACCTCACCCTGAAAGTCAGTCCAGATGTCCAGAGCAGACAAAGGGAGCAAGACAGCTGGAAAACGTAATAATAGCGGGGGACTCCAACCTGGCTCGGTGCTCGCAAACAATTCAGGAGAGGCTAAAAGGAGACAGAAGAGCTGTAGGGACGTTCCCAGGAAAAATGTTGGGTGCAGCAATGCAACAAGCAAGGGAAGAGCTGACTCGTAGAGATGAGGGGCGCAGTTTGGTTGTGATAGCTGGCGGGCTGAACAATGTGTTGAACGGAAGGACCCCAGAAATAGAGAAGAGGTTAACAAAAGGAGTAGATGAGTTGCGGGAAGTGTCCCCCCAGGTGCAAATTGTGGTGTGCACAATCCCCGAGGTACCCTTGAAAGACCTAAACCTACAAAGAGCAGTTGTCACCGCCAACGAAACGATTTGGCGGGTAAGTCGAGCTAAAGGCTTCGAGGTTGTCGACATAAACAGAGAAGTGCACAGATGGGGTGGTTTCCAGAGAGATGGAATCCACTTTGACCGTAAACTTGGGCATGAGGTGGGCTGGCGCCTAGCAGGACGCGCAGTAGCTTTTTTAGGGGGCACACGAGCCCTCCGGTGTCCACGGTAGAAAGGGAGGAAACATCTATGGGGGACCCTTTGGAACACAGAATTGATAACAAAGGGAAAAGGGCAAAGGGGAAAGAGAGAAAGAAAGTGCAGCGCGGTTTAATAAGCTACATAAATATGCAAGGTGGCAGAAAACCGACAAAATGGTTAGAAATAGAGGAACAGTTGAACAGAGAACAGATAGCGGTGTACGCCGTTACAGAAACGCACCTTCGGGACTCGGAAGAGCCACCAATTATTGCAAATTATGTGTGGGAAGGGTGCAACAGGACAAAATCAGAAAGAAAAGGTGGGGGAATCGGTATGCTAATTCATCGGGAAGCAAACTGGTGTAGGATTACTTCGACATGTGAAGAACACCTCTGGGTATCTGGAACGGTAAGCGAGAAGAAAACTATGTTGGGGTTAGTTTACATGTGGACTGGAAATAACTGCAAAGAGAAAAATCAGGAGTTAGTGAATTGCATAAGCAAGGATATTCAAAAATTTGGTAACGGGGCCGAAATAATCCTCATAGGAGATATGAATGCTCATGTGCATGACCTCGACGGATATACAGATTATAACGGGAAGTTGATGGTAGAGCTCTGCGAACAACATAGTCTCGATATAGTTAACATGAGTCCTAAGTGCGATGGGCAGGTAACATGGGAGGTCGGAAGCAGGCAGTCAACAATCGATTACTGCCTCATGACGGAAGGAATTCACGACAAGTTGAGACAAATGAGCATAGATGAGGAAGGGAGTAGCAGCTTGGGGAGTGACCATAAACGCATAACTTTGCGAATGGGATATGTAGATCATAAAGAGAGCATCGAATTAAAGTCGGGCAGCTCCTTTCTAAGTGAAAAACAAATTAGGAACGTAGTCGCAACAATCGAGGACATAGTGAGCAGAACAAAAGGCAAAGTGTGGGATTATAATGAGCTGATTAATTTAATAAGGACTGAAGTTACGAAAGAGAAACAGAAGAGTTGCTGGAGGGGAAAGCGAAAGCCAAAACGATGGTGGAACAGGGAAATTCAGGACGCAATTGAGAATCGACGGGAAGCATCTCGAATACATAGGCAGGCAAAAAAGGAGCAGAGGCCACAAGACGAGGTCAAGCAAAAATGGGAAACATATCTCGAGAAAAAAGCCCTAGTACAGAGTTTAGTTGAAGCCAAGATTAAAGGCCAGAGTGAACGTTGGATATCGGACATTCGCGAAAAGAAGGACGCATCTAGGCTTTTCTGGAACCACCTGCAATCGCTGGGGAAGAAAACTGTAACTATGCAACGGCATATTGTGGATGAAGAAGGAAATAAATTGGAGGGGTACGACGCATTGACTTATATTCGAAACGCAACAGCCGATTCCTTTAAGAAGCATGACGAGGCTCCCTTTACGACGTGTAACAGTAGCAAGGGAGACCAAGTGGTAGAACTAGTTCTGGAAAATTTCAATTGGAAGAAGGCGGAGGAAATGATTCCCAAACGAACAGCCACAGGATTAGATGGGGTTAGCATTACTGTAATAAATGAGCTCGGAAGAAACAGCAAAGAAGCCCTATTAAGAGCAATTGAAAAAAGGTTAAAGGACAGGCGAATACCGGACAGTTGGCGTCAAAGTAGGATGAAGTTCATTTATAAGGGCAAGGGAGAGAAAAATAACATTCGCTCCTATAGACCACTGACCATTACATCAGTACTCTACAGGTTGGCGATGCAGGCAATTAAATTTAAAATGCAGATATGGACAGAGCTTAATGGCACTTTTGGCGAACTCCAAAATGGATTTCGAGTCGACAGGAGATTAGATGATAACCTTTTTGCGCTTACGCAGTGTATAGAAATAGCCGGAAAAGAGAACAGACCTCTACATTTGGCATTTTTGGATATTAAGGGTGCGTATGACAATGTGAATCAGAATATTTTATGGGGCATAATGAAAGAGGCTGGTATAGGGGATGATTGTATAGATCTCTTAAAGGAAATATACAGTGGAAATACAGTATGTGTGGAATGGGAAGGTATGGCGAGTAATGGTAGAATGGAGGCCGTCGATATAGGTAAAGGGTTGAGGCAGGGATGCCCGTTGTCCCCACTATTATTCATACTTTACATGAGGAGAATGGAGAAAGCATTGGAGATGAGCAATATTGGTTTTAAGCTGTCGTACAGACAGGCAGGTATAGTGATAGAACAAAAGCTCCCCGGGTTGTTTTATGCAGACGATATTGTGCTATTCGCAGACAGTCGAACAGATTTGCAGGGTCTGGTTAGTATATGTGGTCGGGAAAGTGAAGATTTAGGGCTAAAATTTAGTGTGACAAAATGCGGCTGGATGATATTCAATGACAGCAACGATCAGACCATATCAATACAGGGCGAGGAGATACCCAGAGTACGAGAGTACAAATACCTCGGGATATGGATAAATGATGGGAATAGATACATGGAAGTACAAGAAAAAGCTATGATAGTTAAAGGAAAGAGGAACTCCGCAATAATGAAGCATAGAGCGCTGTGGGGTTACAACAAGTACGAGGTAATTCGAGGTTTGTGGAAAGGTGTAATGGTGCCAGCACTTACATTCGGAAACTCAGTGGTGTGCATGAGGTCAGAGGTACAATCAGGGCTGGACGTGAATCAGAGGACGGTCGGACGTCTCGCACTGGGCGCCCATGGGAAGAACACAAATGAGGCTGTTAAGGGGGATATGGGATGGTCTGACTTTGAGGGAAGGGAAGCTCAGAGTAAAATTAGGTACGAACAGAGATTAAGGAATATGAAAGAAAGTAGATGGGCAGCGAAAGTATTCAGGTATTTGTATAGGAAGAACGTTGATTCACAATGGAGGAAGAGAACTAGGAAGCTTACCAGTAAGTATACATCCAGTAACGAAACGGATGGGACGAAAAAGAGCGTTAAGAGCATGGTCAGAGCGGCGGAGAACTCGGATTGGATAGCTAGAATGGAGAAGAAACCGGCATTGAACAACTACCGAAAAGGGAAAGACGAAATCAAGAGAGAAAAATTTTACGATAATTCAAAGGGAAGCGCTTTACTGTTTGAGGCAAGGTCCGGTTGCCTGAGAACCCGAAGTTACAGAGCAAAATTCAATAAAGAAGGGGATACATGTACGTGCTGTGGAAAAGCTAGGGAAACGACAGACCATATTTTGATTGAATGTACAGATGTCCACCCAGGTGTAGCTGTGGACACTACCCTACAGGAGGCCATGGGTTTCAGGAGTAACAGGGGAAAGCTGAACATGCCGGCGGTAGATATAAGTAAAAGGCGCTTAGAGCATTGGTGGCGCAAAAGTATGGAGCAAACAAAAGCGAAAGGTAGTTCGGGTAAGATTGTTTCATCACAGAGGAACGATAATAGATAAAATAAATAGACGAAGTAAAAAATTAGTTGTGAAAATATGTGTGATTCGGGAAAAGAAATGGTTGTAAACGAAAAAGAAATAAAGCTAGAGCTTGGTGGCCCGGCCACCGCCCCGTTATAAAGGGGACGCTCCTAATATCCATCCATCCATAGCGCCCCGATATCTTTACTGAGCTCCCCGGCCTCGGCAGTGCTAGCCTCTGTAATAGAGCGCCGGCGACTTCCGCAAGGGCCGCAAGCACCAGGACTCCGGTGGACGCAAGAGCGTGCAGCGCGTCATGGGCAGCCGGGGACCACGCAAGGGAATCCCGGGAATCGATTACCCCAACTTCCACCGCATCCCGACGACGGGCTTCGACTGCAACGACAAGCAGTTCCCCGGCATGTACGCCGACACTGATGCCGGCTGCCAGGTAGGTGTCGCACAAGAGGCTTTGCTTGTAGCAGTGACTTGTCTCTCTTGATATTGTTCCACGTAACCTGAGCAAGATGGAACATTTTACACCGTCTCACTCTTAATATTGCGCCACGTAACTTTCACACCCTGGAACATCCTATGCTGTGTCACTCCCAATATTGTGTCTCTCATAATCAGAGCTGGTTTTGGGACGTTGAACCCCACAAATCAATCATCAAATCACTCCCTATATTCCTTCAAGTAACTTTCACAAACTGGAACATTCTATGCTGTGTCACTTTTAATATCGTTCCACGTAACCTCTACAAAGCGGCGCATTTTCTGCCATGTCAGCGTTAATACTTTTTCACGTAATTTGCCGAAAAGGGAACATATTCTGGCATGTCCCTCTTAATATCGTTGCTTGTAACTTTCACAAAATGGAGCAGTCTATGCACGTAGCGTTTCACGCAACAACCACAAAGCGGTGCATTTAATGCCGTGTCAGTCTTAATATTGTTCCTCGTAGCTTGTACAAAATGTTGCATATGTTTCATCTAGTTGATTTACGCTCAGTTCGCAGTGAGCTTACTAATCTTCACTTTGTGAAACTTGTCGAAACTATTTTAAGTCTTGGTACGCAAATATTCGAACTCTAATAAAATAATAATAATTGATGAGGTTTCACATGCCAAAACAAGGATGTGATTATGAGACACGCCCTGTCATGGAGGGCTCCGGGGTAATTTTGACCACCTGGGGTTCGCCAGCGGCCGCCTAACTCTAAGTACACAGGCATTGTTTGATTTTCGCCCCCATCAAAACGTGGCCGCCACGGACGGGATTCGATCCTGCGACTTCGAGCGTCGCAAGCAATATTAGTAACGCCAAATATTCGCTTCGAACAGTTTAATGTTCATTTCGATTCGAGAGGCACGTTTACTATCTGAAATATTAGAAGAAACGAACACTTCTTTCTTTATTTACTTATTCTTCAAAGGCGAAGTGCCATAGACGACTTTGAGTGGCTTCCAGTAAAGTGTGTAAGCGTCGGCGACCTTTACTGGTACCCGTAATTACACGGCATGTGCGCGCACGTGTAATGAAGGGACATAATGCGCTGTGTCCCGTGACATGTTGCACTTTTCCACTTTTAGTACGCTTCACCGCGTAGCAGTACTAGAACTGTGCTGCGGAGAAGCCAGCTTCGTCGCCGTACAACTTCGCCGCACAACATTAATGTACCGCGGTGAAATAAACTTTGCCGCAGTACATTAGTGCCGTGCGGTGAAGCGTGCTAACTGTATGAAATGGTCCACGTAGTCACAGGCACAGTACACTAGCGGCGACAAGCCTAAACACATCAGTGCTAATGTGTCTAGGGAGCGACTGTTTTCGGTGCCTGGGGAAATTGCGACATGGAGACAGGTAACGCTGCTCTCCCACGGTTTCATTTTTAATCTAAAAACGAAATCATATTCGCCCACCTCCAATTTCAAGGATCATGAAGCTTGCAGTTCCACCATTTGAAACATATATTTCGAATATGCTTCACTTGCTTGGTGGAACTTTTGTAAGACAGATTTGTAATCGTAACTTTCAAAAATTTCGCGTGTGGAACAAATTTAGACGTGACAGTCACAAGAATAACCGCTAAGTGTTAACTTATGCATGGTGGTACCTATGTGTAACGATAATGTGAACTTTCGGGAATGATTTTAAGCATAACATGCAGTAACACTTGAATAAAATTCAAATGAGGGAATTTACATAAAGCAATATTTACAAATATGCACCACTCAGTGAGTGCCACCTCAGTATGTAACGCGATATATATAGCTCCTTAGTTTAGTGGAACTTTTGCAAAATAATTTTAAGGCTGAGAGGTAGTAGCCGTTTCAAGTTCTCGACGATCGGCAAAAAGGTACTTTTTTATTTATATGTTTCTGTCACACACTTCGGTCAGGCACGCCGTTCAGTAGCGGCGTTTCGGCAGACCCGTAGGCTTCCACTTACGCTTAGGCCTGCGGTGCCCTAAAAGCCTCGAAGCGGTACACTTAGTTTTGAATTCGCCGGCCGACCCGTGCGGTTGGCACGTGTGGTGGTGTTGGTCCTGACTGACACACACTCAGACAGACACGGATAGGTGCTTAGAAACAAAAGCAAAAGAATTTAATCACGAGCAAGGCAATAGGCAATTACAAAAGAAATGAACTCAGACTATAGGAACACGCGCGACAGGAACTCGGAGGAAATACATGCGACAAGGTATCAATCCAAATTTAAACAACGCAGGAGTTAACATTGGTAATAAAATAACTAGATGAAAAGAAAACATAACGAGAACTAGCTCAATGCACTATCTCTGATGCGACGCAGCGCACGCTTCGTTCTGACACCGAAATTCGGTGAATATAAAAAGAACATTAAATGAAAATAATCATGCCCTACGGAAATGTCCAACAATAATGGTCGTGACTCTCACGTAGAGGAGTTGACGGGTGTCGCTGGCGTCTCGTCGGCTTCGGTAGACGAAGAGAGGGCCCGATGTTGTGCACGACTGTTTTCGTCACTTCGGCTGCTCCATACCCGACGACTACGCGAGACTCGCGACACCACTGACTGCTCCCTTGCTGGTCAAGACGTCAACTGCCGTGGCAGCCAAATCGGGCCAGAATCATCTTCTCCATTTCGCGTGATGAACAAAGCGCGCCGCCCCGCTGCGGGCGGCCCCAGCCCGGCGGCTGCGTTTCTTCGGCGGTGCCGGCGGCATCCCGAGGCGTTGGCGATAAAACGGCCCGCAAGGCCAAGCTTTTCCTCGGGAGGCAATTAGCGGCTTTATCGCTTTTTCCAAAGGACGCCGAACCTCGCTCCGCACATTCCCACGCCGTCTCTTATCTATTTGGACACGAGGGCGGCCGAGAACACCTGACGGCTGTGACAGTTTCCTTTCATTGACGGAGCCTATATGTGCGAAAAAATTATTACTCATTCCGCACTTGTACTAAAGGATTTTAAATGCGATATAAAGACGCATATTTAATGACCTCGGCCGAAAGAACGGCCAATGCTCAAAGACAGTAGTTCCTCATAGGTGCCACTTGGCTTGTGAAACGTTTTTTCAACATCACTTTCTCCTGCTTGCTGCATTCTGTGTGACAGGATATATAGTGTGGTCTAGTGTTTCATTGTGATCTAGCTACATGATCCACAGGGCAACAGTAACAAGCGGCTTGAAACGCCTAGGAGAGGGGCACGTCCACGTGAAAGTCTCTGTGTTAATTGGGCGACGCGTAACTTGCGGGAACAATCATACTTATACTTTCTACTATTTACATGGAAATGCAATTAGTACTAATATTAATGAGTCAACAGGAACAATCTCCGGTGCTTGAACAGTGTCCTCAAGAAGATAAAGATATATTGGTGTACGTGTACGCGCCTCTTCTCGCCCATTGAACTCGTTCCAGGTAAAGCCAATGTTGTCAGGGAGAAGTACTAACTACTTTTTTTTATTTGCCAGACTGTTTTTCGTTTAAGGTCACCACTATGGCCGACAAATGTCCGACAAAGGGACACTGCAGCCACAGCTGAAAAGTATGCTTCCATTATGGTCCAGTATCCTTTAAAGATGCACTGGACAGACGCGCAGTACTCAAACATCTACAAGAAACTCTTAATTGCCTCCATAGACACGGCGTCACAGGAATCGGACTTGGCAGTTCACCATTAAATGGGACAGAGAGAAAAAAGAGGTGAAGTTCTGGATGCCCGTGCACTGCCTGTCGTCAGCGCACGTCAAAAAAACCTCTGGTGGTCAAAATTTCCGGAGCCCCCACATACAGCATGCCTCACAATAATATCGTGATTCCGGCAGGGAGGGCCTCGATCGGCACTTGTTACTAGAAAAAGGTATATTTTGCCGCGTCACTGCATAGAAGAAAGGAAGAGTAGGGTAAAGGAAAGGCCGAGAGGTTGATCTGGGCTGAGCCTGGTCGGCCACTATGCACTGGGCAAGGGAGAAAAGGAGTTGAAGTTAAAAATTGCGAGTAGAACGAGAAAAAGTAGACCGCTGGAAAGCAGCCGACGTTATAGATCACTGTTCATAGGTCGGTATAGATCGCTGTTCATAGTCAAAGGCTGACGATGGTGTTCAAAACCACCCTAGGGAAATGTCGGAGACTTGAGGAACACTACCTGAAGCCCCTCACATCCCACTGAAGTATGAGGACGTTTCTGATATCCTCCCGCAACGAGAAGTGCTGTCGTTGACGAGCCGTTTTGCAGTGTTCTCAAGCACTGCAGTTCTGAAAGCTTGCGAGCACTGGGTTGACGACGCCTAGCACTCGCAGCGCGGTTCGAGCTGCCGGCGCCTCCACCTTGTCGGGAACACACCAATAGCAACCGCCAGTGAACCGATTATGGCGACAACTTGCTTGTCTTCCTCCGTCAGCTTATTAGGCATGGGGCGTAGTGTCCCTTACTGTAGTAGTCTGTATGCGTCGAGAGATCTTCATACCAGCAACGCGTGCTAACTGTATTTGACGCCAGTTACAGACCTGGCTTGAGCAGTCGCACAAAATACTTTTCTCCCATTTTTTTTTTGCTTTTTTCAGGTGTGGCACATGTGCACCGGAGTTCCTAACCTGGGAGCGAGACATAGCTTCCTCTGTCCCAACGGCACCATCTTCAACGAGCGGAGGGGTGTCTGCGATTGGTGGTACAACGTGGAATGCAGTGAATTCACCCTCTGAGCTCAACCGGTAGTTCTCCTCGAAGCGTCTACGGATCCGCTCGCCCGGCCGGACGCATACATCAGCGTGTGTTTTCATTGCAGGCTTCCTCGTGTTCGGGCAACAACGCTCGGGGAACCCTGCGCGCGCAGCGTCACGCGGCGCTGATTGTCTCGACAATGCAAAACGCGTTAGAGGCCCCGCGATGCGTCAACACGGCCCGCGTCTGTTTTAGAAATTCGGGACAGGATGATGTATCCCCAAATATTAGATGGAGCCAATCAAGGCACCGGGACAGGCACAGGATGCAGCTTGCTGCTCGAAAGCTCGTTACGTGTGGTTATATAGGTTCTCGGCTGGCCTGGTACGTGACGGACTTTAGGTCATGGCGTAGCGCGAATAGACACAGAACACACAGACACGAGGCACGCAACAAGGGCGCTGTCAGTGTGTTTTGTGTCTCTTCGCGCTACACCATGACCTTAAGCAAACACCAGCAAGCCCAAGAACGAGTCCTGCTGCTGGCGGACGCCAGCTAGGTGGGTTCTAATGTTCCCTCACTTGAACGTTTCGTTTTGGCTGAAGCTTTTTCCAGCAGTATTTGGAACTTTGCAGACAGTGTTTGGTTATCGCACGACACACGAACAACGCCGTTATATGATGGAAGATATAGAGAGTTTGGTGCTATAGTTTGCGCAACTTCAGGCCTGAAGCGCACTTCAACGGTGCAGAGCCGCGACCCGCAGTACGCGTGAAGATGGAATTTAACGGATGGAAAGGTAGCAGCACGCGTCACTTCCACGCAAAACGTATTTCGGGCATGTTCTCGACCAGGCGATGGCGCGTCCATTTCAAATGGTATGATAACTGCGCTGTAATTACGAAGACAGTGTTGCTTGTGTGTTCTTCTTTTCGGTTAAAGGGAACCCTTTATGTGACACCAAGCGACTATATACGAAAGCGTGCAGCTCATGTTCAGTGAAAGGAATTTGCCTACGCTGAGCGACGTGACGCTAGAAATTCGCTAGTAAAAACGGCCCGTGAGATGCCTGTTTAGAGCGGTGACAGTCTAAGTTGATTGTAGCGCGGCTAGAGTCGACGCCGTTTGGTGTGAAAAAAAAAAAAGGATATTTATAAGCAAAGCTGGCATTCTATTGCTTCGGCGGTATTTAATGAAACACGTGTACAAAAGGTGTATCTAGGAGCGACTGTCAATGACCATTATTTAAGAGAATTTTGTGAACAAATGAAACATATAAAACAGTTCAGCGCTATATATTAGTTAAGCCACTGAGGCTAGCTTTATTGAGGCACTCACGTATCACTCCTGTCACGGGCACAATCATCGAAGGAATTAATCGGATGCAACTTGATGATCAGCGGAGCCTGATCACCCCTGACCTCAAGGTGGTATATCCGATTTAGGGAACGTTGAAGTGAGTACCTGCAACCACGTTGTGGCCTGTTGTATCGTTGTGTCATGTTGTGAGCGTCCTCTTCTGCCAAGCAGGTGTCGTGATCGTGCGTCATATTATGACAGTAGTTACGTCACAGCGTCCTCACTCGGAGAATATGTTCAGCACATATGGTAATCAAACCTGAAACAACACGACATACTACGCGACATTCAAATCATGATTAACCCACGCTATCTGATTACATTATCTTAGAGCTGTCCTTAGGAGAGCGGGCCCATGTGCTTTTCATGCAGAGCGCAACCTGACTGCGTCAAAGGCAGCTGAGAATGACTAAACAAACCCATTTTGTGGATGCTCAATGCTTACGCCCTAAGTAAAGATATCGGAAATACATTAAAGTCGGTGAGGTTGAGGCTGAGTGGTAGCTTTCCCACTGCTGAGATGACAGGCAAATTGTCCGCCGCGACCCAAGTATGTATATTAATACGCTTGGTGCCACTGGTCAAAGAAAATTCCGACAAGGCAGCATCAGGAAAAATAGAAAAGAAGATGACTCGAGCAACAACCCGGAAGTGCCAAATTTGACCTGCGTTAGCCGTCAACCTCGGTAGCACTAATCTACGATTGGTGATTTGTGACGTAATCTCCTTCCGCTTATCAGCCTCTCTACATGCCTCCCTGTATTATATAAGGACTGAAACAGAAAAGTGGACGGGTTGTAGTCGTGTGATGCATATACCGCAGCTTCTAAAGAACGCATCCAATTGAACACTTAGTGTACGGAAGTACTTTAGGCGATAGTTAAGCGCAGCCTGTGGGAAATGAGCATTTATGATTACATGGCTAGTTGCGCTGAGTAGTGTAGCGATGAATATTTGCGCTTTCCATGTTAACGCGCCGTGGAAGCTACGACAAGTCAGGGGTGCCAAAGCTCTACACTCTGACTAGCACGTCACGAAGTCTGCAGACGCGTCATCACGCACACATTATGCGTCGCAGGCATTTTTAATATATTAAGGCTTCGTCTTACGAACTGCTGTCTCAGAAATAAACGTAACAGATCTGCGCAGGGGACGCAGAGACCGACAGAACGCGGGAGAGCCAATATTGACGTCACTACTGACGTCATTAGAGATTGTCGCCGTGGCAACCATACGCGGGAACGTTTGAACTCAGGATTTACTACTGCTTGTGTGTCTGTTCTAGCGTCTGTTGTGCTTGAGAATTCCTTCTTCCGCCACTTTCACGAGAGACAAACTACGAGACTTTTTTTTTTTTTTTTCCTTCTATCTGTTCCGTGCACGACATGTTCAGACCCGGGAATTGTAGCTCGAATATGTGACACTACAGAACGGTGAAAACGGAAGACAATCGTTTTTGTTTAGGCAACGCAGTTTTATTTGTAGTTGAGGTCCTGTCGGGAACGAGCGTACAAACGCCATGTATCCGTTGAGTTCGGGTCGACAGCAGTCGTCCACCCCTCTTCTAAACCTCGAGAGATTTCTCTTCTGTAGAACGTTGAGATATTTATTATTGCATTGTTGTTAGATTTCACTTACTGCGCACGTTGGTGTTGAACGAAATGAAGCCTATAAATTATGTTTTCTTTTTTAGCGCTGAAAACGCAACTCGAGGATTTCCTATAGCAAGGGCCCATGTTAGCACTTAACATGCCTAGATGCACCTTTCTATTTAACAACGGGTAAAACCTAAGTCCTCGGGCTTCTACGTCCTTACGCCACGCTTAGATCTTCTCGTCACTGCAATACTTACGCTTTTTCTACTAGGCTAAGAGCTGATACTTCTTGCCGCTTATCAATCTTTTATATTTATTGAATATATTTCTTTACACGTGTCTTCTACGATGTCTCGTGGTCGTCGGGACGCCGTTGTTACTTGCTAACTTCTATACGTGTGGTTTCTCGGTGTTCTTCGTTCTACCCTTATTCCTTGTTACCTTTCTTTTATTCCTCGAAGAGTACAGATGTTCGTATATCATAATCACTGGCCTATCGCGGTCCAGCTATCTCCGGATGTCCGCTTTGGTTGCTGGGTCACCTCAATGTGGGATGTTTGTTCCTCATCTTGTTATAGCCATGAAAACTCGCATCCATAGATTCACATCGTGCGCACGGTATTTTAGCCATACGCTGTCATCACGGCTACCTTTACTCAAGGTGTGTTTTATTGCGTTTCGATACCCCTAGGGGTCACAAATTATCTACTTCGACTTGTTGAGTTGATGAAGTCGTCAAAGTGGACAAGAAATGACCGAAACGTGAAAGTAAGCCCATTGACAGTTTGATTTGGAAGTTACTGCATCAAAGCGCCAGAAATGTCTACCTTTAATGTGAAGGTTTCCGCAATGACATAGTATGCTCGCGAAATCATTGTTTTATGACAGTATTTGGACACACTGGTTTCGTACATCCCGCCAATGCTTTATATCGCAGGAAAAGCGTATGGTTTCCTCGACTCTTTTATAAACTCATAGCTTATCCCTTACATTTCAAAGGAACTCATTCTCCTGGTTAAAATGAGCATGGAATATTGAGAATAAGCATTCTTAGAACCTCTCACGCATCCCATAGCCGCTTCTTTCATTTTCGTTAGCTTTTGCGTCATGGGACCTCAATATCTGTCCCAATCAGCCAATTTCTTTCGGGCAGCAACTTGCCCTGCTTACTCATGCTACGTCATGATCTATTACGTATAACCGATCCCTTCGTGGAAGGTAGCTTTCAGGGCAAACTTCTATCCTCCATTACTTTAAATTTCTTCCGTCTATGTTTTTTTTTTCTTCTTTACGTGGTTTTGAAACGCCTCGCACATCTCACAAGCTCATAAGGCTTTCCGCACACAGTGAAATCCGTGCACCGCCGCCGTTATCTTATCTTCACCTTCGCCGTTTTACAGCGGAGTTATAACATTCACACAAACACATGACAAAAAAAAAAAGAAGGCATAATGGCTTTTTCACCCACGTTTACATAAAAACGTCTACTTTCGGTGGTCTACGAGACTTTCGCGCACGTTGTATATACATTGTACTGAGCAATAAATGTTGTTTCCAAATGCCAAGATTCGTCTTTATTTCTCTCGCATCTCTCGCACTCCTGCTGCATCTGAGGCCCTGCGTGTCTTTAGCGGTGCCTGTAAAGCGAACTCCCTTGCAGTGCCGAAGCAAGCCGATCCACGGTGGGTATAATACGATTTCGTCGAAGGGAGACCAAAGTAAAACACCATTGTCTTTTTTGTATTAGTAAATCACATTTTCGCACTACCAACGGCACTATACTCTCGTGCATAGAAGACTCTTCGTGTGCACCGTGCTCCGAAAGCAAGCCCAGGCTTTCCAGAGGGCCCACGAAAGGGCGGAGCGTCATGGCGTTCTTTCCTCCACGTGGGTGCGGCCAGCGGTTACAACGGCCTCCCGCTAGGGATTCCTTACGTAGCTCCTCAGGATTAATTAAAGTTCATTGTCTGTCTGTCTGTCTGTCTGTCTGTCTGTCTGTCTGTCTGTCTGTCTGTCTGTCTGTCTGTCTGTCTGTCTGTCTGTCGACTTTTCTCGGCCATTCTCCGCGTTAAAAAATGTGGCGTCTTCGACGCTGTCTACAAAGGCCTACGCAATTACACATTGCCTTCTAAGGAGCCCAGAGACTCAACACGGCGTTTTTCAGACAATTTGACTGAGCCAATCTGGAGAGCATACGAAAAAAAGAAAAGAAATATGGAATGTAGTTGGCGACATCATCGCCTCAATGTTTAGGCGCGGAATACGAAGATCGAACCTTGACCTTGATTTTCCCCTCAAATATTGAGCATAAAATGACGAAAATAGCGATAATATAGTTCTTGAACAATAATTTATCTCTCTAAATCACCCTGGTATTTTGCTTTAGAGACAGGCTTAAAGACCAACTACCTCGAGCCAGCATCCAAGATGCTTCTGGGCAGTTGCTTCGAGTCAGTCCGCTGGGTCCGAACGCTGTGTCCGGTGTAACGGACCCATTTGCGTCCACTCAGGGCTTCGTGTTCACTGTAAAGTGTCGTGCGTCATTGATATCCTTGTGCGGCTCTTTTTTTTTTTTCTAGCTAACGGGACCAGGATACCACAACTACCTAATAAAAACCCAATATCGAACACCTACGAATTTTGCAAATACACTCCCTAGTACTAAGTCAGTTCTTCTTCTCATTATTATTATTATTATTATTATTATTATTATTATTATTATTATTATTATTATTATTATTATTATTATTATTATTATTCACCGCGGTAGCTTGACGGCTAGCGTGTTGACTTACGAAGCTCGACGTCGTGGGTTGGAATCCTTGCCAGGACAGCCACATTTCTGTCGGGGTGAAATTCAAAAATAATTTTTAAAAACACTCGCGTACTTATATTTAGGCGCACTTTAGAAAACTCCGTTTGGTCAAAAGTATTTAGGGGCCTTCCAGTGTGTGACGCATATTCACATCGAGGTCTCGGAACGTAATACCCCCTTCATCATCTTCCTCATATACTTATTATTACTATTACCCTTATTGTTATACGATTGCTTCTCACCTTTATTTGTGCCGGTTCCCGCTCTTCGCAAGACCAAGCAGTTGAAAGCTCAAGAGAAAGTCAAGTACGTATAAAAAGGATTGCTAAGCCCCCCGTGCAAGAGGCCTGGTCGACCTGGGTCGCTGGATCTATGGATCGTACCACACTTCACGCCGGGATTTCATTCATGATTCTAATTTATTTGTTTATTTTTGATGCCATCGTGTGGTGCCCAAGGGCAAGCTTTCAAAAAAAAAAAAAGGGTAAATGAAGACGTTGACTGAACTCGCACATTTTCGGAAAGAAGTTAATGTGCGCAAGAAAGAACCATGGAAGCTCGTGTACAAGTTGTGTCATGTATCTGCATAACAAGACACACGGGCGACACACCGCACTTTAACATTTTCGTAAGTGTCTTATTAGTAAAGCGGAATTTCTATACACCATAAAGAAGTACGCATTCATAGGTTGAAGGGCTAGTTTCTGTACGTTTCTTGGCGCTTCACCTCAAGTGCGATCTCTTACGTTCCTTTATTACATTGCTAGTTTCTCTCACTTGAAGTAAGCCTATGGTTCAATAACGAATCATTGATCAATGGAGAGATCAGTATCTGGTTAACCTCCCTGCCTTTACTCATCTCTCTGTCACTCGCTAGCTCTCTCCCTCTTGATAAATTAAAAAAAAAGTATCTTTTTGTTCTTGTTGAGAAAGCTAACCTGTTCTGTCGCATACGACACTCTTTCCACAGCTGCGAACAAGAAAAAGGTTTGAGTGAAGATCGAGGCTTGAAATTATTTCACCATAGCATTGTGCAAGAGTCAACGTTTCTATAAGAGTTGTTGTTTTCGTCACGGAGGCTAAGAGATGCCCTCTTGTTGAAACATTGGCTCTAGAGACATTTTGTGTTCAACGATCTCTCATCACTTCTCTGGACAACTGCAGCAGGTAAAATTTCTTTTCAATGTTACAAATACGGCCTTCCAGGTTCCAGATGTGTGTCACAATTTAAAAATATTAGTCGTAAGCGTCATTACCTACCAATAGCTTAGGCAAGTAGGTAAGCGCGTTACTTGTATGGATGGACAAACCAACGGCGATAAACCCTTTCCCCAAATGTGGTCTCCTCCATGACAGCCACCGCTTCTGCAAAGATACAGAAGTATTTTCTTTGACAACTGAGTGAACCATGAAACCTGACATGTTACAGAAAGGTGGGTGCGACAGCACGTCATGGGAGCATTGGCATCTTTCCTATAGGTGCTGTATTGTTGCCACCACTAAGGACCACTCCGTTTGTCTGGCGTGTACGCACTTTACGCGTCACGAATTGCATATGGGCGGAGTGACGGGCTTTCACAGAGTAATTCTAGGAAGCAGCGAACATCTCTACGTCCCTGTTGGTCCTGTTTCACCGCAAGATGATGCTCATATTTTATATTCCAAATAACAAACTGCTACAGCACTTCTGAGAACTTCCGACAAAGCGACGAAGCACAGCGCACCTCATATACGAACGTCAACTCGTCTGAAATAAAGTTATAATGAAACAAGAACAGCTATCTGATGTAGTCGTTCTTTCTGCAGCTAAGAAGTTTAACATGTGAGAATATTTGTGATGCGATGCATATACACGCTTTCTGCGGAGAATATAAATCTCGGCTTCTGTTTTCATAAAGACATTGAAGTACCACTAACGAAAAGGTCCGTCAAGGAATATGTGATACGTATACGTAAATATAGCCAACATCTATAGAGATTCTGCAGCCGCCCTACTCCTCCTCAGGAAATGCACGAGATACAAGGAGGAGACAAAGAGATACAATTTCTCCAATGTTATTTACTGCATGTTTGGAAGAAATCTTCGACAGAATAGAACGGGGCGAAACGGGAACCGTACGGATTAATGGTGAATATCTGAGCAACTTGCACTTTGCGGACGGCGCAGTGTTCTTCAGCAATGATGGCGACGAACTGCAGAAGATCATTGAAGACAAAGAAAGCGCTAAAGTAGGACTAAGGATGAACATGCAGTAAACAAAGTTAATGCTAAATGCCGGGGGGGGGGGGGGGGGAGGGAGGGGGGGGGAAGGAGTCTTCACGGTTGAAAACCAGACATTAGAAAACGTACAAGAATGCATATGCACAGGACAGCTACTAACAGCTACTGAAATCCACCGTAGAATAGACGTCCCATGAAAAGAAAATTACCATTGTTACTCAAGCGGACATTACATAACTGCTGCATTTTGCCAGCGCTGACATGTGGGGCATAAACTTGCAGAATAACTAAGAAGCTCTAGAGGAAATTAAGAACCAGACGGCGGTCGATGGAAAGAAACATTAGAAGCGTTATATTAAGAGGTAGGAAGACAGCCGAGTGCGTCGGGGAACACGCAGGGGTAGCCGACATAGCAATCAAAGTTAATAGAAAATGGGCATTGAATCGAGGCTAGACAACAGATAGACAGTTAGAACGACGGACTGGATACCAATAGAGGGTAAGCGTAGCCGTCGACGACAGAGAGTAAGATGGAGTGACGAAATTACGAAATTCGCAGAAATGGAATCAGCTCGCAAGGACAGGACAGGATGGGGAGCATAATGGGAGGCTGTCTTCCTGCAGTGGGCACAAGATAGGCTGCTGATGATGATTACAATGACGACAAGCCACTTTTGAGCCAAAATTACTGCACGGGACCGCACATTTAACATCACGGTGCTTTCAAAGCTCGTTGCATCGTCATCATTACTTGAACGGTCGGGAACGAGGAATTCTTCACCTGAACGAAAATACCTCCTTGTGGCGCTTGAGTTACAAGTCGAGCGGCGTACACATACGTGCGATTCGAAACAATGAAGAATTTCTCAACGCTCAGGTTCATTGAGCTATTCACTGGCGCAGCTGCCAGCCGTGACCTTGAGTGATTTCGAACGCGACGCTAAAATGACTCGAAACAGCTTACGAGAAGCAGGGGACGTGAAATGTAGTGTATTACCATGCGTGCACCACGTGTACAAATTACCCCGACACGGTGGTCTAGAGGCTGTGGCACTTAAAGTCCCTAGATCTTTGTTTCGTTTTGAAGTAGCGACAACTACCTCTTCTCCCGGCACCCTCTCGCTCAAAGCCCGCGTCGGCAGCCATGTTCTTCCTAAACACGTGGAGCGAAGCACGCGCGCGCAGATAGCGTCCGGCCGTCAACATACGCGTTAGTATCAAATATGATAGTGGACATGCCATATGTAAGGAAGCGCCTACTGAAACGCACAACTTTCTTTGGCGTTCTCTCGCTGCAGCATTGAAGTAACCGCTTTAGGAAGAACATGGCTGCCAAAAGCAACGTCGACCAATCAGATGCGCCAGCGGCACATCAAAGCTTCTCGCTACTTAAAAACGGAAAAAAATATCTAGGGACTTTAGTGACACTCAGCTGCTGATCCGAAGGTCGCGGGATCAAATATCTACCGCGACGGCTGCATTTCGATGGAGGCGAAATAGGGAAGCCCGTGTACTGTGCGATGTCAGTGCACATTAAAGAACCCCAAGTGGCATAAATTTCCGGAGCCTTCCACTACGGCGTCCCATGATCATAGCCTGGTTCTGGGACGTAAAAGCCCACAAATCAGTCAATCAACAATAAAATTCACTACATGTGCACCACCCATATTGTTCACCGGGTAAGCGCGCAGATCTTCATGATGATTGATTGTGTTGCGGTTTAGGAAAGTACGCTAATTTCTGCAGTCCATGTAGGGAGCACGGTTCGTAGGGGAAGGGGAAATGGATTGAAAGATATAGAACAGCGAAGCCGTAGTTCAGGGCTACGGAAATTTTGACCACCTGGGGTTCTCTAACGTGCGCAGACACCGCACAGTACACAGGCCTCTGGCATTTTCACCTCCATCGAAAATGGGACCTCCACGGCCCTGATCGAACCCGCGTTTCTTTAGGTGGCAGCCGAGCCCCGTAAGCAGTGCACCAACGCGGCGGACTCGCACATGAACTCCAACACTGTGGAGGCTACGCAAGAAGTTCGGTCATAAAAACGTACAACTCCGCGCGTCTCACAGCCTGCTTTCGTCGTTTTAACGAACAAGCGTCTCGGCGGGCTGCAAATCCACAAAAACAAAAACAACAAAGAAAACGAGACGCTAAGAGATGTATGTCAACATATTCACAACCGTCTCTCGAAATTTATTTTGGAGCTACCAGAAATTTCATCTTTTTACTCAGCTTAAAACAAAGAAAGAAGGAACATTGTGGGTGCGAAATAAAGAAACGAACTATTTCCTTATGCGAACACATATATTGCAAGATGTCTGCTATAGCTTCCATGGCATTGCACACGACGTGCGAAGCGCAGTATATGTGTTCTGTGGAACGCTGATGAAAGAACGTGCAGTGGCGTTTATGCTGATTAGTGCTAAGGAGACCTGCACGCCTTCTCGACGACTAAATTATTTTTGTTTCTGGGGTGTCTTGTTTACTACCGAGCGTCATGGATAAGTGCGGTAAGTGTCTTTGTCGTTTACAGCACGATTATATATTGCCTGTCTTGTTATACGTAACCGTGCCGCATTCCGTCATCATTATCCTTGCGTTCTGCGAAAACTTTCTGTGGCAGCTCAACGAAAGCTGAGGGATCTTAGAATAGGGTACCCAAAGCTTTGCGTACGGTATCGTTTGTGTTCGCTGTCACTGCGCATGCGTCGCACCCAAGGAGGTTTTAAAAAAAATGCTGGAGTGGCAGCGGCCGCTGAACCTTTCCGCGACAAGTGAAGCCGGCGTTTGCCCTTAGTTCAGCACCAAAACCTTGCCTAAGTGTCCAGAAACCAATATCAGTTCAAGCGTTCTAGACCTGCTAATGTAAACCCTAGACTAATTGTAATGTAAAAGCGCGTTGTTTTCATTTAATAGACCGCCATTGAACAACTATCATTGCCGCGATATTGCACACAAATTTTCTCGATGTTCATGTTTCATTCAAAAACCCGTAGCACAAACGGGCACAAAAAGGATTGTCTGCCTAGCAAAGTTGACCGCTTTAAAGGTGTTAGAAGCGTGACGAAAACGCTTTTACTTTTGTGCTACTTGAATGCTGTTAATCGATGCCCTGAGTAAGATGGCGGCCGCCGGCTTCACCTTTAGCACAAAATCGCCACTCCAGAATTTTTTTTTAAACCTCCTTGGTCGCACCCAAAGCGGAGGATTATCGTTCCGGCCTCTATTTTTCGGAAATAGCGTATCGTACCCAAAGCCGCTTTGCGTTGATGATCTCGTGACGATCTCGTTGAGATCTTGCACTGCAGCGCGAGAGATCATGAGAACGTCCTTTGGGTTCTTGCGCCCTTACGATAATACAACGAACCCAAAGAACACTAACGCTATGAACCCTATTTTAAAACTCTATTTTTGCTATGTACGCTCCTGCATGTAGTCCGCGAACGCTAACTTTTGCAGGCTATGTAGCGTAACAAAAAATATAGAACATCATTGTTTTCAATTTCTTTTCAAGTCTACTTCATTGTAAGTTAGAAAGGTTTGTAAGTTTTTTGCCGTTTCTTGTTTCGCGGTTGTTTGTGTCAGTGCTACGTTTTCCTCAACCTCAGAAACCATGATGGCGTCTCCGTGTTGACGCAGGTGCGGATCGATGCATGTAAGCCATCAGGTGCGAGTGTTCGTCAGCTGAACCAAATGCAACGCAGAGAATGGAACGAATGCTGCAAAGTGTTGTAGTTGCCCTCATATTATAATGTCTGGATACAATCCGGACATTGAAAGTGATAGTTCAAGCGCAAGTTGGTAGTTCAAGCGCAACCACTGAGCCCTGCTGGGGCGTCTGTGATGATTGATATCTGGGGTCCCAAAAACCAGCTGGGATTATGAGACACGCCGCAGTGAAGCCCCTCCCACGCCTTTATAACTGCCAGCAGCTATACCTCCGCGAAGCTTCAAATAGTTCCTTCTTTGAACTTTCCATGTTAGAAAAATAAAGCGTGGGGGGCAAAAGTAATGGATAGTTGAATAAATTCTTAAATCCTCCCTCGTTTATTAGAGTGGAACGTGGAAGGGATAATTCTTTACTGAACTGGGGTCAAGCGCTTGCAATGCGAAAACCGGGCATGCCTCAAGCGCCGACACCCGAGTTTTTCAATTCGTTTCAGTGAAGTATCACACCTAAAACGAGCTTGCAAGCGAAATGAACTGTAACCGCGGCCTTTTGCAGGTGGAAACGCTGGGTACCCGTATATTTTTGTCCGCGCTTCTCGAGCACCTCATGACTTACACCGATGAAAGGTCTCAAGAACAGCAGACGCTCCGCAGGTACCAAAGGCATAAATACGTCGTCATTTTGAAAAGGTCGCATGACGACTTTTTCGTTTGCTTCTATGATTGGCTGGCGGAGTAACACAGACGCGCGCGGTCCGTCGGTCCTTTTTGCAAACTGCTTTTTGCAAACTGCCCACATTTTTTTCTTCACAGCATTCATTCAACCGTTTTGTGATAACTAGAGCTGTGCGAATAGCAAAATTTTGAGTGCAAAGCGAATATTTATGTTCAAGTACGAATCGAATCGAATATTTTTCGAATAATTTTCGAATATTTCTTTACTAATAGAACGTCAAATTATGGAGAAATGTTCTGCTCAATATGGGCAAAAATATTTATTGCATGACTAGTGTACTGCCACAGTACCATTCCAAAGTCCGGAGTAACAGTCCAACAGAGAATTTTGTCCCAACCAGACAGATCTCTGTCAAATGTTCACCTTTAAAACAGAGAATTGTGCAAGAGAAAGTTGAGCTAACTTCGCCGCAGTACACGGGTGTTAGCTTCGCCGCAGTACACAAGTGTTATGCGGCGAAGCAAACTACATGCGGGATTGGGCCACTTGACACACGACATAACGTATTTTTTTCCTCTTAATTACCAACTTCGAATAGTTCGAATAGTAAAATTTAAGTGCGAATCAAATCGAACAGCAAACGATATTTGAAAATTATTCAAAATTTCGAATATGCAAGAAGAAGAAGAAGAAGAAGAAGAAGAAGAAGAAAGCATTTAATGAGAGGAAAGGAGGAGATGTCGGCCTGGAGAGTGAGTCTCTGGCCTGCTACTCCTCACAGGGGTAAAGGAGATAAATAGAGATAGAGGGAAGTATGAGAGGTGACGATGGTGAGTCGCTATACAAGTACTATAGGCCTCGTGCGCTCCTGTTTCGATGGATGGATGGATATTAGGAGCGTCCCCTTTATAACGGGGCGGTGGCCGGGCCACCAAGCTCTAGCTTTATTTCTTTTTCGTTTACAACCATTTCTTTTCCCGAATCACACATATTTTCACAACTAATTTTTTTCCTCGTCTATTTATTTTATCTATTATCGTTCTGCTGTGATGTAACAATCTTACCCGAACTACCTTGCGCTTTTGTTTGCTCCATACTTTTGCGCCACCAATGCTCTAAGCGCCTTTTACTTATATCTATCGCCGGCATGTTCAGCTTTCCCCTGTTACTCCTGAAACCCATGGCCTCCTGTAGGGTAGTGTCCACAGCGTCGGGTAATGTCCAGTTCGGGTAGTGTCCGAATCGTGCGTGCAGCGCCGCTGTGGCCACTGGCGGCAGCCGCCGGAAAAAACTGCGAGTTCCCTTCTCACGGCCGGCCTTGCCAGGGCAACGCGAGCGTGCGTACGCGGCGGGGATATTTTACATCTACGCGCTGTCGCGTGTATGGATTCTATAGTAGCTTTAGGAACACTATCAGGAAGGCACCAACGATGGAATTTTATCCGCTTCACTGCAAATGTAACGATGGTGATTGGGGCAACGTTGGTTTGCAACTGTTGGGCGCGCGCAGTGAAGCTGCCGCTCGTTGGTAAATATCTTTTTACAAGCTCGGAGTTCTTTCATCACTCGAATGGCAGCAACGGCGGTGACAGGATCAGGTGCTTTGATCGAGCAGCTCTCTGCAAATTTAATGTGCGACATCCGCGAATTGCATAGATAGTTCTGACTCTCATTATCGGCTGGTCATGAGACGACCTACAGGGAAAAAAAAAACACATTTTAACATATTCAAAGCAACGATTTCGCGGTCTAAAAACACGGTGAATCGGGGATATTTCGCTTTGTGATCATGCGTGCGTATGTAGCATATGTCGATTGCTTGTTCCAAGTGCGAGCGCCACGGAGGCGCGATAATTTTGCAAAATATTTCCTTATTTTGTGCAGATGACGAGTCGGCGAAAAGGGTGTCTATGCGTTTACAGAAGTGCCTGTTTACAAGCAATTCATAGAACAAAACCTACCTGTTCGTCTGCGGAGGACTAGGACGGCGCATAAGAAATCTTTCCAAGCAATAATCAGCCACCGCATGACAGCTATAGCGTGCTGATTTGACGCGTTAACAGTTGTATAAAGCGAAAAGGCCATTGCTACGTGAAGTCTACATGTTTTATTTTTGATTTTTTTTTTATTATTTAAGGCGGCTGATAAGGCAAAGCAACCATGCAGCCAAGCTTTCTGCTAGTGCACACCGACCACGAAACTAGCGAGCTCGCTAGGTTGCCGTTAGATAAATTTTCTGAATTCAAGCTTTTCAAAACACGCATATATGAATTACACCAAGGAAAGTTTAATGTGAGTTTCTCAACGCACGCCGCAATCCACGTTCGTCTGCGGAATCCGCTGACCGATTTCTAACGGATCGACGACATTGAGCAGTTCTCGCAGTATATGTGATTATAAAGCCGTATCCGTATAAGTCGCCCCCGCGAGCCAAACTGCTCTTTCTAAACTATCGTCAACGTTGGCGACCTGCCTGTAGCAGCAAAACAGCAAACGGGGCTCGCCTTTCGGTGCAACTTCGAATGCATGGCCTCCAAGATTTGCGCGCGCCAGGAACTCGCACATAATGCCCATCCTGGCTAAAGTGTTCTAGAAGAGGGTAGTGGGCTCACTCTCCGGGGAGAGGGCACGTTGCCGCGGCGCAAAAAATGTAAACAAGTTTTCGTTTTCCTGAGTGCCCGAGTGGCGGCGCTACTATCGTCAGCAATGGGAGCCTTCGCCGTTCCTTCGCCCCGCTGCTGTAGTGCTGCTGCTGTGTTTCGTCGTCGCTGCACGTTTTCGGCCGAGCATTGCTTCGTCAATACGTTTCATTTTTCAGTTCTTATAGTTGTGAATAATGTAGATTGGTAGTAAACACCTCGCGGTCATCGACTCTTCGTGCGGAATGGCACCACGTCGCCAGAACCATTGTTATGCGCCCGGGTGCCAGACGTACCATCAACAGTGCGATTAATATGATCTTCCAGAATGCCAGTAGAGCTGTATAAAAATGCATGCGTTATTTGAATGGAAATGTGTCTATTATTTGTCATTTTTGTTAGTATTTCTTCTGATTCAGTGTCTTTACTTATTGTGTGAACAATATCTGTTGATTATTCATGTGTTTATGTGAACTTTTTTTTAAATTTATGCTATGCCAAGTATGCTATTGAAAATATTTAGCGTCTCTGTGATTATTTGTAGTTGTGAATATTTTTCTAGCATCTATTGGGCTGTTTTAGGAGACATGCTTTTTGCCGCACACGCTGATAAGTACAAAATGGGGCAAGGCCCTCTTCAAGCTATTGCAGCTTTTTTCTATCTGTTTTCACTTTAAGAAAAAAAAGAAAGTGATTGATAGGCTGGATCTTGTGGAGTAAGGTCATTGTGCTGCCCCACCAAACAAACTTTTCACTTATTTCTGTGAACGATATTGTTGTCTACATTTTTCCACACCTTCATTACAAATTCATTTTTTCTAAATACACGAGTGTGGACAAATAGTTCTGTAGAAAAGACTGCAAATGAACCTTTCAGGTATATTATAGTGTCAGCAGAATTGCTAACTGGATTTTGCACTCAACTGATAGCAGTGTTTGCATGCAATTTCTTACACAAATATAATTTGCAGCATGTGAGGGGTCTTCAAGAAGCAAAATCTGATTGCATGTGATGCTGGGTGGTCTACCCTTACTTTCGGTCTTTCATTTCTTGGGCGTGATTAGTATCGGTCTTTCCTCCTGCGCACTCCCACACATTTTCTTGCACTTTTCAGGAGAATATATCAGCTGAGAGCGTGTAAGGTGCTTAAGTTTGTAGTAATATTGTTTTATTTAGTGAGAGTACGACCTCACTAAAGTTACTATCGAGTACAAACACTAGCATGAAAATATTAATCTCTTTTATCTAAAGGCAATCGATGTCAGTGCCCTTTAAAGAACCCCAGGTGGTCGAAATTTCCGGAGTGCTCCACTATACGGCGTGCTTCAGAATTAGAAAGTGGTTTTGGCACGTAAAACCCCATAAATTAATTAATTATCGAAAGGCAATAGAACTGCGAGATCTTCTTTTTTTTTTTTACGTGAGAGCTCGCTACCGCAATACTAAACTGGCGGTTTACAGCATAGATTACATCCCGCGCCCGCTGATGGCGCGCTCATGTTAGGTATACTTCATGCGCCAGAACGACGACCAAAGCAAGAATATGCTTACGCAAAAGAAAAAAAGCAACGAAAATGGCTATGAACAGGGATTGCATCAGTAGCGCACCCAGGATCTCTGCGGGGGGGGGGGGGGGGGTTCAATTTTTCAAGAAGGGCCGGGCATGCGGTTACACAGTTGTTGCTTGTGTAAAAAAAGTAAATAAAATGCCAAATAATAGTAGCATCAATGACGATGATTATTTTATTATTTTTTCGGCGTTTTGCAGAGACATTAGCGCCACATTCTTCTAGGACATAGCAGCAGCTACGGAGTGGGAGGGGGGTTAGGTCGGCCTCAGGCGGGGTTACAACACCCGAAACCCCCCCCGTCGGTGCGCCACTGGGTTGCATGAAAGTAGTTTGTGCTTGAAGCGCCGGCAAACTAACCACGCTCAGGGCAGCAACGCGTCGCTTACATTGCAGATGGTGGTGGCGCCATCTACCAAATGAGACATAAAGTGCGTCAGTGCACGGCCTCCAGTCAGCCCACTACCCATTTCTAGAACACTTTAGTGTGGGTGAGCGGCAGTGGATTGGCTTGGATGGTTGCGGCTATATGTATACACTGTTCGTAATTTCGTGCTTTTTCCTGCTAATGACTGTCTTTAAACACAAAAAAATCTTAATCTCCCAGGAAATCGTCAGTGTTACTGAAATATGAGATAATATTATTTTCGTTCAATGCAGTAACCTCGTTCCCAGATGCACCGCGACCTCGCTTGAGCTTGACTTGACGAAGGAAGGCCGCGGCGACGTTTATGAAACGCGGTGGCCGACTAAGACGCGCTCAAGTCGGGTGCTGTCTTGTTCCCGACTTGTTCAAGTCAAGGCGTAGCTTCAAGTTAAGGAGCATTTGAGAGAGCCTGGTTATCTAGCCACCATAGCCTGGTGGCGCACATGTCACCGCCCCGTTACAAAGGGGAAGCTCATAGCATCCATCCATCCATCCGGTGGCGCCGCCAAACGAGCGCACTAGGCCTATAAGCGGATGTGCACCATGAGCAGTAGTCTTTGCAGCACAGTATTAGAGACAGGCATCTAAACCTGTGTCACACAAAAAATTAAAAAGGGCCTTTAAGTTGCGCTGGGCGTGGTCCGTGTGCTTCAATGCACCTAAAAGTTTCTCCTCCGAAAAGGGCCGGGAGTGGATGGATGGATGGATGGATGCTATGAGCTTCCCCTTTGTAACGGGGCGGTGACATGTGCGCCACCAGGCTCGTAAGAAGATTTAAGAACTTTTTTTTTCCCTCTTTTAATTTTCCTCATGTCTTTTAAATTTACTTCAATCAAATCGATCTCCATCGTCCAAACCATCTACCACGCCCATAGAGTTTTCAAACGCGCATGCACGTGAAGATAGTGTTGACATAAAACTAACTCTAAAAAGAACACAAAATATGTCAATGTTTGCGTATTATGAATATGTAAATTTATTATAATATATTGGGCATGTCACATTTAAGCGCTGTACAGCGTATTATAACAATTTAGGTAGCATCTTAGCCCGATCGCATATTCCCACTGGCAACAGTGAGGGCTGACAAATACGTGTCGTCGGTGTCGTCAGAGAAGAAGAGTTGGAGGCTGCTGACAGTTTATGCTAAATCGCCCGGGTAAGGAAACAACTCTTTTCTTTAATGTTAACCGCGTAGATTATATTTAACTTGGTGCCCAGCCCTAGACAAGGGTTTGTTTCCTCTCGCTAGTGCATTTCATGTCGCGTCCCCATTAAGTTCCCATAACGCTGAAGAGCGATTCGGCTCCCGTGTGACTAACTGAAACAAAACAGAATGCTTCAGTGTGCAGTGGCTCGCGTTAACGCCTTATACGTCGCCTCTATTCCTTACTAACGTGGACCTTTGTTGTCATGACGCTACGGCGCGTTCATACCGCGGCGTTCGTGCTAGGTGCGAGCTACGGTAAATGTCATTGCACTAGAATGTTTACACGTCGCGGGGCTATCAGCTGGCTACACTCGTGACATGTTTTTCATCGTTGTGACCCTTGCAGCACGATGAACACCTTTCACTCGTCAGGGAATGAGGAAGCGAGCACGTTTCCTCAGCTGGATTTGAGCGGCAAACTAATCATCAAGGCACAGCTAGGTGACGACATACGCCGCATTCCGATCCACAACGAAGACATCACGTATGACGAGCTGATTCTGATGATGCAGCGAGTGTTCCGAGGCAAGCTCTCCAGTAACGACGAGGTCACGGTTAAGTACAAGGATGAAGGTGAGCACAACTGTGACACTTAACTACGCGTCGATGGGTGTGTCTTATCGCGCTTGCCAACATTGACTTTTTCGCCGTGGCTTTTGCAGATGGTGACCTGATCACCATTTTCGACAGCTCGGACTTGTCTTTCGCGATCCAATGCAGCCGGATACTGAAGCTAACGATATTTGGTTAGTCTTCGCGAGATTTGGTCGCTTGCGGCGAGTTACTTAAAAAGTTGTCTCTGGCTATCGCAGTGAACCATCAACCAGTTCCATTGGAACCGGACGAAATTAAGCATCTCAGGAAGGAGCTGCAGGAAATCAGAAATGTTGTAAACCGCCTGCTGGACAGATTCGAGCCCCGTCACTTTGTTTCCAACAGCTCGGAGCCGGAGGACAGTGCAGGCATGTCAGGCAGCACATGTTGCTCTCATTTCTATTACCATGCTAATGAGGGTTGACGTTTTAACAAGCCTTGTGCTTCAGGCACTGCCCCCGTGAAGGCCACAAATGCTGTTGCACCAAAGGAGTTCGACCCCCTTGCTTCCAAGCAGGCTGCTGGTGATGAGCCCAGTGGACAGATAAAACCCAAAGGTATGTAGTTACACTCACCTGCACATTCTCTTCACTGGTATGGAATATGTACTGTTTATTTGTCTCTATACAAACTTTTATCACGCTGTCAGAGGTTGTTGATCATGGACGAACAGGAACCACTGCTGCCGCATTCAAACCGGTGTGGTGGATTGAAGCCATACGACTCCACTTTCACATAATCTGTGCTTATAAGTGTTGACTTTGGCACATCTTAAAGAGGAAAACCTTTTCTAACAGAACTAGATATAGCAAATTATTGCCCATAATAAAGTTTTTTCTGCAGCACCAGCATGCAATGCTTAGAATTAGAATCAGTTTGTTTGTTCCAGTGACGCTGTGGGAATTGCAAGCTGTGTATGCACAAGAAAGTCTTGTTGTTACAAACAGAATGGGGAATTTCTTCAGGCAATGAGTGTCCAGTGTGATACACAATACACATGACTTTATCACCCTTTTCTGAGTCTGCTAGGTTGAAATAACCAGTGGATGATATCGCCAATGTGCTCTTGGGGCAGGTGAAAATGGCCGAGTGGGCACTCCAGACAGCATCTCAAGCTTGGATTCAGCTGCAGCCACTCAGCAGAAGCTCCATCTGGCGCAGCAGCAACAGCAGCAGTTTCACACACTGCAGCAGCATCAGCAGTACGAAGCACATCAACAGCAGCAGCAGCAGCGTCAATACGCTCAGCATCCTGGACAGCCTGGTGTTGCATACACGGGACAGCCAGGGGCACAGCAGCCCTACGTGCCTCAAGGTTAGTGCACGCTGGTTGTCCTATAACGTGGAAAATTTCAGGGGAATTACAGTGCAACGTGGTATCTACCACATAAGGAATTCCATTATCTCCTTGACTCATTTACATTCTGTAGAGAGGGTAATGATATACCCTTCAGGTGCAGTGTCAACATTTGCGCAGACAACTTGTTTTTGTCGGTTTCACCAACTAGTGGCCAAGAAAGAGTAAAACACAGTGAGATTTTGATTAATTGAGCTTCCTGTGTGTTAATGTACCTTCGTTATGCTTCAGTGTGCCATGTATTCTTGCAGACAATCACTTTACAGAAGGCATTGCCATTATTGATGAGCCATTCAACATAGTATGCTGACGGAGCAATGGCAAGGAAGTGGAATTTTTTTGGCTTGTAATGACTACAAGAAATAACTCGTTGCACCCATATTAAAACTCCGAGTTCTCATTCTTTTTATGCCGAAATAGAACACAACTGGCTTCAGAACAAATAGCTATTTAGTTACACTCTAATTACATTTAGTTACTGAAAAACTCCCAGGCCTGTGTGGAGGACACAGCGTAGTGGCAACCCGCCACAGTGGTGTAGTGGCTATGGTACTCTGCTGTTGATCCGGGAGTCGCGGGGTTGAATCCCGGACGAGGCAGCTGCAATTCTGATGGAGTCGGAATGTTGAGGCCCATGTACCGTGCGATTTCAGTGCACATCAAAGAACCCCAGGTGGTCAAAATTACCGGAGCCCTCCACTACGGCATCTCTCATAATCATAGCTGGTTTTGGGACGTAAAACTCCAGAAATCAATCAACAGCAAAGTGGCAGCATAAGCTATATTTTCTTGCGAGCTCTGTCAATCTTTCCTTTTGGTCTTACTTTATTCCTGCTTCAATGAGTTGTCGAGTGTACTGATCTTGATGTCTGCCTATGACTTTAGTCTGTCCGAACAAGGGAGTGCGCTCACAGCTTTGGCAGTGACTAGCCAGATACCTGTAGACTTCATTGTGCACACTATTGTGTTCACATAGCCAGACAGTTCAACACTTTTGCGTCTGGCTTACATAGCCGCCGCATGAAAGAGGAATTCTGTAGGAAACATTTTTTTTCCACATTCTAATTTATGCATACGACAACGGATAGCAGCGCAATTGTTTTATTTTTAAAATTTTTTCTGAGGGGACGTACGGGAGAGGCATGATAGTTTATGTGGAGCCAAATATTATTACAATGTAGAGCCCAAAGTTTTTCACTGTTACATTCTCACGGAGGGGGTGCTCATCTAATTTTTTTTCCCATGAAAGTAGGTTTCTGCCTTTCGTATAACTTGAGCAGAATAAGTAAAGAAATTGTAGTAATTACTATAAGTATCCAAATGCTACTTTTACTGCTGTTGAAATTTATGTTTTCCTAGCCTGTCAGACTATCTTTTACAGTAACTTACTATGAAGTGTGCTTAACGAAAGGGAATGGGTCAAGGGCTCGTTTTTATTTGTTAGAAACAACTTAATGAGCAAACAGACAATGAAGCCTAGTAAAGCATAGGGGAAGTTAATCCGCCTTTTGCATGGTCCGAGTGCGCATGCGCCGCATCCGGCGCAAACGACCCGTACGGCATCGTAGCAGATGACGCAAGCGGCGCGCAGTGCGGAACGGTGTACCCGTTACCGAAAGTAATGATACTCAGCACTTGCTGGGCCGGTACGCCACCCAGACACACATTTTTGGTAAAATGAAGTTCTCGCACATCATCGTATGGTGCAGACAGGCAAATGCCACGTATATGACACGGCCTTAGCCACGAAGAACACGCGAAGAACACATCAAAACTTGTAGTTCAGTGAAACCATTGCTCCGTACTCCCGTAATCAAACAGTTTTGTTTAAGAACGACACGCATAGGCAGAAACAAACATCCGGCAATGCACATGGTCACTCGGATCAACGCAATAACGAAATTGTACCCTGTAAGGTAGAGGTGTTATTCCAGCACGTTGCCTGTTGTATCCGATGATGAAGGACGAATACTTCACATAAGTCCGTGAGTTGACGTGGGGTTCAACTTATTAAACATTGTATCGCACATACACACCTCATCCCCGAATATTCCTCGTTCATTGCTACCGTGAATTCCTTCACTTCTTTTTATGCCGAAATAGAACACAACTGGCTTCAGAACAAATAGCTATTTAGTTACACTCTAATTACATTTAGTTACTGAAAACTCCCAGGCCTGTGTGGAGGACACAGCGTAGTGGCAACCCGCCACAGTGGTGTAGTGGCTATGGTACTCTGCTGTTGATCCGGGAGTCGCGGGTTGAATCCCGGACGAGGCAGCTGCATTCTGATGGAGTCGGAATGTTGAGGCCCATGTACCGTGCGATTTCAGTGCACATCAAAGAACCCCAGGTGGTCAAAATTACCGGAGCCCTCCACTACGCATCTCTCATAATCATAGCTGGTTTTGGGACGTAAAACTCCAGAAATCAATCAACAGCAAAGTGGCAGCATAAGCTATATTTTCTTGCGAGCTCTGTCAATCTTTCCTTTTGGTCTTACTTTATTCCTGCTTCAATGAGTTGTCGAGTGTACTGATCTTGATGTCTGCCTATGACTTTAGTCTGTCCGAACAAGGGAGTGCGCTCACAGCTTTGGCAGTGACTAGCCTAGTGACTGACCTGTAGACTCCATTGTGCACACTATTGTGTTCACATAGCCAGACAGTTCAACACTTTTGTGTCTGGCTTACATAGCTGCCGCATGAAAGAGGAATTCTGTAGGAAACATTTTTTCCACATTCTAATTTATGAATACGACAACGGATAGCAGTGCAATTGTTTTATTTTTAAAATTTTTTCTGAGGGGACGTACGCGAGAGGCATGATAGTTTATGTGGAGCCAAATATTATTACAATGTAGAGCCCAAAGTTTTTCACTGTTACATTCTTACGGAGGGGGTGCTCATCTAATTTTTTTTCCCATGAAAGTAGGTTTCTGCCTTTCGTATATCTTGAGCAGAATAAGTAAAGAAATTGTAGTAATTACTATAAGTATCCAAATGCCACTTTTACTGCTGTTGAAATTTGTTTTCCTAGCCTGTCAGACTATCTTTTACAGTAACTTACTATGAAGTGTGTTTAACGAAAGAGAATGGGTCAAGGGCTCGTTTTTATTTGTTAGAAACAACTTAATGAGCAAACAGACAATGAAGCCTAGGAAAGCATAGGGGAAGTTAATTGCAGTATTGTAATTGTGGAGTAAGTAGAAAGGAATTAAAGTGGACGAAAAGACAGACCTGCCTTCGGTGGGAACCGAACCCACGACCTTTGGATGACGCGTCCAATGCTCTACCGCTGAGCTACGAAGACGGTCGTCCCTCCGTGCACTTTACAGTTGCCGACCCTTTATTCGGACTTGACGGGAACCGCCGAAAAGTCCGAATAATCGAGAGTCCGAAAAAATAAAGGATTCGCCAAAGAAAAATACCTTTGTGGTCCCAGTGGACGGAAAAAATTGTCAATGCGCGACTGTACAGGTGCATGTTTACGCGCGATCAGGTCAGCCTGTATTTCCGACAGTGTCTGGCTATCGCTATAGGTAGAGAGGAGCGTCATCAAGGCCTGCGCCAAGTCCGCCCTCGACAGCTGCGGTGTGGGTGGTGCGTCGTCGTCAGAGTCGCTGTCCACTTGCGGCAGCTCCAGAACCTGACGGACGATCTCCTCACCATCCAACTCGGCACAGGGCAGGACGGCACTGTCAAAGTCAACAAACTGTTCAAACGTAACAGCGGGAATATTGATCCCACTGGCACGGAGGTCGTCGATAACGTTCGTGTCAGGTGGCAGCTCAGCCGCGGGGTCGTGGCCTGTGGCACTGTCCTCATCGTCAAGGACAAATCCTGCATGGCGAAAGCAGTTGCGGATTGTGTCCGCTGTCACTGCCTTCCAGGCATCAGACAGGATGCCGATGGCCGACAGCACATCCACAACGTAGTTCTTGCCGCTGTCCACACACAAGAGCACACGATTCAAAAGGCGCGATCGGTAATGAACCTTCAAGTTCTTTATCACGCCCTGGTCCATGGGCTGCAACACACTTGTTGTATTTGGCGGCCAAAACTCTAGATTAATCGCCTTCAGGTTGGTTATGTGCCCGTGGGCACCGCAGTTGTCGACGAGCATGAGCACCTTGCGGTTCTGAAGCTCGTATTTTCGGTCCAGCTTCCTGATGTATTTTTCGAAAAGATCCTGGGTGATCCAGGCCTTAGAGTTTGCCTCATACCAGACAGGAAGCGTCTTGACCCCTTTAAAACATCTAGGATGCCTCGACTTTCCTATAACGAGGAGTGGAAGCTTCTCCGTTCCTGCCATGTGCAGCATGCATGGCAGCACGTTGCAGCAAGCAGTTTCAGTAAATGATGTTACCGCTGTTTCCACGAGGCTACGTGCGGCAGTTTTATTGGGATGCGGGAGTTTCTAATCGCCTCGCAGAATGGCTCCCGCACACCATAGATTGCTTGAAGTGGGAAACCTACAGCGCAGCTGTCGCAGGACAGCGGGGGTTCAAAGTTGTGGGGTGCATTTATAATGCGGGAAAAAAAAAGCATCTGAAATTTGACTACTAGAGTTGGGGGTGTGTTTATAATGCGAGTGTGTCCATTACGTGAGTAAATACGGTAGTGGTTTTCTCTAATGTGTACAAGTCTGGCCTCATGGGCTGTTGTGATTTCTGCAGGGCACCCTCCGCAACAACAGCAGCAGCAGCAGCCGCCTACAGCACAGCAGCAGGTTCCTCCTGGAGGATACGTGGGTGCACCGTTGCCGACAGGCAGGCCTGGCCCTACCCCGACTCCTGGGATGCCAGGGCAACCACAGCAGGGGCCGTATGGTCAGGCTGCATACCCGCAGACTTCAGTTGCGCAGAGGTGAGAAGAGACATTTTTGGCAAGGAAGCTTTCAGTTGCGGTTTTGGTACTGACACAAGACAGCGTAAGACATTTGCGAAGATGGAACATAGGAGTCTACAGTTGCAGTCATAGCAAAACAGAAAGCACATTTTCGAAAGGCGACTCTGTGATTATTTTGTCGTGAACAAGCAAGAAGCCTGATATTGTCCTTAAAAATGAAGTTCTTATGTTCACTGTGTGCTGTGCTGAGTGAAACTGGCTATAAATTTTGACAGACAGATATATAGAATGGCAGAATCAATTCTGGCTTCTCCAATGCCTTTAGTAATAAGATCTACTGGGGATCGCAAAAAAAATTTGATGTACCGTAAAAGCTGGTGTGCAGGTCTGATTGGAACATAGATTTACCCCACACCCCTGATTTAGAATTACAGTAAAATCTTATTACAATGAACACTATATTAACAAACTTCTCAGACTAACTAACTTTCGAGAAATCCCGTGCCAACTTCCTGTAGTTCGGATACAAGATGATTTCACTACAATGTGCTTCAGCATGCCGAACTTTTCAGAATAACGATCATATTCTTTTCTGCATCATATTAACAGTGCTTCACTACTACGAACTCGTATTCGGAAGTCTGCGGATGCTTCCATTTCAGCGAATCTTTCACCGCAGTAGGAGGGGGCATACTAGCAGATGACACTCGGCGCGAACCACTTGCTCCGCTGAAACCCTCAGACGGTGGTGCGAGTGATCGAACAAAAGCACAGGAGAGAGCCTTTTTCTTTTTGAGCCGCTGACGTTTTTATGTGTGCAGAAGCAGGGAGCATGACATGGCGTGTGATGCATAGAACACCTCCGTTGTTTTATCACTTGTTTCAGCATTGCTGGTGCATGATGTGCTGTCATCCTTTCGTCTTATACTTTTCAACGTATTACAACGATTACAAAGCAAGCGTGTGCCGTGCCGCCGTGCATGTTGGCATGAGCTTTTCTTCGTTTTTTTTTTCTTTCTTCGTTCGGATGGGAGCATTTGTTTTGCTGAGTGAGAAAGTGGGCATTGTTTAAGAAGATGATGACTCAAAAAAGGACCAAGAATATGTGAAGACCATTTCGTCACAGGCAAGTGTTCTGGCAAATAACTTGATTCATTTAATTTCTTGTCTCAATAAATTTTAATTAACAATCTCAAGAGATTAACAAACTCAAGAAAAACCAGCACAATATACAGGACCGTTGATCAGACTGAGTAATCTTAGCGATCGAAATGGCAGTTTGGTAACGTTATTAGCACAGAAAAAGAAGCAAAGATAGTTCACAGTTACGTGAATAATTCTCACTATCAGCACAAGTGCACATGCTTTGGTCGAACACTTTACATTCCAGGTCCAAATGTTACTGAGCCTTGGTACGGCCTTTGAAACGAAATATGCTCAATGTACAATTGCTGCGCAGCTGCTGCGATCGCGGAACGTCTATAGCACTCGATATCCATCGCCAAGTGTCAACCACGAGTGTCAGCAAATGCAAGTTACAAAACCGACTGCCCATTCACGTTGACATTCGCCGGTCGCATAACCACGTTTTGCGATCATCGGCATTGTCGGGATCGCGATCGTTGAAACAAGTCATCCACTTCTTTGATTGACTTCCTGTGTATTCGAGGCTACATATGTAATCTAGCCCATTTAATCATAAACGGTCTATGACTACTCGACGTGACTCCTCGGGGACATGACAACCACGCCACACAAAAACATAGTCCGGGAGTGTTACGACGGATTGACAGCTCACACCTACCTTTTGGAACTGTCCAGTGATGCTTGCGTTGCGGTTTGTAATTGAAGCTGCATCTTTAATCAAGCATCAAGCGCATACATGAACGGGGATTCATGACTCCCAACCGCGAAACGATGGCGGCATGTGGCGGCTGCGCGAATCCTCGAGCCGGAAGTTGGGGCAGACTGTGGAGTAACCCACAATTCCTTGCGACAACTGAGATTTTGCTATCCGCCTATTCTCATGCAGCAGCAAAGCTGACACTTAAGTGCTAAGGCGAAGCTAACACTCGCCTACAGTGGCAAAGTTATTACCGTATTTAGTCACGTAGTGAACCCACTTGCATGATGAACCCACTCTCCACTTTGGTCCTTGAAAGAAAGAAATCTATTTTTTATTGTGTTTATATGTTCATTTGATTTCAGCATGATTGCTAGTGTCTTTGATGATAGAAACAGCTTTAAATCACCCCATTATATTTCAAAACAACGACTCAGTAAAAGTTAAACCATAACTTGGCAACCATGCTGAACAATTGCTAGCAGGGTGAGCGCAAACGACGCTGGTCAAAATTTAAAAGTTGCACTTTTTCTTGCGGGGCAGCACCATCTGTCTAACACAGAAGAAAGCTTCTTGCTTATAGTGCCACGCAAACACAGTGGCATGCAAACAAAACAACAAACAAAGCGCAATGGCACACCATGCACTTGAAACGTGTAACTGCTGGGACGTCGTACGTTTTTGTGCCACCATCTGTTGCTGCTGCTTTGTTATCATGTTTCAAGAGGTGAACTTCGTTGGACACCTGCTGCGTAAGGTACGATGGGCTGGTACACTAGGTACATGGGCAGTTTTAAGCTCAAGATGGTGGAACATGTGCTGAAGCATGGGAATCGTGCTGCTGGACGACACTTCAACGTCGACCCGGTGCGCGTACGATACTGGAGGAAGCAAGAGGAAGAGCTTTGGGCTACAAAAAAGGATCGTCATGCATTTCGCGGGCCAAAGCAAGGGAAGTTCGTTCTTGTGGAGAGCGAAGTGCTCGAATATGTTAAGAGGCTCCTTGATGAGGGATGCGCAGTATCTCGCGAGATGATTCAAACCCATGCGTGGGCCACGGCCAGGAATCATGGTATTCTTGCCACTGAATTCAGGGCCAGCAGTGGTTGGACAGCAAGATTTATATGCGGAAATGGGCTGTGCCTTAGGAGGCACACAATGTTATGCCAGCGGCTGCCGGCCGACTGTGAACTAAAGGTGCAGAATTTTCATCATCTTGTTTTTCAAATCCGCCAGGAAAAGAAGTTCCTACTTTCCCAGATTGGGAACACCGATCAGACTGCACTTAACTTTGACATGCCGCGAAGCAGCACAGTGAAATTCAAAGGTTCTAAAAGTGTACATGTGAGGACAACGGGCGCCGAAAAGCAGCGGTGCACGGTGATGTTGGCGATAACAGCTGACGGCAGGAAGCTGCCCCCATTTGTCGTCTTCAAGAGGAAGAGTCTTCCCAAGAGCACCCTTCTCGCCGGCATCCACGTCCATGCTCAGGAAAAGGGCTGGATGTCGGCAGAGCTGATGGTGGACTGGTTGAAGACAGTTTGGGAACGACAACCGGGTGCTCTTCTTTTGCCATTGTTGCTCGTCGTTGACAGCTTCCGCGACCATCTCCAGGAAGCATCCGGAGCCGCATGAAGGAAATGCGCACAGACATCACCGTGTTCCCCGGCAGCCTGACGTCTTTACTGCAGCCCCTTGACACTTCCATCAATAAACCTTTGAAAAACAACGTGTGGCGGCTATACACGGAGGGGATGGCCAACGGCAACTATGTACGACGCGACTCCTGCAGGTAAAATAAGGAGGTCGTCCATCGAGATGCTCTGCAGCTGGATTCTGGAGGCGTGGAGGCAGATTACGAGCGATACGATCATTCGCAGGTTTAAGAAAACTGGCATTTCCAACAGCCTGGACGGCACAGAAGGTGATGCGCTGTGGTCTGATGACAACGATGCGGCAGCAGTAATCAACATAAGCGAGGAGAGTGATGGCGATAGTTGCGAGTGGGAACGCCAAAAAGTGGCCGGTTGGTGGCATCAACAAAACAGATTTTTTTTTACATACATTGCATGCAGGCTCTTAGATTTAAGAAGGTGAGGTTCTAAAAGCCAGTTTCTGAACACGGTCATGTGAAATTTCAGCTATTATAACTACCACAGTTTTTTTGTCCCGTGTAATGAACCCTCCCCAAGTTGCCGTGAACATTTCTCAAAAAAAGTCACAGTTATGCCGCAAGGGCGAAGCAATGAATGAGATAGCAAGAAACTGTAATGCTATACGAAGTGAGGCTCGCAGCTTCAGGAGCAATATTAATTGTAGCAAACATGCACTTGCTAAGTGAGCGCCTCCCGTGGGCAGCGTGTGCTGGTACGAAGGGCTTTACACATTGTGTGTCATAAAGCTACACATACAAAGCTAGGGGAGGCCGCTAAATGAACAAACAGAAGATGAGCACGAACTATCAAGTGAAGCACGCACGAAAAGAACGCACAGATATACACCAAACGAGCGCGTATAAGCTGTCACAATGGATACTTTCAGTTTGAACAGCGCTCCTGTTGCAAAGGCGGCCGAAGCAGCGAAGGAAACTAGCGTGCTTCAAGTGTCAAGCTGTGACACTTGATAGTTCGCGCTCATCTTCTGTTTGTTCGTTTAGCGGCATCCCTTGAGCTCGAGTGACTTTCGTACGCTTCCGTAACGTCAGCGCGGACATCACAGTGAAAGCTCGAAGCATCCCTCTTCTTCTCACTACGAGACAACCGCGCGAGCAGACAGCGGAAGGGCAAGGTTCTTTCTGCGCAAATATTACGCCTGGCGACAACTTTCTGTGGCAGCACAGCGAAGGCTACGGAGCCGAAGCACGCACATTTTTGCTGCGCTCTCGCATGTAGTCCACGAACGCTAACTTTTGCACAATACATAGCGCAACATACGACATGTCACCTAATTTTTTTTTCTTTTTACGTTCAAGATTATTTCATTCTAATTTAGAAAGGTTGCCTCGTAATTGAATTTCGTTTTTTGCTGTTTCTGGTTTTCTGGTTTCTGCTGTCAGTTCCACGTTTTCCTCACCCTCAAAACAACGATGGCGTCGCTCGGTTCAAGCAGGTTCACGTCTCAGCGCGTAAGCGAGCATGAGCGAGTGTTCGTCGGCTGGTTTGAATTCATCGTAGAAAGTGAAGCGAAAACAGTGGTGTGTTGCAAAATATTATGCGGTATGGATACAATCTCGAGGAAAGGAGTTGTGCGGCGTGCAAGCGATGCCACCAGCGCGAGTGGGTCCCACACAACGATAACCACTTCGACACTGCAGTGACCCGCCCGTCTTCACCGAGTCTACGAACTTGAAAGCAATGCTGCTATTAGGAACAGTACGTAAAATAAATGGCCCATTTCATTTGCTTGATTGGATATACATGGTTGGTATTTTCGGTACTTTATTGCCGCTGATACGATCATTCAGAATGTGCATCTCGTGAAAATGAACACCGCGCATTGCGTTCGACAGCATACGCATCCGTGTCTGCAGTTGGAAGTGTTTTTGGCGCTTTACAATGAAAGCGTTCCACTTTGCTCAAAAACTGCGTTATTGGCAACGGCCAGTCGAGGGGAACGTCTGTCTCGCTTGGACTTGCAAACTCGAAATGCGCACATCTGTGGGACGGTGAAAAACATCCCCAGCTACCCGTCGGCGGCGACGCGTTCCCTGCCAAACTGACAGAAGAGCCTCGTGAAAGCTGGCCGACGACTTTAAATGCGGCCGGTGCGCTCCTCGCGCCATCTCGCTGGTAATGAAGAAACGCTTATAAGCACCTGGCGTCTCTGAGTCCTGCCAGCGGTAAAGCGAGTGTTTATAAGGCTCGCCGTTAGCTCCGTGAAAGATCTGCTCTTGGTGGCGTAGTGGTTAGCGCCACGCGCTGCAGAGCAAGAGGTTCCTGGTTCGATTCCGCTCTTCGGAAGCATTTTAGGGGCGAAGCTCCTTAAAGCGGCACCCGTTCGTCCCTCGTCGTAGTCGTAGTAGTGCGTAACCAGTCTTACGCTTTGACCTCCAAGGTGGTGCCGGTGGGAGATTTCTCCTGTGCGTTGTTGAACAATAAAAAATTCGCAGCGTGCGCGTTAACTAAAAGCCGAATTCTTCTGTCTCTCATTCCCCATTAGCAGCCATTTCGTGCGTCCCCGATGTATGTAGTAGTAGTAGTAGTAGTAGTTAGTAGTAGGTAGCCACCGGCGCGTGCCTGCTGGAGCGCACGCACGCGCCGAGGGCGAGCGCGTGGCACCTGGCGCTCGCCCTCGCCGCGAGCGCCGGGAGCCACGCGCTCCCCGGCAAACTCGACACTGCCCCGGCAAACGCGAGAGACAACGTTGGCGCAGGCAGCGTCTCCTAGCGAGTTTCTTGATTGAGAAATACCGACTGCTCGCGTTGGAGAAGCGTTCACCGGCAAAACCCATATATATATATATATATATATATATATATATATATATATATACACTGGATCTTGACTTGCAATGAAGTGCCGGTGGGAGATTTCACTTGTGCATTGTGCATAGTTGAACCGTGAGGATTCGTAGCATGCGCGTTAACTAAATTAATCCAGAACTCGGCACGATCTACGATGCACATCCCGAGCTTCGCCCACTCATCATCATTCACCCCGTGGATATGCTGTAATTTTTTTCTGAATTATTTTTCTTTGGGACTTTTATATATATATACATACTTATACATATACAGTTCATGACGGCGGCGACGGGGACGACAAAAACCAGCCGAGACTGTCCATATAATTGCTATCGCAATAAAAAGGTGGATTCATTATGCGAGTAAATATGGTGCTTGTGTACTGCGGCGAAGCTAATACTGGCGTGCTGCTGTGAGGCTATGACTTGTGTACTACAACAAAGTTAGCTCATGCATATGCCCATTTCTCTGTTGGGTAGTTCTTTAGGACTTCTGTCCTTTTTCCAGGGACAGCATATGAGAGCACACTTGTTGTGCAATAAAATTTTACCCATGTTTAGCAGTACACTTTTGTGTAATTTAACATTGTATTATTTTAAAAATATTCGAACATTGTTAAAAAGTTATTGTATTCACACTGGAACATTGATATTCGAATTTGCTTTGAACTCAAAATATTGCTATTCACACAGCTCTAATATTTATAGCAGGGCGTCGAAACGAACCGGAACCCGAACCGGAACTGAACCCGGACCGAACCTGAACCGAAAGAAATATCGGTCTTTGGTTCGGAACAAAGCCATTCAAATAGCTACGGTGCTGTGATCTTCCAAGAGCGCCTCGTGCGGCGATTGATTCCAGTCTTTCTCTATAATGGCCTTTATCGGTCTGCTTATTGAACTCATTTTCTCCTTACCGTTCTCCTTTATTTTTCCGCTGCGGTGGTCTAACGGCGCTTGAACGCAGACTTATAAGACACGAGCGCACACCCGGCCTCGCGGTCGCATTCTAATCGAGGTGAAATGGCAAGGGCTGTGCACTCAGCAATGCCAGTGCTCGCTAAATAACTCCAGGTGGTCAAAACTTCCTGAGCCTCCAATAGATGTCTCGCCTTTCCACTGCTACATTTTCTTTTCCCCGTGACTCTGGGGTGCAATGACTACAAGGGCTACAGAAAACGGCGTTCTTTCCTTAAGTGAATCACAGCTATTCATCCTTTCTCTTCGGAATGGCCTGTGAAAGTTAACGCAATCCGGTGCGCAGTGGAGCAGGAACACATACATTGTTTTCACCACAAAATGAAATTTCTGCATAGCTAAGAAAATCATTTTTTAATAAACTTGCAAAAATGTACGAACGTAGTGCAAACTGCGATGTTTATAGGCCGGCATGCGCTGAACATGTGTGCTAACGATTAAAGCCAACCTACACTCTGAGATCTGCGTTGGTTTTTCTGTGAAACTTCGCGATATTTGAGCGCAGCCATTAAGAAACTTGTGAGCAAGCACTTTATGGAACAAATCAAATTCTTCATGTTGGTTAGACAAAGCTAACAATTTTGTCGTTATTCTTGGCATGTTTGTGTTCACTCATAACTGCGAGTCTGTTCAACAAGATGTACTTCAAAGTAGACGCAGCTGTATATGACGTACAATTGCCTCTTTTTTTGTCACTAATTTCAAAGTGAATCTCCGGACGCAGTCCTATTGTAGTGTGCATTCATCAAAATATATATGCAGGGCGTTCGTTTTGTGGCTTGCAGACTGTATGAAACATATCATTTGATTTCGCCTTTAGTCAATGTTGAACAATTATTTTTCTCTAACACTGTTATCTGACGCGACTTGAGAATGTAGCCCTTCGAGCACTCATATAAATTTCCACTATTTTACTCGTTTTCTTTATAACTAGGAATAGAAAAAAAGACGTGCAGGAGAGCTCTAGAATAGATGTGTCGGAGGTCTGCAAAGGCTTGCCATGTATAACGCAGGGGTCATAACGTGGCTGTGTTTCTCACTATATGTCTGCTGTAGGTATTTTTCCTAAGTTTCACTGATTTATGTAAAAACATCGCTAGCTGTTTGCGATCTACTAGCAGGCCATTCCACAGTTGGAAAAAACTTGCGTATGTGCCATGCGTACGGTGCTGCATAGTATCGGGAGTGAAGATGGGAATAAATGGAAAATTACAAAATGCAAGTTCTGTAGGGCCAGGTCCTAAAGTTTTCAAGTACAGTAAAACCTCGATAATTCGAAGGCCGCCGGACCGCGAAAATTCTTCGAATTAAGCGAATTTTCAAATTAACCGAAATGAAGAAAAAAAAGCAAACAAGCGCTACAAGATGAAATCACATTTATTTTCTTTGCGAGAAAAAGGTTATTTGAAATAATCGGTGATATTGGACTGCTTATTGCGGTAGTTCGCCGCCCCAAGTGCCATGTTCTCAAACCTGCTCACAATACTCAGCATTTCACTGTCACCACCGCTGCACTCGACGAAGCTGCGGAAGATGTTCACGGCATCGACAACTGAAGCCAAAGCGGGCGCGCGGGCGGGCTCGTTATCGTCACCATCATCGCCGTCTAGCCCAGTGTCGACGACGTCCTCGTGTACATCAGCGTACGATGTTTGGACCCCCGCCTCAACACTGGAATACTCCACGAAGCCTAGTCCCTCGCCGTCGCCGGAGTCGGTGATCCGGGCGCACATCGAGTCTCCCTCGTCGTCTAGGCCGGACGAGCTGCAATCTTCATCAAGATCTTCGCCACCTTGTTTGCGGAACCCGGCATGTTCAAAACAGCGCCTGATCACCTTTGACTCCAACTCCTTCCAGGCAAAGGCAATTAAACAGATCGCACCAAGCAGATCGATGTGGTATTGCTTTCCACTGTCGTAGCAAAGCAGAACCCGCTTCAACAGGTGGTGGCGGTAAATCTTCCTCGTTTGCAGGATCACCCCTTGGTCCATCGGCTGCGATATGGCCGTAGTATTTGCAGGGAGGAAGACGATCTTGACGGCTTCCAGGTTTCTGATGTCCCCGTGGGCCGGGCAATTATCGATAACAAAGAGCACTTTCCGCCCTTTGGAGGCAAACTTCCGGTCAAGGAACCGCACGTATTCCTCGAATATCGCCGCCGTCATCCAGGCCTTCTTGTTGTGTCTGTACATGACGACATCCCTCGGAGGAAGGCGCGCGTTCTTAAAGCACCTAGGCTTACCCGCTCGGCCGATTACGAGCAGTGGAAGCTTGTCGTTCCCGGACATGTTCGCGCCGAACAAAATGGATATTCTCTCCTTGGGCTGCTTTCTCCCCGAGACAGTGGTGTCCTTGGCAGCAAATGTTTTCGTGGGAAGCATCTTGTAGAACAAGGCTGCCTCATCCAAGTTGTAGACGTCGTCCTCTCCAAACTCCTGAAGCAGCGGTGCCAGCGTACGCATCTGCCAGTCGTCAACGACGTTCGTGTCGGCGCTACCGCTTTCCCCGCACACGGTCAAGTATGTAAGGTTATTTCGCTCTTTAAATCGGGCGAACCAACCATTACTGCACTTGAAGCCTTCGTGGCCAAGGCGCAGTGCCAGGTCATCGGCCTTCTCCCGAAGGATGGTGCCGTTCACGGGAAGATGAGCTGCGTTTGCGCTCTGCAGCCACTTCATCAAAGCGACCTCAACGTCCGGGTACGTTGGGAAGCGAATCCTTGATCGCTTTGACGAATGCGTTTTCCCATATGCCTCGAGCAACTTTTCTTTGTTCTTCAAGATGGTCGAGAGCGTCGACAAGGGCATCTTGTGCCTTTCGGCGAGTTGGGTCTTAGTGCACGTCGACTTCTCAGCCTCCTCGATTAAGGACACCTTCTCCCGCAGCGTCAGCGTCTTGTACTTCGGCATCGTGAGTCCAACAAGCGGTCAGGACTTCGCACGCGGCAAATGCAGGCGTAGGCGGCGAAGTAAACAAGACTAATGCAAGACGGCGAATGGTCCAAGCACGCGAGCTACGTGAAAAATGCGAAACGGAATGCGTGAAAAACGGGAAAACGCGAACGTGGAAAACACGAAACGGAAAACACATTTTAACCCGTTTCCGGTACTCCAACTACTATGACCTCCGAGATATGCGTCGCCGGAAGGCTGTTTCACGTCCGTTGCTGCCGGCGGGAATTACGAATTATCCGGATGAAACCCCGCGGGCTGTTCAAATAATCCGGTAAAATTTGCATTGAAAAACACGGGACCGCAGAAGTTCTTCGAATTAACCGAAATTTCGAATTATCCGAGTTCGAATTAGCGAGGGCTTACTGTATGTGAATGGTCCTCGCCATTGCCCAGCTGCCTTAAATTTCTGGTGTCATATCGTCTGGAATTTTCTGTGATGAACACTCCATTGCCACATGTTTTTTTTTTCTTTTTGTGCGTGTGAATTCGTCCTGGTGAACTTCCGAATTTTGTCACTTGAGTAGCTCTTCTTGCAGTCTTTCAGACTAGCATAAACAGCGCTGCAAGTTAAATATGAAGTTCACTGCGCCAGACCGGTTTGTCAACCGGCTCAATGTTGTGAACCTGTTTGCGAGCCAGTTCAAAGTTTTATTTCTCTGAACCGGAACCGAACCGGAGTGAAATGGTGCGCACTGAACCCGAACCCGTATTTTTTCTTTTGGTTCGACACCCTGGTTTATAGTGTTATGAAATATCTGATAGTAACAAGAGTTTAACGTCATGGTATCATAAATGTTTGTTTTCGTTGATTGAACTGTTGCAACAACATTTTAGAACATAAAGCAGTGCTTTGCTGCACTGCTGCCAACAGTATATAACATATATGGATGTTCTCTGACAAAACTGATCTGCAAGACTTCCGCTGAACCAATGGCTAGTGACAAATTAAATACGTGGTGACCTACCACATCTTGCTTGATTCTTCAGACATAATGAATAGATGATGTCGCAAAATGGGAGACAACCCTGGACACCATGCCACCATGAACAATGGTGCCATAATTCAGGTTGTTATTGAACATATAGGTAAAACTTTCTTGTTTTTGTGGCACATGATGGTTTTAAATGTTATGCATATGACAGATGAAGTTGGTGAGTAGTGAACAATTTGGCTTGGTGAACACATGGCATTGCTTGTATGACTCTTAGCAGCACCGAAAGTTTCGATGGCAAGCTTTTGGGACAGAATGGACACCGATTTTAATGGTACATTGCACCTTCATTTCTTTTGGTTTTACACTTGACATGCAGCTGCTGTGAAGATTATTTTACCAGTGTGGCATTAAGTCATGGTCCCTGGATCTTGGGGTCAATGAAACTGATCTTGAATTAATCCAAGTTAGATATTTTTTCTTTTTATGTTACTTGAACATTCTTCCAGCACCTCCCATGCAAAAAGGAATCTATTGGCGACTATATACGATTGCATACAACATAGAGTTTTTATGTGACAGTGTAAGTTGTGGATTTTGACTTCATGATGTGGTTTGACTGTGGATTACATGCGCCTTACCTTTCTTCTTTTTTTTTTTTTAATGCATTGCCTTTTTCCTGACCCTGTTCTGGTTGTGTTGCTCACTGCGTCATGAATTGCAGCCACCTAGCCCACATGCTATTCTTTGGCGTTCTTGGTGATCTCGCACATCGTCATTGTGTAAATTGACCGAAGCCCGAGTTGTTTTCCTTGTTCTCCCTATGCAGCATGCCGCACGGGCAGCCCTTTCCGCCGGGCACCACACCTACCGGGACACAGGGACCACCACTACAGGGCCCTCCCCAAGGCATCCCTCAGGGCATCCCTCAAGGCCCACCCCCACAGCCTGGACAGCCGCAGCCTCCCTACAGTGGCGCCCCACCCGTCTCTCAGCCCTACCCAGGCTACCCACCCCACGCTGCCGCCTCCTCCCAAGCTGGAGCCTACCACTCAAACCCCAGCCCAACCCCAACGAGTGCCGGCAATCCTTATGCCAGAGGAGGGTCCCTCCCCACTTCATATCCACGGCCAGCACCAGCAGCTTATCCCCAGGGGTACCAGTAACACAGAGCCAAGTGATGGCTACAGTCTCTCACCTCGCTCTCTGTGTTTCTTCTTGTAAGTGAAAGCAAAGATGATTTGGGTGGGGGGGAGGTGTGGTAGCCAGCAAGGTCGCATATTGTGCCACCACACTTGTACTAATGGAACGGTAGGCGGAAGCACGGACAGTCCTTTCGACTCCTTGTGCAAATCAATTTGTGGACCACTTGCTTGGAAGGAAAGAGCTTCTACTGTAGAATCTGCAAAGCAACAACTAATGCAAAATTGTGTGTGTGAGAGAATGTGGCCCAGAAATGCCGCGGCCACTAGTTGTTATCCTTAACTTTTGCAACTTTTGATGGAGGACAGATTTTGTTCGACGAGATTATCTGGTGGGAGTTTAATCAGATTGTCACCCTTAGCTGCATGGGGTGATGACAGGAGCAGGTCATCTTGGATTCTCTGGCTTTTCTCTTTGTGTGTGCAAATAAGAAATTACACAGATTTTGCAAGGTTAATGCGGTGCTGAAATGCGGGGAAGTTTATTTTTTTTTGTGCGAGTGTGTGTACTGAAGATCAAGCTTTTTGACATTTCAAAGATCAAAGCCTGGTGCTTTTATGTGCGTATTCTAATATTTGTGAAATGAGTGAAGATCTAGATGCCTGTTGATCTTTTTGCAGCTTAATTCATTTATTGCTAGTTAATATTTCTCTACATTTAGCGGCACCATTGTGTCTAACGTAATCCACGTGCATTTGCTTAACATGTCTGCAGTTTAATTATTGTCAGAAAGTTCTTCACTGTGTAGCCATGCCACCTAAGTCGAGCCCATCAAATTGGATCGATCCAAGTTTTCTATGTACTGTTTTGCAGAAAACCACTAAAGAAACTTGCTTTTACTATACTGTTGTTGCTTTACATTGTGATCGCTTTACTGCTGGTCATCGTTTTCCCCATTGGGAGCAAATAGCAGGACTTGAAACAAACATGCGCATCTTGCCGTATGTCTTGCTTGCTGCAAGAAAAAGGTTCACACTAGGAATCCAGTTCCGTATGTCTTTGGAAGCTGGCTTCTACGTCATGGCTGACGTTTCAGTGCCTGTTTGTGCTGCCATATTTCTGACGTGTCTCTCTCCGCTACTGCACATTGCACCGACAAGTTATTACAAGATATCTTAAAATTTGCTATCCCTTCAAATGGGCCAACATTAAGTATTCTCATATGGAACTCTGGGAGTGCCTGTGATGTTGCAGTTATGTATTTTTCTTTTTTCCCCCCCCCCTTATGTTGGCTCCATTTTGCTTCGTAATCTTTTGAAGAGGAAGTATTTTGAAGATGGAATTTGGTTCTCTAGTGAGGTGTTCAAAGCTTTGGATACAGTTTTTGCCAGGGCGGGAACACCTGTTGTTTGATGTGACAGCAAAAAGTGAAGGTAACTGAGTTAAAGTAGATTTTCCTTCAGTGCGGAAAGTGTTCTGTGGGAATTCTTTTTGCCAGCTAGCATGCAATAACTGGGTTTCTGCTCGTAAGTTATCTCTATTATAGTCTTTCACATTCCATACACTCTTATGCTTTGCCTTTTGTATATGACTTGGTGACTGTTGTTAGGTTAAGCATTTGCATATCTTTGAAGCACCATTCCTTGTTCTCAATCAATTAGCAAGCAGTATGTAGGCATTCGGGCAAGAGTTTGCAGCAACAGCTATGTTGGGGGTTACGTGGTACCGTGATGGCTTCAGTATGGTGTACACATTTTCATGTGTAATAAACACAGGCTTCTTGAAATGTTTGCTTTTTCTTATATAAAAACAGAAATGAACAAGCTACCACTGAGGGAAGCTCTGGGGAATTATTTTGCTATGACCTGCATACATAACCACTTAGCAGACGTGTCAGATACTATATAGGATTTTTATAGTGTAAACAAAGTTCTAGCTTTCATATTTGGCTCTAGTGCTACACTCAAGATAGCATGCACATTTGACTTCATGAAGGAAAGGAAAATATGTACAACACTGTGGCAAGGTGCTGGAGGGCTTAGCGAGGTCAAGCAGCTGGCACTACTAGCATCAAGAAACTTGGCCAGTAGCTCACGTGGAAAAGCATGCCTTGTTAGAGCACCCCACATGGTGGCCTTTGTAGAACAGTTGTGGGCGATTTATTCTGCATTACCTTATGCCAGCTATGAAATATTTAGAGACTGAAAAGAACAAGTAAATGAGTATTGGGCATGGGCCTGATGAACCACACATCTTTGGCTTGTTGGTGTGCTTCCATTCTACCGTATTTACTCGCATAATGATCGCACCCCGAACTTGCCGCAGCGATATGTTGTGTGCCAAACCTAGCTGACGATCATCATGTTTACCATCTGTCGAACGTTACGTAAATAACTCTTCAAGACTCACCAGGTGAACTGCACGCACCAAGCAGATGCTTGATTTTTGCCCACCCTTGGCGGAAGCGTGCCGTATTAGGATAACAGTAAAGACAAATGCCGTAGTTTTCACCACGCCAACAGCTTCAAGAAGACAGGCATATCTAACACACTCGACGGAACGGTACATAACCTTCTGTGGGATTGCGATGACACTGTCGGTTCCTACAGGGAATCGAGCGGCGACGACACTGACGCCGGTGACGCTTCAGACTCTGAATGAAAGTTACGGGGTCAGTGAATGAAAAAATTAAAGGCAGTATGCAATGCATGTAGTTCCTGCGTAATATGTGCGTTTATTACAAAGACAAGCCTTACTCTACTTTTATTTTTGGTTATGTTCATAATAGCTATAGTAAGAATTCTGATACGCGACTTCTTTGCGTTCTCGGTGCTCAAAATATTATTTCGCGGAAAATTTACCCCACGTAATGATCGCACCCCGAAATTTGCGTCAATATTTTTGAAAAAAAAAGTGCGATCATTATGCGAGTAAATACGGTATTAACATGACACATGGCAAAAAACGATGAGGAAGGCAAACATGGTCAAGTGGCAACTTCCCTTTGGTGTAAGTACAGGAGGGCACATGAACAATTCTGCACTGTGCTTGACTTTGCCAACTGCTTTTGTTTTATGCAGTGCTGTCCTATAATAATTGTGTGAATCTGTTTTTTTTACTATTTATTTATTTATTTATTTACTTATTACATGCTGCTAGTCCCAGAGGGGTACTATTTCTTGATGCTGAGCTGTGCTACCTACAAGGGTCTGCAGAAAAATGCATCAATTTCCTTTCTTTTGAACCACTCTTCTTACTATTTCTGGTCAACAGAAGCTGTACTTGAATGTTGGGGAGCAGGTTGAATAGAGAGAAGTGTACAAGCACGCATATAGCACATCATGATCGCAATCAGCAAAAAACATGAGAGGTAACCTGCTAAACAAGAACAAAAAAAAAAAAGGGCAGCTATGCACTAGCAGGTGCACAAAGACTGAGGATTGATTGATTGATTGAATTGAATTTATTTGAAATACAAGTGATACAATGCATGTGTTGAATACAACACACCCTCCACACCCTCTCTTGCTTTCCCACACTATACAAGACTATGCCATGCTGTACCCTCTCCCCGCCTTCTCACTTCCCTCTCCCAGCAGTTGCTACACTGTACTGTACAAGACTATGCTATGCTCTACCCTCCCTCCTCGTCCTTTTCCTCCTCGCCCTCTCATCGTTCTCCCTTGCCCCTTTCCCACCCCTCTCACTTCCCGTTCTCACTCCTATAGAAGACTGTGCTATGTTCTGCCCTGCTCACTCTCAGCTCCCTTTCCCTCTCCTCACTACGCTACGCTATACAAGACTACGCTGTGCTGTCACCGTCACATTCCTCGTCATCTTTGCTTCCCTTTCCCAGACCTTGTTGTGCTAACTCTACCCTGTCCCCTCCTCCCCATCCTCATATTTTTCCTCACCTTTACCTTCCTGTCCCGCCCCTCCTCCTTCCTCGTCACTTTCCTTTCCCAGTCCTTGCTGTGACCACTGCACATGCACATCTATGTCAACATTACGCCAGGTGGTGTGCCAGCTGCGGCCTGGCTGGTTGCTAGGTGATGCGAGGTGAAGTTTCCTGCTTGCGACAGTCTTTTTATCCCGAATTAGAACAGTGTCACTGCTAAAATAAAATCACTCACTTGTGAGTGGTATGTTTCTGTTTGTCAAGTAATGTTAGAAGTTTGTTGAAATCGCCTACAGATTTGGTGATGTATTCGGATAATTTATTCCATTCCCCGGCCACCTGTGAAGACAAACTTTTACAACAATGAGTTATTAAATGTTATTTCTGTAACATTAGTTGGTGCTTGCACCATTACTCTCTAGTTTAAGGCACAGGTGAAAACATTGAGTTGTTGTTTTAAAGCTGTTTATGATGAAGCTGGAGCAACACTTTCTGACGTGTGAGTTTAGTGCATTTGCATAATCTGAACATTCCAGGCCTTGAGATTATTATGAGGGTGAGCTGATTAGCCTGTTGTAATTGTAAGGAAACTTAACTGCTTTTCTTTGTATACCATTTGGAACTACAGTTGACCCCTTCATAAGAGACATGCTTGTGGGAGAATATTCTGTTCCTTACATGGGTGGTCTCTTATAAGGAGGGTGCTGTGTTTTTATTTTCTGATCAATCTTTCTTTCTATGTGGGCACAACAGCTAAACTGACCAAAGGATTTATTATATACCATTTGCCTTCATGTTAGGAGGTTTGTTTGGTGGACTGTGCAACTAACTTGAAACAGAATTCCTGCTTTTTTTCTTCCTCCACAACCTTGTAGCATTACTGAGGTATCATTTCCCTTGCTTCCTCAATGAATATCCCGGCCGCGGCGGCTGCATTTCGGTGGAGGTGAAATGTTGAGGCCCGTGTGCTGTGCGATGTCAGTGCACGTTAAAGAACCCCAGGTGGTCAAAATTTCCGGAGACCTCCACTACGGCGTCTCTCATAATCAGAGCTGGTTTTGGGATGTTAAACCCCACAAATCAAATCAAATCAATTCCTCAATGAATTAACTGCAGTTAGCAGCCAGCAGCGCTTCATTTAAGTTCAAGATATCTGCAACAAGAAAGACTATAGACCAAAATTTAGTGATATCTTGTCCTTCATAAGCAGTTGTCATCAGGAACATGTCTGTTACAAAAGAGGTACAACTAATGGGAGAGATAGGGCAGCCAACCATATGACTAAACATCGTCTTATACCCAGCTGTCCCTTATATCAGTGCACCTTATAAAGGGGTTCAACTGGATGCACTTTTCTATGTTCATCTTCTCTGTCATTGTACTTTGGCTTCCATTTAAGTTTCAGTTTATTATTTCATCATTATTATTGGTTCATAGCATTTTTAACAGACTGGGACTGATGCTTGTGACAAATAATGCTCTAAACATACAACCAGGACATATTGTCACAGTGCAAGAATAGCGACGAAGACGACAATCTCGAGGGGAACAAAGGAGACGCAGGAGTGGGGCGCAGGCTGACTGTCCGCCATTGGGGCTGCACCGGCTAATCTCCTCGTTGTAAAATACACTCCGATTAGAAGCGTATCCCTGTGCCCGTTTCAGTATGCTAATGTATAATAATGCAGCAGTGACTTACATGGCAGTAGTTGAGGTGCATTGTTATGTGCATGAGACAATCATAGATGCTGATGAAATCCAGGAGGGATGAATAGGATGAGAGGAGGAAACGAGAGTTATATGTATATTAAGCAGATTCTTTTCGATGGCATTTCGAGAAAAAAAAAGGGGGGTAGGGGGGGGAGATGATTTCTGTAATGCAGTGCTTATTGCATCTATGTTGGGAATGGCACATGGTGTAGCAAATCATATGCAAGGGAAGAAGAAATGCCCACACATACGCACACTCTATTTGCTTTGTAGAAGAAACCAGGCACTCACTGCAGTCAGGAGCAAAATAAAACAGTTTAACATGATGTTGGCAAACACCCTGAACATAGATTTGGAGCACTCCAACGGCCACAAACGTTCTAGTGGCTGCTTCTTTAATAATTCGAACCTTTCGCTTATGCACAGGGAAGACTCGAAGAAAAAAAGGGAGGCATATTAGAAGGGATCTCAAGGACAACAGATACCCCTTTCAACTCCTGCGAGAACAAATATGCCACTCAGCCTTGGTCCACAGTAAAGAACACTCCTGGAAAAGAAAAAGTAATACATGTGCCCATTCCATATGTGCCTGGAACAAGCGAAATGCTCGCAAAAACCTTTGAACTACAGTGTTCAAACTGTGTATCTACCTTCAGACAAGTTGAAAGGCCATCTTGTCCAGGTAAAACACCTTTTGGATCGAAAATGTTTCCCTGGTGTTGTTTGTCAGATATAACATGTGGTGGCTGTGGAGCTTCACACATAGGCAAATCAGGGAATTTCAATCAGCATCTTAGGCTGCACCCGAATGACGTAACCAAGGGACATGTGCTTTTGATAAGGCGCTTATCGTAGATGATCTTCTTGTGGCACTTCAACAATGTCTTGCTGTGCGGTGAACTTTCGACAGTGTTTTTAGCGTGGCCTGTCCCAGAAGCATTGGGACAAACGGAATTCGGTATGGCAGTATTCGCTTTGAGAAAGCTTCCGTGCCTCGCGCAAGCCTTTTTTCGATAAATGTGCGTATGGTTAGAGACGGTCTCAGCCTACGAAGGTGTGCACAACCATTGTTAGTACAACACCGATCAGTGCGATAACATGCGATCGAGAAGGGTTCTCTGCTGTTGCTTGGCAGTAACGGGGCTCAGATTCGCACATACTATATTACGGTATCAAATCCCGGCCGCTGCGGCTGCATTACGATGAATATCTGCTTGGCATGTCGGTTCATGCTTCCCGGGGTCGTTCTGCCTTCGGCGTAACTCTTGTCAGACATGCTTTGCTCCTCTTCTGCAGGGATCAGTCAATGTGACATGAGAATGCTACGAATAGTAAAAAAAGCTGAAGAGCTTCCATGTTGTGTTCATATCACTTTTCGCCAGTTCATCTTATCTACAGGTTTTCCTGGACTGGAGACCTGATAAGAAATGAACTTTTGAGTGATCAGCAATACCATGAACTGGCCACAAACGCTTGTGACGAATTCACAAATGTACGTATATATCTTCTGTAATAAAGATCACTGCAGAGTTCGTGCCTAGAATAATCATGTGCCCTTTACTACCGGTGTCACTGACAGCCATGACAAAATCTCGCGTAAAATTTTAGCAGACTTCAGGTTGTACGGACAATGCCAGTGTCGAATACGCGTGAGCTTAGGAGCTTTCGTTGCATGCGAGTACACGGATGACGTAAGCGCGTGCGAGTGGCTGAGTAAGCGTGCGCAAGCAAGACACAGCGTAAAAATGTGTTCCTTTATTTCGTCACATATATATATAAACTAACCGCTGGTCGTAGCCGTCACTGGAAATGCTCGAGTGGTTCTTCCAATGTCTTTCCCTCCTGCACAGCCGAGAACGATATTTCGCCCTGGAAAGCCTTGTGTGCACGGACGTGGATGTGCTGGCCGCCACCAATGTGAACCTAAAAAAAAAAAAAAAGCGCAATTATACTAAAAATATTTGTGGCAGTTTAGGACAACTCCACGGTCAAAGATCAAGCTGCCCAACCATGCTGCACGAGGAGGCGGCAGCACAGTTGAAAGAGACATCAGAGGTGAACTGCTTGCCTTTCAGGAGGCATTGGGTGAAACCGAGGTATTTCCTTTCTCATTCACGGGCAGGGCGGAAGGGCAACTATCAAGAAGTGTGCATTATGTCAGGCACACCTTAGGAGACTCTGCAGTTCCTTACTGTAATTACCTTTCATTGCTTTCGTAAGTATGGTTGCTTTCATTCACGTTCAATTAAAGGGTCCCTGAAACGTTTTTTTGACATTGCGTCACTGATTAGGCAACACAATTGTTAAATCATTCACGCCATAAATAAAGCGAAGCACCATGCGCTAAGGCAGCTATGAGCTTATTTCTGTCGCCTTCCTCCTTACCACTGCTGTTTCTCCTCAACTCGATCAGCTGCGGAGTGCGCGCTAGCGACGACTGCGCCTCCCTCGGCCGCCGCCCTGCGGAGCCCTCCGCAGCTACATATCGCCCCGATATCTTTACTAAGCACCCCGGCCTCGGCAGTGCTGGCCTCTGCGATAGAGCGCCGGCGACTCGTGTGTACGCCGCCGGATGCCGCGACGATACCGTTGGCTGAAACGAAGGGGCACGTTGTAGGAGCACGTTCTTGCATTTACATTGGGAAAATTACGTGCACGTCACATGTTAGGGGGCCAATCAGCGGTCTCGCATTCCATCGCTCGATGGGCGGGGGCGTTTGAAAACGCATTTCGCCGAGCCGCTGCGATCTTTCGCGATGCACGTGTTCAAAGCTTTATTGTAAATTACACACTTTACGCAGAGCGCTGAAATCTGTCCTCTAATGATCCTAATGACTCGCTCTACCGGATCACCATGTTTTCACAAAATCGTCAAAACCGTTTCAGGGCCCCTTTAAATATATGCTTTCTTTTATCTATATTTTGTACTCTGCACATCTATATTACACAGTTTAACTTCAGGTACTACGCTTGCCTTCATCGATAGCGTCATCTTCACCTTTAAACTATACAGGTCACTTAATTACCTACTTTTACGTCTATTCCATACACCACTACTGTGTCATAACCTCGTAATTTACCGCGGTCGCACACATATCCATTTTTTTTTTTACTTTAACGCTCCTAGTGCTACGGCATTAATAACAATGGCACATTTGGCGTCAGTCGCCACAGCGCCAGGTGGCATTTGTCACGATCACACGACGTCGTAAGGGAAGCGCGCGAGTCAGAACCACGTGAGCGCCACGTACTACACAATGTTGTACAAGGCCACCAATCATTCTGAAATTAACCCGTGCAATGCATATGACCTTGCAGAATGGTCACCTCCGAAATAAAGACAGATGCAGGCGAATTTAGTCGTATTCGTAACGATGGCCTTCGCGAACTGTTACGCCAATTTATTAAAATTTCTTCCTTCGAGCGGCCGCGGAGCACGTTTGCCACGAAAGTGATCATTGCAACATAACCGCACACCACGTCACACAGTTTGTCTTGTGTCGGCGTACAGAAGGGAGGATTTTTAAACGAGGTGTGAATTTTCTCCATTGCTCACGCGCGCGCGCACACGCACGCACAGAGAGAGGGAGGAGGGGGGCATAATTTATATTCACATTGGTAACACACACGTAGGCCGCTGCTATCTTTATTAGTTCACGATGGTTCACTTCATGCAAGAGTGCCAGTTTCTGCTTGCCGACGGCGGGTAGAAAAACTGGCCATATCATCGCGCATCAACAGCAAATCGGTTGCGGAGTGCATACGCCGGCAACGCCCCTTCGAGGGACGCGCGCGGCCTTTGTACCAGAAATGACGTTGTTCAGCAGCGACCATCAGTGGAGGATTGGCGCATGAAATCTGATTGCATTATAGCACGAGCGGTGATTATCAATACTATGCATACATTGTCGATGCGCTGGCAAGTCATGCAACAGCGCGACCGGCTGCGGCCGTATGGCGAAACGTGCATGAGCAACTTGCATAACGCGCCAGCACGCCCAAGTTACGTGGCACCAACCTTTACGAAATAGTTGATACCGTTGACCAGCTGCGTGCGATACTTCAGGGGCGTGAACTCCGGAAAGGACTTGCCCAGCTTCGCCTCCACTTCAGCGCGAACCTGCGGCCAGAATCAATGGTGTAAACAAACGATCACGCCCACCGACACTCCGCACGTCCGCATCTCACGACGAGCACCTTTTCGCAGATCTCCTTGACAGTGTCATCGGCGTCCTTAACTTCCTCCGAGAGTCCACCGCAGAGAGGCATGTTTACGCTAGGTGGGTTTTGTTGCTACACAAAGCAAGAAACTGCGAACAGCGAGTTTTAAAGCCTGCAACGACTCACTAATCGCGCGCGCTGCTACAAATGACTCAGTTCTCGTGACTTACGCTGCTTACGTCACTCATTCTCTTGAATGTGCTTGGAAAGCTGCCCAGCGAAACGGACGGTATGGTGCTGCCATCTAGTCGTCGTTAGTCAAAATTATAGGTATTTTGGTCTGAAAAGTCGCCGACAGATAGCACTACAATACCGCGCAAAAGATCAGCTTAGTAATTTATTTTATTATTCTTTTGAGAAGTGTGCGCGCATACTGAAATTGGGATGGCAAATGCACGTTGGCGACGCCTTCTAGTCTTTAGTTTAGTATCGCTTGCAAGCTTAGATTCGTACAACTAGACAGCATTATCGCCTCTGCAGTTCGCACAGTGTTACGCGCAACTGCACTCACTCACTCATTCGGTTTCCTGCGTTCACCAGGCAAATTCAAAATTCAATGGCATACTCTCCTACATTGTAAGCAGCACCAGGAATAATGAGTGCGCCATACTTTGTGTCACTGTACTAATATGCAAATGGAGCACTTGATTATCGGTATTATGTTATTAAATATTTGTCGACGAAGGCACATCCTGGATGAAGGCCTATAAATGATGCAGGGTATATATTTTCTTCGCATAGCCTGACGACTGAGCTAGTTGAGAGCGCTTGGTAATCCGCACGGTCACTTATGTCGACCACATTTTTCATGGCATGCCTGCCTATTTTCATGATACGGCTGCGACGCAAATTGCAAAGGTCCCATCTCCTTTGGCGGAAGCAGTTGGTAGGGTTGTGTATTTGCGTTTGTGCGGTGTTCTTTCTCGTTCTTCGCCGACTGCCATATCTGAATTAAAATGTCTAGGTCTCGCAAGTGTTATCCGAAGGCAAAGGTGGTTTACGACAGTTTTTCTGCATACTTTGTTAACCACTGGCGGAAGACAGGCAGGGCAAATCAGAGGGCCAATAAATGTACGGGCTTTTGTTTTTTCACACTATAGGGTGAGGTCGAGACAATGCTATCCGTTGTTAACTGAGAGCTGAATCGAGGCCGATCCTCGTGTCAGGGGAAGGTTCCATTGAGACCATATTGTGCTCTTGCAGCAACAATAATTTATATCTCGACCATGGGATCTTATGACTGCGTGGGGTGGTTATGCTATACCCATTCTCTCGAACTTCATAGCGGATTCTAACTTGTCTACGTGAATATAACGTACGTGCTAAGAAGTATGTATAGCTTTCTTACGAGAGTTCCACTTGCGCGGTCTATCAACATCCACGGCTTCGGACAGTTCGAAATTATAGCAGCGCCGTGCCCCCACTTGGGCGTTTCCACACTTTAGGGTCGACTCTGAGTGGTGCTGTAGATTTGGAATGCGCGCTTTTGGTTTGCAACTGTAGGGAGTGCCTACATATGCCATAACGAGACGCTAAAATTGAGAGACAACAACGTGCACAAAGAGTGAGACGGAGAAATTTTTAATGGTGATCAAGTTCAGGTATGTTCGTCAGCGATGTCAGACTTCCATAAAAGTGTATACAATGTCCGCACTACTCAGAGAGCAGCAAACTGACTTCATACCTGACCTAAGTGAGCATATATACATATATGCGGACTATTCAGTGGTCAATGACCTGGCGCTCTTTGGCCATGCTTGGCCATGCCTAATCCTTGCTGCGTTATATATAAAAAAGGAAATATAAACCTGTTAGCAAGTAAAAAATGGCAAGGAAAACTGTAATCTAGGAGGCGTATAGCCCGGTTTCGTCCAGGATTTTCGCTTCAGGAGGTTGTCGTGCCAAATTGTGTTTGTGTGCAGTATAAGGAGAGCTTTATGTCTCTCTCAATAATCTTCTAGCCCCTCATAAGCCACCCCCCCCCCCCCCCCATTCATGACAATTCCCCCTATTTGCTACCACCAACATTTAATGGATTTTCACAAGAAATCAACAATTCTGGTCGTTTCTACAAACGTCCTTGTATTTTTAAACGTACGTTTAAATACGATTGATACGCTACTCAAGGAAGTATTTGATATGGTCTAAATACTGACGATTTTATGTTTCTGTTGCTGTTTTAATGAATTTTTGCTTTCACTTATCACTGTTGTGGCTGCTGTGTTGTCTCCTCTGATGTTGAAATAGACTGAATTGAATTAAGTTAGGGCGTGGGAGGGAAGTCAAGGGGAGGTATTACCCACCAAGTTTGGCACAAGTCACGTAACACAACCACTAAGGACGACACGCATCCGCAGGCGTTTTCGTGGTTGCACATCTCAGCGCTGCATGTATTTCAAATGTCCCGGAGCAAATACCGTGTTGCCATACAACAGCATATCCTCAACATTTTTTGTTTTTTTTTTAGTGCAGCTGATATTTTCTGAAACAAATCACAAGGAAATCATTTTAGCGCTACCTTTCAACCAGGCTGCTGCGATCCATTCTACACCTCCGGAGGCTTCACATTTCTCTGTTATTTTCAATTCGCAGTGTAGTTAACCTTTACGTAAAACATTCGTCTCAAGTCAGGTTGCATATGTTTGCAAACGTGTGAAAGAGGCTTAGCTAGCGATCAAGAGAATTTAAATGTTTTATGACTATGTCGTCTCGCGCGCAGTTACTACTCGCACGCATGAGTAGTAAATGCACTGATATGACATGAAAATTTGAGATGAGAAAATCTAGTGAAAAAGATGAGTTGGGAACAGTTTAGCAATGATAGCGATTAGGGTATTAAACGATCATAAGGGACGAACTAAAACTGAAGGAAATAAGATGGCGAAGAACACCAGTCTTGTTCTTGCATGGTTGTTTAATTTACTAATCGCCGTGATGACTTGTTCAAGACAACACACCAACACGCAATGCCATGTAACATTTTAACATCTTGTTTTGATAAATGAAAAGTGTGTTTTACAATAATAAACGGGCGGAGACGTTAATTTTGGCCATGTATACGGAAGTGGAGCTTTTAGCGACTAAGCTATAAAGGGACTTTTTAGCGTCCTTCATCGATTTCCTGTTTTTTATCGCAACAGAAAGCGTACCATTTAAGTGTACAAGCATGCAGTGCTTTCACTGGGAAGTCAGCGAAAATTTGTTAAAACGGAATTTTTCGATATTCGTGGTCACCCCTTCTGTATGTGTACGGACGCCGGCAACACTGGTTACTGGGTTTTTGCAGTATTAATCTAAAAATGAACTTTACTCTTCGTCGTGAAAGAACGCTACCATATGTGTGTCAAACACAGTTGTAATAAATTTTTGCTTTTAAGCAGCGTATAGTCGAACATGCGTGGGTATTTCTTGGTTTTTCGTTGCATCTGGAGATTGAGGACTCATCACCGAAGATTCACCAACACCAGTCATCACCTCTCAGACTCATGACTGTGATGAAGTTCGATTGAAAGAGGCATTACTTGAGGAAAGGGTGATGGGCAATAACAATAATCGACATTGTTTTACGTGCCAGAACCAGCTGTGGTTATGAGGTACACCGCGTAGTGGAGGACTGCAAAATTATTTTGACCATTTGGGATTCAGACTCATCACCACTCATTTTTTCGCGACTTTCAGCGCCAAGTTAGAACTGTTATTCCTTTTTGATGGAGTGCGAGCATGCTCATTTCCTTCGGCACAAGGAACGATGTAGTCATCTTAATTAGAGCCGCAAAAAAAAAAAAAAAAAAATCCGAGTGGTAGACAGTCCCATTAAACGTACGTGCTAATTCTTTTCTCCGGAGACGTAGCTTACCGCAAACAAAATCCAACTTGACCAGCGATATCATTTTTAGCTTCCTTTTGTCTCTCAAAATAACGAAATGGTCAACAACTGCGCATGCGCAATCGATGCTTCTGGCAGGGGGAATGCATTCTCTCGCTGCTGCGGAAGCAAAGACATGACGCGCACTGCTTTTTTTTTTTTTTTCTAAAATAACATTTTATTCGTACGAGTTCAGAGCTGTTTCTCTTTTTCTTGTTTGTTTGATAGCAGTTATCGCGAAACAGTGCGCCGATCGCGCGTAGATATGTGACTAGCGTACACGTTTACAGAGGAAAGGTCTTCGCCTTGCGGCGTCGTTAACTACACCGCGACGCTTTGCCTTTATTGTATACACCGTGTGGCAAGATACCGATTCTGCGCGGGCAAAAGAAGCTCTGTCCATGGCTCTGGAACCGACTTCGTGAGCACAGCCGGTGTTGAACTGTTCGAGCGCCCTCAGGCAAAGTGTTCCAGTTCGTCGTCGAGGGCCTTGTTCTCCTGCACTGCGGCGAAGGTGACTGCGCCCTGAAGGCTCTTGTGGGCCCGGACGTGGACATACTGGTCGGCACCTACGCGAACCTGCAAGGAATGAGCGGGATCCTTTACTGCACCACGTAATACAAGAGAAGGTTGTGGGTTCGGATGAGGTTATTGCTTGGCGAAATTGGAAGATTGTGGAGAACGCCCCCACCGGCGGCGCGGTGAGTTGTTGGGGTCCACTTTATTTCATTTGCCCTAATCACAACACCTAACTAAAATGTAGCCCTCAATTTCTTTTTCCTTCGCATCGTCTTCTGTTGGTTTGACATGTTGTGTGTAACAGAAAGCTGGCCTTTCTATCCATCTTCTAATTTCGTCTATTACACTACAGAGATCATAGGATTTCAGAGCCCACATAACTAGATCCTATTAAGTAAAACGTGTATTTAGCAAGATGAATGGAGTGAGATAAATCAAGGGGGTCATGCAGTCGTGGTCGTCTTTTAACCTCGGCGTATTATTGAAACTGTGAGTAGAAAGCACTGCTTTGTTATACTTGCACACAAAAGCTAGGCTCTAGGCCGCATTACATATGATCTGTAATTTCATTTTGAAAGCGCTGCCTCAAATAAATAAATAAATAAATAACACCATCTCCCGCTAAAGGGAACCATGTGTGGATGCGAAGCAGCGGGGAGATGGTTAGCTTGAGCGGGAGATGGTGTAATTTTGTCGAGAGAACGAATGAGAATGTATGAGAGAACGCGATGGTTGCGTGATGGCCCGAGCGCTCATCGCGGCGCTGCACAGGAGAGAGAATGAGGCGCGCGCTCCGTCATTTTCCTTCCCTCGGAACTACCGTGGCGCCTCCAGCGGAGTATGCAGCTGTCGCACCACCTGTCGTGCGCGCCGCTCCGTAGAGTAGAGGATTCCTAGAGGAGAGAAAGAGGGGAGAGCAGGAGAGAGAGAGGGGGGAGGGGACGCGCATGCGCTGTGGGGGCATGGGACGCGGGCGCCGCTCCATAGAGTAGAGGATCCCCAGAGGAGAGAAAGGGGGGAGCTAGCAGACGCTGCCTGCGTCAGCGTTGTCTCTCGCGGGTGAGGGCGCGTTCTCGTTCCTTGCCAGCATGGGCCAGCTGTTGCGCATGCGCAGTGGGGGTGTGGGCGGCGCAGGGACGGAACAGGCTCGACCATAAGCTGCTTCGCATCTAATTGCGCCCATCAACAGCGATCGCCGTTTTTGGCATGCGCTGTGCCACGTCAGGGGCTGAAAAGCCACCGTTGCGTCCCGTGCTTTTAAAAAGTGTGATAGCATACGCTGGACGTATTGCTCCAGTAACCTTGGCGCCAAACTAAAAGAGCGTGACCGTGTGCGTCATCGTCGAATGGTGCCCGCTGTTCTGCAAAAAGCTGCAGTAAACCGCTCTTGCGCATGCCAAAATTTGGTGTCGGGATCAATCCCCCCCCCCCCCCCCGCAAATAAAAATTAATAAAGAAAATACTAGGCTTGTGTTAAACAATAGAAAGTTCTACGTCAGTGCTGCTCGTATAACATCTGAGTTTGCAGCCAACGCAGGCGCTGATCTTCTTATTTATAGTGAAGGCAGCCGGACAATCGTTAACAGCTCATGCGAATCTATTGCTAAGTTCAACCCCGTCGCAGTGACGCGCGCTCCGACTGAGGCTTTGATTGCAAGTCATATAGGCAAAATACATGCAATGCAAATTTTACTTGCTTTGCCTACCGTGTGTTGTGTGCTTAGGCAGGGAACAAAGTTAATAAGAATCTGTGTTTGCAAAGTGTAGCTCTTATGCCGCACAGCAGGGTGCGCGGGCCTGTCGGGTAAGCAAACGTATTCGCTTTAGTGAAAGGGGTTGTGTTAAGTGTATATACACGACTACCATCATACAGTGTTCACGTGGTGGTTTTGGCACGTAAATGCCAGCAATAAATTTTTAAGCATCTTTCGACCAAGGAAAAGAACAAAAAAGAGATTTCAACTTGCGAATTCTCCCACCCCTTTGTTATACTATACTGCGACGCTGGTGGCCTTACCCTCCTACTTTCCCTCTTGCTCACCCTCACTTCCCATCCGCACCTCCTTCCTGTTCTGCACTATACGTGGGTATGCTATTCTCTCTTCCCTCGTCATTTCGTTGTTCTTCACCTTCGATTACCTTTCTCGTGCATCCCCTTGCTATACAAGGATATACTATGTTGTACTCTTTGCCTTCGATCTTTCTCTCCTCCTAAGCCTCACTTTCCTTTCCCATCTCCTTGCTATACCATAGTATACATAGATCAACGTTACTAGATCATGGATATGCTTTGTTATTCACCACTATATGAGCTTTATCCCGAAACAGCGTAAGCCACTGACGTGGCTCTTTGGTAGAACACCCTCCTGCCACGCAGACAGCCTGGCTTCGATTCCCGCACGAACCCAACTAGCGTTCATGCGATAAAGGACTCAAAGTAATCGTAAAGTATGTTGCGGCTAAATTGTTCTGATTTGGTTGGTTGCGCGACATGTTAACTAGTTGCGAAGAAGAACTTGTTCACTTAAGGACACTGAGGCTCTGTTTCGTACCCCTCTGGCGAGTACCCGATATGCCGAGTTTTCAGGTCACGACAGACATTATACGTTGAGCTACAACAGGTTTGCTGTTGATAACTGATAAAAAGCTCTAAATGAGACCACGCACGCACACGCGCAATCGAGTATGCATACCTTGACAAAGTAGTTAGTACCGTTCACGACCTGGGTCCTGTAGTTGACGGGTGTGAACTCCGTAAAGGTCTGGCCCAGCTTGTTTTCGACATCCGAGCGCACCTGTAAGACGGAGAAGTGAAGTTTACATACAAGCACATGGTTGTTATAAAATTCGATTGAAAGCAGATGTACTACGTAAGGAAAAAGAGAAGGGGAGAAACAATAATAATAATTGACATTGTTTTACGTGCCAGAACCAGCTGTGATTACGAGGCATGTCCCGCAGTGGAGGGCTCCGAAGTTGTGTTGGCCACTTTGGGTTATTTAACACACACCTAAATCCAAGTACACGGGTGCTTCGCACGTGCTCCTTTTCTCCTCCTCTCCTTCTGAGGATGGGGGAGAGTGTGCAAAGCGTACAGAAAGGAATGCTCCAGAAGGCAATTGCTGTCCTGACGAAGACAAGTCCACTTGTCGAAACGCTGGCCCAGCGACACTCCTTGTTCTGCATCGTTAACGATCTGTTCATCGATTCAAGCCTCCCTCTTCCCTTGAGCTTCTCAACGAGTGTATTTTGCATATCGCAAAGGGAAAGGGGGGGGGGCGCAGGTGTGAGTATGTTCTCCCTCACACCTTCACAATGACTTAAGTGGGAGGGGGGCAGTGGGGGAGAACTTGACATGCCAAACACCGGTTTAACTCACTCTATACATGCTTGCTTGCTTGAACGGACCTTTATAGACTTCAAATCTTCATCACGTCACAACACAAATAATATATTGCTAGTATGGTAATCAATAAACACGCTCTCATACTGAAGACCCCCCTTTCTGTTTTCCGGGAGCGCGCGGTCACTGTCTTGGACCCCCTCCAGTAAAACCGCAAACTTACAATACAAATCTGATTGAAAGTGTGCGTGGAAAGCTTCCACATTAGTCGAAGCTCACAGTCACGTAGTACTTGTATACGATGTATACTCTCCGCACGTAAGTATACATGACACTCCTTATCGTACGCTGACTCTGCCTCTATTCTCGGCGCATTGCAGTTGTGTTGACCTGGGCAATTGACGTTCTTAGCGGCCAGTGTTTGTCAACTCTACGTAATCTTAACGCCGACAGCGTGAAGTGGTCGCGAGTGCTTTCACTTATCGCCTGACACATTTCCGCATTTGTGTAGTTTTCAATGCGCGCTTCTGACTCATGTTTGCTCTTTTCGGTTCCGAATATTTGCATTTCCTGTGCTCTTTCTTGCGCTCTTCGTTCCTCTCAGCTACATACCAGCCGTAGTTTCCCAACGACTACGGTGTCCTGCTGGTAGGCATGAGGGCGAGGGTTGGAATGCCGGCAGAGGCAGTTAGAGTTTACTAGAGTTTAGCTAGAGTTAGAGGCAGTTAGAGTTTACTGCATGAGGTACAATGCAGACGTGCCGGTCTATAGTTAAGTTTAGATGCAGGTTACAGGTATTTTAGTTTGTCCGTGAACTTCTCTACGTTAAGGATACTGTTTTACACAACGTTACTAGATCAATGAGAGTAGGATTTTATTTGCGGTATAGATTACTAAACGTACGAAACATATATTACAATTTGCTGAATCTTTCATGTCATCTCAAACTGGCTGAGTGCCTGCTTTCCTTTCAGTATAATCTTACTTTGCCTGAGAATGAGTGCGTAACTAGTTCACGCCAACTAGTCTCTATACCACTTCATCGCCGCTGATAATAGTGTTACATTCACCAGTGCTAGCGACCTTGGGTATTTCAGGAAAAAAATAAAACGGTAGAAGGCACAGAACGTGGTAGCAAAGCTGCACAGAAGCGCTAAAGAAATGTAGAAGATAAACATTTCGCATTCAGCGATGGCTGCTCTTATATGGTCCAAGCGAACAGTTGCGTACTGCTCTCCGAAGTTCTACGCATGCAGATAAGTTTTAATTGCGCTCCTTACAGATATTTTTAGAAAATAAAATGTGGAGGACACAAACTGAGGCTTGAGTGTTGGCCTGAGCGGGGGAACCGAGGAGCAGCGAAGCCACTTCGCGGATCAAGATGGAACGATGGCGCCACCTTGAGGCGATCCGAGAATCGGAGACACCGGCTACAAGGCAGCAGGTGGAATGTTTGTAAAGGGAGCCCTATCTAGTAACGTTGGTTTTACCGGGATGCGTGCCAGCGCTAGTAGAACGGGTAAAGACATCTTCCAGCGTTTTGTCTATCATCATCATCGTCGTCGTCGTCGTCATCAGCCCATTTTAGGTCCACTGCGGGACGAAGGCCTCTCCCAAGGATTTCCAATCCACCCTATCCTGAGCGAGTTGGTTCCACTTTATGCCCGCAAACTTTTCAATTTTATCGCTCCATCTAACATTTTGCCTGCCTCTGTTGCGTTTTCCCTCTCTTGGTATCCGTTCCGTCGCTCTTACTGTCCATCTGTTATCTTTCCTCCTCATGACATGTCCTGCCCAGGTCCACTTCTTTTTTTAATTAATTTAATGATGTCAGCTACTCCTGTCTGTCCCCTGATCCATCCCGCTCGTTTTTTACCTCTTAGCGTTACACCTATCATTTTTCTTTCCATTGCACATTGCGTGCTCTTTAGTTTCATCTCTAGTTCTTTCGTTATCCTCCACGTTTCTGCACCGTACGTTAGCACTGGGAGAATGCAGTGATTGAATACTTTTCGCTTTAGTGAGAGCGGCAAGTTTGAAGTCATGATTTCGTAATGCCTTCCGAATGCGCCCAAGCCCATCCTTATTCTACGGTGAAATTCTTTTTCATGGGTAGGTGTCCCTGTTGGTAACTGTCCCAGGTATACGTATTCGTTCACACAATCTAAGGGTTCACTGTTAATTTTAAATTCCTGTTCCTTAGCTAGGCTATTGAGCATAACTTTGGTCTTTTGCCTATTCATTTTCAGTCCAATTTTAATGCTTTTCCGGTTTAGGTCATCGTGTTCTGTAGTTCGTCTCCATCATTTCTAAGAGCACAACGTCGTCTGCAAATCTTAAATTGCTGAGGTATTCTCCGTCTAATCGAATTCCCTTTTCTTCCCAGTCTAGACGTTTAAACACTTCCTCTAAACATGCAGTGAATAGCATCGGGGAGATCGTATCTCCTCGTCTGACACCTCTCCGGATCGGGATTTCTCTGCTTCTCTCATGTAGGAGCAGTGTGGCTGTGCAATCTGTGTATATGTTGTTTATGGTTTGCACGTATACGCCAGGTACCCTTTGTCGACGTAAAGCTTCTAGAACTGCTTGTATTTCTATGGAGTCAAATGCCTTCTCGTAGTCTATAAACGCCATATTAAGAGGTTTGTTATATTCAGTACCTCTCAGTTACTAGGTTGGTAACATGGCTGTGGTCCACTGTTGAGTAACCTTTCCTAAAACGAGCTTGTTATCTTGGTTGGTTAAAGTCGAGTGTTTCTCTTATCCTAGCAGAAATTACTTTCGTAAACAGCTTGTATATTACTGGCAGTAGGCTAATAGGTCTGTAATTCCTTAACTCCTTTATGTCACCTTTATTGTGTATTAGGATTATATTGGCATTTTTGCAACTGCGCGGTACTCCGTTGTCTATACTCCGTTTCATAGATCACGTGCAACGCTGTCAAACCTATAGTGCTCTTGTTCGCGCGTGTACTTCCGCGACCCAAAAGTAATGCGTTGGTTGCGGTAAGCGAGGAACAATAAATGCCGCGCTGGCAGTCTTAAAACATAATGCTATTCTCATCAGCTTGACTAAAAACGCCTGTGTTACTGGGGAAATGATGGAAATATGCGTGTTTGTATTTTACGTTTGTCGGTGCGATACGCCTCTCCTTTGTCTTCCCTTTACAGACTACTCACGTAGCCTTCGCAGCATTGCACTTGATGTATGAAACGGGGCAGGGATTCATACACACACCCCCTAGCACCACCTAACGCTCCCCCCCCCCTCCCCCCCCATTCGATCCTCACACACCCCCAAATATTGACCAGAGAACCAATGATTTGGTATCCCCCCTCCCCCTCGACTGAAACTCTGGATAAACACCAGTTATACTCGGTTTAATCGAGTATAACTGCAATACAATTCAGTGTTCTTTCGGTGCTTTCGGTCCTTTCGGTCGGCCCAGTTTTCTCGTAGAAATGCAATATTCAGGAAACCTCACTGCCATTTATTTATTTATGCCAGAAGTAAGTAAAACGTGTAGACCAGTCATAACAACATAGCTTTGTGTGTTCTGGTTAGAATTTACATCACTGTGGCGCGACGAGTGTAGCCAATCACATATACAATTTACCGGCAAAACACTCTCCATAAGCATATCTATAGCCTAAGGAAGAACTAAAATCCTGTATTAACCCGCAGTCCCCACTGCATTGTGTGGTGATGATATTTGCGTCCAAGGCCCATAGAGGTTTAACAATATTTTCCTTGACAAGACCCCAAAAGAGAAGAAAAAAGAATGACTAAGCCTATTTTGCTTTCATCGGTCTTATGAGCTCGCGGTATATTGCTGAATTTAAGAACCGTTTCACATGCATAGCAGGAATTTCTGTGCGTGCGCGTGCATATGAGTATTAGAACTCCTTACTTGCTAAACTTTGTCGCCCGTGTTTATACAATTGCTAGAATCGTGGTTTAAATGGTGAACAGCTATCACGAGCAAAACACCATCTACGCTAGGCGTTATTTATATATGAAACATTCGCTGGCCAATAATGCTCAAAGGGGAGACCTCTTAAGCGCTTGTGACCTTAGTTTTGGCTTAATTAACAGGAAACACTGTAAGCTTGTGGAGCGGGTTTCTAAATACACGTCAACGGTCGTATGGTTCGGCCTTCGCGAACGCCCAAATATTTTGTGATCACAGGAAACTTTGATCTTGGGCAGATTAAGTATAGTGATCCAAACGAGTACTAATAGCAAAATAACAAGGCCACTGCGTTAATCCAATTGTTTCAGCGTGTTAGAGGAACAGAATTTAGTCAACCTTAATTTGCGACGAATTGCTCGAGCGACGGCAACTACTAATGAAAACAAAGAAGCCTGTTTCCCTTCCCTGTACTACGCCTACTCTTCAATCGGTTGCGATGGATTCGTACCATTCAGCCCAGCTGCAAACCTATATTAGCCAGCCTATGCCGTGCCGGTTGAACGTATTGTTCGGGAGCAACGTCAGTGCACGCTAAAGAACCCCGGGTGGTCGAAATTCCCTGAGCACTTCACTACGGTGTCTCTCATAATCATATCGTAGTTTCGGGACGAGAAACCGCAGAAATCAATTACTGTTAAGTCACACATCAAACCAATTCTTATTTCGAAACTATGCTTACGCTAGCGTTGCACTTATGCCATTACGAACAGCGCTCTCGCCCCAATGCGCACGCGCAAAGCCTGCCGCGCATGCGCGCTTAGGTGAACGTGGTATCAACAACGGCATGAATATAACGCTGTATCGAAGCGATTCACTTTGACTCCTACTCATATCGGGACATCAGGGAACAAAGGGCGACGTCGGCAACATGTATACCTTCTCGCAGACTTCCTGCACAGTGGAATCGGCAGGCTTCAGTTCCTGCGACAGGCCGCCGACTCGTGGGGATGCCATCTTGTCTTCTCGATGGTTGGGATATGTGACGTGTACGCTCTCAAGGCTGGCAGGCAGGCAAGACAGGCAGAGTTGACCGCTCCTTCGTTACTGAACCGACCTCGAACGCACGCCCCGCTTTTTATCGCCTCGAGTGCGATATCGGGGGGCGTGCGGGCAGTCACACAACAATGAGGTCCTCGACGCCTATTCGGGCATGCACCTGTGACTCGCGGCTGGACTCCGGTATCGGCATCGCCGCTGTTTGCGCGGTCGGTGTAGACATTGCGCGCTTCCCGCGCTTGGAGCGCGTGCTTCACTGATAACAGCGCGGCTGATAAGGTGCGAGCGTGATGCCATTCTGGTACAGAACGGGCCGTGTTAGTAATGGCTTTTGCCGATAAGCGCGGATAAAGATAGGAGGACTAATGGGAAAAAAAAGTCAGTGACGCAAGGAGAGGAAACGCGAGAGGGGATTTCGCGTTGTTTGTTGTCCACTGCGGGAGTCACGTGCGGGTGTAAACTCACGTGAGCTGCACTCACTGTGTTTGCAGTGTGCCCTTCAGAGGCGGAGAAAGGGTCGGCGCATTGTTCAGTTCTGTGCAGGGGTAAACTATGATGTGTTCTGAGCAGTATGGGCAAAAAAAAAAGGGGGGGGGGGGGGGGGAGTAAATGAGTGCTTATACGTATAGGCTTTGTCGCAGTCAATCTATTGGGGTGAAAGATGCGTCCGGAAAAGGGGACCTGAGTCAATCATTTCCTGCCCTTTGTGATTGGTGTTCGATGACACGCAGAAGAGGCAAGCCTTGCCCACGCTTTCACTCACGGCGGGATTTGTACACGTGCACATTTGAATTAATGTATGACGTAATACGAGAACGCAAGGGCCCATTCGCGAGCATGATTCAGAGCATATACGACGTAATGAAAGTAAGCTCGACGTTAATTTTATGTGCTCCAAATTTTCTAGCATTAGCTCTTTCCCTTTCAAGTTTCGCTAAGTGAAAGTACACGATTTTTTTCACCTGTGCCACTTGTGAATATGGAAATGGCGCTTAAGAAAATTGATATGCAAATGTAGTGTTGGTAACTTGGTTTGATAAGCTGCAACAGTGATGTCTACAATATCAAATAGTTGCTCGTAGAGTACAACGTATAATCACACGCGAAACGTGTCATAGACCTATCTATAGTCGCATAAACTGAGAAGGAACACCTTTTCAACGCTCACCACCTCAATGTATATAGAACGTTTCCTGGGGGAACATTACGAAGACTTTCGACACTTTGGAGACGCATTTAATGTTCATTCTCGTTAACTCTTGCTTTGTTGCATTACTGTACTCCGTTGACGCCGGCTCGTTTTGAGACATTGACCAAGGTTTCGTAGCGATACGCTTCGCTAGGTTCTATGCCACTTTTATGATCCACCGTTCGCGGCCGTCTGTCGCCATCAATAGCACTGCGGAAACTAAATTGAGTTAGAAGAAGCCTTATAGTAACATTCGATGTGTTCCAATATTCACGGTAGACTGCTAGACAGCTACGCGTACAGCGGCCATCTGAAGTCCCATTCCAATTCTCACGCAGGCATCATCTAAAGATAAAAACGATGCAGGCTACTTTGCCGCCCAAACAAGATGGCGACTGAGCGGATTGGTCCGATCTCGCCGGGATGGCCGTCTGCCCGCAATTATAGGCGCCTTCTTACTCGCTTAGTGTAAGCTACACGTTGATTCTTTGGTATATTAGAAAATGAAACGAGCAAAAGAAGCGAATCGACTTTGCGTCTTCTTTAGTTTTATTTTGTCGACGCTAGGTGCAGGAAGACGAAACAGCGCAGGACAACAGGACAAAGGGAGAGCACAGACACGGGCGCTGACTCATGAACCAACCAGCCCAAATGCGTGCTCTTCAACGCTAGGTGGCATCACGTCGCGCATGCGTCATCCGGACATATTCTATTATTCGGACAAGGGCGCCAAGCTGTCTCCCAAGCTGTCAACGTAGAGCGTCTACGATGCTGTCCAGGACTGAAACACAGTCTTTGTAGCGCGAAGAACGACGCAGGAATGACGACACGGCAATCGCTTGTGTTCCTGTCGTCCTTCTTGTGTTGTTTTTCGCGCTGAAAGGTTCCTGTGGATACGAATCAACTAGCCCATCAATGCAGGTGTTGGGTAAAAGCTCACTAAATCGAACGATTACTTATTGCTGATAAAGAAGACAGGAAGCGGGAAGAAATGGCGCCGCAAAAGACATATAGCGAAATAAGCGTGGTTGTAATGCAATGGGAGTCCCAAGCCGTAGCATGCAGCCGTACACAACTATATATACAATGCGATATGTACACTATACAGAATGAGAGAAAAGGGGCACAAGAACGGCTATTCGAAAAATATCACTTTCTGGGACACATTCCTCCTATGCGATATACCACGTGAATGAACGCTGGTCGCTGCTGCTTATATACGTCTTCCGCATAGCTGCAGTTGTAGCCCTGGTTAAACGTCACCATGTTGTCCTGCTTTTCTCTCAATTGTCCTTGTATTTGGCGTCTATAAAGCATAGCGCACTGCGTATCTACTATTAAACCAACCGCACAATAATGAATTCTTATACCCCGCCACGGTGGTCTAGTGGCTATGGCACTCGGCTGCTGATCCGAAGGTCGCGGGATCAAATTCCGGCCGCGGCGGATGCATTTAGATGGAGTCGAAGTATTGAGGCCCGTGTACTGTGCTGTATAAAGAAACTCAGGTGGTCGAAATTTCTGGAGCCCTCCACTAAGGCGTCTGTCATAATCATGTCGTTGATTTGGGGTGTAAGACCCCAGAAATTATTGTGATCCCTCGTCATCTAACACAGCAGCGCAACGTACCCGCTAAACTACGGCGACTAATGCAGCATCTGTAGGACCAAAATTTCCCCTTATTCCTGTACGTATTTCTTTCATTCATTAGCATTAACTTTAGTGCACGTTACTTTTTTTCATCCCGACGCGCACGTGTCAGGCGCTTCACTCAGTGGGAAGCAAATTACACAATGAAGCCTACCGCCAGCTTTCTTTTTTTTTTTCTTCAGTGACGGGTCATTCGCCTAATTAGTCTGCGCTCGATAAACCTTATCGACCGCCGATAACAGAACACGTGTATGCACGTGCTGCGCTCTTGTCTGCGTTTACCGACATCTGCCGATGAATATCGCATGATCTACGCCATAAGTTGAGCAAACGTTTAGCCTTTTGCTGTATTGTTCAGCATTTCTTCCTGGGGAGCAATCGTCAACATGTGACTGACAGTCATACGACGTATGCAGTTAGCGCTGTGCATCTTAGCTAACAGCTTCTGTACAGTGAATGTGTGAAATGAATTAAATGAATGAAATGTATGAAGTGAATTAGTAGAAATGGAGCGAGCACCTGTGTGCACATGTGTTCTATTTCTTTGAAGTTACGTGAGATGACATTGACCAGCAATGGTCCAAACAACGCGAGTAGGTGGTATACATTATATATAGAAGATGTATAGTGGCTACAACAAAACTGCAAAACGCTCATGTATGGTCCATGGGATGCATTAAACCAATTGCCTCTCATCTGAGCATAGCAGGCCCAGTATAGAGTATTGCCCACATTGCATTGCAGAGGAATGTGATTTGATCTTAAGGCACTGCAGAGAACTGCGAATAAAACGGTTAAAGATTAATCTGAATCACCGCCTTTGTGTTTGCTTGCCCCTCACGATATACGCAGCTAGTCGGGTACAGGGAAGCACCTTCTCGAGCGCCTCCAAAAAGGACTAAGACGAGTATACCTTTGCGCATATACCGTAAACTCGGAGCCCCTGGCGCAAGATAAACAGGAGGTGCCGTTGTTCTTAGAACGTCTGAAGTGTTAGCGATTGATAGCAATGAACTATGCAGTGGGAGTGGTCTACGTTTGCGGCCAAAGTCAGGTATTTGGCTTTTGTATACTTAGAACTCATTCCATTGCAAGTTGCGTGGTCCTTAATTCCCAGGCATAAAGTGGAATCAACTGGCTCATAAGAGGACAAACAGGAAATAATTGGGAGAATTGGGACGAAAAAATTCGCCCCGCAGTGGACTTAAAATAGGTTACTGCTGTTACTGATGATGCTGGTATGATGATGACGATGATGATGATGATTAGAAAATTCATCGATGACTGTGCGGAGGAGGAATGCAGTATGACTCGTGCGGCTTTCAGAATAATGCTTTCGAAGCCTCGTGCGATGCTTGTCTTGCGCGAATTATTTCTAAAAATAATCAGCCAAAAGTACCCCGGTCTGGACTGCCTTGAGAAAACTGGTCCTACCTTGCTTATATTGTGCTTATACTGCCTTATCGAAATCCTGAAATCAGGCACTCTTGGTCACAGCGGTCATTTAGCAGCCTAAAAGCGACTAGTATATATACACTGTTCAGAATTGATTGATCTCTCAGGTTTTACGTCCCAAAACCAGCTATGATTATGAAAGACGCCGTAGCGGAGGCTCTGGAAATTTCTGATCATCTGGAGTTCTTTAACGTCCACTGACATCGCGCAGTACACGGACCTCAACATTTTGCCTCCACAGAAATGCAGCCGCCGCAGTCGGGATTCGATCCCGCGACCTTCGGATTAGCAGCCGAATGCCATAGCCACTATAACACCGTGGCAGGGCTCCACCTGTCATTTGGCTGGCATCCCTCGCACATCGACATGCTTAGAAACGAGGGTGCTGATGATCTTGCGTGCGGAGCACTGACAAACAAGCCAACGGTAACTGTGCCTGAAGACACTGAGGCTATACCTTCTAAGATAATTATAGCGAGCCTTGATTTTTTTTTTACTTTGACATTTACACGTCACCAACACAGCGTGATATAGGGATCTGGGTGGTGGGAGGCATCCCTATTTCTCGCTATATTCGTGCTGTGTCAGGGGAACCTGTGGGAAACTCTCTCAGGGCAAAGTTACTCAATAAAGTACGAGGTCTGAAATAATGAAAAAAAGAACGAATATAAAATTAATACATATTTAGATAATTAATATGCGGGAATTAGCGCGCAAAAACGGCGAGTTGACCAAGAAAGAATAATACGACGTGACAGCCATTACTTCAAAAGTACTAAAAAAAAGAGAAAAAGAATCTAAACCAGTTCCAGTGTAGTAGAAGCTGTATGAAGTGCGGAGCAGTGGTTCACCTGCGTTTCTCTTGTGCTTATTTTCGGCGTTCTCGAATTATTTTCACTTAATTTGCTCTCATTACGCGATTAATTACCTTTAATGTGTATTTTAGTTTTATTATATTAATCTGGCTCATCTTAACCATTCTTAATCTGGATCCGCTTAGCGTATTTCGAACCATATTTTGTGTTTAGAACACAAGTTAAACGATCTAAACCAGATCGTACTCTGCTAAGAGAGCTCTATAGAGCTATCCCCGCGAAGAAAAAAAGAAAAAGAAGAAGAGGCAGAGCTTGAGCGTGTATAGAAGTTTATTTCAATGTTGGAAACGACGAAGTCTGAGGAACATTGAAAGTAGAACAACAGGAAGAAATATAACTATGACATGTACAATGACTCCAAGAGCACTATATAAATTACACATTTTCACGGAGCTCACACGATTTCACCTACACAGAAGTACAAACGTAAATCCAGAGTTAACAAAATTGAATTGCCGTGAAACATACATGAAATTATACACACGTGCATATGAAGGCTAGCCATTGACTGCTATTATGGGGAATTAATCGGGGTATGTAAGCTTGTGTTTCTGCGGCTTAGAGAATCGCTCGGGCTTCTTCTTGCAACACTGTGATTTGCTTCTGTTTCGCTTGTGTTTATCGTTGGCGTTTTCGAATTGTTGTAGCCTAATTTTTACTAAATATGGGAATAAACACCCTTAATATGTATTTTTATTTTATTATACTAATCTGCCTTCTCTTAACCATTCTCCATCTGGATTCATTTCAACCGGTCTTGGTCAGTTATTGGATACTTTGGCCTTGTTTTCAACTGCTCTCTTCCCAGCGCGAGCACGGTGACGTGAGATGACGTTAGACACCGACAGCGGCGGCCCTTAATGTGCTCTGCACCTAATGCTATCTTCAGTAAGCATGAGTAAAAAAAAAATAATAAGAGTTCAGACAGAGTTACAACTCCCGCAGAGAGAGTTACAACTCCCGCAGATTCTTCCCTGCTTGGTTGGACATTCCGTCTCGTTGGGCATTCAGGCTCTGACAATAAGACGGGGGGCCGGGCGTCTCGTTCACTGCGCGTTTTAGATGCAAAGAAGCTTATGGTGGGGGCTTTGTCCGTCCCTCCTTCCGTCCCGCGTCCCACACCCCCACAGCGCATGCACGTCCCCTCCCCCTCTCTCCCCTCCTACGCTTCCCTTTCTCTGCTCTAGGAATCCTCTACTGAGCGGCGCGCACGGCAGGAGGTGCTACAGCTGAATACTCCGCTGGGGGCGTCACGCTAGTACCGCAGTTAGGGAGCCTACATGACTCATGTAGGCTCCCTATCCGCGGTATGAAAATGACGGAGCGCGCGCGCCTCATTCTCTCTCCTGTGCAGCGCCGCGATGAGTGCTCGGGCCTATCACGCAAGCACCCCGTTATCTTTCTTCCTCTTATACATTCTCATTCGTCCTCTCAATAAAATTACACCATCTCCCGCTCAAGCTAACCACCTCCCCGCTGCTTCGCATCCACACATGGTGCTGTTTAGCGGGAGATGGTGTAATTTTTTTTTCAACCACATGAGCATTTAGTGTATCCAGAGAGCACGGCTTTCACAAACATTCCGCAACCAAATCCGACGTTGCGGAAGCGGCAAATATTACGCGTTGTGAGGAAACTGACGAGCAAGAATGAGGCACGCAGCAAAAGCTGTACACTCCCGTCACACAAGTATCTTCGAGAATTGTCCCGTTTGTGCATATCGCAGTCGCTACGAGCTTATGTACGCCACACATTCCACTACGCTCAATTTTATCTGAATTACGCTTCTGTAACCTGGCAAATTCCCATACTGGTTGTTTCAGGGAGAGCCGCGTCTATTCGTATACGGTCCAAGCATGAATGGGTGAATCTAAGTTATTTTATAGCATATTTCGTTTTACAAAATTACAAGTTAGTGCTTCTCCTTGGCGTGGTATCTGCACTCGAAGCGTCCGTCGCCAGAGATAACAATAGAATGCCCAGTCTCTTTTTCGTCGAAATATGCTTCGTTGAGGAAAGTGCAGCTGCACATTCTTCGTTTTATCACTTCGGGAGTGACTCATTTTATCGTGCCTTGAAGTAGGTTTTATCGTGCCTTGAAGTAGGTTATTGGGAGAATGTATCGCTGATGAAGGCCGGTGCTTCGAGAGCGGACTGTTGCGGTAACTTCGATAACTTGTGCGTAGTGGTCGTCTGTTCGTGCGTGCACTTGAGTTAGAGATAAGGACGGTCAACCGAATAAGCGAACTCGACTGTCCGTCCTCGGCCTCGATACCATTTCTCTGAGGGCGTTGGCAATCAGTCCCTGTGATTTAAGTTCTCTCTCTCACTGCGTGAGAATGGACATTGTGTGAATGGCACTGCTACCGAATCCTAGCTATATCATGTGGGTGGGAGTGTGCAGTTTTTTTTTTCTATTTTCATTCGCAACGGGCGTGTTGAGAAAAATGTGGGGTGCGACAGCACTCCAATGACCGGCCCTCCCTAGATACCTGTTTTCATTATCTATGCTCTTAGAACCAAGATCGTATTCGTGGTTTTGTAACAATAGTAAATGCTTGTGTCATACCTGCTGACTCTCATTCTTATTCTTTTTCTTATTGCTGTAGTAGGGGCGTATTCTTCAAATAGAAGGGGCTGCCGTGCCATTTCCTTATCATACTTATTCAATACTTATTCGTGACAAACTAAATATACGCGGTGACTATAGCCTGGAACAAGTGAGTTCTGACGGTCACTGCGTTATTCCATAGCTTGGCCGGCAGTGTAGAGTATAGCCAAAGGAGTTTCTTAAAAGTCAAGAGGAATTATTTGCTAAGTGTTAAGTTTAGCAAACAGAGCTGAGTACTGTCTACTTAGACGTCTAGAACGACACGACATACTCGTAGTGGACAGGAAAGCGAAGACACGACTGCAATGATCGCATTCGTCTCCAAGAAATAATAAAGAAAATGCGTACGTTCAAAAGCTGCATCTGAACTGCGCTAGGAAAACGTGTACAGGAAGGAAATAAATAGCGGCTTCACCTTGAGTTTCGAGAGACCAAGACGAAATCCAGAGAACACAGAAGATACAGAGAACACAGAACACGAAGGCTGAAGTAACAGTGGTCCAGCATTTCTCCTGTTTAGTCCTTGCATTTATATAGAACGCGCGCGCGCGCGCGTGTGTGTGTGTGTGTGTGTGTGTGTGTTCACTGTTTTCTTGTTCTTGTAGTTGGCGCAGTATCAAATGGGCATGCATTTAGCCCTGCGGAAATGCGAACTGTGTCAACGCATGCACACACACACACACACAAAATCATTTCCGTCTAAAAACCGCTTATGTTACTGCTTAAGCATCACAACAGGTAGGAAAATATTTTTGAATCCTACGCCTGGCCAGTGTATGTTCTAGGGATCGCAATATGTGCCTCTGGGCGGAGAGTAAATATCATGATAATGAGATGCAGGGTCCACAATGGCCAATGAACGAGAACGATCTTTTTAGCTGCCAGACATCGGTTATGCAGTATATATATATTTTTTTTCAAAATTACAAGAGAATTTCTTAAACTCTTGTTTCTGCCTGACTGCCTGATTATTAGTTGCCGACGCGGTACGTGCAGTAGTGGGTCGTACCGTTTCAGTTCAGGGTGCATCTGCCACCGAACCAACCAATCAATCGCTCGCCCACCGCCAGACATTCAAGGTGTGTGATACGGCCCGATAAACGTGTATATTTCTACCGAGGCTTCACTTGTGAAAGTGAAACTTGACTGTTTCACTGCTCAGCTCTTTCTTTTTTTTTTTTTTGCCATCTTTTTTTGCCGTTGCCTTGCAAGCATCATGTGGTACTTTATAAATGTGTTCACTTTTAGCTTACCACTCAGCTACATGTACCTTTTTATCTTCTTGTTTTCATTACACTCCGCACTCACATAACGAGAACTTTTCATGTACTTGATAACGGCAATAGATCCGTAATTCTTGGCCACTCGGTTCCGCTTGTATCGAGTAAGCGCTACCGCCATTGAGCTCAACACTATCATCGTCATCGGCGTAGACACCCACCGCCCCTCGTGTGTTCCCCGCTCCGCGCTGTGGAAGACGACGTTTCTTTTGCCGCTATCGTGGCGTGTACATGGTTTTCTGCAAGGACTCGCTGCTGTGTCCAGTGACCCGTCCGGGATGAGACGCAGCGCGACCTCTGTCCTCTTGTTCGCTGCGCTGGCCGGTACGTCATTGCTATGGCCAACCACTGGAAATGAACGTCACCATCCTAGCCTTTCCGAAACGTTTTCGAGCTTAGCGGTGCTTTGCAGGGTTTAAAGCTGAGCGCGTTTTGGCTTGGACAAGCGCGAGCGCTTAAGATGGTCGAAAGCGTCGATCCAGTTACAGAACAGTTGGCATATTGGCTCCGAACTGAACTTAACGTTGTCTATAGGAACGCAAGGGCAGTAGTGGTTCGGTGCTGTGATCGAAACTTGGTGGATGAAAACTTGAAAGTAGCTGAACTGGGGCGGAAAATGACATTGATGAATTAGTTATCTGCCAAATATTTCGATATAGGGATATGATGATGTGGTTTAGGCTATACAAAGGGGTGGTAAAAAGTGACGACGGGCAATTAATCATATGCATAGAATGCTGTGAACAGGCGAGAAAGTGAGACGAAGTGATTCTTAAACGAACAGTTTAATGACCTTTTTCTCAAAGCCGTTCAGAAAATTTTGAGGCAGTTAGTCAGATATTGCGCGGATAGCATCCTGGAAGCGGCCGTTGCCCCAGTTTTAATCTTGCACAACGTGCATTCTAAAGCTCTAACGCTGTCGAGCTTCTGACTGGCAGCTTGCATGCTTTTTCTCTATACGAACACGACACTCGCTGTGCGGGTCACGTGCCCAAAATTAAGCATGGAAGCATGGTGCTTGCACGAAAAGGTCTCCATCGTTCGAAAAATGGTTTCATGGACCATTATGTCGTCTTCGAAACTGCGAAGCAGCGAGGTATGCCGACGTGTGTGCACGTTGAAGCACCAAAAGGCTTCCTTCAAAGTGCACACAGAAGTGACAACTACACGTAATATAGTGCCGTGCCGTTCACACAAGGTTCGCTATATGATGTTTGAGGGGTTCTAATGTTGCGAACGAAAGAACAGGTGAGAGAAGAAGACCATGAAATTTAAATATTAAACACATATGATAGCCTCGAATCTTTATTTTATAACCTATAAGCTTTAAACGCGGCTCGTAATTTCAACAACTCCAGAATGGCGACTTTGATACTGTGCCGCAGGTTAGGACAGTGGGGCTTAGTTTTTCCTTGTCCATCTTTGTAGTGTAGTAACGGTAAGTCGCTTGCCCAGCAAAGCATTTCATTCTTGTCACAACTTCATTTTTTTTTTCTCTTTGCAAGTCGAGGCTGTAATAGGCGATCTGCCCCCAACAATCATTGACGATGTCACTCGCACAAGTCTCCGTTCTACATGTTCTCGAAACCCGAAGAAAGCCGTCCGTCCTGCGTCTTCGGATCGGTGAGTGAAGAGTGTCACGACGATTTTGTCGGTGTGACGTGACGAAGTGGTGACGTCATTACAGGAGTTCGTGAAATGTATCCCTAGGTGACATGTTTGAAAACTAGACAGTGGCATACTGTAATTAAATTACCTTTTGCTGTAATGCACAATGTAATAAATTACTTTTGGGGGCTGAAATCTAGACTAGTACAGAACCTCAGGGGAAGATGGAGCATTGAACTGACGAAGAGGTGGTTGAGAACGATGGAGAACAGGGAATATCGCTGGTAGCTAACGTTTCGACAAGTGGGAGGCCCTGACGAATACAAGTCCACCTGTCGAAACGTTGGTCCTAACGACATTCCCAGTTCTTCGGCGTTTGGGGAGCTGATAATTTAGTAACGTAATGACTTACTTCGAGTGAGTAAGTTATAACTCTCTACCTTGCGAATTACTTTTGACTAGAATATAGCATGTCCGCTTCCGGTACAGCATTAAAAAAAATCCAATAAGGACATAAAAAGAATAGTCAAGGTAAGCTGAGTGCCAAACGTCAACTGGGAGAACAAGGCAGGCTCACAGAAAATCCGCGTATATGCGTGCTGCATATGTGTACGTGCCGTAAGCAAAGTGTATACGTATGAGTTAGTGCATGAATCAGCTTTCCACTACCTTTTTGAAAAGTAATAGTAGTGTAATGTCATTGCATTCTGCCATATGTAATTTGTAATGAAATTTAATCAGGCTTAGGATTTCTAAAATGTAATTACTAATTTAATTAACTTTAAAAGTAATTTTCCCGTCGCTGTCGAAAACACTGATGTCATAATTAAAGCGAGAGTACGCTAAATATAGCTGTTCATATTTACAGCAAAATAATTATTTAATTGCTTGAAAAGTGTGAAATTAATTTTAGTAAGTGTTTAAGCACTTATTGAAGGTGACGGCGATGTAGCTTCTGAGCACGCACTACAACCAAATTTGAGAGATTAGTATTTAAAATAATAGTTTCGGATCACTGTGGTATGGCATTTCGGACACCTCTTAGCAAGAAACGGACGAATCTCGATGAAGGACGATGAATTCTATCTTCTATAACTAATCAATGTCACTCAATTAACTCTTCACAAAAGTTGCCCTAGCGTGTTCGTAGTTCCGGAAGTTATATGACTAAGGTGTTATGGGTACAACGGTAGTATCACCGATGACGCAGCATAGTCGACGACCGCAGATATAAGCACGTGCAAGGGTAGGTTAAGGTGAAGATTACATGACAAAACCGTACGCTTCGCTTCTTTTCTGAATGTTCAGGACTCTAAAATGTTCGGAAACATGCTAATATATGCTTTTTTTTGTGCGCTAATTTTCCTCTCTTTTCCCAAGAATCACTCTGCGTCACCACTGAGGGTGAACACAACGGGTCGACTTGCGCAACTTCGCCATCTCCTGAGCAAGGAGAACTTTCAAGGATACATCGTACCGTCCGAGGATGCTCACAAGGTGAGAGATCCCTTGCCGTTCCAGGAATGTAGTCGAATTTTTATATGGATGAGTTTAAAGGTAGCCCCGCACATATGTAATTCTGACACTCCGTCAACCACGCAACCTTGCTTTAAGAAACTGATTTTGTTACGAGTTGTCAATGCACCTCCTGCTTCTCCCAAAGCATCTCATCATAGGATATAACTTTGAACGACAGATCGTTGAGCCATTCATTCGCAATGAAAGAAAATGACGTGCACAAACATGGGCATAAAGAGGGAGAACCACACAACACACACGGCGACCATCAAAGGTGCGCACTGGGGCGAAAAAAAGAAAGAACAAAATGACGCGCATGCGCAGGAATGGCACGCGTTCCCAGGTAATGCGGTTGTAAATGCACATCAAAATTGGAAGAATGTGCTGTTTTATACAAATGAATATTGTTGTTGAGGCTTCGTATATCGGCAGTAGCGAAAACGCGTGCGTTGAGGCTTCGTATATTGGCAGTAGCGGGAGTGCGTGCTTGAGCCAGCCTTCGTTTAACTTGCATCAAGAAGTTATTAAACACCCAAATTGCTAAATATGATGTAGGGCCGCACGTGTGCATGATTGACCAGTGGCGCGTCATTGCTGAGCCTGGGCAGATCAGTTCTGTGATTATACTTTTTCGTTACAGCTGAGAGTTCATGTTTGCATCGCCTGTATAGCTCACTTGTGTCGCGCCTACACGGCTCATTTTCTGTTGTGATAAAAATAGCAACGCGTATTTGATGTAACACCCGTTCGCAGGTCATGTAAAGTCGATGCTACTGGAAGGGAAAATTAGCATCAGTCTGTTTGTAGCGCGAAGCTACGAGGAAATCCATGCGGGTTTCTCAGAAATGAAAGCTTCTTGTTTTGGTGAAAAGTTTGTCCTTGGCTCGGGGTTCGAACATGGGACCAACGCCTATCAGGGTCGGTCGCTCTACCAGGAAATGCTAGCAAATGGCAGCGCGAGCGTGAATTGATACTTCGCGTTTGTATTGTCCACTCCACTTACCTTCCGTCCGTGTCTTACAAGCCGTTTCTTTGCATTATGTGGGCAGTGAAATAATGTCACGCCGGTTTATCGCGCTGGTCGTGCAAATAACGCCCAATATTTTATATCTCCGTTTAGAGTGAATTCGTTCCCCCGCATTACAAGAGGAGAGAGTACCTCACTGGCTTCTCGGGGGACACAGGTGAGTTTCGTGCTACTGCGCGCTGAAGGCTTTGTAAAAGCGAAGCTTTACACAATCACAGCACTCACTTCCAAGGATTCGATCTTACCAGAGTGAATTTCACCATTGCACACGGCATACGTATACGGATAGTAAGTTGCTGGGGACGCAAGTTAAACATCTATACTTTCACGAATAATGATTGCTCGCTGCCCAACGTTTGGTCATTATTCGTCAGTAAATCCTGCATCGGTCAAAGTTCGCCGATATTTTCGCAAACCGCCGTTATGCTAATTTTATATACAGTCGAAGACACAGGCTGAATGTAAGATGGATGCCTTAAGCAATGGGAAGTCTTTCAAAAACGCAAAAGTGTAATTCTTGCAGAAACCTTGGCTGGAGTCGCATTCGTTGTCGAACGATTTCTAATCTACGTACTTAAACGCCTTCATAAGGAAAAGTGCTCAGAACCTTCAATATACGGAACCTCCTTTATACAGGTCGTTTCCTTGTAAAGGCCATAACGCTAACGGTGTAGTTTGGATGGAAAGAATGTTTCCTTATGGTAGTCATTTCATTGCAGAGGCGTTAGACTGCATATTTGCCTCGTTCACCCAACTCTGCGGAAACTTGTGTGAAGAACCTTACGGATTTCAAAAAACATCGATCAGATAGAGAAAATCTGCACGTCTGGCAAGTCAAATCCTGTTTATATGCGGGCACATAGAAATCCATAAGTCAGACAAGACGGATGGGGCGTTAACCTACCTCAAAACAAAAAAAAAAGAAAGAAAGAAAAAGAAGCTAAACGTCGGAGGACTCTTGGGCTTCGCCTTAATGAGTGGACACTTCATTGGGCCTCGTTCGCATCGATTCCCCGTAGCCGAATTATGTTCCCTGGTACCTTCGAGTTACATTCCGAGCTGTCATGTGTGTAGGTGTTAGTTAAATCGTAATTTACGATTTTGGCCTTTGCTTTGAGAAACTGAATTTTGTTCACTAACTCACATCTGTCATGTCGGAGGGGTTGCGTGGTCGGGTTCTTCGGTAAACACGGCGGTAGCTCGAGGTGATTATTTCCGCCGTGGACGCCGACGCCGACGCTGGACTTTAGGTGACATAACGTGCTTAACACTGTCGCGTTAAAAGCAGAAGGGCTTTATTTCATTGTCACTGCGCCAACGTGACCCCTCTGTATCGACTCACCTCACCACCAGGTACCGCTGTGGTTCTGATGGACTTCGCCGCCTTGTGGGTGGAGAGTCGATACATGCTGCAGGCCGAGGAAGAGCTGGACTGCAACTGGGTGCTGATGAACGGCGGTCAGCCGGACGTGCCAGTCATCGAGGAGTGGCTCAAGAGCAACCTGCGCGGAAGCTCGCGAGTTGGCGTCGACTCGCGCATCGTACCTTTCCAGGAGGCAAGTTGGCCGTGCCAATGAAATCTTAGTTGACATTTTTTTCTTTCTTACCAAGTAATGGCTGGTGTATATGCATAAAAACTGGAGCTGGTAACAGTAGAGAAGGTGCTAAATATATCTTAGTGACGGACATCATTGCTTGCCTTCAGAAAGATACATTCCACGTGAAATATTAGTCAGCAAACGTGCTGTAGCCCACGGTGATGTTCAGCGCTAGCGAATCTGATCGCAAGTAGCACTTAACGAAATAAATGCGAACGCAGCCGCAGTAATCTGCAAGCGCTTGTTGTAATAAGCACACGAGATATATAGTAAACCTGAATCAAGCTTTTAATATTGGGTCTCTAAGTGTATGTTCGCAACAGTAAACCTAAACATGGTGGATGTGCACTTGATAAGCTAGGCTCTCGCAACGAAGACGTGATGTCATGCGAACGGCAAAACGAGACACATGTTACGTTTTCGAAAGTGCATATCACCGCTTTAGGGAAACCTATTTGCTTGGGTGTTGAAGCAACGTTAACTTTAGAGTATTTGATGATCGACGCAGTACCGCAAGATGGAAGAGAACCTCCACCCCTTCGGCATTGAGCTGGTCGGCGAGCCACGCCATCTAGTGGACGAGATATGGACGCCAATGGAGGGCAGGCCCTACGAGTCCAACAGCAGCATTGTTGTACACAGTGTGGAGTTTGCCGGTGAGTATTTCACGGAAACAATGCTGCGTTCATTGCGACTGTTACTCTCCTGCGCGTCTTATTATTTTTTCTTTCAGCCATAGATCTTCATTCAATGTTTACTTGAATTAGGAAAAACAGAAAATAGCTCTCATCTCACCCTGCGAACGTGAATGTCCAGCGAAGCTGTATAAAACACCACACATGCTGATTATGCGGTTTGCGCTTCAAACGAGGGCTTCGAATGACGTCAAACGGCCTCTTCTAGAGCAGCTGCAGCCTAATCTTTACCGGGACGCGTATGAGGGTGTTCTCACTGCTCACAGGCTCTTTATCATCCATCATGTGGTTTTGATGCTTGTTTTGTGGTTTTCTTTATTTTTGGGATCTTTCTTTTCGGTTATACGGTAGTGGCACAAGGTTTCTTAGTGAGATCCTGGTCTAATCGTGTAAGCTGCGAATATACGTATATTCTTTCAACCCACAATGCCAGTTTCCGCAAATAACACACGAGCTTTCACCGAAAACTCTCGTTTGCATTGAATTATTATTCGTGAGTACTGAGCCCTATGCTGTATGCCTGATTGCACAGAAAGGTATGCCGTTGGCCTTCACCTGGCGACCTGGCGTTTTATGTTTACGCCACAAAATTTTCCGACCACCGCGACGTGTACAGCCTCACTGTATATATATATATATATATAATATATATATATATATATATATATATATATATATATAATATATATATATATAACGAGGAGTGAGAGAAAAAAAGAAAAAGCATAATGTTCAGCGAAAGTAACACGCTTAATAGTGTGGAGTGATTGCCCTTACGGCCGATTACAATTTACAGGCGTCATAAGTGAATCATCAACATTTCTTCACAGATTACAATACCGGGAATGTCTCCTTCTTGTTTCTTCAATTCTTTTTTTTTTGCCTTTAAATTTTCAGGTGAGAGCTGGCAAGACAAGGTTCGCAAGTTGCGCGAATTCCTGAAGAAATCTGGCATTGACGCCATTCTGATAACGGACCTCGGAGAAATCGCATGTAAGAAGGAATTAAATCAAGTTGTAGTATAGATAGTTCATTTCTTTTTCAATATCGTAAGAGTCCGAAAAACTTCTGTGTCGCATTGTCAATCCGCAGGGCTGTACAACATGCGTGGCAATGACGTGCCGTTCACTCCCGTCTTCGAGGCCTTCGTTTTTCTGTCGCAAGAAGAACAAAGGTAAGCGCTACACTGACGAACTGGGTGTGCGGTTGAAATCGAAAGAGTGACTGTCTGCTTCGTTTTTCTTTCTCTTTTTTTTTTTGCTTCAGGTTGTACGTCAGCGCGCGAAAATTGACGTCCGAGGTCAGAAATTACCTCATCATGGAAGACTGCAACAACTGGGCCTGTGTCCAGGTAGGCTAACTGAAATAAATCAAACAACCGTTCTATCGGTGAACACTCCGTTGGTTTGATCGGTAGAGCGATAAATATTCATTGTCGTCCATCAGGACCTTTACCGGTCGGCCATATGGACCATATTGCCGACCATATGGTCCATATGGTCCATATATTGGATGGACCATATGGAGACTGACCGATAAGTGGCCTGATTGCCCATATAGCGTACATGGTCCATATAATAAGTATGGACCATGTGCTGTGTAGTCTGCGTACTGTGTATGGGCCATATGGTCTGTATATGGTGGTGGAGACGTAGCCATTTAATTTCTGGTTGATCAGTCACTGAGAAATGTATCTTTTTTTCTTTCAGTGGAGAGACTACAAACTTGTGTACAATGAAATGAACATCAATGGGAATGCCGTGAACAGGCTGCTGGTCTCGCCGTTCTGCAGTTATGCAATTTGCGGCCATATCGACATAGTAAGTTCTCTCTATTATTCTACAGTCACGATCAAAGTGTCCCCTTTGGTGGTGTATATTACAAGTACGATTGGAATGCCACATTTATAAAGATATACGCGATTGAAACGTGCACTTCGGTCGCGTGTTTTGCCTGCAGGACAAACTGGTTGTCAGTGAGGCCCCAATAAAAATGATGATGACAGTGAAGAACAACATCGAACTGCGAGGACTGCGAAATGCTCACGTAAGTTGGACCGTTCGAATTTATTTTGCAATGAATCGCACCAAATCGTGACCAATGGGAACGCCCTCACTTCTGACGGCATTCCTGTGAGGAACAGCAGTCGCAATAGATACTTCACCTATAACGCAAAAAGGATCACGAATATGTAGTGCGTAGGGTATAAAAACAATAGAAATTAGTTAACGCGTCAAAGGCACTTTCTCAATGTAGCCTTTTCTTCTGTTTCTGCAGTTGAAAGACTCGATCGTGTTTGTCACCTTGCTGGCACACATGGAGAAGGACTACTTGTCTAAAAAGCCGTGGACAGAAGCTAGGGTCATCTACGAGCTGGAAAGGTTGAGAAGGTACGCAGCCTCTGAGAGACGGCCAGCCGGGCCTCGGTCTTTGCGTTTGTCTCTCACGTAACCTGTGTGGTCGTAAAGTAGTCGACTTGGTTGCCAGCTTGAAGCACTAACCATGACGAGTGGCGCGGCCCGAATTGTTTTCCGAGACGGAAAGGAAAGGAAGGTGTTAGGGGCCTTACATGCTGCCGGTAAAAAAAAGAAAGGGGACCTGTGCTCGGGCAATCTCTCAGAAATTTTTCTGCTTTCATAAAAATGAAGGGCTATTTCATTCAGTGTAATGCGGACACAAAAACACGAGAGCACGCAGGACTCCGAAGAATTATCTTGTACATAACATTTATGTTTTAAAAGCAACAACAAAAAAGCATATACGAAAAAAAAATCCTGCAGATCCTGCAGGCTTTGTGGGAATCGGTGTCTTGCGAAGTAGACAGCGATGAAATTGTTGACGACGAATTGTTTGACATAAGGCCAATTCTTACGCGTAGGATTAAGGTCTGCCTGCAAAGAGCATGAATGAGTGTATGCTTAACGTGGGCTAACCAGGAACATCGACAGCACAATGGCGACCTGTCCTCCGCGGTGGTGTAGTGGTTATGGTACTCGGCTGCCACCCAAAAAAAACGCGCGTTCAATCCAGTCCGCGGCGGTCGCATTTTTGATGGAGGCGAAAATGTCAGAACTGGTTTTGGGACGTAAAACCCCAGAAAACAGCAACAAAATGCCGGAATACCGTGTAGTGTGCGTTCTCAGTGCACGTTAAAGAACCCCAGGTGGTCTAAATTTCCGGAGACCTCCACTACGGCCTTTCTCTCCTTTCTACCTTCTCTTTCAGTCCATTTCCCCTACCCCGACGGGCGCTTGGCCGTGTTCCCAACACGAGTTGCAGAAATTAGCGTCCTTTCCTTAACCGAACCACAATCAATCATCAATGGCGTCAATAGATCATGGTACGACGTAACGTTAGTACTCATGTCAGTACACAGCACAGACCTTTCTTTTGTGGAGGTAAAATGCACGCTATACGGTGCGCTTATGTGCCTATCATAAGCGTTGTTTGTTGAAGTATTCTTACGGCATTGCGCAGAGTCGGACAAAAGCATGCGGAGTGATAGCGAAACATACGTATTGTTTATTACATTGCTGTGATAACGCTTAACACACATTAGAAGCTCAATTAACCGTGCACAAGCACCGTGTATATGTACTGTGTGGGAGGAACCCCGTAGCCTACCGGCAACGTGCTTGCTTGGCACTTCGGGGACCCAGGTTTGATGTCCCCCTACTGCTCGGTAGGTTGCGTGTGTGCCTGTGTGCTTCTTATGTTTACACTTCAATCGCAAGCTATACGACAAATGGTGTGCCTTTCTTACTTTAAAATCTGACCTAATGTCAGATGTCCATTTTAGTTGGCCCGAGACTGACATGGGCTAATTCAAACGCCTGTGGCGCATACCCGCTACCGCAGGCAGAACACTGCGGATATGAATCACACGTGATTGCAGTATCGTTAATCGTGACGTACATGGCGAGTGCATCATGTTAGTGGTGTAAAGATCAGTCATCCATATACGCCATACATTTGTACCCTATACAATGCAAATGTTTGGGTATCTCAGGAGAACGAGACGACCAGGAGAACGCCGAGACGTAGGCAGATAGATAGATAGATAGATAGATAGATAGATAGATAGATAGATAGATAGATAGATAGATAGATAGATAGATAGATAGATAGATAGATAGATAGATAGATAGATAGATAGATAGATACGGTTAAGGTTGCTCAAGTTCGCGAAGTGCTCCAAATTTAAAAGAACCTGATGTAACCGAACATGCTTGAGTAATTACTGAGGCACAAAAGTAAGGGCCATTGTGGGGAATTCAGTGTGGAACTGCCGGCCGAGAAAATATAGCCCTGCTACCTACTGAACTGTGCTCGCGGAAATAGATGAAGCTTTTGTGAGTTCCTCTAGAACAGGTGTCTCATGCTTGTCTCATGTTGCGGGTCGCGACAGAGCCAGGAGAGCGAAGAAGGTAGAAGCAAAGGCCAGAGAAAGGGGGAGAAGTTAGAGGAAAATATCAGCTAACGTTGCCATTTGAAGGAAGGCCGTTTCCATATTTAATATATGGGTTTATTTCACCCTTGCGCTTTGTCCATGCCTGAGGTATGGTGGCATATGGTCTTCATGCATCATCGATTGTGCGTTTTTTGGCACGTCTGAGGGGGCTAGTGATGCGGCGCGCAAGTGCCGTTCACGTGGTACTTTGTCAAATCTCGCGCGCCTCATAAAAGCTAGAAACATTTTAAAGCATTGCACTTATGAAGGTACATTATTTGTACATGAATTGATATGTTTTACGAATTCAGCAGTAAATATATTGCGTTTAATACAACCGTTTAAAAGGTGGCTAAGTAATAGTTTTAATTAGTTAGCTGAGGTCATCCTAAGAAAGAGTCCGACTTGGGTCGCATCGCAGTGCATACCACTAACTTCGTTGGATCTCCGTGACGCGCACGATGAATTTATAAAGGGTGCAAGTGAGATGAACCACCCTGTAAATACCCTTCGTGGTGTTAGAGTATACGGTTCCTTTACGCTTACAGTTTCATAACCATCAGCCGTTGCGGAAGTTTGCGTCGTTGCGCGGTGTTCAGCAGTATAGCGCAATGTTGAGCTTCAATTTACGCATATTGAGAAACAACGTAGAAACGTGCACTTTCGCTGCTTGTATCCCCGATCGAAAGCCCTTGACACGTCGCTCGTCGAGGCGTGCCACAGAGTCGCCATCTATGCAGAAAAATATGAACAAAAAGCGCTCTTCGAGACCGCCTTTCTTTTCTTTTTTTTTTCTTTTTTCACGGTTGCAAAACACGGACAAGGACGCCATTTATTTAGCCCGTTGCCCTCACTTCCGAAATCCGCGCACAGCATCATTCGTTCGGTGCGTTGTGGATTATATGTGAACTTCACTCACAAGCATTCAAGTGCCTGCAATTGCACAATTTTAAGACATTCTCAGAAAAATGCATACGTACTGCGCAAACGCTGAATGCTTTAGGAAATGGCGATCTTGTTTGGAAACTACCATGGGTGCCCGTTAAAAGAAGGAGCCGGATTTTGTTCGGGGCATCCCGCTATGGCGTATGTATAGCTCGTATAATGTATCGTAATGTTTCTTATCGCACGCCAAGACGATTCGACGGCGAAGCGATTCCGCGTTGCCACAAGGATTATAATTTATGACTCAATTTCGCTTTAATTTACCCCTGAATTCCTTCGAGATCGCGCGAATGTAATTTGGCGAAAGTCTGTGAATTAAGGATATCATTCAGGCACCTGTGTGGTCATACCCGCGTATCCTTGCGGCTCAGGAACGCATGTATGCGTCACACATGATTTCATTATCGTTAATCGTGGCGCAAATAACGAGGGTGTCACGTCGTTGACGTCATGTTACCACTACCACTAATGTTACCACTACCACTCATGTTAATCGAACATTCATTCCAAGTGCAGCGAGACGCTAGATTTAATTTTTGGTACCGTACGCGTTGTCAGTGGCTGACGGCCGCAATACGCGTCTCATGAGGCACGTGGATTTGAATGAATGAATGAATGAATGAATGAATGAATGAATGAATGAATGAATGAATGAATGAATGAGGCCTTATTTCTACTGAATAGCTGTACAGTGGAGGAGGGGGAGAAACAGTCGTAGAAAAGAGGCTTGAAAAACCTCAACCCCCTTACAAGACGCGGGACAGGTCAGCAAAGCATACAACAGAAAGAAAAAAAAAACACAAATAAAGTCATAACTATTGCGCAGCAGGTCAGCACACTCACATAGATGCCACTGACACGTGTACATTAACAGATGCATAAGCGTTGTTGTGAGAAATTGTCAGCAAGAAACTTTAGCCTTGATAAAGCGTTTTCGCAGCGAAGGTGTCTGTAACTATTGCCTAAACTCCGCCCAGCGTTGTGCGTGCATTTTCGCAGAAAGCAGTGCGCTTGGCCCACTCTTGTCCACAGCCCACTACTGCGTGATGGGGGATTATGCGAAGTTGGCATTTAAAATAAATGCAGTGATAAATCCAAGCCGGACGTAAACGTAACCACCTGTGCGGAGTGCGTGTACGATGAAATTTATTTATTTATTTATTTATTTATTTATTTATTTATTTATTTATTTATTGCCGTGCGGCGTAGCCACCAGCAGCACTACCGGGGCGAGAGCTTCAGTACCGTCGCGGCGGTGGGTCCTAACGCCGCAGCTCCGAGCCACCACGCCCGCAACGGATCGGGTGGCTACATCAGCAACACCAGCCTGGTCCTCATCGACTCCGGAGCGCAGTACCTGTAAGCATGGCCATTGTGTCGCGTTGAGGCACTTATATAAAAATTGCGCATTTTTGTTTCGTATACGACGTCACACGTTCTTTTTAACACGAAAGTGTTTTATGCCGGGGTCCACCAAGAAATCAGTGACGTACTTCCTGTAACGAAAGTGGATCTTCGAGAAAATGAACTTGCATTCACACTGAAAAAGTTCCAAATAGGCGGACTCGAACCCACCTTCAACCCGGGATTTGACAAAAGGAGCTGGATGCTCTACCGATACACCAGCGTAACATCAGGCAATTCAGGGAACAACAGGCTGGCCTTATATCTTCGCTGTAACCTTTAGAAGTTACATTTAATTGTCGTCTGGTTAAAGCAAAGGTGTTTAATACAATGAACTATGGTGTTTAACAAGCAAAATTACTCTTCAAATAACATCGCTTCCCTTATATTGCACTCTCGTGCACAACCGTCGAGAATCCATATGTCGTGTCGAGGTGCCGCTGATGTCTAGATTTAACGTGTTCACATGTTCACAGAACCCAAGCCATCTTCCGCCCCTAGATTACCCAGATTGCCGTTTATGCATTCCACAACTTCGCGAAGACAGGTTTCACTTTCGTATTATACAGATTCGTATGACAGAGGGATCAACTATAGTTTTTTTTTAATAATACCATACTGCTTACGCACAGTTCTACGTGAAACTATATATGAGAACAAACTCTCTCATTTCTGTCACGGTGGGTACAACTGTACAAAAACAAAATTAACATGAAAATGCTGTCTGAGGTAAACATAATTTAAATGTATTAGTACATAATTTTGACAATTTCGCGATCGGCAGATACTTAACTGAAGCTTTCTACAGCGTGTGAGTGTTCTCGTAGGAGGCAAAATAAAGGCAGAATACGCTGCTCCCTAGCTCAATGTGATATAATAAGTTTTAAGAACTGCTTCCTGGTATTTTGACATTGTGTCGGCAGCAGTTGTCAGCCTTGCGGCGTTCACATTCTGTGTTTTTATAGTTCAGTTATTAACGTGTCCTTTTCATATAAAGGTACGGTTATTGAGAACATCTGATTTGGCGTGGTTTGAGTCATCACACAATTTACCAAATGTATATCTGAAGTATCCTTCTTTGCAAAATAATATTGCCAGTACCCGCTGTTAATAATGCGACAGCGCCACGCCACGGTGATCTAGTAGTGATGGCACTCGGCTGCAGATCCGAAGGTCGCGGGATCGAATCCCGGCAGCGGCGGCTGCATTTTGATTGAGGCGAAATGTTGAGGCCCGTGTGCTGTGCGATGTCAGTGCACGTTAAAGAACCCCAGGTGGTCGAAATTTCCGGAGCCCTCCACTATGGCGTCTCTCATAATCAGAACTGGTTTTGGGACGTTAAAGCCCACATATCAATCAATAATGCGACAGCGCATATTTGTTTTCTTTTATTAATTAAACAGTGGTTTCTTTACTCATTACGTATCGGAAAGGAAAAGAAAATTGCTCTTGACCACATTAAACTAAATACATTTTTCCATGTAAACGCTGCTGAGTCAGCGGAGATGGAAGGAACTCGTGCGGGAATGGCATGCATTGCAGAGAGGATGAGGAGAAAAACAAAGCTACTTACTTATATTAACAACAATACCACTATAGTGGCTTGTAATTGAGACTACTCTTACACAACGCAGCATAACCAAAATCTGACGTGTTCCGCTTTTCTTCTCGTTCCATTTTTTTTTTTTTTCAGTGATGGCACTACGGATATTGCAAGAACTATCCACTTTGGAACACCTTCTGATTTTGAAAAAGTAAGATCTTCAACAAAAAATGCATCTTTCACATTTAACCATTCTTTCCGGCCAACACCGCTACCTGGACATTCCAAAATTTCTGAAATACTTGTCTGTATATAGTGTAAGTATCGACAGTTAAGAGTAACTTGCTGTCCATGTCCAGTTAACGAAAGGCACAAGAGTATGCTGTCAGGCATTGCTTGGGCTAATACAGAATAACCAGTTCTCCTGTCGCAAAATCTGCCTTCCAGATTGATGGATTAATAACGTGGTAACAGTCTTAATGCGCGTCACCGAGATCAATCAATCAATCAATCAATCAATCAATCAATCAATCAATCAATCAATCAATCAATCAAAGTAATTTCTTTCTTACAAATTGCATTTTTGAAGTTGCTTTCATAGGGCAGAAAGCTGCGCTGTGCTGCCCTGGAACCGGGAAGGGGCATTACCTCCAATGTATTGCCGTTAGCATAGGACTGTAAAGGAACATAACGCACACGCATATTGTAAAGGATAACAAAAAGTTAGGTAATTGACAAAGTAATGGGATAATATCAGAATAGTCACCTTTGATTTCGTTTGATTAGATTTGTAAGCGCAAATAGACGAGGAACAAAAAAGAAAAAGAAAGGAAAAGCTGCACAGACGGAAGCATCACCACCTTTGGTACCATATCGCTGCATGGTAAAGCGCACGAGATACCTTACATAATATACTGATCATAACTGCAATTATAAAATGCGTGAAAGAGAAACTATTTGCGCTAGCAATGGCGGTGCTAAGGGTATTCCTGTAATGAAATGAGTAGATTATGTGCAAAATATGCAAGAACACGTGAACAAACCTTGCATATACGTATAACGTAACGCATTTATAGCATGTTCGTAAAGCAGACAATCATGACCAAGCCATCTACAAAAAAAGAAAAAAAAAAAGAGGCACAGCAGAATGATGCAAAGAATGAAGTTCTTTCAAAATGCTATTGTTTCACAATTGTAAGTGCACACGACTCTTCTAATGAAGCTTCTTTTAATAAAGTGTTCCTTCGGACACTGGTCTGCACCTCACTTTATGCTATAAATGAAATCTCGCTCGCAAAACCGTAAATGCAGGAGGTCTACACAAGAGTGCTCATCGGCATGATTGACCTGTTCCTGACGATTTTTCCTGAAGGGACCAAAGGTTCGTTGTTGTCGATTCTCCGCGAGTGCGGTCTCTTGTGACCACTCAGCCGCTAATAATTTTGTTGCAACCTTGCAGACGGTGCCTTGGACGTAGTGGCCAGGCGGTCCCTGTGGCGCGTGGGCCTCGACTTTCTGCATGGTGTCAGCCACGGACTCGGTTCCTACATGCTGGCCCACGAACGTACGTCATGTATCTCTAATGGTTTAGCAGAGTTCTTGCTGTTGTCGCGGCTACCTGTAACGTCATCTCAAATTAAAACTGTAAAGACCACGTGAGCCTCGTGTTTGAGCTCACGATCTAACTGTTTTCTTGGGCAGTGTCTTTAAATGTACCGCAAGCAATGTCTGTTCGGAACTCGCTTCATCGCATATAGACTAGTGTTCTGATAAACTCAACGTTATCGCCTCACTTTTTTTTTGTCCGTATTCGTGTACATTGAACCGAAGATATTTTTGCCAGATGATGCAGTATAGCTCAAAACGAAATTTTTTCCAACTCTTTGTCGCTACTTGACCACAAAGTTTCTGCTTGATAGGTTCCTGCAGTGTTTCTGTCGCTTAGAATGAGAAGCTATAAAGTAAGAACGTGATTTGCAGCGAAGAAAGCTTACATGCTGCCATTTTTCTTCATTTGCACAGTACCAGCCTAACTAGCATACTAGATAGAGAAATACTTGCCACTCATACGCGGTACATGTGCGTTTAGTGGCTACGTGGCCTTTGTGGCAGAGTTTGGCTGTCCTTTACTGTGCCGCTAAATTGCGTACGCAGTGCAGACGCTGACGCACAGCGTTGTCTTTGTCATTTTCAGATCCTCCACTGATATCTCCGTTGAGCAAGGGATATCCCCTTCTTGCCGGAATGGTCCTCTCGAATGGTAAGTAATGTCGAGCGATCTTCCAGTAGCGCAGCTATGCAACACTCAAGTCTCGCGCAAAGGAAGGGTACAATATCAATGTTCTGTGCCGAAAATGTTAACTGTGAAAAATAGCAACAAGCGCTTTCCAATTCCTTTCAGTGGTTCCTTCGACACACCTCAGATATAATTAGCACAAAAAGAATAGTATGTACGCACTTCCTTACTTACCCAAACACCATTACAACGAACGCCTCTTCAGCAAAGTGAGCAGTATAACGAAGGGAGGGCTCACGCACCAGTCGCACTGAGAGCTTTGTGGCACGTGACCGTTACAGCGAAGTGGCTTATACAGCGAATAGATTTCAAGGTCCCGAGCACACCGTTATAAAGGCTTTTTGACGGTAGTACCGTTGCGCTGGAAACTAATCATCGTAAAGGTAGTGAGGACGGCGTAACGTTTTTCTTTGTTCTTTTTTAATGATGGGAAGCGAAATAATTAGCGGAATACTGAACCGATTTTCACCTGTATGGACATCGTGAAACCAATAGCAGTGTGGTAAATTAACCTCTGCTAATTCCAATGTGGATTGCTTCGCGTAAGCCAGCGAATTACACTTGCTGTTCCTGAGGTGTCATTGCAGAGGCAGACTTATATGAATTTACGCATCCCCTAGTGGCGCGTCGTATAGTCGCTGTTGCTTCTGCGCCAAAATACGCAGCCCAAATAGCATCTCTCAGGAATTATGTTTTGAAACGTAGACAGAAAAATCATAGCAGCAGTGCAGTTTTATGAACGAAGCTCTTGACGCGTGCCTACCGTCACTGAATATTTAGGTCTTCAGCGGACGTATGATTTACTTTTGTGATATTTACGTCGGTAGAGAGATCACGTTTTGATGTTTAGACATTTAACGACGAAATTTGAGCATGCAGGTAACAGATTAGCTGTTTATCTCTGATGGCACACGTGCGAGGACAATGAATAGGTGCGTGTAGCTGGAAATAAGAGCTCATTTGAAATACCTGTTTACAACTATAACAAAAAAAAAAAGGAACGAAAAAGAGCATTGCTTTCCTAGAGCTTGCAGTGTCCCATGGAAGAAATACTCTGACATCTCTGCGAACGAAACGGTCTTTGATCCTTTTATGCGGTTCGGTTCGGGTTGTTTGGATTGTTTGCTTCATAGCCATTTCCCTTTCAGAGCCTGGTTACTATGAAGAAGAGCGGCTTGGAATACGTCTGGAAACAACGATGCAGATTACACCGTTTAACACTACTGTAAGTCTGAGACCGCCTGTGGTGTTCACTTAACTGTTAAGGCTTGTTCCCCGCCCCCCCCCCCCCCTTTTTTTTTTTCTGTCTGAGCATGAGTTGCAACGAGTTCATTTGACAGCGTGTGAAAAATCATGTCTATTTTAAGCGCGCACAAAAGTTAAGAGAGCAGAATTTAACCCGAGTCAAGTTTCACATTATATGTTACCGCGTAAATGTTTATTGCAGACGCTGAACCATTTCAAATGCAGTAATAACGTTATGGTAGAATACGTTATAGCGCAGGGTTTCTTTTTTCCTCCGTAATTTTTGTAAGCACATTAAAATTGAATAGGTACAGAAATTAAGTACCATGGCAGGGTAAATTTACTAATAGATTCTCGGGTTTTTCTCGCGACGGCTTGTGCGTACTTTGTCATCGGCAAAGTACGCACAGTATTGACCACCTGCTTGGTACTTTTACATCGGCATACTAATGCAAACAATAGTTCTCCTTAGCGAACGAATGTTTGCGTTACTTTCACGAACGCTCTAGTATATGTTCACGTTCGAATGTGTGCGAACGAATGCAAAGAAATGTGTGTGTTCACAGACACACACACGTTCGAACGACGCTCACACTCAGACGTGTACCTCTCAGCTAACGAATGTGTGTCTTTCCCCAATCAAAGTTTACCAGGGATGTTACTGTAAACGAAATCAAGTAATGATATTAAAAAAAGCTTTCGTGGTATGGTTGGGAATCGAACCCGGGTCTTCAGGTTGCGAAACGAGTTCCCAATGCCACAGCGGCTCTTCGGCTATGGCTGACTAAATATGTGCCTCGTATATACCCGACTGAGCACGAGGCATCACGGCCATCTGAACAACTAAGGGTGATTTTGACTTTTACGCCTAAGCAGCCTTACCTGTTTTTGCCGGCTATCCACCGTTCAGTACGGAGTGCCTAGGCTGGTATTCGCTTCGCAGCAGAAAGCTGCTCTGACCAATTTGACGCCACATGTTAGGTGACGTGAGTTATCGCGACACGCTCTCGTATGCACCTCTATCACACTTCTATGTTCGAGCCGACTATGACGAATATAGCTGGTGATAGGTGATGCTGTATCGCTTTAACCGTTCTTGCGTAGTAGGGCGTAGTAGTAGTAGTAGTGCGTAATAGGGTGCCTTAGTGCAGCGCGCCAGCTCCCCTAGTGCGTAGCGCTTTAGGGGCTCGCTTTGTCGACCGTCGCCTCCTCCCGTCGCGTGATCACGCTTCCTGCCGATGCCCGCGACGCGCAACAGAGGGCGCCACCGCCTCCCCGATCACGCGAATTTCTACTCCCACGGCACTTCTTCCGGCGCACAACGGGAATCACTGAGTTGCCCGTGCTACGCACTTTCTCAGCTTTCCCAGTAGGCGAGTTGTTCCTTGTTTATAGAATTCGACCGCATCAGAATAGGTCTCTTCTTCCTTTAAGGCATCCCGTATCCCGATAAGTACAACGGCCACCGGCGCGCGACTGCCTTGCCGCATTCGAGAACAAAAGCCCAACCGAAAATCTCGTGCGAGCATCGAACCACACGAACCAATTAGTTTTCTTTTTCAATTATGAATAATTTACAACCCATGCACCTTTCTACCTAACTGCAAAAGACCCGTGTGCTTAGATATATAGTCTGCGTTAAAGATCCCCAAGTTTGCCAAAATCATTACTCCGGAGCCCTCCACTATACGGAGTGTGCCGCCTCATAATCATAGCTGGTCTCGACACGTAAATCCCCACCAATTATTTGGACCGAAGCTCACACGTATGTTGAAATGAGAAATGAGGTGAAACGACCTCGATCGGCCACCTTGCTTGTCAGGGACCGCACAATGACATGCCAAGCCAAATACTGACGACCTGCTCAAGCACTATCTCGCGATTGCCTTTCGTTCATATACTACATTGCTTTCCTTCTACGTTTATTTCGTCCGCATTTGCTGTCGCTGTGAAGTTCTGCCTTATACCGCCGGAATGGATTCTTCCAGGAAAACGTTAACATGCAAGACATGAAATCGAAGAAAACTATTCATTACAAGGTACAAATAATTTGATTGATTTCTGGGGTTTAACGTCCCGAATCCACCACACGATTACGAGATACGCAAGGTACAAATCATCGAACCGATTTTTGTGCTCATGATTTATAAGACACAGATGCCGTTAAGTACTTGCCCAGTTGTGCAGTCACCACGGGTGAGAGTCGAACTCGGCCTGACATCCTGTAGCCACTTATCAAGAATCACTGACCCATCGCTATATGTGGAATGCAGCGAGATGCGTGACGTGCAGTCGATACAAAGGCGAGGTATAAATGCCAGCCTTGGTTGACTCTGCGCTGTAGCTGGCGAAGGAGGTGTCAAGTCGCTGTCGTATAGTTCACGTGACAGCAGCGTTTGTTAATTTGTCACCTGTTCGAATGCCACAGCGACGGGAACAACTTCAAAACTCTCAGGCGGGTGGTTAGCAACAATAAGCATGGACCGAATGCATTACCGACTGACGATTGAAGAAAAAAGTCGGTCGTTGGCAAACACCGGAAGTCATATCTTGCGCATCGTGATTTCCAAATCGCTATAGCACCAGCGAGGCAATGTGTTATTAGGCTGCTCCTTTCTCTTCGTGACACAGCAGCATCAGTACCGCTATGGAGGCCGTGTTTCAACAGCAGCATCCGCGCTGCCGCTGCTCAGGTTTCACGGCACGGCGCAGCACAAGATCGTGCACCCCTTTCGTCTTAGCAACGCGTCATCAGAGGCCGTTTACTATCCGCCTCGCTCACGTGCTAACGAGGCTAACGATCCCATCAAACGCGCCGCGCGCGTGGACACGCCGCGGCATTGTTCGTAGCCGTATATGTGCATTAGACCTGGCCTAGCAGCCAACATCAAGTGCGCATGCGTGCTTATATATATATGTGTGTGTATGTGTGTTTGTGTATTTTCCCCCTTCCAGTACAGGTTCATGTCCCAGAAGTTTTGCAAGTTTGAACCCATCACGTTCGTGCCTTTCCAAGCGAGCCTGATCAAGTGGGAGCTGCTGAACAAGGCGCAGGTCAGTGGCATTCCTCCATCATGTGGAGAGATCAATCTAGCGCCGTTACTCCCCCTTTCCTTACACTACCTGTTCCTTTCTATTTTTCTTGCCCGCGCTTTCGGCAGAGTGTTTGTTTGTTTTAGTGTTTACGCGGGTCGGCACAGCTTCATTCGCGTCACGAGCGCGCAAGTTACGTGTACGGTATACGCACGTTCGGGCCCTATCACGCCGCCCATGCAGAAGGCTGGCCCAGGCACGACGAAGGCGTCCCCATTACATAGGGGCTGTGCTTGCCCGCCGCACATGAGTCGTGCCGACCGCATGGGTGTACGGGCGCTGGTCGTGCCCATGTGTACGCGGCTGTGGACGAGGTGGAACCGTTGCCCGTACACCGATGAGGAATGTGAAGCGACGGCCGATTTGGCAGCTCGCGGTTATTCCTATGGCGTGTTCTTCTGTATGGCCCAGTAATTGAGTTGCGTGTTACGATGATTATCAGCGTAGTGTATGAAGGTTCTGACTTGTTTTCCTTAGCGCTGGTATTCGTTACGGGCGTTCGTAACCTGTATACCACACACGCGTCCACTGAGACACTGATGAACAGATCACGAGAACTATACTTGAACGATCACGCACCGCCCGTTAATGCTTCGTTATTTATATGTGACCATATTGGAGGTACGTCTCCCGAAGGCATTAGTAATGTCTACATTGGCCAAGAGGCCCTGTTAACGCATTCGCTATATTTGTTGATTGCCATAGCGCATTCCTATTACCACTGTACTACTACGACTAATATTGAGTCCTGGTAGACGTTCCTGACACATCGCCAACTAAATCTACAGAATCGAAACTAAGCTGAATTGTACTCTTTTCACTGTGTTTACTTCGCGCCTATGTCCTTGCACGTCTTAGCATCCATCTTTGCATTCCCAGTTCGTTTAAACTTGCTTGCGGGTGGACAAGTTGCCGATGTTCGCATTATTTGCCTGGGCCGAAGACGTACATCGAACAGAGGGTACGACGCACACGCGGAATCTCGGGTCTCTTGATATTGCGTGTTTTCACGCCGTTAAAGAGATCTGTCTTGATTGAAATCGCCCACGTGGTTGGTGTTAACACCGTTGCCCCCGCAGCTGGACTGGCTGAACGACTACAACTCCCGCACGCTGGACGTGGTGGGAAGTGAGCTGAAGAGGATGAAGAAGCACGAAGCGCTGTCCTGGCTGCAGGCGCGAACATTCCGCGTCGAGATGAAGAACGGCTCAATGCCCGTGCTGCGCGTGGCTGGACACCAAGGACTGCTCACTCACGAGGGCCACGCCGGACACCGCCACGCCGGACATGGCGGCGGCCAAAGGCCAGTAGACGTGTATTTTGTAGACGATAGAGATATGCTTCGAAAGGACCGACTTTTGGGCAAGTTGGTCTCGTAAGGGCAAAGCGGTGTAAAAAAAAAAAAAAAACGCTGGAGTGGCAACGCCCGCTGAACCTTACCGCGACGGGTGAAGCCGCCGTTTGCCTATGGTCCAGCCCTAAAAGCTTGCCAGAGTGTCCAGAAACCAGTATCCTTTCAAGCGTTCTTGATCTGCTAAAGTAAACTCTAGACTAATTGTAATGTAAAAGCGCGTTGTTTTGTATCGATAAAGTGCCATTGACCGAGTATCAACGCCACGATAATGCACACAAATTTTCGCGATGGTCAAGTTTCACCCCAGCACCCGTAGCACAAAGAGGCACATCTAGCAGTGTCTGTCTAGCAAAGCTGACCGCTTTAAATGGGTTAAGAAGCGTGAGGAAAATGCTTTTTATTTTGTGCTGTTTGGATGCTGTTAATCGATGCCCTGAGTAAGATGGCAGCCGCCGGCTTCAACTTTAGCACAAAATCTCCACTCGAGAATTTTTTTTACGTTTAAACCTCCTTGTGAAAGGGTTTATTCTTGGATACGTTGTTAAACGATAGCAACTCCATGGCGCGCACGAGAAACACAGGTCGCACAACGGATACCACAAAGCACGTCGGTACGTGTGCGACTTATATGTTCTCTTGTGCGCTGAAAAAGCTAAATTTTTTGGAGGTAATCGTTATGCGAAAGGGAAAACTTGGCAAGAACGAAAAAGAGAGCGGACATCAGGAACAAAGACGGTTAGTGTTACCACCTGTTCATTAAAAGAAAAAAAAAAGAAAGAAAACACACCACGGACTTAATGGTCATCTTAGCGGATATCTCATGTCAATTCTTGCGAGAGCACCGACGGAATGCATACTACCACGACTTATACATAGCGCGTGTCAGATGCAACAATTCAAGGACTCAAGCTTGTTATGGCGCAGCACTGTTTGCGCACGTCCTTTATACAGACAGTGCAATGCTAAACTTTCCGAAGGGAACAAAAAATGAATTTGCAATGTTAACAATGGATCTTCTTACAAACGACACCCTTAAAGGAGTGCTGTTTCTCATTTGAAATGGCTATGGTTGAGCTGGTGAGCTTCGTAATTATGCACTAAATATGGACTAAATGTGTTTACATTTGAGCATTTCGAACTTCGTATGCGAGCCACATTACAAAGAGCGCAGTGTGTAAATGTACGCAGCACTTTCTTCTCACTGTACATATATTTGAATTTTAAAGTGGGGCACATCAGAAGTCAGCAACATGTCTAATGTTTAATGTCTCCTGTTTAATGTCTCCAACATGTTTAATGTCTCCTGCGTTTACTTTATCACACGTTGTTTACACTGAGATCCATCCTCACAACTGCGACGTGCCTTAACAAGAAAGTTTTCGTATCAAACCGAAACCACCGATGTGACTCTTTGTTCAATGAATCCGAAAAGGAACGAATGCGAAGTTTTTTGTCTAGCAGTTCACATATTTTGATCGGCAGCTTGTAAAGATGTGTCTGCGTTATCAAATTTTGTTCGCTTAGTATTACACATTCACGAGCCATTGTTTATCTAACGGGTGCGTACTCGTATCGAACCGAAACCACAGGTCGCCAGCATCTGCGTCGAAAGGTTGGGCATCTGCGTCCGACTCCTCCCAGCCGGGACGGCTGCTCCTCGCGGCGGCATCGATGGTGCTCAACCTCGCAGCGTTGCTGCGGTTGCTACCGTGAGTTAGCAGCGCGCGTGCAACGAGTTCTGCGTACCGGCAGTGGTGGTTCAACGAGATGCCGTGAGTGCTGGGAGCAACATGGACCGATGATGGACGACTTTTGTGCACAACAAACAGAAAGAAAGCACAGACATCAGTGCACATTCCTAACGTGAAGAGACCATTACCTCATTTACCTTTCTGTTCGACGTCGCTAGGTGCCATTGTTTTTTTTTTTTATTCTTCTTCTTCTTTTCATTGAAGTATGTTCAAGGTGCTTGTTTTTCTTTACCGGCTGTTTTTAGTGTAGTAAAGCTTGGAGGTGTCTTTGGTTGTAATTCGCCGTCTTTCTAGAAGAAGAAATGACAGGAAAAATGACACTTTAAGCGGGAAATGGGGGGGGGGGGGGGGTTGAAAAAGGCGATGACGACGCAAAAAAAAAAAAGAGTGATGAGACAGTCACTGTATCTCGATAAATGTCGCGCAGTGGCGCATTGCACGGAGGCAATAGATCCTGTAGCCTTAGAGCACAGATAGGATCTGCAGAGAACAAGAGTAACTGATAACTCCATCGAATTACTGTGTTGTGTTATCTGAGATTTGAAGCGTTGTCTCAAGCACACAAGATTTGAGTTTAAGAGAGCAATTATACAAAATGATTTTGCGTGTGCAATGATTTTACCAATGGTAATGTAACCGAAAGATACATCTGTGAGCTATAATGAAAATAATGCATTCATACTTTACCGTAGTGAATTTGCTTCCTTTAGTAGGGGAAACAAAATCGAGCAGTCGTATATATTATAAAAGAAAGGTAAAGCCCTTGCATTTCTTTCTGCCGGAAAAGGCTGTCGTTAGTTAGCGCTAAATTAGTTAATGAACGAGAACAAAACTACCGGCAGTGCATTTTTATGCACAAAAACGGCTGCCGCAAACGTGTGCTTAAACACCATGCACGTTCTGTTTTTTCCCCTCTCTGTAATTATTGCATCTGTGAAAGAAATCACTGTTCCCTATCGCATGCTGAGACGACTTGATGGCGAAGGCCATTCCGCAGCATCATTAAGATTATTGTGCGTGGGTTGCATTATTTATCTCAAATTTCATTTGGCAAAACGTAAATCTAATTTGACACAGGCTGTAAAGGTTAACATTCAATCGGCTCTGGTGCGCACCCGCAGATATCTGGCCGAAAAATGCGGGTTTGTATTGCGAGTACGTGATTGTATTACCGTTAATCGTAGCTTGAGTGGCCAGGCATGTCATGTTTGTTTATTAACTGCAGCCATTATACCAGCCGATAGCCCTAACTGTATCGTACATAACACATATACCTGCCTTAATTGCAGCAATGGGCGGGTCATTACCAACTGCAGCCAATATGCGAGCCAACAGACGTCCAGTACGTTACTGATGTCGTGGCCTATCGGTCATATCAATCACGCATTCGTACCCAGCCATGCCAGTTTCGGTATATACCAAGTGAACGAGACGTATGTTTATATTTTAAGAGGGGAGTTATTTTAATATGCGCCGTCATTTGTTATTCAGCTGCAGCATGTTCATCTATAGCCAGTGAACACACCTTTTAGCCTCGACTTTTTTCTCACTAAGAACTTCCTGAATGACTTCGTCTTCCCGCAAGATTTGCCATGTAACCATGTCGAAAGAGCACTAGCTTGTATTCTAAAGACATGTAGGTTAAGTATAGATACCGCTATAGAAGCGAGTGAAGCTCCACGTTTCGCTGATACTCGCATCGCGGTGATAAGACAAGTGTTTTGCAAACGACCGTGGCGTATTTTAGCGGAGAATTGTCCTTTTCTATACGGGTACAACGACAGAGCGTCATGTGACGCACGGTTTCAGCCTCACTCTTGCGTGGCTGACTCCTAAGGCTTCCAGAAAGACAGGGTCAACCTGCGCGAAGACGTTTGTAATACGTCAAACAGTACCCGCAATGCCATGTCTCGATGCACTCCGAGAACACCGACGGCAAGTCCTAGTACGACGCTGGCCGCCATTCTTAGCGCTGAAAAGCGAGTCATGCTCTTATTCTGGTTCTTAATTCCGGCCTTGATAGAGGACGTGGCAAAGGTAGCGATGAATTGCGTTAAGGAAAGCCGACGGCCCAAGCAGTTTAGAATGAAAAGGAAGAGAAAATTGAGTTCACCGTGAAAGACCGACAAAAGCGCGTCGAACATCCAATTAAAGTCTTTTTGTCGCTCGCTCCCTGCTAACTTTATATGGGAGGAAATTGAAAGCGTCCACATAAACGAACAGCGACAACGGGGTCACGGGGTGCTTTACAATGGAACTTGGCTCCTCCGCGGCTCATGCTTCGGCATCCATCTCCGTCACGACACTCTCTCGTCAAGATGACGTTGCCGATATGGCTCATGTAAAGCGTCGTTCGGGTCGCTGTTTGCCCGAAGCGAAGGGCCGCCCCAAAGAAAAGGGAGGCTTGCCGAGTATTCCCTATTCTTGGGCGCGTTGAAAGCTTTCCTAACGAAAGGCACTGACTGACTGCTCTCAGCCCATGCCTCGAAGACGGAAAGAAAAAAAAAAAGACAGCTTTTTCCATTGATAGATGACTCACCGTTAAACTCCGAGAGGTGAAAAATGTTTGCTGCGAAAGGTGCAGACAGCGGTTGAGTGAAGATGGGCTACAATTTCCAGCCTTTAAATTCGAAGCTTCGGGAGCTGAGATTTTTCTTGATATCTCCGGATCTTCAGGCAGCTGGAAACAACGTGAAACGCAGTTGTTCTGCGAGACATTCATGGGAGACATCGCGTGTCCACCACGACAGTCAGGAAGTGCGCCCATGAAAGGTATTGTATCCAACAATATATTGGTCATAACTTTGGTCGCAGTGAACCGAATGAATATGCACAGTGTTGTGTTTCGGTCTTCAGTGCACACATTGCATTGTCGAAGTCGTCGATTCAGTGGATGTTGAAGAACCCCGGGTGGTCGAAATTTCCGCAACCCTCCGCTACGGCATCTCTCATAATCTTATTGTGGTTTTGGGACGTTAAACTCCAGAAATCAATAAATCGTCCAAATGATCCGCAATGACAGCGTATCTTTTAAGACGTTCGTGTAAGTGCGCTGCTCAATAAAGCGAGTAGACCGACATATTAGAAGTTCGCGTTGCGCTGTCATAGCTGAAATGCGTCCCTCCCTTCATGTCCGATAAATAGCGAGAAATTTGATCGAGTTATCCGGTGTTTGAATTACGTGTGTTTGCTGCGCACAAGGAAATCTCCAAGTTCGTCAATGCAGCACGACGAAGACTTCGGGTTAACGTAACATTCAGTATGTCTAATGTCCCTCCCTATACATAAGGGGCGCGTTACGGCACGCACTAATTGTACCGCCGTCCATTAGTCCTATGATAACCACGCCCAAGCGTATTGTCTAACATCGCAGGCCTTGCGCCCGAACACTGTGTTCTTTGCGTTACAGGTGTACCTAAATAGTCGCGTCGTCAATGCTTAAAGCTGGGCTAATTGGACTGTAGACTTGTAATGCATTTCCAGCGTTAACAAATGAACGAAAAGGGAAGACAGACGACTGGACAGCAGACGACAGGGCAGTCGTCTGCCTTCACTTTCCTTTTTCTTTTTTTCTTTTTTGTTAGCGCTGGAAATGCATTAAAACTCTACATTTCAGCTAGCCCAGCTAACCGCTTTGAGTACTGCACTTTCTAGTACATTGGGGCCCTGTCCTACACCCAGCGTCCTGCCTATCTGCCGTCCTGTCGTTCCCTTTTCTTTCCGTTTTGTTAACGCTGGAAATGAATTACAAGTCGTCACTGCTTGTCAGCTTTTCACGGTGAAGTTGCGCGTGGATAACATCCGGGATCCCGTCGCGTCCGGACACGAAAAATCTAGTTCCCTCAGACCCATTGAGATGATGGTAGCCGTCTGTGCGGCGAACATTTGTGCAATAAATGGAGAGTTTCCAGGCCAGAAATGACCGTCCGCGCTCTGCAAGGGCACGCGCGCGTCGGGCCAATAAGAAGCAAGTGTAAAGCGATGAAGGACGACGCTAGTGTGACCAGCGCCACTGGGTTCATACGCTAGTGCATCCAGCGCCTTTGCTCGGCACAGGCGCGCTGCTTGGACTGTGCCGCGGTGTATAGTTCACTGGTTTGAACGTTGACCGGCATGTTCACATCCTGGCCTCCGCCATGTCACATCTGTGCCGTGTTCTCGGCTTCGCTAGTCCTTCACTTGCGCACTGTAGAATGGCTCACATAATAATAATAATAATAATAATAATAATAATAATAATAATAATAATAATAATAATAATAATAATAATAATAATATAATAATAATAATAATAATAATAATAATAATTTTAGCTGGAGCAATGTGTCCATGCGACGCAAAGTGCGTAAATCCAACATGCAGTGTTGTCCAAAGAAGTACTTCAGGTGCAGAAGAGTCAGCGGTTGTGCGGGATATGTTCAGCCTACCTGCACCTGTTTCGCACTTTTCAGTGACATACAACGTTGGAGTGATGATGATGGTGATATTGGCACCGACCAAGTGGTGCTGCCTTAGACTCGGGCGGGCATAAATGTGACTTCAGGACCCTCAATTTATTCTGGAACTTTGGATATCAGTTATAATGAATATAAGCGAAAGTGGCGTGTTCGGTTCGCATTGTTTTCGATCTTGCATTGAAGCCACATTTGTTTTAGCGTTGCTGGAGTTACCCCGTTTTGCTTACACAAAGCGGCGTGGTTTTGAGTTGGAGTACGGAGATCAAAAAATAAATTAATCATGTTGCGTGCGACGCACTTTAACGGTGCTTGTTTGTTCCAGCAAAGGGGTAAGTTAAATCAGCTTGCAGTTAACCTTACAGCAGACAAAAGAATAATCGTCGTTTTGCGTTAGAGCTATAGATATATAGCTATATATAGATATATACTCAGAAAAAACGAATATGGTAACATTTTCGGTCACGAAGTTGGAAGCACGATAAAAGACATTTAAAAGAGAGACAAGTGCCAACTATAGCAACTGTTTATTGCCGCCTGAAAATATTTACGCCTCAATATGTCACGCAAGTTCAGCTAACAACTAGCCGAAAATCAAGTTCTTCTACAGTATGACAAACTTTTGCATTTGCGGAGTCATCAGTGACCTACAGCAGTTATTCTGAGAGATGGTTGAATCAGCACCAATAAAGATGCGACAAAAACAAAAAAAAAGTGCGCATAGCGCAAACTCCGAACTTCAGGCGTTGAAGTTTCGCGTTTGCCCCTATACGTGTCCCGTATTTATTAGTACCGGTATAACCACGTTTCATAAAGTGAAACGAGGCCTTACTGAGCATAGGTACTGCCATAAAGCGAATCCAAGGCGCAGAATTACCTCCCAGAAGCGTAATTTAAGTATGCTGGAAGTGTATTAAGCTAAAACGTCAAAAAATAAGGACGAAAGAAAGAAAAGCACACGAAAGGACGCAAATGCATGTGGCGGTCACTGTCATCCTAAAAACCACGAACTTGGTTTTTACGAGGACGAATGGCGCCTGTAGACGCCAATATTAAATTTACACTAAGAACGTCTGATTTAGGTATCCCTGCCAAGCGCTGAACAAATACGATAGCCTGCAATCACACGCACCAAAATACGCGCGCTGCCATTGCCAACATTGCTCAGCTGTGCTTTAAGGGCGGCTTCTCGGCAGTATTCAAATGCTTTGCGGTTAGCCTACTGAGTTTGGTGAAGGAAGGCGTGATGGATACAGTCCTGAGCTGATGTTCGTACGCGTCAGATATGAGCTACTATGCCAGAACTTTTCGTAATAATACATGCAAGCTATTGCTTACCTGGTCAGTGGTCGACCATTGCATTTATAAGTGAAAGGGCTTGTGAATTTGATCATTGAATAAACGGAATGCTTAACACCGCAATTCTCGTGCCTTTAACATTCGTGATAATAACTGTTGGATTTTTAAGCGCCAAAGCTACTATATGATTATGAGGTACGCCATTGAAGGTTCCGAAAATTGTGACCCCATGGGGGTCTTTAACGTGCACTGCACAACGGACACTGCACAGGATTCACAGGACACTGCACAGGATAACGGACACTGCACAGGATTCTAGCATTTTCGCCTCCCTCAAAAAGTGCGTCCGCCGCGACCACGATTGAAACCGCGCCTATCAGACCAGAAGCTTAGTATTCTTAGAACACTACCTCTGGATTAGGGAACCCACCCATCCTTGCCATACTCTCCAAAGTAAAACGAAGTCGCTACTTCTTATCCGCTTTTCGGCACCTAACCGGATCCTTCTGGGCCTGATTGTTTCTCTTTCACGCCAACTTGGGTCGCTGTTTATGCAGATCTGAGGCTCTTGACATGTACCGCTCTTTAATGAACACCTCCGAAGCCAGTTTTTGCCATTGGATATGTGCACCTAAACATATAAAACACGTCACCAGTCCCCCATAAGACAGATTGCTTATTACATAATTGTCGTGAATTATCTCCAAAGGAAGAATGCACCGCCATATCCTACTTTGCTTCAAAGCTGCTCTAAATGAATAATGGATGTACAAAATGCCTGAAGCTCGTGTTCACTTAGCTACCTTAAACACACCTTTGCGAAAGGGTTGAGAAAAGCAGGATTGTGAGGAAATACCATGATGTGTTTCAAGAAGCTCTGTCTTCTCGCTCTACTTCTTTCTTATTTTATCATTACTTTATTTACTTCGGTTAGCGCTCATACGCTGTTTACTTACGCGATCTTTGGGCCTTTCCATCAGCCGGAGCACGCGCCCATGTTTTTCGAGGCTTCCGACGTCGGGGCGTGGCACTCAGCCGTTCCACGCAGTACACACACATTCGGTGAAACCAGTTCACAAGCCCGGGGCAGCGACTCTTCCAGCGTGGCACTGGCACGTTCGTCACGTTGCCAGCTAACTTCTCGCGTCGGTACAGGGGGGCATAATCACGCGTCACTGGCATCGCAAGAACAAAGCGTAAATAAAGAAAACGAAAAAGTGACTGACGCTCAGCAAAACGCTACGCCTCAGCCAGAACGACCCTTGCTGCTTGATTTTACGTTTTTTTTTTGTACGTTTTTAGCGGCGCCGGCGGTCCTGGGCGGAAACGCCAGTGTCTTTGCCATTGGAGCGTTTCGACACGAAGCGCGCGGTCCGCCCGCCGCCGCAGGCGGCGTGGCTGCTGGAAGGGGCGCCTTCCCGGCTCAAGACTTTGATGAATGCGTGCCCATCGGTCACCAAGCCTGTCAGGCGACGCAGCACGGGAGCCAAAGATTTCGGGCTCTCAATGGTCGCCCACCCCCGTCGGTGTCCGGAAGCTGGAGAAAGAAAAAAAATACACTTTTGCCCTTGTGTGTCGGTCGGACTCCGTGCGCGCGCTCCGTCTCTCGTTGTCCAGATAAGCAAACTCCTTGCTCCGATACTGCCCTTGTCTTCTTCCTCTTCTTCTTCTTAGTCGGCCTGTCCGTCTTCTTCCTTTTCTTTCCCTCGCTCCTCCCTGACAAGCTCTGTTCGTCAGGCGTGAAACAAGAAGCAAACAGGCCGAATCGGGAATCAAGGATTAAAGGATACCCCATAGAACCACCAACTTCCACACCCTCCTCCTCCACCTCCCGCCTTTCCTCTCTGTGTCCGCACCCTTGGTGCTGGCCGCACTGTCCCGTCGCTCTGCCCCCCGGCACCCATGACTCTCCCTTGCCGAGACATGTGCCCCTTCCCCCACGTACACATAGACACACATACGCAAAACGCATTCTTAGCCCCAACTTGGCTGCTCTTGTGGCCTCTTTGTTTGGCGAGGCTCTTTTTTTCTGCGTGGAATCCCATTTGGCGCACAATATAAACGCTGCGGAACGGAAGGAGTTCGTGGCGCACGCGGGATCGTGAAAAGAGATCAGTCGCGTTGGTCCCGGACAATGGCTCCTCGGTATCATCCCCTTGTGCGCCCGCCGGAAGAAAGGGCGAGAGAAAAGGGAGAAGTCTTGACGGTACTATCTGTTGCCTCTCTCCTATCCATCTCCGAGGTTTGAACAGTGATTTTTTTGCTATTAACCCAGCGAACTATGTTTTTTTTTTCTTCCTGGTGTTTTTCCAGAGTAAAAAAGAAGTAATGTCAGAGAAGTGTCATGGGACTGAAGATGCGGTGCTGACTAGCTGCGGGAGAGAGACAGGGAGAGAGAAAGAAAGAATCCTGGTAGGCCCGATTACCAAAACAGTGAGAGGAGACTCCTGATTCTGATAGTCCCGAAAAAAAAAAGAAAGAAAGGCGTGCGTATGTTTATTTTTGGGCTCTCTTTTAACGACGAAGATTGTTCCTCACCGATCTGATCTACGTCGACGGCTGTCATCTTGATCCTCCGTTACTCGCCTTTAGCACCACTCGCGAGGGTCGGCCGATTGATACCGGTGTTTGGTCGCCGACTGGCAGAGATTGATTGCAAAGAGTATAGCGAGGAGAAGCAAGAGACGAGTCGAACCATTACTAGGGGCCAAGCATACTTCGAGATCGTAGCCGTGCAGCGAGCCAATGGGTGCCCGTCTTAGGTCTCGGCGGTCTTACGCATCCCTCCTCGTCTTAAGGCACTTAACTATGTACAGGAGATGAAGAGTATTTGTAATAATAATTTCGCACCTTGTTATTCTAAATTAAGTCTACCTTGCTTAAATTGCATTGAATACTTCACCTTGCCTACGTTGCCTCTGGGTTTAGGCAAGATCCTAAATCCAGAATGCTGATAAATTCCCAATAATTTATTGAGTGTTATATTTCGGGAGGGATGTGCTGTATACAGCCTCTTCTGATGACTCGAACTTTCTGTTAATTCGGACCCCGTTGAATTATAAGCGAGCGCTTCTTGCATGAAAAAGTTTTATGATTTGTCATCCATGTTCACTTCGAGTAAACGTGCACAGGTTATGCTACAATGCGCTTTGGCGTGTCCGATGCGTTTCCGCATTGATTTCGCAGCGATGAAGTTTGGTCTCCAAGTCGTTCTATATGTCTAAACCATAGGACACTTTCGGGATCAGCGTGGCGTTGGTTTGTTTGACAAGGGCTTCCTGCTTCGATACTTCCGCAACGTCTCTTGGTCGTTCCTGAAGACTAGCGGTGGCTAGTTATGCAGGCATATGCACTGTCATTTGCGTGAGGCAAGCTACTCGAGGCATTTTTCAGGTACCAGGTTCACGTTTGCAGTGCGTGAGCTTGGTGCGACCATGTGCCATACATATCGCATGGTTACGGAACTTGCTTCATAGTCTTGCGACTATACGGCATGTGCGTTCCATTGCGTCTTTCAGATGAAAGTGCATCTTCGTTTTAAATGCACAGAACACTTATCGACATGCGCTCGTATGCAATGACATGGGAGATGAGTCACCACACCAATCTCATTTTAACATTTCTGGCTTTTATTCTAAGTCGAAGCACGCGCCTATCGGCCGAAGCGCCTCTTTTTCTGGCAAAGGTTTGTTCGCCCGCTGAATGGCCTTGTGGTGGTACCACTGACATCAAGAGTATATTAAGGGCTATCCTCTGTTCCTTAAAGATGGTGGCTGTGCTTCATAGAACACACCACGTCTCTCACGGTTGATGCGTCACGGTAATTCTGTTTGTTCGTGTAATGCTCTTTCATGTGCAAACGAAGCTTCATTGTCACAGCGTAATTACTATTCAATAACGAAAGGGAAGGGGTCAAGAGCTCGTTCTTTATTTGTAAGAAACAACTTAATGAGCAAACAGACAATGAGCAACAGACAATCATTGTCTGTTTGCTCATTAAGTTGTTTCTTACGTAATTACTATTGCAATATTCTTTTATGACAAGTACCAATGAAAACAATACTGCAGTGTTTCATTCCTCTATTCAAGGCACTGGGAACGCACCGACCCTCTCTCCTTTTCCACGCAATATTGCCGTCTTTCAACCCTACATGTGAGGCTAGTCGAATATGGGATCTTACAGAAGCTTAAACTGATACCGCGGACATTTTCCAAACGCGATCTATATAGATGATACAGCGGTTGAACGTGTATTTACCGTATTCTGCGCATTCATGCAGCTTGCTTTTATGGAGGACCAGTGAAGCGCACATCCTCCCACGGACCCTTTAACCTTTCAGGCTCATTAGAGCCGCATCCTGTTTAGCTTGAATGGCGTATAGAAAATAGAATCCGCCGTTTCCGCCACAAGTAGATACTGCGAGTTCCCATTACTCGACATTCACCGGCTTTCACATCCAAACGGCAGAGTGAAATGTATTTGCGAGAGCCAGAAATGCATGTACTGTCTGCGGGCTTCACTATAGAGTGACATGATCACGCTTACCCCCGGAGAACCTGCACACGAAGCTAACTGTCTCATAGGATCCACGCTGCAAAGCTATTGAACGAGCTACACATGAACTTGCGTGTAAACCGATACCACAAATGTACCATACAGCTTGCACGAGATTGTCCGTTTGTGCATATGTATGGTATCGCATAGCACGCGGCTTAGCCTGGCCAAGTAGGAGCAGACACGGCTGGCAAGGAATGAATGCTTATTTTCCAACGCAGGCAAACTATGCAGCTGAAGGTGGGAAAGAGGGTTTGACCGGGAAGAGCTGTCACTTGAGTCATCGACAGAACAGAAAGAGGGTGGGAAGGGGCACGTCTAAGTGGTAGATGCGCAGTTTGCAACGTATGGAGTATAATATCTCGGTAGGGTGGTCGCAGGAGCTGATGACAACGCTACATGAAGTCCAGCGGCAGTTCTGGGTTTGTCTCTTAGCGACAATGTGTCGACTTCTTGGTCAAGGAAAGTGGTGTTGTTGGTGACTATAGAACTGTGCGCCGTAATTGACTATCACCGCAGATACGCCACGGTAACAAAGTCGTACATTTGTACTGATCGTTCGTTGAGCCGTATATTTTACGAATAATTAACGACAACAGTTAACGCTGTTCTACATTCTTGTCGCGCCACTGAAAGCCTCGCACATGGTCAAGGACGCAACGTTTACAACCTCTGAAATTAAGCATGCGGTTTGCTTAAGCAACATTCGAGACCTACAAAGAGCATTCCCCTGCCTATGTGCAATTCTTTCGTCATGGCCTCGCATAGAATTCTGAAACGCGTTCTTTTCCCATTTTTCTGTTTCAATAGTTTACCAAGTGTTTATACTTACAATCTGTTTCACAACATGCACGTCAGACTGCTAGGTGGCAGTTCCTGGTCAGGGATATGACCTGGCATATAATCTGGATCGTAGACTGCGGTCGAGATCTGGGTCCTATGACCTGGTAGCCATCGTGTGGTTCCTCTGGTTTCATTTACCGTGCTTGTTCGACATGTCTACTCACTTGACTCTTTCCTTGCCATCAGTCTTTCACGAGCAGTCATAGCTAGACAGTGTACGGTATAGTAATGTTGTTTGGGACGCGTGTGGTTCATTTCGCTTGCGCGACGTGCTCGCCCAGCTCGGCCTAGCAGTGCGTTCCAACATTGGTGACCCGGAATTGTGGTGCAGCCACCGGGGTTGGGCATCAACGTCGCTATGACTTCGACGTCGACGACAGACTCCGCGACTATGACTTCGACGTCTACAACGGACGCTACGCCGACAGTCTCTTCAGTCGACGGTAAGCTGCCACCCTTTTGGACCGCGGACCCTGCACTCTGGTTTATTCAAGTAGAAGCCCAGTTCGCAGCGCGACGCATCACATCAGACTTGACCAAATACCACTACGTCGTAAGCAGCCTCCCGCCACCCATAGCCAGTGAAATACTAGATCTCTTACTCAACCCACCTGCCGAAAGAGCATACGTAACGCTAAAAGAAACTCTCATCCGCCATCATGTGCCAATCGGCAACAAATTTGCAGTTTTCAACTGTTCACGTGTTTCTACTCACAGAAGAAAGAGTGCCCTAAGTGCTCTGTGGCGCGGTGAAATTGGCTGTACAGGTGGTTTTGAGAACACCGGAGGATTAGGGAGCACAACTATTCGAACAAAAAGAAGTACGATTCAACAATTTCTCTCATTCTAACTTATCCCAGTCTTAAAAACAACCGAGGTTGTAAGGCCTATGAAACTGTTCCGAGAACTGAGGATGGGCCGCATCTGAGATTAAAGGATGTGATTCATACAAGGTTCGTCGCTTCGTTGCCTTTAGTTTGCTTTCTCGCGCGTTCATTTGACGACAGCCAGCCACAATCGTGCGTGTCAGCGTGGTAATTGAAGACCTGCACATAGCGAATGACGTTCCAGGTAGCGGGGACACATAAAGAAACAGAGCACGAACGCCGTATTGCGTGGTGGTGATGACAAAGGGACAAACAATGTGGCACGAAAGTTTCACTGCGCGACGCACTCAGCACGTGTTCGAGATGTAAAGGCGTTAATTAAAGCAATTGACGGAACGGGGATCAAACAGTCCCAGTACAACGGAAGCTCGAGGAAGGCACTCTTCGAGCTCCGCACATCATGTGCCAATCGGCAGCAGCGTCCTTTGTGGTCTGTTCGTCACTACAGCTGCAACAAATAACGGGCCGAAGGTTGCAGCGATAGACGTCAACCTTATCCGCAACAGCGTCACTACTTGTTGCCTATGAAACTAATGCCCAGACGGTATACCGCATTAGACAAAAACTCTCCAGCTCTCCAGATACCGCATTAGACAAAAACCTTTCGCACAAAAAGCCAGGCTGCACGTATAGCTCCTTGTTCGATGTAGCATTCTTTATTAATTGGTCGACGCATTGCAAACTTTGAGTCGAGCAGAATTGACACTATGGTAATTTTTTCTCACTTACCCGTGTAATGATCTTAGCTGTAACATTGTTCGAATCGCACTTTCCTTTGCTGCTTCTAAAATTTGTCGGTCTTCTGTATTAACGCGTTACTGTTTGGTATCACGTTCGTTTCCTCTGGCGCACATCTCATCGCAGTATAAATGCCAGTTACGGCGCAGCTCCTTTCGAGCTGTTGCTCTCCTGCGCTGTGTTCATGTGCCTGTGCTCGCGTGCCGTGAACGCGCATGCTCCGGCGTAGTCAACGTAGCGGGCGTACACTAAGATGGGTGCGCACGCGATGGAAGTGTGTAGCACTGCGCCTGACAAACAGGACTGTGCACGCGCTTTGCGTGCTCCTTACGTCAAGCGCTCATCGGCACATTCGCGCCACCATGGCTCTAGCTTTGGTCAAAGCCGGAACAAGTGCGCATGCGCCATGAGAAAGAGCAACCACACTCGCGAGGTGGGCGTTGCCGCGGTCACTGCGATTCTGCTCATGGAAGTCGTGCTGTTGGCGGCCTGCACCACCTGCACCGCTGTACAGGCATGTGCATGCGAAGAGCCCTGCAGAATCGGCATGGCAGCGCTTCCGGCTTCTATGGCAACGTGCCCGAGGGGACTGCTCCACCAAGTGGACATGTAAGCGACAGTGGTTCTTGCTCTATTTTACCTGTCATGCCCATCAGCTTGGTAGAACAGGCTGCGGGTGCTTATGCCGCAGTAACTGAAGTTGCGCCTCCCGATTGCTCGTATTCGTCGCGAAGCGTTGGCCGCAAGCATTTACGTGGCTAAGGGCGTCTGTAACATGACATACAGCACTCAGTAGTGTGATTTGTAGAGTCTAAGCGTTGCTGTGTCTTGCGTGTTTTACGTATCAGCTTCCAGTCAAGTCACCTGGGGTGTTTCAGAGTGCAATGGCCACGTAGAGCCCTGCGTGCGATCACTACATCACGTTGCCCCCACTGGGTTAATGGTGCGAAGTTCGCTATCACTCTCACGAAGCATTGTCACTGTCATTGTCGTGTAGCATTGGGCTGAGGAAAAGATGTTGGTAGTGGGTCGAGGGAAAGCATGGGTCCGCTTCTCCTTTCTGCGCAGCCCGGGACTTCTTTCTTTCTTTCTTGTCCTTCGCGTAATCACTATCATGCAGCAGAGAGGACAGTGGGTCAAGACCGAGAGATTTTCCCTTCCGCGTGACAGTTACTCTGTTATGTCAACGACGCGCAAGAATTTTAGCTGCGCCTTAAACAGCTTCGCTGTTTCAAACAGTCTGTTTAAAACAGCCTGGACAGTAAACAACACTAAAATGATTGCGTTCTGGCAACGCTCATGTGTGTTTTTTTTTTTTTTTAAGGGAAACTCCTGCGGTTCTTTCACCATATTCTGATATTGCTGTTTTCCAAGAGTACTGATAGCCTTGAAGCAGCCAGGTTCATTCGATTTGCTCAGAAACTGACGGATAATTTTAAATAATCGAATGGAACAATGGGTGTTCAAGCCGAAACCGAAACGGCTAGCTATTTCGTGCAGCGTATGAGATGACGTCACAGCCTCCCCGCCATCAGAAATATGGAGCTGGTGACGGAAAAATGAAAGTGGCGATGTCATCCAATGATGTATTGAGCTCTTCTCACCTTGACAGCGACGATTTGAGAGCTGAAGTATCGCCGTTTTGCTAAAGACGGCCCGTTTGCTCGGGTAAGCAGCCTTGCAGGTTGACGTCAAAAACACAGGGTGTTTTTGACGTCAACACCTGGGAATTCGCTAAAAAATTTTTAAAATTGATTTTCAGGAAATCTAAACGACTTACAACCGTCTGGCTTGGCGTAAATTTTTGCAGCACCGAGGTGAACATATACTGAAAATTTCAATCAGATCAATGGACACTGAAAAATCGCCGGAGTTGCCCTTTAAATCTTGGCACAAGTTAACTAAGTTAACTGAAACACCCTGGTCAGTGTGCTATATCCTAGTAATGGTGTTCAGAGAAGCGGGAACCGGTGGGCAGCACCAGCTGCGGAGGAATGCTCTTCCTCATTATTTCATGCATGCGAAGGATACCCGGTACTGCTGAGAAGGACGTTCGCTGCGCATTATCACCGCCCGCGGACAAGGAAATGATCCGCTCCTCGAAACTAATCACCGCGGCACTTGGACCCTTCGTTGGAAAGCAGCATTTATAACTTGAAACACTTCCACTGCAGCTGTAGGTGTGGATTCCGTGCCACACGCCGGTCGGCAGCGCACGGCTGCCGAACGCGCCATGCGAATATCTTAAAGGTCGCAGATACTCGGCAAACTGCCATGCCCTAACCAAGGTCAGCAGCAATCCCGGTACGCCATTCTCGGAGTAACGATGAGAAACGATGAAGCTATGAAGCTATGGAGCTTCGTACGTGCCTTTTAGACTCCGCGCGTCTTAAAGAGGCTCGTTCTAGAATACACATGGTTGCTTTTCACGACCGATCACCGAGACAGTCGATACACACATTGTGTATTGAGAGATAACAGCGCACCAAAGAGATCTGAATGCAAAAAAGAAAAAGAAAGCAAGAGTGAAAGCCATGACGGAGTAAAGTTGTTGCGTCAACGAAGCTCTACTGTCGTAATGATTGAAAATAAAACGCTTTGCATGTAGTGGTAATGTTAGCTGTATACCGACATCTTGAGGCTTTAGTGACGTGCGGCCACGGCAAAGCTTTGTCAACGCGTCTGCTCGACGAGAAAACCAACTTGTTAGTTGCCAGTCTGTCAAAGAGTTCTTTTTAGCGATAGAAATCGTGCGAGCGACACTCCTGCCGAATTTTCGCTCTAGCCGATCCTCGTCGTGATTGTTTCGCATAAAGTCCAACTAATGGGAAGAATGAGCAGTTCGCGTGGCGTACGCACCACAATCTAGAAGATGAGCCGAGAAAGATAACGGCTTCAATGCGGCGCTCCCTTCTCGCAAGTCTAGTGATGGAAGTTTCGGGCATGCGATAAAGCGGGTGACAGACGATCGAACCGTATGCTGCTGACGCTGTTCATCTCGCCAGTGTATGCAGATGGTGTTATGGGTTGTCATGTGGACATGTTCATGTTTGTCCGTGCACGTGTGAAATCATGTTTAATATGTCTGATTAGGAAGCGAATGGTTACGACGAATTACACGGTAGTTAGGACTGAGAACCATAATTCGCTTATTTCCTTCATTTCTTTATTTCTTTTAGATGTTCCTTTATTTCCTTTATTTGTTTCTTAGAATATGGCTGAGATGGCCCTGTGGCTAAGGGCACATAGAGTACAGCTTGACAGGGTCTCGGACAACTGCCGAACATTCAGTTACCTCTCCTCTACGCCTCAACTATCGGACTGGCCGTGTTACTTGTTTTTTCTTCTCTTAATGGACTCAGAAAACTTTCAGCTCAACGACTTCGTCTTCAAACCGTGCATGAGTGCAGTTGTGGACTTCAGGGGGTGGGCAGCTAGAAAAACTCTGAACTACAGGAGCCCAGGAAAAATTGAGCGCATGGCACGGCGGAGCGCCGAGTCGGAGTGTGCGGGCCAGGAGCCTGGCGGGCAGCCGTGATTGCTTTAAATTGAGTTTGTCGCCCGCATGTCGAGTGTGGTCGAGCAGTACATATAGCTGCTGTGGCCGTATTGCCCACTTCTCCGCTATTGTTCAAGCAGTCCGCTCACGGCTTGGTATTGTCGGACCACGCTGTTATTCTCAATCCTTATACCTTTACCTTGCTTCTTGTCTTTCTGCGAGACACTCCACACTCGATTATTCCAACAAGCTGGGTTCTTTATGTTGCTTCCCCCACCACTCCAGCCCACCTCCAGCCCTCCTTCTATTCGTCAAAAGTTTTCCGCAGAAAGCTGTTTTCCCACAGTTCCAGCGGGGCTTGAACGCTTAAGACCCGTCTATTGTGTCATCACTCTAGACTTCGTTTTTCTTTATGATCAAATCCGTGCTTTTTTTTTCTTTACTTGTTGCCCTATAAATGAATTATGCCGATCGCGTCCTCCCTAGGCTGTTCGGGCTTTCCTGACCTAAAGTTAAACGAAGAACTTAGCAGTGCTCCAGCCGATCCCTCGCACCTTTTCTTCCGTTCCTTTATTTCTACTATAAATCAGGTTGTTTGCAGTTACTTGAGTTACAGGTGGAAAAGGTTATTTTGAATAAACAGCATCTTTCTGCTGAACGATCAATCGCTAAAAAGAAATGTACGGATTAGAAGATTAGTGGTTGTTCGATACAAATGTTGTATTGTAGTGCTTAACGAAAGGGAAGGGGTCAAGGGCTCGTTCTTTATTTGTTAGAAACAAGTTAATGAGCTAAGTCTGTTTGCTCATTAACGTATTGTAGTGCTTGCAACTCGAATTGTTTTAAGTTCAAATTTACTAGCTGTGAAACAAATTAATACATTGCTGTGTAACAAGGTCTGTTATATTTCTGTGTATTACTGTAACCCACCCCTGTAACGGCCTGAGGGCCAACAGTACTCTGAAATAAATAAAAATGAAAAATGGACGTGGTTGCCGAACAACGAAATGTTAGATACTTATTTCCAAAGCTAAAAGTTCGTCTCTGGACTAGCGTCCACTTTGGATGGCCTTCTTGAAAGCTCGCTCCTTGAAGGTTTGTTTCAAGTTATAATTAGTAGCAGTCATATGTCATTGTACCTTGATATCTGTGGTATTGTTGTTGGTTAGGTATCTGTGTGCTGGCGGAAACGAGTTCCCCTTGACTTGAATACCAGCAACAGAGGCCGCACGATGTCTTGAGCTGAATGCATGAACACTCACTCAAACACTCAAAGCAACTCATCCATGATTAAACGCAATAGTCAAACTTTAGCGCGGCATCCGCAGAAGCAAGACCATGTATATTTCTGCGCGCTCAAGTCCTGTCAGAATTCCTTTAAATTTATTTGTGAATTCGACACAAAAGTGATAACGCCTCAGCATCTCGCGCGAGGTCGTATAAGCAATTTGTACCTGCAACTTAGGATCGCAGAAGCTGACTTCAAGCAAAATATACAGTATCGTTACATGGACGTAATTTTCAAGTGCCAATATTTAATTTGTGTAAGTTTTTGTTTTCAATGAGAAGAGCGCAAGTTCTTCTTTTTGTGAGAAATTACGCAACCTAAGTTACTTTATTTCCCTAATTAAATTTCAATGCCTGTTTAACGAAAGGGAAGGGGTCAAGGGCTCGTTCTTTATTTGTTAGAAACAATTTAATGAGCAAACAGACAATGAAGCATAGGAAAGCGTTATTTCATAGCTTGGGCCTCGTTGCGGCAGACTTGGTGCCTTAGGTAGCATGCGAGGGCTTATTGGGCAGCAGCCATCTCATCTAAGTTCACGTTCTACGTGACGACTCCTGGCAAGATAGTGTGTTCCACACACGCCGCCTTGGCCACGAGTGGCGCTACCTAACACTCCCAGGATAACACGTACATAAATACACAATAAAGTGGACGGGGTACGATCGCGTTCGTAGCTCAGTTGGTAGAGCATCGGACGCGACATCCGAAGGTCGTGGGTTCGGTTCCCACCGAAGGCAGGTTTGTCTTTTCGTCCACTTCAATTCCTTTCTGCTTTCTCCACAATAGACCCTTTTCATAAACTGTAAAGCTAGCTTCCCTGCAATGCAACTTGCCCTACTAATGGGGACAGCTGCCTTTATTTAAATGCTGTCAAAATTCAAGTTGCACATGCTGCGACCCGTTTTTGGGGATGTTTGTATCAGAAGGGCTGTGTCGACATTTTACATGCCCTATCGCAAGCAAATTGCACTTGCACATGTTGTTTGCCGGATCGCCAATGTCGCCATTAGTAGGGCAAGCTGCATTGCAGGAAAGCTAGCTTGCAGTTTATGAAAAGGGTCTATTACAATACCACAAGTAACTTCCCCTATGCTTTCCTAAGCTTCATTGTCTGTTTGCTCATTAAAATGCCTGTTTAACGAATCACGACGTCACGTCATAGCATGCGCCCTGCACGCCGTAGTGCAGTGCGCATTTGCTAAATGGTCTAATGACACAAAAATAAAAAAAAAATCAAACGAAGCAGTCTCGGATGGGCTTTCCGCGGCCAGCTTCCAACCAAATCAATGCGGGAAGTACATAAGTTTTGATATTCACAGCGTCAGCGAGCAAAGCTGCCTTTTTCGTCGTACGTGCGTGATTGAGGACGAGGACACATGCAACTTGACGACTACGCGATAACGACGACATTCCGAGAACGTCGAGCAGGCAGAGGAAAACGCCGCTTCAACCTCTTAACCGCCGTCGCAGTTAAAAATAACGAAAGAAAAAAATGCGTCTTTTCAGTTCTCTTCGACACTCGTTGTCTTTCCTCTCTCTCTCTCTCTCTCTGAGCTTTAAGCCCATTTTCTTTCGAAATGTGGTTTTCCTGGCCGACTTGCCTCGGAGTAGTCCATTATGCCATGATCTTTCTTTCTTTCTTTCTTTCTTTCTTTCTTTCTTTCTTTCTTTCTTTCTTTCTTTCTTTCTTTCTTTCTTTCTTTCTTTCTTTCTTTCTTTCTTTCTTCTCCTGTTCGCTTTCGACGGAAGCCTCGCTAGTTCGCAACGCGTTGTTTCAGACGCTCTGTTCTCGCTTTCACCTGAGCAGCGTGACCGCGGCTCGTTGTTGTCCTGCGTCGTGTCATTCCCACGTCCCCCACCGCCGCACATTGAAGAGATCGTCTCGGACGGCCAACGCCGATGATGCGAGACTGCGTGGCGAGGAGCGGTCAGCGAGGCTTCATGTCGCGTCTCGACGCAACCGCATTGTGTACTTCTACCCTACGACCGCCCGAGTTTGTCGCGGTGTGTCGCGCGAAGGGGATGCGTGATTCGAATTTGGGACGCGACCATCGACAGCGAGGAACGACGAGGAGGAGGAGGACACGGGGACAGCGCGACAAATGCGACAAGAGCGCGCGCTTCTGTGACACAGCACTCTCTGTCCCTGAGCTGCGCATGCCTTCTTCATCCGTTGTTGGTGACTGCCCGCTTCGTCATTTGTTGGTTGCTGCTTCGTCGAATACCGCATTGGCTCCGCGGCTTTCTTGTGCCGTCGTTTTCGACGCTGTCTTTCTTACTTTTTTTGTTGTTGTTGTTGTTCTTTCGCCTCTTCATTTTGCAGCTTCGCACTGATGTTGGAGACTTTCGCCTCCCAGTGCACCACAGCCCATCCCCCTTCCTGTCCCCTTCCCCATTGGGGGCTTACTTAGTTTCAAGCAGTAACCTTACCTGTCCGTGCACGTACTGATTCGTAAGGACGACTTGCTGAGGTGATGTACATGGCGTGGTTTTGTAGCAATATTGCGAGTGGACAATAGTATTCATTTCCACTTTATATATATGACGGGCGGATGGAGATGCTGTTTGTATTGATACGTTCTGACTTTATGTGATTCTGGTTAAGGAATTGAAGGAACACAAGTGCAGCAGTTTAGTGTATCGACGGCATCATTCCACCGGCAAATGAACAATTCTTGAAGACGAAGATATACGGAAAGAGAAAGAAATAAAGAGGAAAGGCAAGGAGGTTGTCCAAGGATGTGCTCGGTTGGCTACCCTACACCTAGGGAAGGGGGGAGGAGAATAAGAGATAATATTGTGTAACAAAAGACAGGAAGAAATAAACAAGAGGACAGTCAGAGAGAACACAGGCACAAAACGCTCAAGGAGCATGGTTGAATCGTTCGCGATCGTTCTCGCGGTCCTGTTGACTTCAGGACGCCCATCATAGTGCCCTTGCAGCCTTGAGTTCTTCTAAACGCTCGAGATAAAAGAGAAAATGAAGTAAGCATATTGCGTTGCACCTGGTGTGATAGTCAATATTGGAGAGGTGTAAGCGCTTTAATAAAATGATCGAAAAAAAATTACTGGGTATAAGAAGCACCTTTATATGGCATTGAGAGACCACGAAGAAAGAATTTGACTCAGTAGAAATGCAAGAAGTTTTAGAAGCCTTAAGACGGCAAGGGGTACCTGAGACATGCGTACAGACCAAAGCACTGGGAGACTATGCTATCACTAACGTCTACAAATGCTGCGCAGGTGCTCTTCTCCACAGGAAACGCGAGAAAATTCCGATTAGAATAGGGGTAAGGCAAGGTGATACCGTTCCAATGCTCTTCACTGCATGTTTCGGAGCAGTGTTCAGGCAAACTGTATTGGGAAGACAGAGGAATTAAAATTAACGGAGAATGTATCAGCAGTTTGAGGTTCGCCAGCGATATCGTGCTCTTCAGCACTGATGGCGATGAAAAACAGCAAATTATTGATGACCTAAGGAGAGAAAGTATCAAAGCAGGGCTAAAAATGAATAGGCGAGAAACCAAAGAATACAGCTTGGGCAAAGCGCAATGATTTAAAATTGACAACCGTGCTCTACAGTACTTATATCTGGGACAGTTGCTAGCAGCAGAACCTACTCACGAACAGGAAATTCTACGACGAATAAGATTAGCCTGGAGCACATGTGGGGTGCGTTCCCAAATGTTGACCGGAAACTTACCGCTGTCTTTAAAACGAAAAACGTACAGCCACTGCATTCTACCGGTACTGACATACGATGGAGAGACGTGGAGGATAACGAAGAAACCCGTGCTGACATTGATAACCACACAACATGCTCTGGAACGATGATAGATGTAAGTTTAGGAGACAGATGCACCTGGGAACACGCAAGAGTTACTGATATCCTTATGTCAATTAAGATAAAAAAGGTGCACTCGGGCAGTACATGTAATGCGAAGAACCGGCTACTGTTGGACAATCAGAACAACATAACGGATTCTCAGAGACCGGGTAAAGCGCAGCAGGGGCAGTAAAATCTCCCACGGGGTGATGAAATTCAGAAATTCGCAGGCATAAAGTGGAATCAACTCGCCCAGGACGGGATGAATTGGAGACCATTGGGAGATGCCTTCGTCTACCCCTTCCCCCTACGGGCTTAAATAGGATTATGATAATGATGATGATGACAACGACGACGATGATGATAGTATATATAGGATAAAAATGTTACTTGCACTGTGACGTACATTTTCTGTCAAACGTAAAAGAACTTGTTACATAATTTAACGATGGGTCGCTCTTTCGCATTTATGCCTGTTGCATTCATATTTATCATACAGAATATGGTACTTTAAAAAATGTGCACTCTTGTAGATTTACGCATGCACTGGCGCGAGCTGCGGTGCTCCGGGAGTCATAACTGATTTGATTGATTTATGGGGTTTAACGTCCCAAAACCAGCTCTGATTATGAGAGACGCCGTAGTGGAGGGCTCCGGAAATTTCGACCACCTGGGGTTCTTTAACGTGCACTGACATCGCACAGTACACGGGCCTCAACATTTCACCTCCATCGAAATGCAGCCGCCACAGCCGGGATTCGATCCCGCGACCCTCGGATCTGCAGCCGAGTACCGTAGCCACTAGACCACCGTGGCGGGGCGGGAGTCATAACTAAACTTATACTTCAGAAATATATTGTTGCGCAAATTGGAACACGGACGTAGGAGGACACACAAACTTCTGCGTCCGTGTGCCAATTTGCGCTACATTTTTCTGATTAATCACCAAGAAGCCCAAATTTTCGCTCAGATGTACTTGTCTTCCTGACAAATGGATTTTGCGATAATTGTACTTTCCGTATTCCACGTGTCTTAGTGAACGCAATTACAGCCGTTGATAGTAATCGTTAACTTCGTACAGTGCGGATTTTTCAGAAAGGCCCATACATTGAAGTTAGCGATAGAATGCGTCTCCCGAGGATATTTTGGCCATCACCAAGTTCACACGAATCCGAGTGGACTTGTACAAAACTACACTTGTTAATGCTATACGCTGGCGCGCCATGTGCTACTTGAAGAACTCATGTCGAGAACTCCTACTTTTCTAGATCATTGTCTAGTCAAAGCGGTGTCATACATCTTGGCAGCGGTCTGCGAATCTTGCTGTATGTCAAACCGTGCGTGCTCTGTTTCTTTTGCAGTTTGTGCTGGCAATTGAGAGAGCAGAATTTACCTTAATGGGAAAAAAAAATACGTAGCACGACCGTTGTCTAGACTGCATGGTTCAGGTTCTTGAAATGGCATAGTCTGAAAAAAAAAAACAAAAAGCACAAAAGCAAAACGGGCGTACAGACCCGTGTGCATGCATTTTCAACAACTTTCAACGAGCCGTCCAACGAATGGGCGATAGTGTAGTTAGTGACAGGCCTGCACAGTTTCGTGCAGCTGCCCTGAGTGGTACGGCTTGCATACCCAAAATTATTTTGCGCAAGGGCGCCTCTTGCGTAAACGCCTTTCAACAATAACCATCACCATGGCGATCGTACTGTTATAACGTATGCCAGAAAGCCGGCCAATTGTAGAGGAACTCAAAGCGGTTAGCTGGGCTAGTTGTTATGTAGACTTGTAATGCTATCTGCTGTCGTGTAGTCTGTCTTCCATTTTTCTTTCCTTTGCTAGCGCTGGAAATGCATTACAAGCTTATAGAAGAAACTTTCGTGCGTACTAATATGAGTTCTGTGAATACAGTTTATTTCTTTGTTACGTGCGTGTTTTACGTTGAAAGCGAGCTTCGAAGTCGCCGAACGCCAATCCGTACTTGTCACAGCGAGCAGTCTCGCGGACGCGGCAGCATTCGCCGCATGCGCTTGTCGCAGATGGGCGGCGGTGTAACAAGGCGGAAGACGGTCGGCGACAGATTGCGACCGATCGCGACATGTCGCCAGCCCCGCGTCGCGCTCTTGTCAGCGTGGACAACGAGAGCGTGTCACCAGGAAATGTAGAGCGAGCGGACTCGGACTTCGCGGATCGTGAGGACTTGACTGGACGCTGATGTCCCGAGGTGTCGTCCAGTACGGGCGAAGCCTTGCTTGGTCGACGAGACTGAAATTCACGTACACGTCATGGTGCCGGTGGGGTGTCGTATACAAAGATAGTTCGAAGGAAGTGTGGCGATTGCAGCAACGCAATGCTCAAAGGTAAGGTGGTTTAAAGGTACCACATTGGAGTCGCCGCAGTTGTCGAGATGTTATGGCGCTTAGCTACTGACCTCTAGGACGTGGGTTCCATCGCGGCCGCCGTGGTCGCATTTTCGATGGACGCGCCGAAAATGGTAGAGGCCCGTTGTCGGAGCACGTTAAAGAACCTCAGGTGGTCAAAATTTCCGGAGACCTCCACTGCGGCGTTTCTGCCGTTTCTACTCTTTTACTCCCTCTTCCAAACTCCGCGGACGCTGAGCCGTGCTCCCGAAAGGGCTGCAGAAGGTACTCGCGTGCTTTTCTTCATCGAACAACAACGAATGTTATTAAAGAACCCCAGGTGGTAAAAATTTTCGGTGTCCTCCACTGTATGGCGTAGCGCATAACCATGTCGTGGTTTTGGCACGTAAAAGTCGAGCAATTATTATGATTAAAAGCCCATCAGGTAGAAACGGTGTAAGGTCAAACGTCGTTGCAGCAAAGGGCTAGATAACTTCCGTATATATTTTGTCATGCAGATAACTATGCTGTAAGCAGCGCAACAGTTAGGGTCGTAAATCTGGCAATGTAATCAGGACATAAGTACTTGCTCGAAGTTAGCTGCACACGTTTTGCGGTAAGATGAAGCGGTGAATTAAGTTTTATTTCTGGGACGGCTGCGACAGCTCTCCAATAGCAGGGTGCGATCGCCCTACTACACGTGTTATAAACACATAGTAACTCTTCTCTGACTCGTTGTACATCTGTTGCACGGGGCTGAGGTTGCATCTTTTTAGGGGCGAAGCTCCTTAGGGTGTGGGTCGTTCCCTCCTCTGTAGTAGTAGTAGTAGTAGTGGTAGTGGTAGTAGTAGTTATGTATGTATGTATGTATGTATGTATGTATGTATGTATGTATGTATGTATGTATGTATGTATGTATGTAGCCACCTCGCGCTCGCCCTAGGCGCGTGCCTCCCGGCGCGCAAGCTCTCTCACTCTTCCATCTGCTGTCTTGTGAGAGAGAGAGAGAGAGAGAGACAGAGAGAGCGAAAGGCGCGCGTTGACTATGGAAACGCTCTTTCTTCGATGAACGCGCTACCAGCTCGCAAAGGAGGAGAACGCGCCCTCACCCGCGAGAGACAAGCTTGACGCAGGCAGCGTCTTCTAGCGAGCGAGTTTCTTGATTGAAAAATACCGACTGCTCGCGCTGGAGAACCGTTCACCGGCCACTCATATATATATATATATATATATATATATATATATATATATATATATATATATATATATATATACACTGGATCTTGACTTGCAAATGAAGTGCCGGTGAGAGATTTCACTTGTGCGTAGTTGAACCATAAGGATTCGTAGCGTGCGGGTTAACTAAATTAATCCGGAGCTTCGCCCACTCATCATCATTCACTCCGTGGATATGCTGTGGATTTTTTTTTGTCGATTGGGGACAGCAGCTCTAGAGAGCACTCCCATAGTAGGGTACGATGTACTCTGAGTCGTTTACCTCCTGTTCTAAACGCACGGGAAGTATATAATGACATTATTCAGCTGCTTCACGGCGATATTTAATATGGTTTGAATCGAAGGACCTCTGAAACCGAATCGTGCAACTAAAGTCCCTAGATCTTTTCTCCGTTTTTAAGTAGCGACAACTACCTCCTCTCCCAGCACCCTCTCGTTGAAATCCCGCGTCGGCAGCCATGTTCTTCCTAAACACGTAGAAGGGAGCACGCGCGCGCAGATAGCGTCCGGCGGTCAGCATACGCGTTCCTATCAAATGTGCTAGTGGACGTGCCACATGTAATGAGACGCCTGCTGAAACGCGCAACTTTCCTTGGCGTTCTCTCGCTGCGGCATTCAAGTAACAGTTTTAGGAAGAACATGGCTCCCAAAAGCAACGCCGACCAATCAGATGCGCCAGCGGCACATCAAAGCTTTTCGCTACTTCAAAAAACGGAAAGAATATCTAGGGACTTTACGTGCAACGTACTCATTCGCACTCGCACTCTAACCATGTACTCTCTCTGGCCTTGAAACGTGTGGCATGTAGAGCATTGTTAATTTGTGAGGCGTTTATGTGAATATGCTATTACTCTTCAGCGTTTTACGATATCGATTATGTTAACCAGAAAACAAGAACAGGTTGTCGCAAAATGTCTTTTACTCTCAACTTCAGCGGCGTCCGGCCGGCGTTGCCATCCGGCCATAGTGTGCAACAGCGAACACCGTTTGCTTGAATGAACTGATCCTACTGCATTTTGATTTAAATTCCGGGTCGTATCAGTCATGAATTGAAGTTTTTGTGTGCATCCTTATTTAGTGAAGCGAAACCTTGCATTTATTTTAAGCTATATAGAGTGTCTTTTCAGCCACTCTGCAGTTACATTCTGCAACATTTTTGGCCATTTATCTTAGCACTATTTTCATTAACATCGTGAACGAACGACACTATACTTGTTCGTGTGTAGTGCCACCGAGGACGAGACGGTATTCGTTGCACCAAACCTCACTCGAATCTAATATCATTAAAGCGCCCAGTGTGACAGGGGTATCGCACCGTTCGAGCCTAGACAGTTAATGATATGTTTGTTTTAGTACTCCATAATTTTCATAATGCTGACGCGAAGAGTGGCATGGGGAACCAGCCTGGGCCCGTAGCACCATATGCCAACTGCAAAACACAGGCGGCAGAGCAAACACGGTCATCACCCGATATACTACTCATTCAAAAGAGACGTTGTTATGCCACTTTGTGTATAGGAGCACACTTTTACGAAAAAAAAAATATTACAGCATATCCACGGAGTGAATGATGATGAGTGGGCGAAGCTCGGGATGTTTATCGTAGATCGTGCCGAGTTCCGGATTAATTTAGTTAACGCGCGTGCTACGAATCCTCACGGTTCAACTATGCACAATGCACAAGTGAAATCTCCCACCGGCACTTCATTGCAAGTCAAGATCCAGTGCATATATATATATATATTAGAAACAACTTAATGAGCAAACAGACAATGAAGCCCAGGAAAACACAGGGGAAGTTACCTGTGGTATTGCAATCGTGGAGAAAGCAGAAAGGAATTAAAGTGGACGAAAAGACAAACCTGCCCTCGGTGGAACCCGAACCCACGACCTTCGGATGTCGCGTCCGATCGGACGCGACATCCGCCCTGTGTTTTCCTGGGCTTCATTGTCTGTTTGCTCATTAAGTTGTTTCTAACAAATAAAGAACGAGCCCTTGACCCCTTCCCTTTCGTTATATATATATATATATATATGGGTTGCCGGTAAACGCTTCTCCAACGCGAGCAGTCGGTATTTCTCAATCAAGAAACTCGCTAGGAGACGCTGCCTGCGCCAACGTTGTCTCTCGCGTTTGCCGGGGCAGTGTCGAGTTTGCCGGGGAGCGCGTGGCTCCCGGCGCTCGCGGCGAGGGCGCGAGCCGTCTCGTTTTGCTTTTAGAAAACATCTGGCGTCTTTCGTTGGTTTATTTCATCAATAAACGGCGTTTTGAACAAAATTTTTATTGTTTAATCACGCACAGGAGAAATCTCACCAGGCACTACCTTGGAGGTAAACAATGGCTGCTAATGGGAATGAGAGACAGACGAAGTCGGCTTTTAGCTAACACTTACACTTCTACTAACGTTTCCTACTGGAACTTGCCAATGGCTGCTAATGGGGAATGAGAGACAGAAGAATTCGGCTTTTAGTTAACGCACACGCTGCGAATTTTTTATTGTTCAACAACGCACAGGAGAAATCTCCCACCGGCACCACCTTGGAGGTCAAGATCTGGTACTAGCGTTAAGACTGGTTACACACTACTACGACGGGGGACGAACGGGTGCCGCTATAAGGAGCTTCGCCCCTAAAAAATTACACCATCTCCCGCTAAAGAGGACCATGAGGCGATGCGAAGCAGCACGGGGGGTGCACACCGCGTTTGCATCGGTTTGACGCTAGCAGACGCTGCCTCCGTCAACGTTGTCTCTCACGGGCGAGGGCGCGTTATCGTTCCTTGCGAGCTGGTAAAGCGTTCATTGAAGAGAGAGCGTTTCCATAGTCAACGCGCGCCGTTCGGAGAGGAGAGTAGAATGCCGAGGGGAGAGGAGATAAGGCAAGGAAAGGAGGGGGAGGAGGATGCGCATGCGCAGTGCGGGTGTGGACGCCACACGGTGGATGGATGGATGGAGGGAGGGGTGACATAGCCCCGACCATAAGCTGCTTCGCATCTAAAATTATACAGATTACCAGTTGGAAGTGCTAACTGCCGCTACATACAAGTTGCAACGCACACAGTATTCTATGTAGCGGACGTGGCAGTCACTGCCGACTGCCACACACGTGTCGTAAAAGCAGGTTTGTAAACGTTACTGAAAGAAAGGTTGCCGATTGCAATTACAATTACTTCGCTATAAAATGTAACCCATTATATGTAGCTTCGAAAACGGCAATAGTAAATCAACAGTAATTTATTACTTACCGAGTAACTTTTCATACAAGCTTCTTTTTATTACATTAGCGCATGTTTTATATATCACACTGCCGAGGTGGTCTGCTGGATATGGCATTCGGCTGCTGATCCTAAGGTCGCGGGATTGAGTCCCGGCCGCGGCGGCGGTATTTCGATGGAGGCGAAATGCGAGAGTCCAGTGTGCTGTGCGATGTCAGTTCACATTACAGAACCCCAGATGGTCGAAATTTCCGGAGCCCTCCACTACGGCGTCTCTCATAATCGCACCGTGGGTTTGGGGCGCAGAACTCCAGAAATCAATCGATTATATCGCACATAGCGTGGAAGGAACAGTGAGACCGCTGGTAACGTGCCAGAAAAATCGGTACCTCCACGTGCTTATCTCAAATTTTAGTCAAAAGTTAATTTGTCGGTGAACTCTACAGTATCATATTTCTAAGCGCCGTTCAAAATTTGATACGAAAAAGCTGAGGTGTGTACATGTAATTCTGTGACTGATTACACGAAAAAAAAAAAAACATTGAATTACAAGGATCAGTCTTAAAATTAAAGTAAGCGTTTCAAAGTGAGGGTAAAATGTGATCCATCGCATGTAATCGCTTACTTGTAACGCGTTATGTACGAATCTGCGCAAAACAAACCGCAAGACACCTCTTGTGTTCCCATTTTGCATATGGCGATCAGAGGACCGCGCGCGCTACGGGCAATATTCTGGGGCTTAGATGGCAGACCATCGACATAAAGGCCGTCGTGTTTCTCATCTATGCGAGTGGTAGTAGTGATTTTAATGAGTGAAAGTGACGCTTATTTGCCGTGCAAAGTTACAAAAGCACAGCAGTGCCTTCTGACACGCTACTCAATATGCTACGCTACGCAATATGCAAGTGGCAGACCGACGAGAGGATGTCGTGCCCATGTCACAGGTCACAACAGTAGAACAATTCTTTTTTCCGAGTTTCTTCATTCTGAGCTTCTTTTTTGCTCAAGACTTGCTATACTTGCTTTTTTTCTCACTATACTCAAACAAATGCTGCTCAGACAGGTTTTGAGTGCGTCCTGTTTAAATTCTTCGGTGTATTTCTTTTGCATGAGTGGGTTCTCCTGTCAGCGGCTGTCCTAGATAATACGTTGGACCTAATATATGACGTATATATGACGTAATCTTCCTTGAAGTGTCTGTCACCTTCCACGACCGTTGCATAGTTACCCTTGCCCGAGATCTTTTGGCTCAACATTCGCACGCTTTATTCTGTAGCAATTATAGGTGTAAGCTTGGACGTTGGTGCGACATATATGCCGAGACGAAACAGCGCAGGAGTACGGAGCACCAGAAAAAGGACACAGGCAACAGCGCTGACTTGCAGCATCTATTTATTCGTCAAAACCACTCAATACATATACCGCGTAGTCTATAACTGGAAAGAATAAAAATGATGAAACCTTTATAATAAGTAATCAGCGAACACAATCACTGCATGCTACGCACATTGCGCTGACGTGAAAGGTAATTTCCACAGTCCGACAGCTGTGTTGAAGGCCTGCTCTCATTCTCACACACGCTGCTCAATCAAGTCATTTCTAGTGATTCCCGGATTTCCCGTATCTTCCTGTGTATGTCAATCGCTTACTCTGTCTCAAACGTCACTTCAAAAAGCAGCATCTTCTCCACACTGTTCGGTTCACCACATAGAATACACCGCTATCGTCAAGTTGTCCACGAAAAGCCCGCAACATGTTAGCGGTATAAGGTGCCCATTGTTCCCATTGGCGCAGCTTGCGAGTCTGTGTTATTCCAAGCCACGTACACAGCCACACTGCCTATACCACGCAGTCTATGCTGTGTTTCATTGATTCCGCGCAGCGCAGTAAAGACTACTTTACCATATAGCAGAGGTTCTTGCGGAACGAGATGTACAGCGCGATCGTTTGGGGATCTTCGTGCCGCTTCCGCTGCTTCACTAGCCTCTATAGCGGTAGACAGGGATGCGTACGCCCTACTCATGGGTTGAACAGTCGTGTAGCTTGCATAGTGCTGCACAGAATTACTGTAACAAAGTGCAGTTCTTTGTGCTTTCTGGCTAAGGCTTGACCACGTGCTCGGCGTTGTGGTAGAAGAGACCGAGTATGGTACGGGTCCGGCGTCAGTTCCCGGTCGAAATGGGGGAGTCGGGGTGCAGGGGCCGATTTCACGCCTTATTTGAGACCCCAGAAGAGAGGGGTTTCCTTTCCGGCGTTGGGGTCCCGGTTTATTTTGGTTTCCCGGGGGTTACAAACCCGAGCCCTCGTGCGGTGGTCAGCCATCTGTCCCCTGAACGGGATGTTGCCTCTGCGAAGCGTGCTAGCGGGACACACGATGGAATGGATGGCGGCGCGCACAAAGGCACATTTTCCCTAATGGTCGCCGTTTTAAGCATTTCCTGTCGTCGGCCCGATAGGGTTTTATAAAGTCGTTTCTGTTAGTATGCAGTGGAAGTGAGTTTCAATAACACACGCCCACAATCTCGATTCAAACAGCTCGCTCTTCTAGCTTGAATGATATTGTTGTTGTATCCATGCTCTTTGGACCTGCTTGCGGAAAACCACCAGTTCATCGTTCACATTGGTGTGGGACATAAATACTGCATGCTCTTGTCGATTTGTGTGTACTTACGAGGAGTCCTTGTCTGTTTATCTTCTTCAGATTATCTTAATAATCTACATAGTTTGGTATCAGTCTTCCCTTAGCATTTTCTTTCCACGAGCTGGGTCTTCGTAAGGATTACGTGCTATGTCCGGTGCAGCTCTCCACAAGACACTTCAGGGTCCAGGCTCCTGTGACGGCTGAACTTGACGTTATAACCGTTTAAATTTAATGTCGTTTAAAGCGTTGTCGGCAGTTTAGCATGGATAGCCACTAAAACAACAGCGACATTACCGTTGTTTTCGAAAACCTAAAAGAATGTTCGTTCTAATCGCGAACCAGGTGTTGCGAACAATGCGCAAACGTCCTTGAAATAGGAGCAATCACTACAAACTTCTTTCCATATTGTTCAGTCGAAGTAGCCCGACTTTGAATGCAACAGGCAACATCAGTTTCGTACATACGTGTACGCATAGAGAAATTTTATCGGTGGTGACTTATATTTCATGTGGGTGTTCCCTGTGCCCTCTTCACCCCATGCAAGTTTCATGCCTTGACGGTCGGCGTCACTTGGCGTCAATGGCGTAACTTAATCCGTAACTATAGTGACGTCAATTGCAAGATTCGCAAGCATAGCGTTAGTCTGTATGTCGTCTTTATAGGGTGTGTACATAATACATATTTCTTTCGTATGTGTAGTATGCATGCACTTTGCCACGAGTTCAGACAAATCACCATGTTTGTGGATTACTGTAACCAACTCAATGTGCGTTCTTTAGTGTTCTCAAGTGAAGGCTTGCAAGAACGGAGAGATCACCTTGCAGTCATTGTCATGAATTCCGAGAAGTGAGAAAACAAATAAGCTATGCTTGAAACATTGTTTAGACGACTCCGTGTGAACTATAATGTCTCGCCCGTTATAGAGTTCAAGTTTCCGAAAGCTGCACAGTGTGAGGCACTCAGTGGACTACCAAATGTAACTTCAGTGCGGGTATATACTTGGCGTGTGCCCAAAAGGCACATTGTGTACGTTTTGCGTATTGGAAAGTTTGCTTATACTGTTCGCCATGTTCGAAAGTAAACACATGACACAAAATCTAGAAACTAGTGCTGCCTAGATGACAAGAACTATATATGCACAGAAAGCGAAGAACAACAACAGTATATGCTACAATACGACTTGTTGCGAAAGTTCTCACTGTGCGACTTTAACTCGCGTAATATTTTTATGTACTCTATTCCTTGCTGTGGTCTGTTTTCTGGTGACGTACTATTGAAATAGTGTTCCAGTAGCTATTTCACTGAACACTCGCATGTCGCTGATACAGCAGGCAGTGCGCGCATGTGTTACTTAATGCTTCATACCTCAGTCATTCCCTCATTTTGCCATTTTATTTATTTATTTATTTATTTATTTATTTATTTATTTATTTATTTATTTATTTAGTCTGTCTGTCTGTCTGTCTGTCTGTCTGTCTGTCTGTCTATACCTCAATTGCCGCATTTTGGGTGCCACGTGAGGACAAGATAGTCGACGATGGTTTCGATGAATGCCTTGAAAGATTCATAAATGGAGTGTTGCACCGCATCGGCAGGAAGACAGTTCCAGTCTTCTGCAGTCTCATCAAAAAATGACTTCAGGTGAGCTGTAATGCGGGCGGTGAAGATATAAACAGCATTTGGGTGGCCATGACGAGATGAAGTATGATGCAACGGTTCGACGTCACCCCGATAAGGTGGTAGTTGATACAATTCTCCTCCTTTGCTTAGCCTCTGTAGTTTAATTTCGGTGCCTATAATAGCCAATACTTCATAACTTATTTACCGCGCTAACACTTGTTATTGAAAAACAAAGGGACTTTTCTTCGACACTAACTTTTCGTCCAGTATTTCCAACGAGAGGGCCGCGCTAAAGGAGTAACTTCCGAGTTCGGTGCAATCTGTGGCATCCTTACCTCGTTCGGGTCAAGCAAATAAAATATATTCTTTACCACACTGACTTTATCTGCTTTTAAAAGAGAATGATGCTTAGTGGACATAAACGACTCTTGACTGGGGTCCCGCTACAGTGAACAAAGAAGATGAAAATTGAGACAGTCACATATAACAAGCGGCGCTTACATGACCTGGCTTGCAAAAGCTGAAGATCGGGACAATGTCGCGTATTGGCGTCAGCACCATCAAACTACGAAAGCGCTGATTACAAAGCGTGCGGAACAGACTCAGCCCAGACAGCGTCAGTTCGAAGGCGTTTACAATCTTAATTCCGCGAAAGCAGCCCAGCAAAGTGTCCGCGAAGAAGGGACGAAGTATCGCAAGGAGGAAGGCAACATCCGGAGGAGATCGCTCTGCCGGCAGTTGGGCGCGGGAACGCCCCCGACATCGACACGTAATCAGTGTCTAACAAGTAAGCGGCGAGCCCGCGGTGACGAGGCGCACGCGAGCCACCGCAAGCGCACGCATAGCACGCTCGAACGCGTGCGGGCACATCACCGTTCGAGACATTTTAAATGGAAAGGGGCATTCCGGGAACCGTAAAGCGAGGGGGGGTGCGCGGCCGAGCGGAGCCATTTCTCATTTTTCAATTACTCGGAGCACGCTTACGTGGTGACTCCGCACACGCAGCCGAGCCGAGAAGAGCCGATTCCGCCGCGTCCTGCCACCGATACGTCTTAATCCCAACGGCCCACCTGCTGAACGCGAACAAAGCTACGGGCAGTGGGGGGGCTGAACAGTTGAAATAGAGGGGGGGAACCCACGGTTAAGAAAGTGGGAGGGGAAATGGTGGGGAAGCGGTGGATAAGGACATGACGTCTGCGGCCTACCCATCCGCGTGCCAGACGTAAGGTCCGGCGCGATCACGGTTGCCACCCCTCTGCACTCTCTTCCTGGCGGGACTCGACCATCCGACAAGACGTGTACGATCTGTAGCGACGGAAGGCGATCGGTCGATGTCGGATAGAGAGAGCCAAAGAAACAAAACTTGGGAACGAACACTTCAAAGTGATCTTCGTCTAGGCTTAAACGTCGATAGCTGAAGCGCTCTCCCGGCGGATGATGAAAAAGCTCGTGAGTGACCCTAACAAGACGATCTCGCAGAAATGGGGGACACAACGCAGCGGTCAGCACGAGCGGGAGAGAGAAAGGGCATTATACAAAAGAAAAAAAAATGTATTCGCGAAATCGAGAGCGCGAGTGAGATGGAAAGACGTATACGGAGGAGAAGTGAACGAGGTAGAAGAAGAGGAGGAACTTGTAAAAGACTCTCCCCCCCCCCCTCTCTCTTCTTCACAGCGCGTGGAGGCAAACGAACATTCCAACGTGATAGGGCCATCCATTCCGGCCGTGTCCGACTGTCAGGAACGTGACAGTTAGATCGTCGAAGCCCGCCTGTCTCCTCTCGTGCTTTCTCTATCTTCTTGTATACGTGCGCTTTCAAAACTCTCTCAATTCCGCGCAACCTGGCGTTACACGTAAGAGAGAGGAGAGACACGTTGGTCTTCGGCGGTTCTCCTCGGCACCGGGGGCGTCCTGCCGGCAGGCCAGGTCGCACTGGGCCGGTGTACACACACAGAGCCTGACGTTGCAAGCTGCAACAAGCAGCGCGGCTAGACGACACGGACGTCGAATGCCTTTCGAGGCGCCGCCGGACGTTCGGTCGTTCTGCGGGCATCAGCAGCAGCCCCGAACGTCGGCACCGACAAGAAACAACAAGCCCTGTTGTCTCTCTCTTCGACGAGGAGCGACCGCTTTCTTTCGCCCCTTGCAGCAGCGAGCAACAGCAGCCGATCGCTGACGCTTTTGTCGCTGCGTTGCGCGCAACCTGGCTGCCTTCTTGGCCCCCGGGACTCCTCGATCGCGCCTCTCTGCTCGAGCTCTCACTGTTCGTGACAGATAGCCAGCGGTGCTCGCCGCGACATAGAAGGAGGACTGGTTCGCTCAGCGAGCGCGCGCTCGGCGCAGTCTTCGGTGGGCTTGCGGCGCTCTCGGGACGGATTTTTCGCCGATCGGAAGAGGGCAGTCCCAGTTTCTCCGCAGTCTACCACACTGTCTTTTCTTTTTTATCTTTTTCGCCGGGGCCGAAGGCGGGCGTACGCGGGCGACTGCGCAAGACCCGTGGGAAAGAGCACGACATCGTGTCTAGGCAGCTTGCCCCCGACAAATTGTTTAAGAGATTGCGCGGAGAAGACGAAGAGCGCGTTCTGGCCGCGTTGCGCTTGTGCGATCGCCGTATATCGCTATCCCTGCTTGTCTCTCGGGAGAGATTACACCGTTATTGGTGCACGCGTCGACGAGGCATATAGGAGAGCTACGCGTAACTGCAAGATTTTAGATGCCGGCCTATATAGCACTGTGGTTAGCCTTGTGCTTGGTATTGCATTCCGCAAAAACTTCTCGATGTTCGCAGCTGAATGTGTTTGTTTCGATAACAACGATTACATTAAGTTCATATGATTCCTTAATTCAATAACATGTCGCCATAGCTGTTGAAGTCAAAGGTTATTCTCTGCAAGAAGCTAACTTGGCTGTTGTATGTCGTGGTGGAGTCGGCATTCTCAGCACAGATCTCTGTGCATGAAGGTTGTCTAGTAGCGTTTCTTCCTGTGCTGAAACAATGTAGATTTTTATATGTATACTACTGTTGTATACGCGAGTACTGTTCTATGGGGATAGCGTAAAATGCGCTAATAATAATGCTTTGTCCACTAGACGACATCCATAGTCTTTAGGGCAGCCAGTTCAATGATACGTTCCTAAGTACAGACTTTCGCGTTCACACTTATTACTTATCTTCTCTTCAATGAGATCTGACACAACAGGACTACCAAAAGTTACAAATGTAACTGAATTTGGGTGCATTCATTGTGTAATGTGTCTATATAGAACAAAAGCTGCAGGGGCGCACTGTGTATGCCCGTTAACTCTAATAAGACAGTATAGTTCACAGACGTTTGCAGATATGCATTATATTAGAGCGTTATGGAATAAATTCGATGGTAGCAGAAACCAATCCATCATTCTTGTATGAGATGAAGTGCCGCCGTATAACAGAACTTTCCCAGCATTTATCGAAACTGCCCTGCTTCTTGAAATGGCATACGCTCGATCTTGTCTAACGAAGCTGTGAAATGGTAGTCTGCTAGCGTCACAAGGAGCAAACCCTTAAGGGATCATGTCGCGATGTGCTTTGAGCATCATAAATTATTCGGCCAACCAAGCCCTGTGTAACCCTCTTTTTATTTTAATGGAGCCATAGATGATTATGACTGCTTCGGGCGGACAGCTTGCCCGAGAACTAACTGATGCGGTAGACACGTAGGGACACGATCGTGTTGAAGGGCCCCTCCCACACTGCTGGATCGACAGACATCAGCCGTGAAGCTGTCGCACTGATGAAATAGACTGTTTGACGACAACTCGTCTGGTGGGGAGGCAGGATGAAGTAAAAAAAAAAAAAAGAAACGCCGGCCAAAAAGTTTGAAATGTTTTAAAAAGAGTTTTCGGTGTGCATGCGGATGCCTTGTTCACAAAAGTGGCTCGGCTGACGGAGCCTAAATCCGTGGTTGAAGCACATGACGTACGCTAATGGTAGATTTCCATCATTTCTATTCAGAGTTTTCTGCGCGGTCTGTATCGGAAGCGATTACAGATACTGTTGGGGGTGTGCGTTTAAGTGTGTTTTGAGTATTGAATTAATGGGGCGTCTTTCTGACACAGTTACATACTGGTCACTGCATAAACGCAGGCTTAGATTACAAGGTGCCCGTAACGTATATGGAGGCTTACTTCGTCGCAAACACGAAATAAAGCGACGCACTGTAATCTCATTGCGTGTAAAGGTGAGTACTCACCAAAACACCGAAAGTTTATTTTACAGCAGCATAAACTTCTTTCCAGGAGGCTGAGGCCCATCGTCAGCGCATGTTAAATAACTCCAGGTGGTCATCCACTACGGCGCCTCTCGCAATCATGTCGGGTTTTGGGATGTAAAACCCCAAAAATCAATTCCCAGGAGGCGGAAATAGGTTGGTCTGATACATCGACCCTGGACTCACAAAGCCTGTCCTTCAGGCATTCACTCGCAATCAATGCTCTTGTCGGGCGCATCATTTTGTTTTCGCTGCGTTATTGTTTATATGCACTACTCGTGCTTTTCTTTCCCCTTGTATCGCGCCTCGTCGTCTTGGTTTCTCTCAGATGATTAGCTCTGAAAGCCGACACAGATGGGCCTTTCGAAGCTTCGAACGCCGATGAAAATGAATTGAGGATTACCATGTCGAAGATACTTCTGCTGCACGTCAGCGCTGAAAGAGGGTGTGTACAAGCAGCGAAAAGGCGTGCGTCGATGTTTGTCCAGCACGCGAGGGCGGCTGCGACGCCTTGCCAAGCCCAACCCAGATATTTCGTGTGAGCGAAGCAATCCATCATGATTTCATTCGCCCAGTTTGTTTTGCCTCCCCTCCTTTTCTTTCATCCCTCGGAAAGACACGTCTGCGGCACTGGCTTCATACCACGCGGTTTCTTTCGTTTCGACGGTCACTTGGGCCTATGAGTGAGTATACGCAGCGCTCGACTGTCACAGGAGCACGAGTGCTGGGCGTATTCTCTGGTATTTAAGAGTGCGTTGCCTACGGGTACAGACGCGGGAAGTTGGTGTCCTTCGGTGGACAGGGAAGGCTTAGCAGTGGACGCGAACTGGCGGCTTCATCAGTGTCGGTGATTATGTCCTAAAGTGCATGCTCTAGAAAAGGCAGATGATGAAATTGACACTAGAGCTTGCGCTGTCACTTAAATACAACACGGCCGAACACGATTCAATATGGTCGCATGACTGTGAACCGGAGACAAAAGAGTACTGTCTTTCTTGATACGTTCTTCTTTATTTTCGCACAATGATGTTTTCGAGGTGTGTACGGTAAAAAACTATTGGACCTTCTTACGTCTAGCATGCAGGCCTTTTTTCTCTTCTTACTTCTCGTCTTGTCACAAAACACACGAACCTAAGGCAGGAAACTGGGTTATTTGGAACAGATGCATACCCTGAACGGTGTCTTCCGTCTTTCTCTCTCTCTCTCTCTCTGCGCTGAACTATGAATGCACGAAGGCGCTGGATAAGTGTAACCGGAGACTGAGAGGACAAGATGGAGACGAGGCGGGAGTGAGTAGACACAAAACCTGCGCCTTTACTCGTTACTTATACAAAAGGTATAAGTTTAAACTGCGACGTCCCTAACAGGTGACATTTTGTGAAATACAATGTTTATGTGATGTCAGGTTGTGAAAGCAGCGGTGCACCAACGATGACAACGGGCAAACATACGGCCTTCAGTTGTCGTCAGACAGCAAAACGTAGCGTTGAAATCGCGCATGCGTACGATATGTTGCGCGCAATGGTTTGAGGAACAGTAAATACTAGGTGACTGTCGCGTGAGAACTCTCTCCGCTCTTTCATCCTTGTGGCTGAGCTGCCTAGCTGTCATAACCGAAGATATTGACGCACGATTCCATGCGAAACGGGCCCTGCTGTGCCAAACACTGAACTCCACGACTTTGGCCCAACATACCGCCATTGCTTTGTTGAAGTCATGTCGGTTGTCTCTAGTTTCTACCTATATCGCCGCTTCCAATTTTATGCGATGAAATAAAGGTGAAGAAATGGTCACAGTACGATGCAATCTTCTTTTGCTCGCTGTGCGTGGTACGATTGAGGCTCCATCCTCGCATGACCAGCAACAACTCATTGCAGATGGTGTAGCGAAATTTGCCTCTAACGTGGACCCAGTGTCGAATTTTCCGCTTTAACAGTGTGATAAGGAGACGGCAAACTTTGAAGAAAGGGGGCACGCGGGTGCGATCAGCCAGATTTCGACAGCTATGAGAACTTTCTGGGCTGAGGTGGACGCTAATAAACGTTGATCTGTGACTTTAACTCTTTGTCGTCTTTTCTGGTGGCCACGTCCATACCCTTCGTGATCCGCTTTCATTGACGGACACTACCCCAGCAAAAGCATCCATTACTAAACACAAACCTTGGGTACCCTATGCCTCATGCATGCCTACATCGCCTTTTGCGTTTGTTTGTTGCCAGACATTGCTTCCGCATTTGCGAACTTTGTTCATTGTTCGTCTTTACGGGTCAATCCATTTGCCGATGTCCCTGAGGTCAGCCTCTGTATGCAAGTCAAATAATACACACTTCAAAAACTTCTGGCTTCCTTTTCCCCTCTGTATCGGTTAATATTTCTTTTCGCGTAAGTAAAGACGAATATTCGGTCAAACAAGAAAAAAAAGTTTAGATGGTGTGAAGTTCGCGCTCCTTGTCCTTACGCAAAACGGTCCGTAAATTTTCTTTTAAACCTTCCATAACAAATAAAATGTAGCCGAAACAGGCGCAGCATAACTTTCCTTGCGAATCGCATATGCAGCGACTATAGCCAGAAGAGCCGGGAAAAGTGTCCCTGCAGACCTTCAGGTTTCCAAGCTTAGAGGGACTCACGATGTCTTCGAGTCACCCTCATCGTTGCGTGCACAGGCAACGCACTCACCACCGATGATCCGAATCCCAGGGGGGTCACCGGCGCGGCACGTGCAATCTACAACGAAGTGGGCCCGAGCACCTTGACTGCGGCCAGCCTCCCTTCCATTCAAGACACTTCCTCTCCACGCTCCCAGAGCAGCAGCCACTCCGGTCGCACGACCAGGACAGCGGCTTCACCCAAAGAGCTTCCCCTCGTATAACCCCGCTTCTTCGCCACCAGCATCTCTCCACACCTTGCATTGCATATGGACAGGGAAAGTATTCCCCAAGTTCCGAAACTGCATTAAGGACCTCTTCTTTGTCTGTAGGTGGCGCGGAGTAAAGGTGTCGAAAGTGTCTTTGCTGTTTTTCCTCGCATTCTACCTCGACTTCGGTCGTCCCCGCAGGGTCGATCAGTCGCTGCCGATTCGGCGGTGGGCCGTTAGAACGACAGCGCCTGGAAGGCGCCGAGTTGGTTCGTGGCCGCCAAAAGAACGACGAAACGTACCAACACACGCGCGCATGCAGCGAAGACGACCTCTTGGGTACTAACTTACACATGCAATCATTCACGCTTCTGAAGAGTGCAGTTCTCTGCGGCATAGGCCCCACCTCGTGCCTCTTGGTCCACGCACCTAACCCAGACTCGCACACAAAAAAACGACGAAACAAAAAGCAGCATTAGCAGAAGGGGACACCCGAAACCGCAAAGTCCAAAGCATTTCCCTTCTATAACTTCACCTGCATGCTACCGCCCCTCCTCAGTTCTGTTCTACCATCTGCTCCCTTAACGACCACGAGAAGGGACGGCGCCGTACGCGTGTGGGAGCCCCCTTCTCTTTTTGAACCTTGCCGCTCGAACACTTTGGATTGGAAATGTCGCGCATGCATAGTGTATGCACAATGCCGCCGCCGCTCCGTTGGCTGGCCTCTTGAGCGGGGTACGAGTCCACTCCGCACCGTTTCCTCTAATATAGCTCCATTGTTCCTTTCTTTTTTTCTTTGCTTCTTTTTCTCCCGATATTTCTTGGGAGACGTGGGTCACCGTAGTCACTACTGCGACGCTCTTGCGCGTCCGTACGCGTGTGGCACATCGCCGGGCCCTCGGAGTGTTGCGCACTGGGAGTTGGGTCTGCAGGAGCCTTTTTTACTGTTGCTTTCTTTCTAAAAGACTTCGTTCCACGAGTGTCGCCGCTCGTCACTTTCGCCTTCAAAGTGCGCGGCGGCGGTTCCCGGCCGTTTGCCTCTTTGTAAGTCAAAGTAGATTAGACCGCAAGGAAGGGACTTTCTTGCTGTTGCGCTTTACAGTCCCACGTGTAGCGGTCCACCGGGTCACTTTTGGAACGGTTCGAGTAGGCGTAAAGGTATGGCTCCACTTCTCGCCGAGTTCCTACAAAGGCTTATTCGTATTCCTCGTTTGGCACGTTGTGTTATGTTTTCATCTTGAAGTGGTGTTCGCATATATTTCGCTTTTTTGCCAACGTCCCCCGACGTACTGGCCGGCCGGCCCTCTCTGATGAGTCTGAGATGCTTCCTTTCAACCCGCGCTCCTTCCGGCTTCGTTTTACTCCTTTTGTTCGTGTCATTTTCTTCCTGTCTGTATTTTTTTCTGCTCTCCCAGTTTTAGCGAGTACTAATCCAAACTTCTTCGCCAACTTCTAGCACGGGCTTACCACTCAGTGTATTTGAGAGGCCTCCACAAAGCGATGAACACACGGCAAAAGATGAGATATAAATATAGACCAACTAAAGATGCTTGTCAGGAGCCTAATTCAGTGTAAATAGGGTTTCCAGCTCTCTCCACTGTGTCGGTTTGACGCGAGTGGTTGTCTGGGCAAGACGTCCTACTCACTTTTTGTGAGACTAACCTATTTATGGAGAAGTGAAGTATCCCCTATTGAAGCCCATGCTGGACATCCCCGAAGCGCCTAGCACGTACACTTGTGCTTATTTCTTATGGTGCTTATTAAGCAGACGTGTTCGCGTCGCCAACAGCGGTTACTTCAGCATCCTCGTAACACTTGCTCGCCACGTGAGCGTTCTATAGCCAAGGCTGTGAGGACAAATCCTCTTAAGACTTACCGTTCGGATAGGTGTGATCGAGTACACTTATTTGACTTTCGTGCAGCTCTGCTGCACATTTGTCGGTGCAACTGTCGCATCGATAAATGGAAACCGGTCATTGCGACGGTTTATGGCATTGAAATTATGCAAATTACTAAGAAAATGCTTTTGTTTTGCGTTTGTGTGGGTTCTATTTGCTGTGTAGAGGCAGAACGCTGAACTTCGATGTATTTTGTCATTTCATACGCTCTCGCCAGTCACCGTCTTGTCTACTACCCTGCTTTCATTTTTTTTCTTATTTCTCTTTTGGCGTGGTTAAGTAAACATATATTCCGAAGTACGCAGCATGTGATACTGCTACAAAATGGAAAGGTGGTCTGTGAATCGCAAAGATGTTCGCTTCCTACTACTAATTGAGGCTTCAATTCACTTACATACTATATCATAAGAAGTTTCACGATAAAAACACCAGACTGTGACTCTGGGGCTAGTGTGCACGCGCACCACTACTGTGACCACCCAGCCGTGGACACCGAGAACTGTCATAGCATTGGTCTGAATGAATGAATGAATGAAAGTTTATTGGGAGCATTGGTCAGTCAGGAATATACATGCTGATACCGCTGCCTTCCAATGGTTGCATTGAAGCTAATTTAGCGTTCTTATCCGCTATACAGGCCGCGGGCAACCCCATGAACCACGTATAGGTATACATACGACTATCCTCTCATATTGCACGCCGCAAGGCATCACCACAGTGCGGCAAAACTCGACACTCCACTTGGCACCGGAAACGCGTACCGATCGCTCACTTCTTCTTTTTCGCGAAAAAGAAGTCGGTGTGAGGCAAAGCCCACCCTAAATAACGAACCTATACCCGCGTGGGCGGCGGTCGCCGCCTTTCGGGGTGTCGCCGGAAACGCGAGCTTTTGCACCCTGCTTCGTCGGCGTGATGTACGCCCGCCGATGCGGGAAATAAAACAAGCAGCGAACGAGACTGGCTCGAGAAAGTCAGGTGGGAACGACACGACACCGTGTGAGAAGAGGGGCGGTATAGGCACGCTAACGCAACGCCCGCCAACGCTGCAGACCAACAACCCGAGCCCCCGCTATGTGGTAGAACTGAAACACGTGGCGAGTGAGTCGGCAGTCGCACTCTAGCGACACTGCGGCGGATGACTAGGAGGAAAGTGAGACCGTGTCTTCGGCTCTTCATCTTCTTCTCGCATCTTCTGATTGTTTTGTACTCGTCTCCGTTTTCGTTATTTCATATTTTTTATACACTCTGTTTGTGTCTCCTCTCGCAAATCAACATGTCTTGCGGCGGATGGTGACTTATCAGGCTTGGTAGAGTCGTGGCCTGCACTGCTCTCGGTTTGCTGCGAGAGAGAGAGAAAAAAAAAGGAAAAGACACCACGATCAGTGAAGACAGGATCAGGCAAAAGAACACGTACATAAGAAAACTGCGATGCGCGGAATTTATGGCGGTGTCGTGTAGGAAATCCGAGCAGTGCTCTTGTTTTTTTGTTTGTTTGTTCTACGTCTTTCGCCTATACATTAAACATGATGCGGGCCACACCCTGTCGCGATGCGGTGCTGCAGCCCCGTTCGACGCGTCATTCGTCTCTGCCCGCCGCCGCCGCCGGCAGCGCAGCCCGTCTCGACGAGTCGCGCAACCTTCTACGTGGAGGTGTGTTGTAAGCAGTGAGCAAGCGTGTATCGCTCTCTCGGAACGCGTTGAAGAAATGGACGCAGCTGAAGGAATGCTGAGCTCCCTAGTGCACTAATATACGTGCTAATGCCACGAATGATGACCACTCAGAAGGAAGAATGAACCCATGCTCACTGTCATTTATCTTAATCGAATTGAGGACGCTGGGGTCTTAGGAAAAATGCCTCCATCTGAACCACGAGTGCTGTCGAAACATGAAGCGCGCACGCACACATACGCACGCACATGCGAGCGCAAGGTGCGTTTCTGAAACACAAGTTATCTGTAAAGCTCCTTGGCGCCGTATTCTATACAATACTTACTATTGATTCCCGAATTGGATATCTCAAAACCAAAAGCATAAATCTTTACCGCACTATTCCTCGCTTTCTTACGATCGCAACACACTTCTCGCTCTTTCGCCGACTATACAGACAAGCCTACTACCATCACTCACATATGCATTGCCAGCGTAGTGCCCTTCCCCCATTGCACGCTTGTTAAGAGTCCGCGCATTATTAATTCAACGATCAGTTCTAGCCTCGATCATAGACTCCGCCCCGCCACGGAGGTCTGGTGGTTATGGCACTCGGCTGCAGATCCGAAGGTCGCGGGATCGAATCCCGGCCCCAGCGGCTGAATTTCGATGGAGGCGAAATGTTGAGGCCCGTGTGCTGTGCGATGTCGTGGACGTTAAAAAAACCTCAGGTGGTCGAAATTTCCGGAGACCTCCACTACGGCGTCTCTCATAATCAGAGCTGGTTTTGGGACGTTAAACTCTACAAATTAATCATCAATCGATCATAGACTCCAGTGTTACGGCTAATCACCAGCACTCCACCGTTATATTAAGAATTGACCCGAGAAGCAGCATAATTCTCTCTTTAGACAAAAATAGTGACCCGTCACGGTACACGTACACTAATTCTCGACCGCATCCTACACTAAATTGCACCCTGTATCTATCACTTCAACCTAAAACACATATTCCTTTACTGAACTCGACCCCTCCCAGCATGACGACGCATTCCGCCCACCCGTTCTGCACACATATACGAACAGCTCCTTCACCTCCATTTCTGCCTGATCAGCCTACTTAATAACGGATAACAGTACTGGAATATTGAAGGGCGAAATACATAAGACAACACGTGCATCTGGAGCCTACACAACAGGAATTACGGCTGTCACCGAATGTATACAGTACATCAGCACCCTATGCACTCAAACCCCTTTCACCTGTACCCAGGTTGCCTTTCATTACTCCGCAAAAGTAGCAAGCTTTAACGATAATGGCCACAGAATTATAGCCATTGAAACGTGCTGTATCAATTTCAAAGGCAAGGCATCCCCTTCCTATTATTCCACGTCACAGGTGATAAAGGCAATTAGGAAACGAATTGGCACGCACAACTTCAGCACTGAGAGGACGGCTAAATAATAAATCCGCACGATTCGGTACGAATTGTACAAAATTATGATTTCCTATTGGCACGCATAGTGCCGAACAGATGGGCCGAACACATCATTATTTCACTGAATAAATAGCGCATACAAAATTTCAAAATGCCTTTAACACATCAAATGACTGGTCATGGTCATTTTCAATATTACCTCAAGCGATTTAATACCACTATGTCTGACCGCTGCGCATGTGCACAAATCTGCGCAACCGATGTACACTGCTTCAACGATTGCCCACGAACACGCGTTACTGAACACTCGCGAAACCGCGCAAATCCAGGAATATCGCACGTGCGCCTCCCAAGTTGTCTCCCTGCAAAACAAACGTTATGCATACTTACTACAACTTGCTCACATCATGCGCTCATAGGTGGTTGCCACCCCACAACCTAGGCACGTTTTAGACTCACAACCGGATATCTCACCCAAACTTCCCAGCCACACATCCACCGTAAACTCACATACCTCCATGAAACAAACCTCCTTACACTACACGCACAACGACATAGCTGTATTTATCCCCCCCAAAGGAAAAAAAGAGAACAAAAAGAAAAGAGGATACCTCTGCAGCTATGACGTGAGCATGAACTTTAACCATTTCCCCCGCACACAACATGCCACTCAACACTTACGAAACAGCACAAAGCCAACCATATCACACGCGCGTACGCTTTCCAAGATATCTTCCAGCAAAACAAACCCGCCCATACTTCCTAGAGCTTGTTAACATCATGCGGGAATAGACGGTTGTCACCCCATCACCCATTCACTACCCAGACATATTTTACACCTAACCGGATACCTCACCCAAACTTCCTAACCGAACATCTACCGTAAACACACTACATCCCTGCAACAAACCGTCTGATATCACATGCTCAGCGCCGCAGCTGAATTTATGCCGAAAAAAAGGCGAGCACACTTCTGCAGCTACGACGTAAAGATCAACTTTTCAACCAACGTGGACCCATTGTTCACTTCATCTTATTACTATATAACAAAACATGGCTTCTGTGACTGCGCACATCATCTTAACGCAGGTTTTACCGCCTCCTTGCTGACGATTCCAGCCGAATGCATATGCCTCAATCTGCCAATGACGCCTACACGTCCGCCACGCAAGCCCATGGCTCCTGGCTTGAGTTGTGACTCTTGCACCTCGTCGACGGTTAGCCACTTCTCTACCTTATCGACCTTATCGACTGCGCTCAGGCCTTCCCGACTTGGACGAGCAACGTTTCAATCCCGCTTACTACCTTTTAGGGCCTCAACTACACTGTCTACACCGTCAATAACACCGTAAAACTGAAAATTCTTTCGCTAAACGGTTAGTCGGCATTCCGACTATGGCAGCAGTCCTTAAACAAACACCACCAGCACCACCAGAACTTGGAAGCTGTCGCTGCTATATATATTCTAATTGGCACTCCAGTTGGTACTGTCTTCATCTCCTGCCTTATTTAGACAAGAAAGCACATTGCTGATCTTGGCTTCCGAATAGATTTTTCTTCCGATTGGCTTTTCGACAAAATCCACCTTTTGGGGATACTTCCCTTCATTTTTCTTTAATTGTACAGTTGGGTTTAAGCCCGATATACCTTAACGTGACGGGGGCTTAAAGCCGCCTTAATTTTTGTTCATACCAGGGGGACGAATTTAACTCTCTTTCTCTCTCTCTCTCTCTCTCTCACACACACACACACACACACACACACACACACACACACACACACACACACACACACACACACACACACACACACACACACAGAAAAGAAATGAAAAGAAACGTTTTCCGCATAACTTCTAATCCATGCGCGCGCTATTGTTGAAGAGACGTTGTTTTTTTTTTACTGGAACAAGCTTTAAAAGAAGGTTTGCGATTGCTCTGTTCATCGCAAGCTGTGACGGACTCAATGGCTTTTTTTGGCGGCGTTATCATCAGCCGCCGCTGGTGGTATACGTTACAGCTACTGCCAATAATTAAGAAAATTATCCTGGCGGGATTGAACTAGGACGCGCTGCGATGAAGTCCGCTACCTTACCATTGCGGGTCACACCAGTACTCGCCATCTGCTCCGAAAAAAAAAAGAAAACTCTTCAAAGACATCCTATATATGGCGGCTATGTTAGCTGTAGGGATTGTTCAAAAATAGCGAAAATAAGCAGATAATTTGGCCTCCGAAATATACTTCGTCTTTCTAAAAGAAAAGTTTAATGATAACAAGGACCTCGTAACCTTCCTTGTACCGTTCTTGAACCTGAATAAAACGGACACGGTAAACTTGGGAGCGAGGACTGTCATGTTGCAATTTCTAAGGACAACAGACCTGTTTTCACGTAGCCTAAACTGTTGTTGTGTTAGATAAGCGACACTGTTAGTGACAGTCACCTGCAGTACTGACGTACTGTGAAGGTGGGTCCGTGTTCCCTTTCTCTCGTTACTTCCCTCTTCCTCCTCTCTTAATGTTGCCTTCGGAAATGTGTCGACCCACAATAGGGCTGTGAGAGAATCTACACATGGCAAGGGTGCGATACGAGACCGTTTCTGTAATTAGTTGCTCTGAGCTGCAAGAAGATTTAAGGGGCAGTAGAGTAGTCAGAAACTCAGAATATTGAGTTGACACGTGCTATAAATGCTGAGTTTTTGCAGTTCTTGGCTGCTGCGTTAAGCGTTTCGTAAGTCGTTCATTCCTTCAAAATCGCCCCTCCACGGTGTTCTAGTGGATATGGAACTCGGCTGCTGATTCGGAAGGTCGCGAAATCGAATCAATGCCAAGGCGGCTGCATCTCACTGGAGGCGAAGTGTCGATGCCCGTGTGCTGTGCGTTGTCAGCGCACGCTAAATAATTGCAGCTGGTCCAAAATTACCGAAGCCCTCCACTATATACGGCGTGTCTCATAATCATGTGGCAGCTTTGGGACGTGAAACTCCAGAAATCGTCAAAATTTGGAAATTCGCAGCATTACTGTCGCGGGTTTTCGCAGCTGCGTTGTGCGTGGACTCCGGTCTCAAGATCTTGTTGGATGGGAAATGTCCTCCGTCTAGGTGATTTAAAACAGTGCACCGGAGCCCGCTTTTAATCTTAGGAATCGATGTAGCCACGGCTTCTATACGGTCCCTCCGCAGCGACAGGTATATATACCCGTCAGCAGTCAGCTCTATCGGTCATTCCCATCAGGAACGAGTAAATGTTGGCGAACACACTACCAAATGGCGCAGTAGGTCTTCCTCGCGTCTAGAGAAGCTTGGTAACTATCGTGGTTTAATTCATAGAAGGGTGGCGTAAATGCAGGCGATGGTACGTGAAATAATGCGAGTACCGCATCTCCGGCGTCAAATTATAGTTTCGCTCAGGAAGGTTGCTCGATGCTGGCGATAGTTTGCTTTCGGTTTCTCGCCCTTTATTTATCAGTCCTTTTTGTTTGTTTGTTTTTTTTGGTCTGTGTTTCCTATAATTTGTTTAAATAATTTCCTATTTGTGAGGAACTGCCCTTTGCCTGCCGCTCTTGTCAGCTCAGCTTGATCCTTTCCTACTTTCTTTTTTCCAACTGTGCGCGTCTGCATAAAAAATAAAATAAAAAGACAGCGTGATATTGTGCGTGAGCTTGTCTAAACGATGCGCTTGCTCTAAGGTAACTTTCTTTCTTTTTTTATGAAATGGTTTACTTGCCGAGCCACGACTTAACTGCGATGCACCATGTGAGGGTGACTGCCGACTGATTTTAACCAGATATCTTCTTTAACGTGCATAGAAATAAATGTTAACAGGTATTCCGGCATTGCCCCGCCACGGTGGTCTATTGGATACGGCACTCGGCTGCAGATCCGAAGGTCGCGGGATCGAATCCCGGCCGCGGCGGCTGCATTTAGATGGAGGCGAAATGTTGAGGCCCGTGTACTGTGCGATGTCAGTGCACGTTAAAGGACCCCAGGTGGATCGAAATTTCCGGAGACCTCCACTACGGCGTCTCTCATAGTCATATCATGGTTTTGGGACGTTAATCAATTTATTTGGGACACTAATGAATTTATTAATGTTAAAGGCGATATGTGCTTTCAAGTAGTTTCGCCACCCAAAAACAATTGTTGCTCAAACGTGAACCGGCGTAACAAATAATTTAGACAGACAGACAGACAGACAGACAGACAGACAGACAGACAGACAGCAGACAACTTTATTTGTCCTGAGGAACGCTACCGCTCAAGGTGGTAGAGCAGCGGGCCGCTTCCACGTTGAAATATGAAAACAGTCAAATCAATATTTTCACTTAGTGTATACGCCTTCACTGCGCAGTGAGCTTCCGTAAAATTGGAGAAAGCCTCTGGCCCTTGCCCCGAAAGATCGCTCGCCGTCGCGTGCTCTGACGCTGTAGCATGTTACACGCGCGCTTCTGCAGGTCGACTCGAAAAACCTGATTCCCTGCTGCGGCGTTCTTCTTTTTTTTTTTTTTTTTTTGCCCCCTTCATGCCAGAGGCGGAGGTTCGCCCGTTGCGTGCGACTCTTCTGCACCCGAGCGATTTGCATAGTGTCGTGACGCGCGCCGCGATTTGTCAACTGGGCCTGCCTTGCCGCGCGGACGCGAGTCCCCGGCGCCACGTCGACCACCGGCGACTGCAAGCGATGTCTTCCCGCATGACACCGGCTTCATGCGGCGCGGCGGTTGCGGTCTCGGCGCTTCCGATCGGCGACATCGGCTCCACGCTAGTATGGATACAGACAGACACCCATTGGACATTTGTATTTTGTTTTGCGAATTATTTCTTTTCTCTTTTTTAACTGCTGCTTTGCGGACGCAGCAGGTCGTATAAGCGATGTCTCCATGCTAGCACGACTCAGTGGTATGTACCGGTCGCTGTTACACTTACGCGACAGTCCCCACTAACACACAATGCGAGCTTGTCTTCGTGCGACGACGCAGCGCGCTGCGATGGCTTACGTTGTTGCTCGCTCTGTTACGTTGAGATAAGACCCGGAACGACGATCAACGCTTGAGCAATACTTGTTCTTGTACAGCTTCTTTGTGATGTGCAGTATAGTTTTGTAACCGGGCCGACGTAGCTTAAAGTGCGGTTGATGGAAGGAAAGAAGAAAAATTAATATAATAGAAAAGAAAAGTGGTAGACTGGAAGGTTAACCAGAACCGGAAACCCGGTTTGCCATTTGACACTGTGGGAGTGGGTAAGGGCAGGTAGCAAAACGAAGACGAATGGGCCAAAGGGCACGTGCACACGATCACAGCCAGTAACTATCGCTGCATACCACAGCACGGGGTAACGTGCAGTAAAGCGATGTGGATGCCCATTTACGCAAGCCGCTAACGCTGGAAGCCGGTGCTGCGTTGGAAGCCTGTGTTTCAAGTACTTTACCGAAAAGTGACACGGATAATTGGGCTAGTTGATATATCTGTTCATTCTCAAGGAATTGGGCGCACACGAACACACGCACACTTGCAGAACAAGAGAAAAAAACTAGCGCCGCGACAATTGGAAAGAAAAGTAACTGCGCGGTATGTGCTAGCTATCAGAAGAGAATGGGTGAATGAGTGCGATATAGAAGCACAGACACCGTAGACGTGCAGACAGCAGGAATGTTGTGCAGTGCACCTATCCAAACTAATAAAAAAACACACAAACAAAGTGTCAGTACTCACGAATACCCACGCGTAAACAAACAAGACAAAATTGAAAAGGAAAGTTAAGCCCCGAATTGACCAACCTTCGAACAAAGAATATCTCAAGTTAGAGGCATCGTTTTGACAAGGGAACTTTGTTTTGACGAAGAAAAGTCATATCGAAAAGTTTGTGCCCGAGTCGTCCTTTTTGCCAAGTGACACATCTACAGCGCTAGGTCTTGTGAAAATGAAGATATCTATTGATGAAGACAAGATTCTAGTATTGCTGATTGTACGCTCTTAAAAATAAAGCTAGTAAAAAGGTAGGAAATGCACGCGTTTACTAACTTCCCGGGTACTTTGCTGCATTCTTAGCTATAGTAAATGCCACTCCTACGTTTGCAGATACCTCGTAGATGGCTGCGCCTGTATAATAACCACATGAGTTTGTAGTTAGTTATGACTTATTCGCTATGTTTGCATAAGCTCTGTGCGAAGTCATGACACTAATACATGCAGAGAGTAAACCATAAGAATCTGGAACCAAGATATGCATTTATTCTTTTAATTCATGGCTATTCACCAGTATGACGTGTGCTACCCAAAACTACGGCCATATATAGCTTTGAAATTGCTGTTATACTAGATGTCATGTGGAAGTATTTGGTGTTCTGTGTATGTCTGTCTGTTCTCGTCCATAGCTTTTTCATGGCTCTATGTATATCGTTTCTTGGAAATTTCAGTGTTATGCATTTACCACATAATCGCATCCAGTATTAAGCGAGTGTCAGTTAGTGTAACTGGACATTGCGGCATTATTTTATTTATTTATGGAAGGGAAAATTAGCATCCACCCGTTCGTATAGCACAAGGCTACAAGGAAACCCATACGATTTCTCCGAAATGAAAGCTTCCTAGCTGTTGAAAGATGCGTCCTGGTCCAGTGTTCGAACCTCCACCTTGCGGGTTTCCGCAGAACTCGTTTACCATACTGTATAAAACCCCAGGGATTGTTTTTGTATTGACTTCACGGAAATGCCGTCGAGTTGGCGAACGCCAAATATGTGTGACGACTCTACTCGAGTAATCGAACGACCCCGAGAGCCTACAGCTATTGTCACCAGGCCAATCTTGGGCATCCCAGCCAAAGTATCATCTCTTACGAAGCGTGTTAAGCAGTACGCCTGCCGAATAGTTCTTTCCCATATTCAGTTTCAGTCACCGCCCCTTTCCTAACCACCCAGCGCAGCCCTTCAAGGAGCTGCGGTGGTTGGTTAGGAAAGGGTCGGTCGGATGCCCAAAGCAAACACTCAGTGGTGCACCACGTCTTCCGTAATCTTCGTCTTTACTCTTACCCCGAAGCTGCTTTCTTTAGTGCTTGAAGAATAAAACGTTGCGGATTTCATCGTACTATGTATAGGGCGCAGAAACATGCCCACCTTACTTTGCGTATTCCTTTAATACAACAGCCGAGGGGTACTGTATAGACTTCATAACGGCCGTAGACACTTGGGCGTCCGCGTACATACTCACTGTACACGCGCCCCTGTCTAACGTATATAGAGACGGCACGTAGTGCGTATACAACGGAGGGAGCAAAAGAAAGAGGTCCTCTCGAGATGTATGCACGCCTCTCGCGAGCCGGGCACATATCTGTAGCTCCCCCTTGCCTTCCGTTGTGTGCGCCGGCGTTCGGGCAGGCAAGGTTCATAGGCGCCTCCCCTGCGTGCGTCGACCAGTCTTCCTCCCCTTTAATGGCAATTAATGAACGACCGCCTTCCTGCTCCGGGTCGTGTCTTGTGGCGGCGGCAGCCGCTGGACGTAACCAGCTCGGCCCGGCTTGCTGTACGCTCTCCTATCGTACCCTGTGTGAGCGCGCGCAAGCTCGTGTATATACGTGCGTTCAGCTTGTGCACCGCTTGGGCGCACTGCTGTGATGCCTGCGTCCGAAGGCGGAACTGAGCAGCGCCTGCCTTCTCGAGTCGAGTATAGTTACATCGCTTCGTGTGCATGTCACCTGCTGTCTCAGTGACGTTGTGTTCAATTCCGTTCTATTCGGCGAAACAGGGCGTTTTAGTAAGGCACTTCCTTTATTAGAACAGTGGAAGACAGGCGCGTCTGAAGCCTTGAGAAATCGCAAAGCCAGCGCGCGAGTTGAGCTGTCCAAATTTCTTCTTCCTCCGCGAGTAGCGCACCCTGTCTCTCTGAGTAGCGCTGATCTTCAATGCACCTGTTATATCTTGGTTTCTTTACAGAGATGGAAGAATATACCAGTTCGGATATACTTCGTTTCTCTCTATTCCGCAGCAATATATATATATATATATATATATATATATATATATATATATATATATATATATATATATATATATATATATATAAAGAAAGAGTGGTTACACGAAAATAAATACTGTCCGCCACGCTGTTTATGGTGTCGGGCTTCTGACTCGAGGGAAACGGGTTCGATTCCGGCCGTTCGAGGAAGGCGATATATGACAACGACCCGTGTGCGTTTTCAGCGCACGTTAAGCAACCACAGGTCTTCAAAAATTTCCGGAGCCTTCCGTTATGGCCTGTCTCATAATCGTATCGTGGTTTTGGCGCATAAAACCCAGCGACCAGCTATCATTAAAAGTATTTACAAGTAAAGAAAACAAATAGCAAACAGAAACGCGTAGAACGGTATATTGGTCAGTTCGTTGGCGAGACATCAGTGCGATACCACATCCAGTCGAACTTCATTATAACGAGGTAACGTCGGTACCGCAGATTAGTTCGTTATATACGATATTTTCTGTACCAGTACCTATAAAGATGAGCTCGTAGATCGCTAATCTGGCTCGCGCAAGAATCCAAAATCCTGCAGCTAATCAGTCTAGGCCCCTATATCCTCCAAACTCGCTATAAACGACGTAATCTGATCTGCTTCCTTGTGGCATTCCGAGCCAAATAGCCCGACACATGAGATGGCTATAATCTCGGTGACGCAACCAATTAATCGCTCGTTTTCGTCGTTTTTATTTGTTTGTTCTAACAGCGAAGCTGTAGAGGCCTGCGAAAGCCGCCAGATCATTGCCGGATATCATCATGAAATCATCAAGAAATAACTTCCCGTGCACTTCTATAAAATGCTACAGTGAACTATAGATCTCTTCTAGTTCGCTATAGAAATGCCCAATGTGCGGCATTTGCGCGCTCACTTCTTTTTTCCTCTTGCGCTCATATATTAAGCCCACCAGTACATAAAGGCGGAGGCGTTTCATTAGACGTCGTACTTCTCTTGCACTTATGCCCGCAGCCAACTGGTCGTGAAGATGGGATGACAGAACACATGACCATGAAGATGGCACGGCCGAAGGACTGTGTCACTCCCGAAGAAGAGGAAGCGCGGTACGAAAGCAGTCGCGCCGCTATACTACTCGAGAGCGTGAGGGACGACTTCAGACAGACCCCGAGTATCGCGCCGGGCGAAGCGGCGGCGTAACGTCAGGGATGCGCAGAGCCCGTGAAAACTTCCAGAATAGGTAGCATATGCAGAGGCGTCGCCAGAACGACCCGTGCCTGCGAGTCGCACCACCGGACGACCATATGATGTCGATGACTGGCACTGAAAAAAAACAAACAAACAAAACACTGTCCAGTGCCCAGCGATTGAAACGCGATATTCAGACCGCGTGACGGCCAGAACTATAGTGAACTAGAAGGAGATGTATTTATAGTTCACTATAGCCAGCACATTTGTGCTCCATCAGTGTTGTCGGTAACCACTCTCGCTTCCACTGAGTACCACAAAGAATAAGCTATCATCCCCCGCGCGAAGTGGTGGTACAGAAAGCATCGCAGCCGCACGCTTTGAGTATCGCGTCAATTGCATTCGCTGAGCGCTGCACATACTTGCACATTGTGAAATTTGCGCACTGACTCAGTGCATACTTGAACAGCACGAGCGTTGTGCACATGTGAAAACTGAACCCAACTGAGACGAAAGGACCGTGAGCTTCGCTGTTTGCGCATCCAAGTGCACTGCGCGTAGCATGTGCACTCGGCGTAGTTGCGGGCGTCCACTAAAACGCCGCTGGCTGAGCCGTGATCATGCTTCGACCAATTAGGGGTAAGCGCACGTGTTTCAAATCCCTAGCGGCGGATTCACATCGCAGTCCCTTAAGAGAAAGAGAACCCCGCTGCCGTGCAGCCTAGTCAGGTTCGCTGTTCGTCCACCTTCACGGAATGGATGTGCCTGTCATTTTTCGTGCGGCGATCACCTCGTCATTCGTTAATGTTTCCGATACGTTTCGCGTGCCGCCAATCGGCAACATTCGAACCCATGACAATCCCCTAGACAGGGAAACAGGGCCGAACGCGGGATCTCGCCCCCGCTGCAGCACCTTCTGCTCGTATCGTGCACGAAGCACGGTTGCGGTAACGCACCAACCCAACACGTTGCCGGTGGGGTCAAACCATCGGCACCACCGGCCGCTTATAACACAGCCTCGTGAGCACGCGACGATACGTGGAGGAAGAAAAAAGAAATCGTTTTCGCGTCACGCGTGCATTCTCGCATCCTTGCAAGAGCGGGCCCTTTTCTCTTCGCAGCGTGCCGCCCGCTGCGAGCGTTGGGTGCACGTCTTCGCATACGGGGAGGCAACAAATTGCCGTGGCGGACCGCCAATCGATATGCCCTGGCGTTTGGGACGATCTTGCGTCCCGAACGCCGGCAAATCGCTCGGCGGCGGCGGTGTCTGTCTGCGGTACTTGCGCACCCTTCCTCCGACCCGCCGCGCGCACGTGACTCCAAGTTACACCTGAAACCCTTCCTATAGCTCTTATCCTTTTTTCATTGCTTCACTAAGGATGTGCTCCTTGTAAGTAAGGAAACGCAACGCACCCGACACCACTTATAACGGGAATGAAAGAGTCGTGCCGCGGCCATTTTATTTCGAGTGAATACTTGCGGTGCCTCACCGGGTCGGTGTAGACTTCATGACCGCCATGGTTTGGTGCGGGCACTTGAGCTATATGTCATCTTCGTTGATACCGGCCCACATGTGCTTGAACTTTTCGCGAGTACAGTAATACTATCCAGTATCACGTGCAGAACGAAGTAAGTACAATATACGAACGAAACTCCTGGAGATTCCGTCCTTGGGCGCGTACTTTGCTTAACAAGCGTCGGTCGGGGATGGCCACGCTCTACGGAGCCGTCGTCCCTTTATCACGAAGCTGCTGTGGTACAGTAACGTTGTTTTGTCCGTGCAGATATCGCTCACTGGGTGTTTAGCTTGATTTTCTCTGAAACTGAGATATAACACTTGAGGACAGCAGTCTTATACTTTGCTACCATGTTTACATTCAGGAAACTTAAGCTACATCGGTCACATACCTTGTAAAATAAATATTGAATCAACATAGTAGCAGGCGAGATCATACTAGCTCAGGCCGAACTTTTTACCTTCTTAGTTCTCCCTCTGTGTTCAATCGGTGTACTCAGGAAACACGCGAGCCCCGGCACCGTGTTGCGAGCAAACGGGACTACAAATATCTTTCTGCATGCAGCGGTTGACTATACCGTATTTCTCACTGTGGGCTATAACATCAAGACTCAGTGGGTAATTAACGGGGATCTTATGCTACACACTTATTCTTGCGTCTGTAGCACCTAACTACGCTACATAGCGCCACGTATTGAAGGAAGGAAATTGTGCTTTGAGGTGTGCCACTGGATACACACGAATAAGAAGTAACCGCATGTTGCGAGTTTCTTCACGCGTGCCATTCCGTATGGCGTCAAGAAAGGTAATGTGCTTTAGCGCCCTCATGGTGACAGCCCTAAATGTAGGCAGGGACACAGTTGAAAGTTCGCGGACAGACCCTCATCGACTTCAATGACATATTCAGAAAAGCCACGATTCACGAAAACCAGATCAAGTACAGTACTCCAAGAACCTTGCACACTAGTAGGTTCTGTAATTACCTGGAATAAATAGAAAACGGCAAGTATACGTATAAGAGGACGAGACGCCGTGGTCACATTGGACTGGTACATGCAAGTTGCACGTACGAGTATGGAGGTCTTCAGCGTCCGAATATAACAATCCCGTTAGTTATGCGTTCGAACGAACTTCACGTGTCTGCGTTAGCTTGCGTTCGCAGGAGACATGTCATTTCAGGCTACAACGTTCTTCTAAAGCGGTCGCTGTCTGGACTTCGGGCGCCAAATATTGATTTTTTTTCCCCTTTACCGTTCCGTTGGGTCCCCACGATCTTTTTTTTCCTCTTTTTGTGTAAGTTTTTTTGTTAACGCTGTTGCAGAACGTCAAAAGCTTTCTAACGGTCGTTGATTTCGACAAAAGCCGAGAGATTTATCAGGTGCCTCATTTCAGTACCGGCAGCCAAATCTCCCGCCTCTGGTCGAAAATCTGTCGCCTCGAAAAAGCAGGCCCATGAAATATGTCTCCTGCAGGACAATCTCTTATCTACTGCTCCACATTTCTTATACTCTAATTTATTCCTTCCCTGAAATGCTGAGCGCCTTCATATGCTCGCTGTGCACACATTGTAGAGTGGGCTTGACGAAGATCCACTGAGGCGCCTGAACCAAAGAAACCTGTGAGCTGTTATACAAGTAGAGGTGTACGAATATCTTATTGAGAAGTTCGATCGTTCGTCGAACATTACATAATCAATATTCGTGTTCGATTCGAAGGTGAGCTATTCGAAATTAGCGAATATTCGATATGATTCCGAATATTCCGCAGAATTGAATATGCAATGCGCTCGTCTTGCCAAAAAAGGTTTAACCACCCGCGTTTAAGCAAGGTGTCCAGAGCGGCAGTGCATACGCAGGTAAGCATCGGTACAGTGCACGCGGGCGTGATGGCAGCCAGCGACGAGCGCGACAGTACGTACCGCTTGTCGCAAAAGTAATCATGCTGGTGTGCTGCTCGGTTTCTAAACGAAATCGAAATGTAGTACAGCCTTATCATGGGTAGCCGCATTGTTCTGCGGCTTCCCTTCAGAATGCGTTCCAGCGTCCTGACCACGTGGAACAACAAATATGCCCTCCTGATAGCATTTAGTATTTGTTATAACTTGCTTTTCAGTGTGATAGTTTATGGACACAGTTACAATATAACGATCTAGTGTAGATGGTGCGTTCCTGGCGGCAATATATTTGATGTTGATGGTATACTAGGTGCGAGGAACCTTATGCGCTCGGGCTGTCGGTCGGTGTCTCCTGCCGCCCGTCACGGTAAAGCGAGTGGCCGAATGATGGTAAACAAAACAAGTCTAAAACAGGCTCAGAATAAAGTAATATGAGTTATTGTACTTTGAATTACAGGAATAATCAAGATTAATTGCATTAAGAGAAATTTGTTCAATTTGGTTACGAAAATTGTGATGTGAGCCGATCCTGGAGGCAGTGCAGTCACAGTGTATGTGCAATGTTGTCGTGTCAGAAGTGATCTTTAACAAATTTCTGTTATTAATTAGCCTGGTTTGTCGGCTTTTAACGTCGTCGTCGTCGTCGTCGTGGCCACGGTAAAGCAAGCTCATTAGCAGCGACTGACGTGTTCCTGTGGGAAACACCAGTGCATCATCGCATGCTTCGAACACCCCCAGGTTTGGCGTTAATAAAGCTGTGATGGGTTTTTTTATATATTTTCTTAGCAGTGTCGTAACTTACTGTAGGCACATTTGTGTTTTAATATTCGGTTTCGATTCGATATTCAAACTTAGCATTCGTATGCGATTTGTCATTGACAAACTTGATATTCGCGTACTCCTGGTTATGAGGTTAACTCTTAGAGCAGGGACTTTTCAATCAATCAATCAATCAATCAATCAATCAATCAATCAATCAATAAAATCTTTGTATTCCAACAACAGTTGGGGTCCCTCCCGCGAAAAGCGGTTACAAAACCACTTGAAAGTGCCTGAGGGCCCACATAAATCCATTTGCATGTGATAGGCTGCGCGGAACACGCACCGCAAGGATGACAGGATCGTCATGGGACCGTCAGGAAGGTAACCAGTTTGTGAAATCTCTATTTTCAATCACAAACTTAATGCGAACAATTAAACCAGCAATTTCACGCTTTCAGACTAGGAAAACGAACACTTGGAGGAATGGGCCGCAGGAGCTTAAGAAGGTGCACTCTGCGTGGCAGCTGGACGCGGTATCCTAAGGCTCCCACGTACGCCGCGCGAGTTCCTCCCCGCGCTCTCCTGCCTTGTATCGTTCGTGTACGCTTCAGCACGAACGTTCAGAGACCGACGAGCACTTTAGCCAAGGGAGAAGAAAGGATAAAACAAGAGAACAGGCGGAGGCAAGATAAAGGGGGGGAGGAGCTGGGTGCAGGGCCTTTCAGGAGAGGCGCGTACGCATTTCGCTACCTGTCGTGATAGTCACGTTACACCATGAAGTTGTTCCGGCCGGAGCTCTGCACGAGTTTTGTGTATGTGTCTGTACGTGCGTGCGTGCTCACGCACGCGGCGTGCGCCCGGCTCGCTTCCCTCTTCGACTCCTTGAAGGCCGTCCCTCCCCCCCGTGCAATCGGTCTGTGCCGTCCTTTTGTCTTAGCACTGTAGGTACAACGAGCGAGTATTACGAATGTTGTTCTCTCGTCGTTTTGTTGTTGATGATGACGTTTACCTCTCGCTGTTTTCGTTTGTTGACTCGATTGGCCAGCTCGTGCAGGCGGCGAGAAGAAAAGGAACTCTTCTCGCGTGCTCAAGGAGCGTTCGGTCCAGCGCCGAGACGGGGCTATTACGCGGGTCACGACGCCGATCGGGGCGACCCCTTGATTAAATTTAAGGGCAGCGCGGCTCACGCTGTGGGGACGGCGGCCAGCGAAAGGGGGCGCGAGCATCGCCTTCCTCGTTCTGGTCGGGAGGAGAGAGGGGGGCGCTGCGATCGCTTTGTGCGTGCGGAGAGACAGGGGTGAGCGGTCCTTGTGCGTGACGATTGAGCTTGTAATGATAGCTCGTTTGCGATTTGCTTTAGCCGCGCCGTTGGCTGTAGCGGCTCCGTATAGACGCCGGTGAACGAAGACGAAGCACCGATCGCTGTCCATCTCTCGCAGGTGGAGCTATGGAGGACAGAGTGAACGAACCTTATGGACGGTGTTAGACTACCCCAGATAGACCTGTCGTCACCCAGGCTGACTAGGCATCGCGTAATTTAGAACTATAAGTGCTTCCTGTCGTGCCTGCTCAAACTTACTGCGCAATATTAGAAAAAATGTTCTTGCGCCTGCATCGATTGTAGGAGGGCATTTTAGTCAACCGTGGTGACGGAGGTACTATGAAGAGAGGCGACGCGACATGGGCAGGACATGTGATGGTGCTCATGGCATGACTTGTCAGTCGTATTCGTCATACGTCCATGCCCCTCCATGCCAAATTTGGTGTATATTAAGCGAATGAGACTACGAGAAATAGATAGATAGATAGATAGATAGATAGATAGATAGATAGATAGATAGATAGATAGATAGATAGATAGATAGATAGATAGATAGATAGATAGATAGATAGATAGATAGATAGATAGATAGATAGATAGATTAAAGCTCAAAGTGGCTGTGGCTGTGGCATTTAAAAACATTTAAAGTATGGAACGTTTCCGAGTTTAAACCAACCGGCGACCAATTCATGGATTCCACCAGCAAGAGCTCAGTCTGGCTCCTCAGCATGTCGCGATTGGTCTATTCGCCGTGGATACCCTTTATGGCAGAGTTATCAATAAATCCTCAGCGGCTACCGCTGCTGAGTTTAGGGAACCTGCGAGGTTGTGTTCATTTCGTTCACCGTGGCCTTGTTAGACCGTCGGCATATACCGCGCGCCTGGTTCTTCCACACCTCCAGCACCGTGCGCTCTATTAGCTTCAAGACGAATGTTTTGCTTTGGCCGTGACTCCTGGCTTTATAACCTCATTTTCCGCCACATGATCACGGACCAACGGCTATCAGAGTGCACGGATGCCGCTGCGCTCTCGTGATTCGCACCTACGCGTCTGTAATTGCGCGCAAATAGCAAAGATCGCGCGAACGGTGCCCCGCGTTGCGAATGAAATTGACACGGCTCGGATAAGCGCGCCTCTGAGGTCGTCGTTAAGATTAGGCGCCTGTGCGGCCTTCGCCTTATTCTGGGAAGCGGTGCATTGCTGTTGGGTATGAGCGTATGAGCGAGTGTTATTACTCCGGAAGTGGTACGTCTGAGCTCCTTTTCACGATCGAGGCCGTGGAGGTGTGTTCTGTAATGAAGTTTAGCGCTTCGATCGATCAGCGGCTTCAGATTAGTCTCGGAAGTCGAAATTGCTTAACAATTTAGGGCTAATTCAGAAGGTTCGCTACTATAGTGGACTGTGGTAAACAGCAGTTCCAGACACTTAACTAATAAGGCATGCTGGTTTGGTTCTACTACGTAATACGACCTAGACGGTTTGTAAGCGGTTCATAGATCGAAATGAATAGTCTCGGTCATTGGTGGACTCGGCAGTATGGCATACGCATAACAGTTAACCCCGTACACGAACAGAGCAAGAACACAACACTGCGTATGAGTCGATAACTAGAGATTGTGGAAACAACGACAATGACCGTGCGGATAAGGACGCCCGATCTGCCCATGATGGCATACACTGCAGAACACTGCAGCCAGTCTCCACAGCCGACCCAGCTACGTGTTTTAGTTCCCTCGTGATCCCTGCACGTGAAAATATGTGGCTGATCCCTCTGTCAGAAGAATCGGTAGAATATCGACAGAGCATGGTGGAATTCGGAGCACTTCATCAACGCTCGTCTCTGTCGCTTGGATCCAGATAGACAATCTCGCCTTCCGTCAGGAATATCTCGAGCTGAAGTGACGCTGCTGTGCCGCCTGTGGCTTGGCGTGGTCATCACGAATGTTTACTTGTTAAGCACGGTCTGGCAAACGACCCCACGTATGACTACCGTGGTTGCGAAGAAATGTTTGCACATCTGTGTGTGTGCTCCCGCTTCAACGAGTCCAGAAAAGAACTTACACCAGCTCTAGACAGAGCTGACAACCGCCTATGTCGGAGAAAACTGCCTTGGGTCACTAGCCGGGACCATCGTCACCATAGGAGGCGCTGAACGCGTTATTGAGGTTTTTACGGAGTGCTCTTAGGGACAGACATTTGGAGCGTCGTATTTTTTTTCCTCTTTTCCTTTTTCTTTATCGTGTCTTCTTCCTATTTTTTATCCTATTGCCTTCTTTCCCAGCACAGTGTAGTCTATCGGTCTAAGCACTGGCTAGCCTCCCTGTCTTCCCCATTGTCATTTTCCTCCTCCTCCTGCTCCATATACCGCAGATGAACGAGTGCGTCCACGTCCCCGCTTCCACCGAGACCGCCGCTCTGCAAATAAATGCCGCTGGCCATCTCAAGACAACGCAGAACTTGCAAAAGATTTCTGGCGCAAAGTCACAATTTCAGGAGGGAGTAAGACGATACAGTCTTTAGTACCACTTTCCTTCTTAAACTATCCACCAACTAGCTCAGCACAGTACCCTGTTAAACAATGTATAATGAACATGCCAGACGGCACTTGAACGGCGCGGCGCGCAAACGTCTGTGTCGTTCATCTTGGCCTTCTTCTCACATCCTTGACGAACGCTTTCTCCGTTAGCAATCGTCTCGCCGTCTGCAGAGCAACACCGCGAGATGCCGCATCTGGTTCTCTCCCTCTCTCTCTCCAAGGACGCTGCAGCGACAATAACAGACAGCAACACATTCGTTTGCAGTGCAGTGCATCACCTACGTCCTAAGGCCGCGTTCGCATACTGCACCGTACCTGTACCTCCCAGCTTCCTCACCTATGCAGCTATACATGCGAAGGATGCTCGAGCCCGCTGCAGCCAGAGTGGTTCATTCGCGCAACCCTAATTGGTGTGGACAAGCGGCACACGCCGATTCATGCAGCACACTCGCCGCCCTCTCGAAGATACCGCCTGGGCATCTCCGCGGCGATGCCCTCGGTCGTCCACTCCGACGGCAGACAGCCTTCGCGTTTGTATGCGACCTCGGGTCTCGCGCTGTGTGACCCGCGCTCTGGCAGCAGCAGCCGCCGACGCTGCAGTCGGTGCGGCACCCCGGAAACCTTATAGGAAGAGGCGCAGCCGTGTGAGGCTTCTAGGTCGGCCAGTTTTTGCCACGCCAACGGCGGCTATGAAATATGGTACGCCGCGAGTCCGTCTCTTTGTAATTGGCTCCGCGGTGCCGCAACAGAAAGAGCTCCGCGCTATAGTCTTCTTCGCCGCCGCGCGGCATCCCACTCTTGTGGCCGCGCGGTTTTGCGCCGACAAGAAAGCGCACACCGACGGAGACAGGTTGTTACCCTCGACTCTGCAAAGAGCCGTGACTCTTTAGCGCTTTCGAAGAGTGGGGTACTGCCTGCCGCTGCCGTGATGACTTTGCCGTGGCGCTGGCGGTCGCGCATTAAATCGAATCCGGCTTCGGTTGGGGGCGGTTGCAGGCCTGCAAAGTGGTTGCGATGGCGGGGGAACTAAAACAAAACTAAATGGTCGCATGAAATTTTACCTTTACCGTGGTCTGCTTGCACGTAGCGTAAAACTGCTTGCCGAGTCCGTTTCTTTACTTCACATGCAAGTAAACGTCTATCATGACGCGTAAGACTCGCATTACCATGAATGCTCACGCTTCCGTATTTCACTGTGTCCTTATGAAAGTCAGCAGACCTATACAGTTATGTTCAGCCTCTTTGAACTCGTGGTGCCTTCTCTTATTATAAACAGTGACACTGCGTGTAATACTGTGATCTGAGGAGCGGAGAGCACTTTGTTAACGTTCTGAGCAGGTAAACACTATATAGACTAAGTGCCTCAGCCTCTGTGGTGCTTCATGACAGCGTGCTCACGTGGGCTCCTAAAAGCTGAAATGATGTTATTGCGCCGCCCTCTCTTTGGAAAGCTTTGCAGTCAACACGGGGTCAATTAGTCATTTAGCACGGTATTGCGCATGCTTTCAGATAGACTTTCGAAAGACTTATCTGTAAGGCTTCAGCAGCCGCTGTGAGCGCCTTACGGACTCTTTCGTCGGCACACAGTCCAGCTAGCAAAGATGACTGCTAACGAAACAAGCTTTAATCCTTGCACACATGCACAGCTAACACGCACGGCTCCATCTATAGAACCGGCAGGCCCCGCGGAGTCGTACGCATTCCCCCCGTCGTCCCTGGCCGGTCCGTTCATCTTTCTTGAGTTCTCTGGCGCGGATACCGTGCGCGCGCGGCGATCCTGGTTCAAGAACTCGGCTCAACCCTGCGGGGCCTGTAGGAAGTGGGCAGGAGGAGGCCAGCTTAGTCCTCTCCGTTTCTCGGCTGTTTCTTCTTCTTCATCCCCACGCGTCTTCTTGCGCAACCTCGACGCAGACGTGGATGGGGCCGCGCGCACGCGCACGTCTTAGCGCGCCAGCAGCGGCGGCCATTGACGACGCCAGGAGAGGCGATCCCGATGACCCAGCGCTTTGGCGGGGCTAATGATGCGCCTCCACGCGCGCCATTAATTCATGCTCTCGGCGTAACCTCGCGGGGGTGATCACGCCCACTATACGGGCTACGTCGTGGGGACCTGTCGGTGCTCGTTTCGAGCAGGTACATCACGGACCCGCGCGCACTGCCCCGAGGCTCCCGGTGCTGGCTGCCACGAGGATGAGGGCTGGGACCGTCGCTGCTCGCTGCCGTTGGGCTAGAGAAGTGTATGCGGTAACCAAGAAAGAGGCTCCTTCAGATAGAGCAGTTCTTTCTTTGTGTGATCGTGCAAGTTCTTCATCTGCGAACTATGGCTGTGTCACGCGAGACTTTCATAAGTTGGAAGCTGCGGCTTAAGGTCATTCATTTAGGCTTACTTTGGCATCATGTTATGAAGGCTTGTTGATTCCGTTGCGCTGAACAGAGAAACTTAAATAATGGGCTTTGAAGAATGTGGGAAACGCGTAAGGGAAAGAAAGATGACGTCAGTTACCGTAGATATTATGCATATATCACTGGCACGCTGAACAACTTTCACACGCGAGAGAAAGATAGAAATAAACTTTTTTTTGGTGAGCAGACGACGGTGGTCGTCCTCAGGTGGACGGCGTCATCAGTCCAAGACGATTTGGTCTCTCGCTGCCCGTCTCGCTCTCTCCACCGGGAGGTTCTGGTCTTCGGGGCTTGACTTGGTCGGTGGGCCCTCCCACTGCGCTGATCGTAAGCTAAGTATGACAACTAATGTGAATTACAGCAATCGGATCTTGAGAGAGAGAAAGAAGGACATGCTTATACACCACTACGAAGATCTATTAGAGGAAAATGACAAACTTAAATAAAACGTAGACACTGCCTTGAAATACTCGTAACAAGCAGAGATCGCGCAATAGTTCTTTCATGTGTAGGAGGCGTACGCCATGATGCAAATGTAGATCCGAATTGCCTCTGAAAAGACCTTTATTTTTAAATTAGGTAGTTAGGCTACAACATAGGGGACTAACTCGCTCCTTAATTTAACTGAACCACTCTGTAGCCAGTTAAGTGAGCTGCGGGTGATTCAAGATTACCCTCCTCCTTTAATTGTGTGAGCTACGGGCGATGAAAGGTTACCATCCTCCTTCCTACTTCTCCAAGCTGCAGGTCTGAGCGTACCCGTCCTGCAGTGCTTCGCACGTGCGAAGGCCACGCTTCATGGTTGTCCGTTTTATCTTTGCGCAGCTAGGGGTCGCTACAAGCCTTTTTCTCCGGCACGAACTATAGGAAGCCAATCAGGTCAGTTGAACAAGTTTCTTCGCGAGCAATGCGACGTCCCCATGCAAGGGCGGCTGGAAACTCTGTAAACGCACGCGGAGATCCGTACTAATCAGCACGTTTAGAACCTTGTAATAATTACATAACTTACAAACACACCTTAAATCGGTCCGGTAATGATCCGGAGGTCCTTCGCCACCGGCTCACTGGTTTTGTAGAAAAAATCCCCAAAAATACTTGAGGGTTTTTCATTATCTTTATTGATTTGATTGTTCTGATGGTGACCTTAGGCTCTTGATGACACCCAATCAGTGGTGAATTGTCCCGAAGCTACCGTAACTGAAACCGTGCCAGAAACGCCTATGGATGCGCTCTCGTTTAACCAAAATCTAAGAAGGGATCACCTGTGTGGCTTCGCGACGATTGCCACTTTGCGGATTCGAGGGCGATTAGAAGGACAACCTCTGTAGGGGAACTCCGGCGTTTTTTTTTTTTTTTCACCATATTCTGATATCGCTGTTTTCCATTGGTGCTGATAGTCCTGCAGCTGTCAGGGTCGGGCGATTTGCTCAGAAACACACCGACACTTCTAAATAATCGAATGAACAATGTGTTCAAACCAAAACCGAAACGCGAGACGTTTCGCGCAGCGTTTGCGATGACGTCAAAGCCTCCACGCCGTCAGAAATACAGAGCTGGTGCAAGAAAAATGGCAATGTGGAGGTCATCCAACGATGTGTTCTGTTTTTCCGGCTCTTCCGAATTTACAGCGGCAATTTGAGCTCTGAAGTATGAACATTTTGCTTTTGACGACCGGCCTGCTCGGGTAGGCAACGTTATAGGTAATGACGTCAAACTCAGGGAGGCCCGTATGAGAACTGCTAAAAAATTTTGAATTTATTTTCAGAAACACTAAATGGCTTGCAACCGCCTGACATGACACATATTACAGTACCGAGGAAACCCTTATATTGACCGTTTCATTGACATCGGTGGACACTAAAACATCGCCGCAGTTGCCCTTTCATGAAGCTTTCTATTTCCGGTCTTTTGACGGTTTTGAAAGTGTTTGAATGTATGCTCTCTAATAAAGATCTTTGTTCCAGTTCACTGCGTTTCTTTTTCTGAAGGGGGGGAGTGGACAGGAGGCGTGATAGTTTTTGACAGTCATCTTGCATCTTGGAACAGATACGAGCAAGAGCCCCCTCCCCCAACTTTCCCTCCACGATCCTCACATGGATTGTGGGAAAGTTGGGGGTTGACCATCTAGGGTTGTGGATGCAGCCTTACAATAAATGACCAAACTGACCGGACAGGCGTAGACCGTTACAGAGCCTGGGGTCAGGTCCCTGTTGATCCCAGGCCAGTGTTTCTTTGGAGGAACGGTGTCCCTTTCACATAAAGTGAGGGGCTATGCCTAGAAAGCCCTTCCAAGCCATTACAATACCAAGGAGCTTTAGGAGTGAACCGATGGCCAGCTTCAACCGCAGGAGCTGAGGTTTGTGGCGAATAACCAGACTGCCAGAGCATGGTCAGAGCTCGAGGTGGTGGTGGTGGATAAGACTTTATTATTCAACCGGCTAGGCTAAACGCAACTCGGGCTTACGTCTCCCATAGTCTTACGTCTCGGGAACGTCAAGGTCCTGCCTCAACACCGCCTCGCGGGCTTGCTGAACTGCCCATGTCTGGATGATAAGGTCTGAGCTACGTAGAGTGGAGGGCCACCTCGACGACAGGGTCCCCGGAGTAATTGCTATCATTCTTGTGATTACATTGCGCTCCCGCAACATGTTTCAGAGTTGCTGTCCCTTCCTGGCATAACTTACATGTGTCGTCCTGGTGCTTATCTGTGTAGATTCGTATCAAATGGAATGGGGTGGAGACGGTGTTCGTCTGGAGCTGTCTCCAGGTGACTGCCTGTCTCCTGTTCAGTTTGGGATTTGGCGTTGGGCAGATCCTTGTGCCGTTCAGATACGATTTAGTTATGTAATTGTATCTAGTTAGCCTTCCCAGTTCCGCGCGAGGAGTGTTCACTATCGTGTAAGCGGCGTTACCCAGTTCAGCGCGACGGTTCATGTCTCACGCCGCCCGCTGCGCCGTCTCATTTAGGTTCGGAGCTAATCGCCCTCCGTGGTGACCTGCGCAGGGTACCATACGGTCATTGAGCTCGTGTCTTGTGCGCCCGCTTTGGACAGAATAACCAGTAGGATTTCATATGCAAGTACACACTTGAACGCTACAGCAGGACAATCGTGTAGCTCTATATTTTGTTCGCAAACGTCAGCCAATATCATTTGTTCCCTTCCTTCGCTTTTTCATTTTTCCATTGTCCTTTTTCCATCGCCCCAAAGCAGGGCTGCCAACCGGACGCCTTTCCGATTAGCCTTCCGTAAATGCCAGTGTTGCATGTTGAGACGCGCTAGCAGAACGTTCTGGTAGTACTAATGACGCGATAGGACACAACTGGAACAACACGCCAATGCACAAAATTTGCACATTGTCAACCTTGTTCTGAGCATGCTGCCATGACATTGTAAGTCTCCTCAAACGTTGCACTCAGAACGCTACAAGACGAAACAGTGCCCCCTAGCCAGGTTTCCCTTTTTAAATATACTAATTGTACCTGTGTGCACCGCGGGCTGATGGGCTATTAATACAGTCATGTGTGGAAATTGACCTATATAGCGGCTGTCCATCCTTGCATCGTTGCTTACGTTGCGATGAAGTGATATCCATGCCTCCATATACACGTGTGTTTGCACGGCGTGAGGTTCTCTCATCTGATAGCGCCATTCACGATTCATCTCCTTCGTGGCCAATTAGGGGCGTGAACAGGGACGAGATAAGAAGCGGCGCATTAAGTTACGCGTCCCCTTCGGTCAGCTTTGCAACCTACCCCTACATGTGGTGTGCGTTGAAAACGCTGGGACCCCCTCCTCTTCTTAGCTGTTAACGATGGTAAATTAATGAGCACCTCTTTACTTCATGTACACGTTAGTGACCCGGAGGTCACAAGTTCATACCCCTGTGAGGCGGTCGCAAATTTCAAAGGGGGCGAGCTCGCTGACCCGGCGAGGTACAACTGCTCATTAGGATTTATGCACACCTCTCAACGACGGTGTCCGGCGAAGTGGGTTGTCCTCATTAATTAGTGAGGGCACGCGATGACTGTGCCCTGAGAGGCAAATTTGGGCGGACTTGAATGCGTTTTAATGTACATCGTAGTGCTTGTTTTGTTGAACGAACCCTGGTTAAATGAAGCGTAAAGAAGCGCAAGAAGAGATACAGTGGAGAGAGAATTTTTTTTTTTCGCACCGCCTGTATCCAAGTATGCACCGTCTAAAGCGCGACAAAAGCGACGTCGTCGCAGCTGACAGTATCCGCTGTGACTGCCTGTTGCTTTTCTCTGTACATGAGTTACGAGTCGTAATATTTGAAGTCTTGATTGACCCTCGGCGTTACCTTTCCAGAGCGGCCGGTCACGGTCAGTCTCGCCAATACACGTGGAGGAACCCTTCGGCATTATGCATATAGCGCAGCGTGTCAAGAAATCGTGACTGGTTACCCCATATGCAAGACTGTCGTTCGGTGCTGAAGCTGTTGGAGTAGGAACCTATTCCTGCACCTAATTACACACAATGGGTTCAGACTGTTCTGCTGGCGCAACGTACTTCTTTCTGAAGACCCTCAATGCGATTTCGAAGCCCGTATCTGAACACTACAAATAATATTCGCTTTCAGTTAGTGCTCCCTAGCAGATTATACGCGCAGTGTTTCTACTTGTCAGTGAACTGTATTGCCGTATATTTACAGGTTTCCGTTCGCGTGTATACCCGCATCCTCAAAAGGGCCCTCGAACGTCTTTAAAACATAGTCAGAAAATATCGACGATCAGTCACGGAAGGTCCTGTGAGCATATGAGCAAAACATTATTGCACTCGATGCATCTGGTAATTTGCAAGTTCTGGTAATTTCCATCTGGTAATTTCAAGTGCAGCTGGAAATCGACTGCGCCCCCCTCCCCCCCCCCCTTTTTTTTTTTTCAACAAATAACGTCACTAGAAGAACCGACTACTCACGACGTGTTTCGGTGTTCTTATGATATATACGCAAATGTTCTTTACGTGTTGAATTCAAAACGAGTAAATAAAGCATTACGAGTAAATAAATCGGCAAATGCTAGATCAGCCTTACGTGACGTAGTCTGTGTTCCTTGTGACGTAATTTGTTTCAACAAGGCCTGGAAAATTCTAGCTGTCTCGAAAACCAAACCGCAAAAACCCGGGTACGTTAAGTGCAATAATATTTCGCCAACATGCTCACAAGAACATCCACGACTGATCGCTCTACGCCACGGTGGCCTAGTGGCTGTGGCACTCGGCTGCTGATCCTAAGGTCGCGGGATCGAATCTCGGCAGCGGCGGCTGCATTTCGATGGAGGCGAAATGTTGAGGACCGTGGCCGAAATTCAGGAGCCTTCCACTATACAGCGTCTCTCATAATCACGTCGTGGTTTTGTGACGTAAAACCTCAAAGATAAATGAAATTCACATGTTATCGGCACTGTTCTCAGACTACGTTCACAAAATGTGGTGGTGCACCGCACATTACAGGGCATAGGGGCTGTGTTGATTCCAGCAAAGAGCGCCTTCATCTATTTGAGCTGAGCTCCGCCACGGTGGTCTAGTGGCTATGGTACTCGGCTGTAGATCCGGGCGTTGCGGGGTCGAATCCCGGCCGCGGCGGCTGCATTTCGATGGAGACGAAATGTTGAGGCCCGTGTACTGTGCGATGTCAGTGCACGCTAAAGAACCCCAGGTGGTCTAAATTTTCGGAGCCCTCCACTAAGGCGTCTCTCATAATCAATGGTGGTTTTGGGACGTAAAGCCACCGAAATCAATCAATCTATTTGAGCTGAATCCTTGCATGTATTGCCCTCCTGACCTCTCCCATCGACTCCACTAAACCCACAATTTAACCATTTCCTTTATTTTATTCTGCCACAATATTGACTCGAGGACAACATTTATAGCAGACGTTCTTCTTTGCTCCTGGTAAGCGCTGAATCGGTGCAACTACGTGCCGGCGGTGCTTAGCCGCAATACACGGCAGTTCCGCCGGTGAGCATGCTCTGTCGTGACGTGCGGCTCGACATGTGAGCGCTTTGTTCTTTCCTTCCCTCATTTAACTCCCTTTCTCGCGAGCGTTTCAAGTTCGCCATTCGTCGTACGCCAAAGACAAAAGACGCACGTCACGGTGAACGTGGTTGTACTTAATGAATCTATCAAGTGAACCTGTGCCGCGCACTTTTATTTCCTCGTCTTACGCAGATTCCGAGTAAACTTGCTACTGGGGGGAGGAGCGTGGGCTGCTACGCACCCAGTCTTCGTGACTGAATACGTCGTTTCGCCGTATCGTCGTCAACTCCGGAGAAGATGGGACGTTCCTGCTCCTCCTCAGTCGTTTCCTATTCGCGGCGACGAGACGTCAAGGCGCACTGCGGTTGCGTGTGGACACAAACGGTCCGTGAAGGGGAGGACAAAAGCACCAAGCAAAAATAAACGTGCCAGTATTGTGGACCTCAACACGGGGCCCGTACCCACCGCCCCATGGCACGAATTCATCAATCAGACCATGCGCCGCGGGGTTTCTTATCTGTGGTTACGGTACGCAGAACTAGCCATGCTTAAAATTTAAGCCCATCCTGCACGACAAGCGCGGTAGCATCACATGCGCTTGTTCGAGCCCCTGCTTCAGTCTCATCGGGGCATCCGGGAGGAAGAAGGGTTCTGGTAGATAGTGCAAAGGAAAGTTTGGACGAGCGCTTTCAATGAGGAAAGGAAGGGCGAGAGCTTTAGCAATAAACATGCAGGAGCAGAAAGTGAGCGAAGAGTAGGCACGAAGCTGGTAATCCAAAGGTTTGGCTATTTGCAGTCGTCATCTTTGTTAAAGTAGTTTACGGTAATAAAATCCAATCTATGCAGCACCCGATAGCGATATTTTTCAAGAGATGCTTGCATGACGGAGCCTGTGTGAAATGTATCTCGAATGTAAGAAAATATAGGCATTGACGACAGTGTATCCCAATGCATATGGAAGCGGAATTCGCGTCTTTGTGGCCTTAGAAAAGCTACCAGGTGGAGCGTAAAGCAGGGTCACACCCGTGAAAAAGGGGCAAGAGACTTGCTTTTTTTTTTAAAGCTGGCTGACTTTTTTCTTAATTTTGATCTCCTGCCGGCGTAAATTTTCTGACAACACTCCTCAACCGTATAGGACTACGTACCAACCTCAGATAAGTAGGTTTGTGACACACTTTGTTTTACCGCCGCACTGGTCCAGGGGCTGTTGCGCTCGACCACTGACCCGGAGGTTGCGGGAGCTAATCCCGGCCAATAAACTCAGGTGGTCGAAATATCCGAAGCCCTCTACGTAAAACCTCCTAAGTTATTACTCTTCTTCTTTTTTGAAAAATGACATTTTTTTGAAGGAACGTACGAGTAGGCTTCTTGGTAGATATGCATGTCGTAACAGATAGCGCACGGTTGAGGACACGGACGAAGCGAAGGAGCGAAGACTGGACAAAGAGCTTTCTCTAGTCTTCAGTATGTCCGCCTCCTTAACCGTGCTCTATCAATTACGACGTGCATTCTTTTGATACATGCGTAAAGCGTTACCTATCGCCAATATTTTATTGAAGCGCTAATCACTTATAGCGGACACACACAAAAAAAAAAAAAACTTGTTAAGATCCGTGTTTCACCGCCGTACTATAGGCCAATTCCAGCGATAATTCATGGCTCCATAGGCAATAAGCAACACAATGCAAACCCACCCCTATATGTCTTACGGCCGTTCTCTCTGCACCTAGTTTCGCATTTGTCCGTACCTTTCTCCTCGTTTGTCGGTCCTTCTTTATCGTGACGCACATGCCGCTGATAAGAACATGAAAGGGGCGAAAGCCTCAGGTTTGGTCCTTCAAAAGAGAAATGATAGATAGATGCTAGCGGAAACGCGTAGTTTTTTTATTCTTATGTATAGAGCGAGACACAGGCATCTCTCAGTCCTTCGAACGAGCACGTGACATTAGGTTTTGCCGGCCCCGAGGCTGTAGCCATTGAAGAACTCGCGTGTGTGCTTGAGGATGTTGGTGAGAGCGACAGAATCGAGAGTCTCTTGGCGATGTCGGCCCGCGACGGCGTAGAACAGGACAGGAGGAACCGCCACGGAATAGACAAAAAGAAAAAAAAAGTGCAGGAGAGGAAGAATAATAAAGGCACAACAAGGAGGCGGACGCAGTGAAGCCTTGCATCGTGGGTGACAAGAGGACGCTTGGACGCTCGTGTGTGGAAAATATGCGAAGTAAACGACATCGGGCTGACAAGCGGCCGTAATTTATGATGCCCCGTAATGAACGAAAAGTGGAGGACGTCCCGCGAGGACAGCAGCAGCAGCAACGGCGGGCCGACGCACGCCACGGTCTCCTCAGAGGCCACCACCTCTTCCTGTCTTTTTCTCTTTCTTCGTCTCAAGCCTCGTGGAACACTAGCCTTCGTCAACTTTTTCTTTTTTATTCTCGTCATATTTTCTTTCCCTTCTTTTGGGAAGAGCGCAGGTTCCAGTGCTGAGTACGTACGCCCTTGGCGATATCCCGAGATTCTTCGCCATATGCGGGCCTGGCTTTCTACCTGCCTGTACTGCAGCATATTTTGTTTGTGCGCTTGTTTGTAATTTGTGTAGCTAGCGCTTTGTTCTTTGTGTATGTACTGCGCTCAGCGACGCACTCGGACGAAATTTTGCCCCCTAATTCAGCAGTCACTTTCGTTCGCTACGCTCACGTGGTTACATCCCAATGCCGCGCCATGCTCTACAGCATGCAGGTTTTACAGCTGCGAGGACGAGGCGAGCTTGCAAGAAGCTTTGCAGTACACATGTTCGCCGCCGCATTGAGGCGGGTGTCGTTGCTCCTGTTGGGAATACAAAACATGCCTAATGCTCACGAGTAACCCATTCGTTTTGGGCTCGCTACAATGTAGCAGGTAAAGATACCAAGAGCGAGAAAGAATGGAAAGTGCACAACGACCGATACCCTTTTATTACCGCAACATGATGATAATGACTTCTTTATTTATTGTTTGGTGGCCGAGAATGAAATAGGCGTTGTTGAGAAACCCTGGTTCATTAGCTTTTGCTTGACCTGCGCATGAATGTGTATGGGAGTGCTCAGATTAGCTTTACTACCGTTTTGAAAACGAGCTCCCACACGATGCTACAATGGGTGTTGATTTGACGCGCAGTACACAAGAAAACAGAGACCCCATTACACAGTCACGTACGCGGCTTTAAATTTAACCGCTGCAAGTTTGTAGCTTACTGACAGCGAGGCGCCACTAAAACAAACAGGAACATCCTGCTTGAAAGAAGGATGCTGTAGTACGGTGGTGACAAGATATGTGCTCCGTCGGGAGGTCCGTTACACAACAACCGGTTTCGCTTCATTAGCGCTGAATAATTGCGACCGAATTGATCGTTTTATTACGTCGTGAGTCGCTCGCAACGCATGAGCAATTAGTGACCCGGCTTGTTGGAATTTCTAATGACGGCGTCCGTCGCCGTTACTACAGGGCAGGTCACTCTGCTCACGAGCTGGCCTGGCTTGGCTTGGCAAGAAGGAAGTCTTGACCCGAAACCGAAATCTTAGCTAGGTTAACCGTGTTTTTTTTTCTTTTTTCTTACGTGTTCGGCGCCTATCATTTGTTATAACTACAGTAAGCAATTACCGGCTAACCTGATCACGTTAGTCCATCCTGGATTTAATGATACCTGTTCGCTCAGGCATCTTGTAAACGCTTCTTACAGGGTATGCTTAAACGCAGGGTAAGCTTGTGTGAGTGTGAAGACGGACGTGTCTGATTTCTCTGAAAACGAGTGTCCCAGTGCAATTTCTCCTTGGGAGAAATAAATGACCCAAGCGTCATGGCTTTTTGTTTTTTTCAGTGCTCCTTCCAGCTTGGCGCGCCTTGCTTTACACATCAGTGCGCAGAGATGCATGGCAGTTCAACATTCGGCCTCATAATAGTTACAATTTATATCACGACCCTGCACATGCAAGTTACAAAACTTTTGCCCCAAGAACTTTATCGTCAAGCGCACGCATTACGTAAATATTGTGTGTCACCTACTTTATTCTTGACAGCGACGTGACATTTACAAGCGCGTTCTCTTCTCTGCAAGATTTGCTACGAGTCATCGCCTAGTTCGAGTAGCGTGAAGGTTTCTGGAGTACAACCCTGTTTTAATGGAGGGTCCGAGCCCTCATATGAAAAGTACATATTCGTTTTTTTTAATGCGAAGCATTTCTTGTCGAACTTCGGTCACTTTTACCGTATCTATCTATCTATCTATCTATCTATCTATCTATCTATCTATCTATCTATCTATCTATCTATCTATCTATCTATCTATCTATCTATCTATCTATCTATCTATCTATCTATCTATCTATCTATCTATCTATCCGCCTACGTCTCTGTGCTCTCCTGGTCGCCTCGTTAACTTGGTGTTCACCAAGATTGGAATGGTAGGGTAGGAATGCATGACGAACACGAATGGTTGATCTTTACGTCACCAACACGATATTCGTGTCACCTACGTCGCGGTTAATGATACTGCAATCACGTGCAGCTCATACCCGTAGGGCCCTGTGCTAAGTGGGTATACACACCATAGGTGTTTCAGTTCAGTTCATGTCTTTATTCCATGAGCAATCGAGAGGGCGGAGAGGACTCAAGGCTTGCGAGCCTGACAAGGGTCCCCGCCTCCGTACACACTTCAGACATCGTTCAGCAGCCAGGCTAAAGCGGTACTCAAACAAAGAAAAAAAAACACACTTTTAACTGAGGATATAAAATATGCACTTACAAAATATATACATATTTATATAACGTTCACAACTACATCACCGAAATATCCTATAAATAACGTAAATAATCAATATCTAGATGCACATTGCTCTGCTGTGTCTAGAATCAAATCATATAGACATAATTATCACGCATATTGTTACATCACATCGAAATTTATATGAGAAAAATCAAATACATTTACAAGTATACAACACTTCTCAGTCACTTCAAAAATCACTGGAAGAAAAATGTAACCCAGTTGTAATTAAGAAGGATTTAATTTGCTTTTTAAATACAGAGGAGGAGCATGCGTAATTAAGTAGGCCTTCTGTTTTGTGTAGAAGATGAGTACTTTGATATGCCATTGTTTGTTTCCCGTAGTTCGTTCTCGTTTGTGGCGTGTGGAGCAGTGTGTGTCTGAGGGAGTACATTGCGGAACGAGTCTGACTCTACGTGGAACTGGTGCACCATACCACTTGGTGATACGTGCCCCTATTGTTCTGTTCCCGTGACGGACGCAGATGCACACCATCTCATATGGACATGTAAAGGACTCCATCGGGAGCGCTCTCGTCTCCTTAAACAAGACGGTCTCCGATACAGTGCCTCGACCAGTTATGATCGTTGGATACACGACAACAGATACCACAAAACACTACTTCAGTTCATACACAACACAGGACTTGCAGCACACATTTAACAAAATACACCATATACTATGCCTTAAGGGCAAGCCCATTTCGCAATAAAAAAAAAAAAGAGAGTCTGACTCGCCTCACGGTAGAGCTTCTGCTCGTATATATATTGCAGCATTTTTAAATAGTAAACCTGATCTGCACGAATCATTGGAAATTTCACGAACACTTGACTTTGTGCAACCAATGCCAACAAAGTATATATACAAACTAAAATAGACATTTAACATATCGTTAGAGCGTACTTAATAACAAGAAAGGCATACCGTTTTTCGTATCTTGTGACTGAAATTTAGACATAACAAGCACATAGACACACGGATGCGCTATTAGGAATCGAACTCGGGCTCCCGAGGTGCCAAGCAAACATGCTGCCACAAAGCTACGGCGGCTCCTTCCGACACGACACATGTAGCAAATAAATATATTGCACCAACAGTTGGAATGATAATGCTTTTGTGAGGCCAACTGCGCATCTGGTGTATGTGAACCACTATAATAGCAATCTAGTAAACGATACATATTTTCTTCTGTCACTCGGCATGCTTTTGTCCAACTTTGCTTGATCCCGTAGGAATAGTTACAATACGGCCCTTATGATGCACACATCAGCAAACCGTAGCGCGCACTTCTCTTCGTGAAAACAGACGGCTGTGGGCTAAAGTGAGTGCCAGCTTTGCGTCATGCTATGTTTTGCTATTCAGTCGTCGCTGTGCTGTCGGCGTTCCTGGTTAGCCCACGTTAAGCATGTACTCACGCACCTTGCACAAAGGCTTTAGTCCCATTGGTAACACTTAGCTAAGTGCCAAAGAATTCGTCAGGGAATCCTCCTCGCTCACTGCTTCTCACGACACCGATTCTCACAATGCGTGGGATCTGCAGGATTTCTTTCTCTTTCTCCCCGTCACTCTCGCCTGAAGTGTTTCTATCACGGAAGATGAGCGAACATAAAACACGATATCCGACAAGAGCAAGCAACTTGCTTCATTGTATAAACTTTGTGCAAGGTGCATGGGCAGGTGCACGCTTAACTTGGGCTCGTCAATGACCTATCTCCTGAGTTTTAAAATTCTGCTAAATATTATTTGTTTCTCGTTGGTGCCATGAATTTTTGTATTGTACGTTGTATTCTGTTACTGCTATTATTGCTATGTATTATCTACGCTCCTTATTAATGTTGAGAATATTTGTAAGTTTTATACCTTGTATTTTATTTTTTATATTCTGTTTGATATTGTCACTAACATTTATGTGCCCACTTCTGCTTGGGCCCGAATAGGGCCTGCAGTATTTTGTAAACAAATAAAATAAAATAAAACTCGAATGGAAGATCGCTAACGTCATCTAGTTTTCAGGGCGACACGAATGTAAACACTGATAGTCTGAATTTTTCTGTTTTAAGCTGTTCACATGTTCTGATGTGTCGTTAATGACAATTCAGTTTCTATTTATTTTGTTTGCTGCGGCAGGAAACCGCAGACACGTTTGCTGGCCTCTTTTTCCACGTGATGGTTGGTGAGGGTGAGCTGTGCTTGTTGTCTTACAGACATGATAGGGCAATGGCGCCGATGTTTTCCCCGACGTTTGACGTCGCCTCAAGAAATATTTGAAACATATGAGGTACACGGACAAACTGACAAAAGAGTTAACCTAAATATCAAAAGCAACGACATAAATGTGCGCGTATGTATAACGAAATAACTCACGAATACAACAGTACAGGTGCGCGCATACTTGCCGTACAGATGTAGTGGTCGAGTTATTTAGACGTAGCCGATCCTGACATGCATTCTGTACCGGTACGGTCCTCGCCGTCTTATAGTAACAGAAGTGTCATAATAATACTAATAATTTTTGGGGTTTTACTTCCCGAGACAACGATGCGATTATGAGAGACGCCGTAGTGGAGGGCTCCGGCTGTCCTCGACCACCTGGAGTGCACCCGGGCCTCCATCATTTCCCCTCCATCGAAATTCAGCCGCCGCGACCGGTATTCGATCCCGCGACCTTGGATTAGCAGCTATAGAGGCCCCGCCATGGTGGTCTAGTGGCGTAGCCACTAGACCACCATGGCGGGGCTTCTATAGCTAACTTTCTTAATCGTTAACTCGATTCTCCTGTACTATGTTCGGCGTGTTAAGGATAGGGTAAAATCAGGTGCTACGTTAAGACGAGCCGCCTTACATATATAACATGAGCTTTCGCTTGTGTTTTCTTTAGGACTTGGCTAAACTCAGCTGGAACACCCCGCACCTGTGCCGCTTGCGAGCGCCACAACTCCACATATATAGCACGCGCGCTTTCTCGAACTCTTGCGTAGCTATGGCGAAACTCAGCTTTATTATCTTTTCTTCATATACGTGTCTAGTTTGTTTAGCTTACTTGTTTTTCTCACTGACTCTAGAAGGTGGATGTGCCGGTTTTGGCTCCTGTGCAGCTTTTCAAACGCGCCCCAAAACGATGTGTCTTTTGCTTTGTTTTTGTTTTTGCGCCTACCGACGATTCACACGAATGAACTCGCTTCGGCGCCGCCGTGCACCCTCGTGACGCCCAGACCGTCGTCGCGCCTGCAACGTCATCAGCGTCGGGAGTGCCGACGTTTCTCCAACGTTCACTCGCTTTCCTGTTGCGCCCCCCCCCCCCCCCCCTTTTTTTTTTTTTTTTCCTGGGCTTTCGTAAGGGTGTGTCTAGTTCTCACTCGCTTGCTCACCCTAGACCACCACCGTGTCGTTTTCCAAACGCGCCGCGAGTGCTTTCAGTTACAAAATTCTCGCGTTTGCTTTATTTTTCTTTTGACATTTTCGTTTTCACCTCAGTGCAACCACGCGTGCGCGCAGTGAGGCGTGTGCGCGCCCATGTGTGTGTTTCACGCTTGCATGTCTGTTTGTGCGTGTATGTGTTTGCTTTGCTCATACCACCCTCACACACACACACACACACACACACACACACACACACACACACACACACACACACACACACACACCACACCTTTGATTGGGTGTGAATATTCCATCTCGAGGGCGCTTACCTGCATTTTATCCCTTTTTTTTACTTTTAAGCGAAGCTCGTGCGGTGGCAAGCGGCTGTCTCGTGTACTGCTTTCGCGTCCCTGTGTCGCCCTCTGTCCCGAGGTGTGAAACAAGCGAAGGAAAAACCGAGTAAAGTGAAGAAATAAAGAAAAAATAAAATCTATCCGCTTTCGGGTTCGGTCTTTCACCACTGCTATTTTCCCTCATTTTTTTTTTTCAGCACTTTTCCCGAGAGTTTTCGGTTTCGAGACACCCGCTGGGGTCAAGTCGTATATCTCGCACCTTTCCTACCGAAACAGGACACGTCACACGTGTGGGGGCGCTGCGCCTCTGCACTCGGGAGCGTGCGCGTCGCTTGGTGCGTTTCTGGCGCACGACGACGGTACTCGTCTAAAACCGCGGCCCTGTAGCTATACACGGCGCGTACATGGCTTGTGTAGCTGCTCGCTGTCACCCGCTTCTGCTTCTGTCCTGCCTTGCTGGTTCCTGAAGCCTTATACCTGTAGTGCGGGAAAAAAAAAAGATAAGGGTTGACTGAAGCGCGAGAACCTGCCAGAGGTTGCCAGGATACCTGAGACGAAGTTTGTTGGCCTCTAGCACGACCTCGTCGCGGGGCTTTTGCTTTTTCGACTCTTTTCCTCAGTTTTTTATCTTCTGTGCATCGGGGTCAGAGTGAGTCCGGTATGTCCAGTACCTGTTGTTTCAAGGTGCAGGCTAAAGGTGTGAAGTGAATTTAAAAGTATACCGAGCTTTTTAAGGACTTGCTGAGCTTTCAGCATGCAGCTAGAGTGATGGGCGAAAGAAAGAGGAAAATTTCAAAGAAAAAAATGTAAGGTAAGTTGTTCATCGTTGTTAAAGAAAAGGAGACCGTGACGCCTTCAATGGTGCAGGAACTTGTCCTTGCAGGGCAAAGACAAGTAATGCTCGATGGGTAAAGATTCACCGACAGTGGACTAACAGAACACTGTCAGTGTCATTGAACACTGTCCACTGTCAGTGAACATACATTCACTGACAGTGGCCCAACAGACACCGCAAATAAGTGAATGTATACAAGCGTGCTGGAAAACACTCTTGGGTGTTGACACCATTGCAGACGAGGCGGTTTTAGTGTCAACGCATGACTACATGACAGCTAGCGTATAACTTCATCAACTGGTACATGAGCACTGAAGTATCCACTGCGGAGGTCTCGTGCCAACGTACGAAGTAGTGAGCTGCATGTAAGTGTGACAAAATATGGCGCTCTTCTATATACAAGCAAAGCTTGTATTGGCTGACTCTTGTCACCGTCGGTGATGGTGTCGTACGAGAAAACAATCATTGTAAAGGCAGTGCGCGTGCACTGCTTTCACGATGGTTGCTTACTACGACGTTCCTTAACAGAGCAAGGTCAGGCAAGTGGCAATTTCGACCACCCGGGGTTCTTCAGCGAGCACTGACATCGCAAAGTACACTGGCCTCAACATTTCACTGAAATGCAGCCACCGCGGCCGGGATTCGCTCCCGCGACCTTCGGATCAGCGTACGAGTGTCACAGCCCATAGACCACAGCAGCGGGACCAGGGACAAGTTATTACTACGACGGTTTAGGTGCCAGCTTCAATGTATATGCGCTGTGAATAAAGTGCACATGAGTCGCTGCATGAATTATGAACTTCCGTTAAGGTCATTCCAAAGTAATGTCATTAGTTCTGAAAAGTAGCCGTAGTTTCATTGTCTTTTGGCCAGCTGTAATTCTTAATGTAACCTAATTGCATTTGAAACAATTCTAGAGATGTAATTAGTAATGTAATTCGATTACATTTTAGAAGTAAATTTGCCTTCTATGCTATCGGGGCCCGTGTACCGTGCGTTGTGAGTGCACGCCGAACAACACCAGGTAGCCAGAATCCGCGGAGCCCTATTCACTACGGCGTGCGTCGTCGTCATATCGTGCTTTTTTCGCGTAAAACCCAAGCACATCGGCAATCCCTTTACCTTCCTTTTACTCCACCTCTTTCTAGACAGCCTTCGAACCTGAACAAGAGGCAGCTAGTCATACATTTGGAATTGAAAGGACCAGCCGTATAGTGACTTGTATAGCGTCTCTAAAAGACGTTGCAGCGCTGCTAAGCTCGAGGTCGTGTGTTCGATTCGCGTGCAAGGCGTCCCCGCTTCGATAGGGGAGAAATGCAAGAGGGCCAGTGTGCACGTTAGAAAACCCCGGGCGATCAAAATTAACACAGTTAGAGTCCGGCCTCGTAATTACATCGTTGCTATCGCTCGTAGATTGCCGGGATTCAATTATAGAACTATCGCGCGACCGGTTTTCTACCCTGAAGTGGAAGAAATAGTAGTGTGAAACAGAAAGGAGCGAGAGGAGAATCACGCACACGTGTGCAGGATTACGTCATTCACAGGCGGTCGCCCTGACATGCCAATCCAGATACTCTTAAGGCCTTCGTTGCCATCTGTGCCACCGAATCACATAATCATGAAACTAATTGCACGTTTACGTTACATGGTTCACTTAAGGTTCAGAAATGTTGTGAAGCTCCACCTTATGATTATCTGACGAAAGAGAATGCTTTTGCCATGGCCATAGGTCATTTGTTTTGTGCACTCGCTGCAATACTGGACTCTATATAGTGTGCGGTGTAGAAGAACAAACGAAGCAGTGAACCTTAGGTATAGTAGGAACAAGAACGTCCTTGTTTTATTTTTCTTTTTTGTAGGCGTGACTTTCGTAATGGGAAGCTTTTTTGCAAACTTGAAGCAAGGTCCCTACGGCCCCGCTCAGCAAGACACACACTCCTGCATACGAACATTGTGTCTTCTACCCTATAGAGTCGACAACAGCGACCATGATCAGAATAAGACGCCTCGCACGGTAACACACTGTATAAATTACACCTGCAGCTTAGCGCATTCACACTGCGTGGACTGAATGGTTTGTACGTTTGAGCCGTTGCTTGCGGAAGTCTGTCACCTCGCCATGGTGGCAACCTTAAACACATACGTTCGCCTTGCAAGAAGCAGCAGCGTTCGCTCAAAACTGTGCAGCCAAGGGAAACTGGAGCTCTCTCTGAGCTCTTCATTAGCGCAGCGGGCTGGAAGTCAACTATATAAAGTTATCTTCCTGAAGCGAATATTTAAAGAAACCGAATGCCATATTTCCGTACATGGCGTGATATCCGAAACCGCGTCAGGGGTGTTCCTGAAGCTTGAGCCTGGTTCGCCGGATCAAAGTGCATGGACCGCGGGCAGCAGACAGAAAAAAAAAAAAGAACAGCCGCGTGCGAACCTGTACAGTGAGAGGGCCTGTATACATTCTTAGTTGGCTATTCAAGATCGATTACTCATCGGGACAAGATGTCATTGCCAAAAGGTGTGGTCCAAATGATATCTTGCGGGGTTATTAATGGTTCCCGGCACGACTCGAAGAGGCTGGCAAGACCCCCGGCATTACGTCGGGGTCTCCGTTTCACTGCTGCAGTGAAATCGAGTTTGAAGTGCCGCAATTACGGGCCGTCTTTAGGCCTAAATGCCGCGCCGCTGCCGCCAGTTCGAACGGAGCACGAACACAAAAGGCCAACGGGGAGACGATACAAACAGAAGAGGCACAAGGTCTGCAGCCTTGCTCTCGGGCGCGCGCACGCGCACGCCGAAGCCACGCACTTCCTCACTGTCTTGTCAAATTCGCCGGCCGGCTAGATTAATGGTGGCCGTAATAATATCCGAGCGTCTGACCACTCGCGACGCTTTCGTTTGCGCGGCCGATTGGACGCCAATGGTTCTTGAGGGGTCATTAGTGCCTCCGGTGGGCACTTCCATTGGCTTTCGAGCCGGCCACGGGGCGGTCAGCTGTGCCCGGTGCTGCGCCATGTGTTTCTTTAGCGACACCGGGCTGTTTTCTATACCGGCGCGCATGATGCTTGCAGTGCCTGTAACAGCGCCCGCTCATGTAGCGAGCTTTATACCTGCAGCCTTTCGGCGTATGGAAGATGGTCGAAGCGAGACCCTTTGAAGGGCTCATCGCCGCCTTGGCCACTCAACGTTATAGTTAGGGACGATCAGGAGGTCGCCCCAGGTGCCGCGGGTGTGTGACTTCCAAGATAGTCCCAGTGTTTTTCGAGGGCGTCAGTAAGGTGGCGACTATATATCAAAAATGCCCGGTCAAAGCACTCCGCTGTATAGGGAAATCCGGGAGGTGACAGTTTAGCGTGACTACTATAATGGCAAGAGCGAAAGTTTACTAGAGAATCCGCCCTTTTTAACATATCTTGCACATGGCATTGTGTGCACAGGGGCTAGGAAAGCAGGGTGGAAAACAGGAACACAAGCTCGGAACAGAAGTTACTCCTGTCGTGCTGTCCCCTTCCTCCACCCCGTACCACCTGCCCCGCACCAACAATGCATTTCAACAATGCATTTCATGGAATTTCCATGAAATGCATTGTTGAAATGCATTGTTGGTGCGGGGCAGGTGGTACGGGGTGGAGGAAGGGGACACACGACATAGGAGTAACTTCTGTTCCGAGCTTGTGTTTCCTTTTTTCCACCCTGCTTTCTAGCCCTGTGCACACAATGCATGTGCAAGATATGTACAAAGGGCGGATTCTCTAGAAACTTTCGCTCTTGCCATTTATAGTAGTCACGCTAACACCTGTCACCCAAATACCCTTGCACCCCCCCCCCCCTTTTTTTTTGTGTGTGTGTATGTTCGCACGTGTTGCTCTTCTCCTCCTCTCTTTCTGAGGACGGGGGAGGGTGTACAAAGGCGTACATAAACGAACGCTGGAGAAGGCAGTTGCCGCCCTGACGAAGACAAGTCCGCTTGTCGAAACGTTGGCTCCCGCGACATTCCCTGTTTTAAATCGTACCTTGCGATTTGTTCATCGATTCAAGCATCCATCTTCCCCTGAGCTTCTCTTCTAGTTTGGATCTGCAGCTTAGAGCATTCGCATTGCGTGGATTGAATGGTTTGTAAGTTTGAACCGTTGCTTGCGGAAGTCTGTCACCTCGCCATGGCGGCAACTTTAAACACATACGTTCGCCTTGCAAGAAGCAGCAGCGTTCGCTCAAAACTGTGCAGCCAAACCAAACTGGAGCTCTCTCTGAGCTCTTCATTAGCGCAGCGGGCTGAAGTCTACTATATAGAGTTATCTTCCTGAAGCGAATATTTAAAGAAACCGAATGCCATATTTCCGTACATGGCGTGATATCCGAAACCGCGTCAGGGGTGTTCCTGAAGCTTGAGCCTGGTTCGCCGGGTGAAAGTGCATGGACCGCGGGCAGCAGACAGAAAAAAAAAAAAAAAAAACAGCCGCGTGCGAACCTGTACAGTGAGAGGGCCTGTATACATTCTTAGTTGGCTATTCAAGATCGATTACTCATCGGGACAAGATGTCATTGCCAAAAGGTGTGGTCCAAATGATATCTTGCGGGGTTATTAATGGTTCCCGGCACGACTCGAAGAGGCTGGCAAGACCCCCGGCATTACGTCGGGGTCTCCGTTTCACTGCTGCAGTGAAATCGAGTTTGAAGTGCCGCAATTACGGGCCGTCTTTAGGCCTAAATGCCGCGCCGCTGCCGCCAGTTCGAACGGAGCACGAACACAAAAGGCCAACGGGGAGACGATACAAACAGAAGAGGCACAAGGTCTGCAGCCTTGCACTCGGGCGCGCACACGCGCACGCCGAAGCCACGCACTTCCTCACTGTCTTGTCAAATTCGCCGGCCGGCTAGATTAATGGTGGCCGTAATAATATCCGAGCGTCTGACCACTCGCGACGCTTTCGCTTGCGCGGCCGATTGGACGCCAATGGTTCTTGAGGGGTCATTAGTGCCTCCGGTGGGCACTTCCATTGGCTTTCGAGCCGGCCACGGGGCGGTCAGCTGTGCCCGGTGCTGCTCCCTGTGTTTCTTTAGCGACACCGGGCTGTTTTCTATACCGGCGCGCATGGTGCTTTCAGTGCCTGTAACAGCGCCCGCTCATGTAGCGAGCTTTATACCTGCAGCCTTTCGGTGTATGGAAGATGGTCGAAGTGAGACCCTTTGAAGGGCTCATCGCCGCCTTGGCCACTCAACGTTATAGTTAGGGACGATCAGGAGGTCGCCCCAGGTGCCGCGGGTGTGTGACTTCCAAGATAGTCCAGTGTTTTTCGAGGGCGTCAGTAAAGGTGGCGACTATATATCAAAAATGCCCGGTCAAAGCACTCCGCTGTATAGGGAAATCCGGGAGGCGCAGTCTCGAAGCGCCATGTTATCCGCCCGATCTATATACGGTACGTTCATACACAGGAATACCGGCCATATAAAGCGAGATGCGATATCCTCTGGCCGACGATTGAGACGAATGTGTATACACCATTCAGGCCAGCTACTGCACTTCCCACGCGCCCCTGGGCACTTTTGCTTTTCACTTGGTTGATGTGAACGTCGAAGAAGCCGATGCTCAGATACGCGACGGGTTTGATTCGCTAGACTCCCATGGACATCCCCTTGCCGTCCCTTCATCTTGGGCCTATCCTGCTGTCGCCACTAACTCAGCAAGACGTTGATTTACGTTCATTACGGGCTGCGCAACACACAAACGCGGACAAGATGGTAGCTAGACACCACGATCGCATTCTACATCTCTCTTGTCTGTGTGTTGCCCAGCATGCCATGGATCAGTACGCCACTCTCCCGACTATCAGTACTTTTGTTGATTTAACAACTTGAACTTCGGTGACGCTATGTCCACAACAGCTGACAGTTCTCAGCGGTTGCTATGAAGTTGAAATCCTGACGCGTGAAAGGAGCCAAGAACAGTAATTCGATGGCGATTGGTAAAGACGTTCTTCCCATCGCTTTTGCTTTTCTGATAGCGCGTTGTATCGGATTTAGTTGGATGTGCGTTCGAATGGCGTTGGGAAAGATGATAGACGTGAGCAGGAAATTGTTTGCCAGACTCGATAGCTGTACGCAGTTCCTCAAGCACCGTGATTTCGCTAATATAGAACACGATTTGTAGGATACGGCGATAATTTTTTACAGACATCTTAAAAGCCTTCATTATAGTGAACCAGTCAATTGATCACTCTGCAGTAAAAGCGACTGTGCTGCAGGGCTACATTGAAGGACCTGTTTTTGCAAGTTCGCCAACTGTGTCACAATAGCAACAGCAAGTCCGTAACGAAGAATGGGCCATTATTTCTTTCTTGTCATACACAAGATCGCTTGGCAAAGTTGAATATATCATATCAAGAAAAAGTGCGTCGCCTTTTCTATATCATTGAGCGTTCTGATTGATTGATTGATTGATTGATTGATTGATTGATTGATACCCAGGTTTTCCCTCTCAAAACGACGATTATGATTATGGGAGACGCTGTATAGTGAAGGGCTCCGGAAATTTCGACCGCCTAGGGCTCTTTAACGTGCAATGACGTCGCACAGTACACGGGCCTCAACATTTCGCCTCCACCGTAATGTGCCCCGCCACGGTGGTCTAGTGGCTATGGTACTCGGCTGCTGATCCGAGGGTCACGGGATCGAATCCCGGCTGCGGCGACCTCATTTCGATGGAGGCGAAATGTTGAGGCCCGTGTGCTGTGCGATGTCAGTGCACGTTAAAGAACCCCAGGTGGTCAAAATTTCCGGAGGTCTCCACCACGGCGTCTCTCATAATCAGAGCTGGTTTTGGGACGTTAAACCCCACAAATCAATCAACCAATCCACCGTAATGCAACAGCCGCGGCCAGGGATACGGTCTTGCGACCTTCGGATCAGCAACCGAGTGGCATAGTCACCATGTAGACCACCGTGGCGTGGCCTTCAGTGTTCTCTGCCCTCGCGCTCTTTTTCTAAGACGACACGCCTGCTACAAAATAACTGTGTATATGTGTAGAGTATGCAGTTGTGTGCAATGAAAGAAGAAATCACGAAACAAAGGAAACAATTTCGGTGTTGCGCCGAGGTGAACGTGCGAAATGAGAAGGCCAGAAGCTATCAAGTACGAAAACAGGACCAAGTTGAGCACGACTGGGCAGGCACTCCAAGCACTCGGCCACTTAGCTTCATTTCCGCATTAAGGGCCAAGTAAAAGAAAGAAATCGAAGTTGTACGTTTTCCCTAGAGTAACACAGAACACGTGGCGCTGCTTGGCTGGCGCGCCCCCGGCGTTATTCATGGTCGCTCTTCGCAGCTCTTGGCCGAATCACAGTTTCTAGGGGAAAAAATCGCTATTCTTTGCCTATTAGCTACGACGGGCAGATGCCCGCACTCATGAATAGAAGAGTACGAACCACTCGCTATGCGGTCTCGGTTGGGTGCAGTCATTTTTGATTTTCTTTTTTTTTTTTTGCATTCTGTAGCTCCCAAATTTTAGCACTGCTGCCCTTTGTCACTTTCTTTGGAGCGCCAGGCGGGAATCTTGCGGAGATGTGTCGTGTAGTGAGTGATTAATGGAACGGTCACCAAAGATCTCAATTTGACGAGTTTCGCCGAACTTTTAGAAAGAGCTGAAAATAAAGGGTGGTGGCTTAAATTACAGACCGCGAACAGAAACGAGGGTGGAGCTTTAATTTTAGGTTTCCATCCCATTCCATTCCTTTATTTGTCATTCATTTTTAGAACACAAATGCTCAGCTAAGAAGCCGCTATTGTAGCGTCTTGACAAAGGCCCCTGCCCGTACATTATTTGGCAGCAGACAGTCGACAGTTTATACAATTGACAACACACAGAAAACATCAGCGCATCGGTACACAAATTATTTTGAGGCTTTGCTAAGGGCACACAAACATCCGTTTTCAAAATATACAGCATAGCCCACTTTTTTTTTTTACATATACACACCAAGTTACACCTGTATTTTTACCGGCCATACGCAGTTTTTATGGACATAATCACGAATCCATGTAACATGGTAAAATCATACATGTTTCCAGGCACATATGAATATGTGAAAACAACTTTCACATATAAGCAAAATGAAAAGTGTTTCACACCTAAAGAACGAACAAAAAATTGGCAGATCCCACGTGCAGTGAGAATCAAGGAAATGCGAAGTACGCCTCAGAAACGTAAAATGGATTTGCATTGTTCTCTCGCTATACCGAGTTTGGTACATATGAAGTTAACGAAACGGCCGAAAAAGCACCATGACTGTGGCATGTAAACCATGCCGCTTATACACGCATGTCATGTTTGTAACGTTATGACCTGTCATTTACGCTCGTCATGCAGTCGTGTTCTGATTTAAAGGTGAACATTTGACAGAGATCTGTCTGGTTGGGACGAAATTAAAGGTGAAAACAGGGGGACACCAACCAAATTATAATCATTTAAAAGTAAACTTTACTTCTAAAATTAAGAAACCCGACGTTTCGGGTCCCACTCGGACCCTTCTTCAGGGGTGACTGGAGGGCACCAGACAGCAGCGGTGCTTATAAGGCCTTCTTTCTTCTCTCTTCCTTCCTTTCTCACTTTCTCTTTTTTTTCGGTTCTTCAAGCCGAGGGGGGTCATGCTAATGTTGAATCAGGTGCCGGAGTCCGCTAAAATAGACACTTGGCATTGCACCTGCAGACCGGTTCACGTTTCCAAGTGTCGCCTGAATGTGCCATGATTCCACAAAGAGCCGCTTGTGAAAACTGGTTTCCACGTCGAGGACGCGGGAGTTATCAAAATCGATGCGGTGGTCGTGCACCTCGCTGTGTTCAGCTAATGCTGAACACAGCGAGGACACACACAGACAAAGGACAGACAAAGGAGTGCATTAGCTGAACACAGCGAGGTGCACGACCACCGCATCGATTTTGACAACTCCCGCGTCCTCGACTTGGAAACCAGTTTTCACAAGCGGCTCTTTGTGGAATCATGGCACATTCAGGCGACACCTGCAAACGTGAACCGGTCTGCAGGTGCAATGCCAAGTGTCTATTTTAGCGGACTCCGGCACCTGATTCAACATTAGCATGACCCCCTCAGCTTGAAGAACCGAAAAAAAGAGAAAGTGAGAAAGGAAGGAAGAGAGAAGAAAGAAGGCCTTATAAGCACTGCTGCTGTCTGGTGCCCTCCAGTCACCCCTTAAGAAGGGTCCGAGTGGGACCCGAAACGTCGGGTTTCTTAATTTTAGAAGTAAAGTTTACTTTTAAATGATTATAATTTGGTTGGTGTCCCCCTGTTTTCACCTTTAGTCGTGTTGTGCCATAGCAATTTTGGTATACATCCCTTTAAGGAAACGAGTGGCATGTAGATCATGTCGCTCATGACATGCATGTCACGATTTTCATGTTATGACCTGTCATTTGATGATCATCATGCAGTCATGTTGTGCCAAACCAATTTTCGTATACTTCCCATTAATGCAACGGCAGTATAGCGCCAGGACCATGGCATGTCAATCATGCCGGTCATGACACGCGTGTCATGATTCTAATGTTATGACCTGTCATTTACGTTCGTCATGCTGTCGTGCTGTGCCATAGCAATTTTGTTATACATCCCATTAACGAAACGTGTGGCATGTAAATCATGTCGCTCATGACATGCATGTCATGCTCTTCATGTTATGACCTTCCATTTGTTCGTCAGGCAGTCATGTTGTGCCATACCAATTTTCGCATACATCCCATTAGCGAACGGCCAGGAGCACCAGGCCCCTGCCCGTACATTATTTGGCAGCAGACAGTCGACAGTTTATACAATTGACAACACACAGAAAACATCAGCGCATCGGTACACAAATTATTTTGAGACTTTGCCCTTTGCTGAGGGCACACTACCATCCGTTTTAAAAACATACAGCATAGCCCACTTTTTTTTACATATACACCTGATTTTTTAGCTACACCTGATTTTTTACCGTCCATACGCAGTTTTTATGGACATAATCACGAATCCATGTAACATGGTAAAACCGTACACGTTTCCAGGCACATAAGAATATGTGAAAACAGCTTTCACATATAAGCAAAATGAAAAGTGTTTCACACCTAAGGAACGAACAAAAACTACAAGCAGAAATACAACGTACCATCTCTCACACGCAGCCGCACGGCTAAGGAAAAAATACTGCTTTAATATTAGACGCGAAGAATTACTGATATCTGTGTTTACGCTCTCGAGATTATTAAGTAACACCGAGATTCAGAATGCTAGCCTGTCTTTTCCATGATTAGTTCGTGAAAACGGCACGGCCCAAGTTGCTCGTATGCTGAGTTTTGCTTAGATTACAAAGATCAATTAAGGCACTGTGGCCCCGTTTTATGCTTTCTTTGTACTTCATAGCAAGATTGAACTCAAAATTGTAATGAAACGGGAGAACATTAAGCTGAGAGTATAGTGGACTTGTATGACTGTCGTAAGCAACACAGGCAACAGGGCACAATGGTTTTTTTTTTGTTGTTGTTGTTGTTGCGAGAGAAGTAGTGTCTACATTTTTGTGGGACGTTGCTCCCCATACAAGGTTACAATAATTTGCATGAGAAATGGATATGGTATTATGAAGCAATAACGGTATCTTCAGCGGAATAACATCTCGAAGCCTACAAAGCGCACCACATGCATTGTAGGCTTGCTATGGCTGCCCCTCTTTTGATTGTTTTCTTGCATGTCTCTGCCACCTTGTTCTTTCCCTCTTCATCTCTTTCAACTTTCCATTTTCCCATCCCTATTGCAGGGTAGCCAACCGGACTCTCTCTCTGTTGTTAACCTTTGTTTCCTCGCCCCCTCCCCCCCCCCCGGCTCCTCAATTCTTCCATATCTATCGCATTTCCATGAAATAAAAGCAGCAATATATATTCAAGAGCACGGATCTAATTACTAACCACTTTCAGTCTGCGGTAAAGGTGTACTGCTCGCGTTAACAGGAGTATGCAAAGCACGTATCTGCAGACACGTTTCAAGCAACTTTCTGCAGGCTAGACTGAAGGAGAGAAAATAAACTTTTGCTGCAGGAAGGTGGTGCCGTCTAGCATGTACGACACATCAGCTCTAAACCAGTTTGCTAAAGAAGTCAAGAGGATTAGCCGTCGTTTAATTCTGTTGTTATTTTGAGAAAGGTGTAAGATTAGTTATACAAGTTATTTGCAACTTTTATGGTATTAACCGTTTAAAAACCGTTTTGATGTCCGGTGTTACCTTGTAACATCCGGCTCTCCCTAATGTGCGCCTACATTGAAGTGCATTACCGTAATTTTACATTACAGCCACATAAATATGAACGCGGTTACTGCGATAATCGAGCCAGCGAGATAGTACCGTCTGAATGCGAGTTAAATTGTTGATTGATCTCTGGGGTTCTGCGTCCTAAAACCACAATATAATCGAGAGATACCTTAGCGATATAACCAAATTCTATCAAATGTGGAGGCGAATTTTGGCACCGCCTCACACTAAACTCAATTGAGCTGAGTCCGTTGCTTGGAGGCGTTTACAGACAGAAATCTATCCGATTCCCGTCCAAATAAAGGCTTTTTACCCTGAGATATACACGAGCGATACATGCAAGCTGTGCAAGTCGGCTAGAGCCGCCCTTAAACACATATTGTGGGGATGTCCAATATATCAAGATCACACGGAAGTCTCCCCGGAGGCTCTACGGGCGCGGTGGTCGACCGCGTTGCTCAGTTCAGAACTGACGGACCAACTTTGGGCCGTCCAGCGAGCCGTACAGAGGCAGCGCGGGAACAGCAGCTCCAAGCTGCCATCTACGCGGCCCCAGGCCCGTGCCTTCCATTCGCCGGATCTTAAAGTTATTTCACTCATGCCGTAATGGAGGGCTCCAGAAATGTCGACCACCTGGTGTGCTTTAACGTGCACTGACATTGCCCAGAACACGGGCTTCAGCGTTTCGCCTCCATCGAAATGGAGCCACCGCGGCCCGGATTTGATCCTGCGACCTTCAGATCTGAGGTCATGTGCCATAACCACTACAGCACCACAGAGGGACACATAGTTTGTAAGCGTTCGAGGTTAAAAAAAATAACGCACTTTAATGACGGACAAGTGCGAACTATTTCCCAATTTACTTTACAACTTAAGCGCTGTAATCATTGAATCTAATCGCGGATGTTTAACAACTTCTTTGCTCAAACAGTTAAGTGCTTGGCTGCAAGACCAGTTTCTTCAGTGAAGCAAGTTTTCTCACGTCTACCCGTGCCGACCGATTTAATAAGCTTTATCCTTACACCTATACCGGTGTTATGTTTTTCGTTTCTTTTATTTTTACTCTTGCTCTCGTACTTTCGTTTTCTTCGCACATAAGTGTAAGAAAATACGAGTGGGGAATTAAAGAAAAGAACAAGGAAGGAAACAGTGGCAGAGAAAAAAGAAAGAAAAAGAAAACAGGAGACATGCCGGCGATGAGGTGCGCGGGTCGCGGTGCAGCGAGTGTATTATCGCAAAAACATGAGTGCCGCGCGAGCAGCAGCAATTATTGGCGTGCCGACGCGAGCCGACGGGGGTCCGAGAGCGCAAAAGTAAAGAGTGCTTGCCTAATTGACCGTTAATGACGGCGACCCAATCACCCCTGCTGCGTGCTCAGAAACACCAAGCAGACTAGACATCTTTGCCTCCCCCCTCCCTCCTTTCCTCCCATTCCTTCCCCCCTCATCTCGCGATGTTCAGTTGAGTCGCATGCCGTTTCATCTGCGGCTGTGTGCCGCGCCGCTCTGAATTCCGAATAGGAAATGCGAATCTGGATTCGTGGGATGTGCTGCTTTTCTACACCCTTCAGAGGGGGGGCAGGGATATACCAAGCATCCTCTCTACCTCTATCTCTCTCTCTCTCAATCTCTTTCTCTCCCTCTAGTAATAATTATGTATACCAGCAGTGTTGGGACATCGCGGTGTCGTGCCGTTTGAGGTGGAGTTGTCTTTCGACTGTGGCGCAACGTGTTATATAATGGCAGTGCCCAGATTTCACATGGGCAGGGCTTTCTTTCTTTCTTTCTTTCTTTCTTTCTTTCTTTCTTTCTTTCTTTCTTTCTTTCTTTCTTTCTTTCTTTCTTTCTTTCTTTCTTTCTTTCTTTCTTTCTTTCTTTCTTTCCATGCTTGGAGTGGGTGCGATTCAACCGTGCTGCAGTTGCCCTGGCGCAGTGAAACTGCGCGCGAGCCTAGCGCAGTGTAATACATATATGCTGCTACCAAGGCGGCGATGGTTCTTGGCTTTTAAACGTGATGTCGTGGGTTTGATCGCTGGGCGAAAGGCAAGCGCATTTCGATGAGGACGCAGTGGAGTGAATATTTTGTGTATGTGTATTCTGTTGTTGGCTCGCGTTGTACAATCGCAGGGGGCAGACATCTATGGCGGACGCCCCTGCAGAGTGTAGCTGTATATAACTTTGAGACCTTGAAATTAAACGGTAAAATGATTGGTATGCGTGTTCGATTATTCGCACGGATGAGATAGCACTGCTCAGTTGAGCGCCAGAAGAAAGGTATGCGCTGAGTACACCATTTGTTTTCGGTGTTTTCGAGAAAAATGGAAGGAACGCAGACAGAAAGGACAGACAAGGTATGAAGGACGCTCTTCTATTGATTTGTGCCGCCACACCCGCATGTCACACGGAAGCAGTGCCGGATAGTATCAGGACACATGCTTGAAGCCCCTCGTACAAATGTCTATACAAAAATGTGGAGCGCCTCGCGATTATGCGTGTGTGTCTCTCAAAAGCACGCAGGTACTCGTATAAGTCATTCATTGTCAAAAACATTAATGCATTTATCAGCCACGCTTTTATTTTAACTGCCCAGTATGAAGGGCAGTGGCCTCAATAACTGCCATTTGTAAACGTCCTCTCTCTCTTGTTGATATATCGACTGTGTGACTCGTTCAATCCGACAAACAGTCACTGCCATCTACTTTCACTAAATGAGGACGCATAGTGCGACATCTGCCACGACGTTCTCAACCATAGTATCTTAGGCCCCACAGTCAGCGACGGTGTCAGGACGTTAGTCATTTCAATGCGAAAACATTACTTAGACATCGTTCGAAAAAATACGGCGCCCGGCGAGAGCACGAATGGTATACCATCATCGCACGGCCTAATCGCGTAACGTCACTGGTGGCATTCTATCGTAGCAAAGGCTCCAATTAATACCAAGTTTCCTCCAGTGGTTCCAGCAGGCAAAGTAAATCCACTGTTTTCAAAACAAAAATATGTGGATCGAGTAGTTGTACTCTGGCCACCCGAGGTGCCAAGTATAGCACGCTACTACTCGTCCACTGCAGCTCTTGGGTGTAGTGGACCAGATGTGTGCCTATAGTGCGTGACTGAAGACGACACGTTGGAGCCATTTTGCTAACTACAACTACTTTCGTGTTCCGAAAGCAGGCTCACGTGCCTACACCGACATTTTTGTATTGACGTTGTATATGGGCAGGAGATAGGAAAATGTGGCGGTCCATGAGTGAGCATAAACTATCATCATCATTGAAGAAGTGGGCCCACACTTCGCGTACTTGCGGCGGGCAATGGCGGGATCGAGAGCACGTGCATAATCAAGACGACGGAAGCCTCAGATGCGACGTACAACGGAAACGGCAACGCAGGGCCGACTCTGCAACAACAGGGAGGCCAAGCTTTCCAGCTTCGCTGGTTAACTATCGTTAACTATATGTACGGAGCGTTTGGATGCTGACTTGTCTAACTGGCAGCGGCATAACCGCACTCTTTACCATCGCTTTCACACTTGACTGGTGGTTTTCTCGACCCCTTGTTATGACCACAGGTGAAACCAAGTCGAGCTCGGGAAGTTATTGAATACAAGGTACACACGCGGAGTAAAATGCTAATATTCTGCAGAGTGCACCCGGAAAATGTAAGAAATTTGCTGACAATGTCGAGAAAACGCCGCCTGTCTGTCCAGGGAAATCGTGGAGCTTACGCCACATGACACTCTATAGGTGGCCAGACTATCTACGAATGTACGTGTAAAGTACGTTGGTGCGGCTTCCTGACCACTTAGACGAAATAAGTTTCCTGTTACGCTTTGTAGGCTGTTGAGGAGCTAACCGATCAGCCATAGCAGACCTAGGGTCGCTCGATGGAGACCCATCGAGCGGCCGTGGTAGATGTGATGTACTCGGCTACAACCAGACTTGCACGTAAAAGCGTTACAACTGTAATGAATTACACGTAATTGATTACATCTTAACCCACATAGGTAATCATCACGTGTATGAGCAACACGTTATCTATCTATCTATCTATCTATCTATCTATCTATCTATCTATCTATCTATCTATCTATCTATCTATCTATCTATCTCTGTCTGTCTGTCTGTCTGTCTGTCTGTCGTTTGATTCATATCATATCCACATTTGAAGTACGGGCGTGAGGCACACGTGATTTTAACTTTTATCAATTATCCTGATGGTTAAATGCCTCTTCAGTATAAAAGACACACTCTGACATGATCTCTGTTCATGAAACTGAACTGTGACCGTTCATCTTAGGGAAGGTCTTGTGGCATCAATACCGAGTGACACTCTTGTTTCTTGCGCAGCACTTCCGATTCAATGTCCCAGGTGACATGTTGCGAAATTGAAAAAAGAAAGCATGATTAAAATATAAAACACTCAATTAACTCATAATAAGCACTGGCAGCCTCGCTATTAATGCCATGCTATATGTGCATAGATGTGCGATCGTAATAGAAGTTGTATGAAAAGTAACGTGGGAAAGTAATCAACTAGCAATTTTTGTATTACATTCCTTGACGCTGTAATTGCAATGGTAATCGGTTACCTTTTAGAAACTTGCTGTTGTTATTGTAATCGGTTACTTCTTTTCTCAGTAGCGTGCACGAGTCTCGTAAAAATACATCCTGCGCTCTTCTAGATGAGTATGCTACGGAAATTATTTGCGAAAGTTCAAGCGCTGGCGTTTTTGCGCCGAAGCTATCTTCGTCAAACATGCGCCGTCCGCTAGAACGGACGGCGCATGTATCCTTCAACTATACGGCGTCTCTCAATCATACCAGGTTTTGGGACGTAAAACCCCATAAATCAATCAATTTCTCCATGTTCTCTTGTCTGGATGGTCTGCGCTGTAGGGCCGATTGTAAACCTTCACGATATTTCGTCTACAGACGGGCAGGATTTCGCTAAAATGTTGCTCGAGTCCTGCCACTCCGTGATCAGCCCAGTGTTTCACCTCCCGATTGCAGTTTCTCTCGCGAACATCGCCATGCGTGTACATGCCATGCGCGCGCATGTCTCTGCTGAGCGGGTGTAGAGGAGAGAGAGAGAGAGAGAGAGAGAGCAGTGGTGGCCTCCGCCTATCTTCCAACGATTTGTCGTGGCCCCGCTGCTTGGGTGGAGTCGCGCACACTGGGCGTCGTCTCCGCTGATCTTTCTTTCTCCCGCTCTCTCTTGGTCCCTCGGTGCTTGAATCTTCACGAACCATGTCGGCCTCCTTGGCCGCCTCGTCTTCAGGTACACTCAAGAGTTTCGTGCGTGCGTGTGTGTATAGGCGCATGTGCGTCCGTGTGCGCAAGGGAGAGCGCGCTGTGCATGTACGGACGAGTGTGTGTGTCTGTGTACCCGTTCGCTGCAGGGGCACTGAATCGCACGTGCGCATGCTTGTGCGCCACTACCTATGCACACGTCTCCTCGTCTGTGTACGTGGCGTAGACGCTCGTGTGTGCGTAGTGGTGGAGAGTGGGAGAAAGTTCGTATGTAGCAGCCGAGTGGAAGAGAAGGTGGGAAAGGGAATCAAGTGCGACAGTGGAGAGAGAAAGCTTTTTTTCACATTTCGCAATGCCTTAGATCCCTGCAGCTGGCGTGTGGACCCGTATATAGGTACTACATGCATAACGACAGTCATGGCTCTCTTTCTTTTCGTCTTCTTTCGACTTTATCATTTCTCTTTCAAGCGGAATTCCTCTGTCGCCAAGAGGTCTGATGTGGTGGCTCGAAGCTGAGCTCTAGCCCCAGTTGGTCTGTGCAATTCTATCAGAAGTATGCTATTTGGTTAACCTTGTGAGCGGTCACTCTAATTTCGAACTGGTCGTGCGGCCTAAGTGTGGACACCAATCTTCGTAGTTTATCTTGAATATCCCTCTTTTTTTTTTTTTAGTGTATGTGTCGAGTGAACTTTGTTCTTTTTGCTCAGGTAGTTGTATACCTTGATTGCATAAGGAAATGACATTATCAGATTGTAAAAAAACAGTGTATGGTGCCTACCGCCAGGAAGTGAAGAAAGTATTCGCAAACTACTTTGTATTTGCATGTCCACTAAAGCAAATCTTTCAGAACATACGTGGCTACCCGATTTGGTGATCGCGACGCTCAAAGGATAGTTTTCCGTGTCCGTCTTTTCTCTTCATCTTCAGCCCCTCATCTTCAACCCACCCGTCCTCAGCTTCACGCCCACAATTCTACAAACAAAAATAACATTACTCTTATGTGTCTGCTTTTCTCCATTCATTGGTTTCTGAGAAGCATAAGTAGCATTAAGCTCGTATATTGGAGGACGCACAAAGCTTACGCCATGGGAACTCAAGGAGTACCAAGCCTTCTTCGGTAAATTTGAACTTCGAAAACCGCGCCTACGTTCTTTGAGGAAATGATACTCAGACAACGATTCATCACAGAATACGTTGACTATGGCGTTCTTCGTGCAACAGGGGAGTCTCTAAACCGATTCATGCGGAGTCCCTTCAAACCGGAATCCTCAAACGCGAGTTCTGCAGTTAGTCTACATATAACGTAATGTTAGCGCGTCTGTTGGTATCTATCTATGACCATCTCGCGCTTTCGACCTCCTAATCAATTTCCACAAAAGCGACTATATGTATCAACTGACGATGATCCTTGAATCCTATGCGCTGCTCGCGAGAAAAAATGGAGTCTGCTCCGCAAGAACAATCTAGAATTGTGTGGAAACAAATATACTAACGGATAATCATTGGATGTACAGCAAGGATTATGAGCTGCGGCATTTACATGAAATTGTGTGTGCCGTACTTTAAACCAAAAGCCGTACATGCGTTGTGCGAAAGCTTCATAGAGAAAACGGCGGCAGAAAAATATGGTGCCAAAATGCGGCGCAAGAATCGAGAACTGAATGACATAAGCTGTCTTGAAACAACACCGCTACCACCAGAGCTGAACACAAGGTACCGAGCCATGCAGGTGGTGAAAGTCAGCGCCACTTTCTGACTCACGTTCTGTTCACTTAGCATATACCAAAATTGTCATGTGGAAGGGTACAAATAAATGGCTAACGTGGCTGATGGACCTTGGCAACAACGACATGACATCCTCGTCAGTTACTTCATGACCAACAACAATAAAACCACGTGTGGCCCATACCCGAATTGGGTATGCGGGTCTGATCCACACGTGTTTCAATGTTGGCCTTTACAGCCTAATTCCGTACACGTAATGTTGGACTGCGAAATGTTAGGTTTCGTACCCGTGGGTCCTAAAGACGCGACTACCAAAGGCCTTGACTTCCGCTTTTACGTCTTTTAAGCGATAGATAAGAACTCTATACAGGAACCCTTCTCGCTTGAGGCTTAGTAACATGAAATTCGCTTTCAGTAGACGCGCAGACAGCTCCTGCAAGCTTTGCAGATTAGGAACGCGCACTTAACTTTCATGTGCCTTTTCTGCGGCTACTGGCATCATCGTCGTCGTCATCGTCGTCATCATCGTCATCATCAGCCCACTTTATGTCTACTGCAGGACGAAGGCCTCTCCCAATGCTCTCCATCCTTACCTGTCCTGTGCGAGCTGATTCCATTTGATGCCTGCGAAGTTCTTAATTTCGTCACTCCATCTTACTCTCTGTCGTCCACGGCTGGCATAATATAGACCACAATATCTTACCCTCGCACGCAGGCTGCGCGGGCACGCTCTCTTACTCTTGACACCAGGCGCCACCTCTCGGCGGGGACTACGGGAATCGGCGGACTAATGTGCATGTTCGTTTGTGCGTAGCGCTTCTTTGCATGGTTGCCGCTCAGTTTCAGTGAGTAGTAAGGCTGAACAAAATCAACTCGTCAGGGCGGCATTGTGCTGTCGCCGGCTGCACTATATCAGCAAGGGCAAACACAAGCTTCTGATTAAAGCTGCGCTATAGCTGTCGAGAAGGCCATCGAAACAATATCATTATGATGCACGCCGTCGATGATTGTTCCAGAAATCTCGACCACCTGCAGTCGAAACTTCCTCCGTATGCAAAAAAGGAAATGGTGCCGCAAATCCCATGAAAATTTCACCAAATTTGTACACGATATAACTTTTGGAAATGCGCATGTATTCTCTAATGGGTCCTCATATTGGTGGACATTCTGAACGTGCACTGACATCGCATGGTGGACGGGCTTCTAGAATTCGCCTACACCGAAATGCGACTGCCATGGACGGGTTCTCTCGCGTCTTTCCAGTCAGCAGCCGAGTACCGTAAACACTGCACGAACCAGGCGCCGCCGAGCGATGAGTTTTCCAGAAAGGAAACGTTAGGTAGCCAAATCATGGTAATTGTTGCGTGGTTCGAAAACCGCCACACCTTTAGGATAAGCTCGTCTAAGTGTGATATCTAGCGTTACACCTTGCGAGTTTTACTTTGACAACTAAAGGTGCAAACACAGTGTGATATCACTGCGAAGGCTGTGTAACAGAGCAGAGCAACGTTATATACATCTGTAACATGCATATTGGCACTGCTTATTTTGCGCTATGGCTGGTAGCTGCCAGAATACTCAGTGTAACAAAATATCTCGCTTTTCTACGCATGGAACCACAAGCATACGCCTTCCGCAAATGAAGATTTGTGGTCCTAATTGCGACTATATGGTCGATTTCTGGGGTGTTACGTCCAAAAACCACGATGTGATTACGAGATACTCCGTCTGGTTTAAGTCTGGTTTATACTTTCGCGCATTAGTGTAGTGTACATGTCTTAATTACAATTTTTCTACTGCAGTATCGACGGCGGGTTTCAATAGCTTTTCATTCGAGCATTAACCACTTCAATTCCTTGGCCTCACCAACAGAGGTGCTTACCAGGGCTCTTTAATTAAGGAGAGTAGTTCGACGAGATAGTTACTGCTGCTTCTTGAACAAGAACTGCGCAAGATCGATGAAGCTGGCCAAACGAAGAACACATTCACAGCGCGAACTATCAACTGAGGATTCACTGAGAGGACAGCTTTATACTCGCTGGATGACACGTGATCTAAGAATGCTACACATAGAAACTTGCAAAAGTCATTTAATGGTGAGCTTCCAAGTAATAAAGGTCAGTGTTATGTAACATTAAAAAAAAAAGAACACCGTGCTGTACACATTTCCCCAGGTGTGATAATAAAGAATGCTGTTTTGGTTAGCTGCCAATGTTAAGGAAAGAACAAGTTGGTGACTAGTGTCAAGTGAAACACACGCAGCATAGTAACAGGTGGTAACGACGACTAACGCGGAATTGAGAAAACCATGCTAGTATATTCACTAAATTAACTATTCCCCTACCCTTGCGCTGCGGCCGCCTCATTCGATCACAAAATCGCAACCGCCGCATTTCTTCTTTGAGCCACTCGGTTCCCCAGTGCACGTAAGCCACGCTTTGGATTTTCTGCGTAAAATCAAATAATTTTCCGGCTGCAACTGGTACCCATGGTGACCTTTGATTGCCATGCCGACACCTTTGATTGCCATGTCAGCTAAATAAACCTGCAATTGTAAGTGGTTGTCCCAGACCGCTCGTATCTAATAGACCTCACCTCAGTTATCCATAACTACTTTATGTACGGTACGGACAGATCTGTCCGATTGAATTTTCGGTTCTAGTTCCGGCTGTAGTTCCGTCATGAAGTTTTCGGCAATCCGGCATGTAGTTGTTGCGCCAGTGAAGAGTCAGCTTACCACGTACTTTCCCACTGCGCGCCCTTCGCAACGCAACCGAGCGAGCTAGAGGCTAAGCCCCGCCACCTTGATAGACGACCATGAACTTTCAGTAGACAACGTCCTGGACCCTTCGCCTATTCGCTCCCACATGCTCAAGGCTGTAGAGTCGTACTGTGTTTCGTCAAATCGACAGGACTTCACGAAAATTGTGAACATTTCACCCGTGCTAGTTCTTTAGCGCCTTGTGCCTATGATCTTGGTAACTGTCCCCTTGTTTATTTTTTCCTGCTGTTCTTTCCTCTGTCTTGTCTGTTATTCCCCCCTACCCCCCCTCAGGTGCAGGGCAGCCAACCGAGCACGTGCTTGGTTAAGTTTCCTACGTTCTCTCTTTATATATATATATATATATATATATATATATATATATATATATATATCAATCGTCGTACCCTCAGCATTCCTTCTGACCTTCCTTTCTTCATCTTTCCATCGTTTAGTTCATGATTTCATGTCCTTTTCTTTGAAATAATTAATCGCTTAATACCATTTCCCTCGATCGCATCGGGAGTTGAATCTTGTCGATCTCCCTTATCTCTCTCTTCTGTCTCAGTACGACAGGGGTATATCTTGAACTACGCCTTTCAGCTTGAGATTTTCTATTACAAGCATCCCCTCAAATTTCGTCCACTTCGTTAGTCACGCGAAGTTTCTGGCGACGTTCATAGTCTTCTACTCAGTGTTAGCTGCGCGAATATGCACTGAAATAACTACGCACTTGAAACCCGTGTCACTGCGTCTGAGGTACTCACGTATGACACGGTTACATGCAGTTTGCTCTGTTCTGCTTATTCTTATCCAGAAGCGTCCCTTTATATCCGATACGTTTCATTTTGCCGTTGTTCATTGCTGTTTATCTCGCCATACACCATATAAAAATGTCATAGTAACGTAACGCTTCCAAAGACTTAGGAACACCGCTTTAACGCAGCGTCTGCGACTGTTTTCAATAGTGCTTGACACCGAGCACAACGATGCAGCCTTCTTGACATGGCCTTAAGTACGTCGAAAAGATGTAGTGTCCGGCGAAGTGAAAGCACATGCTTAATAAACAGTGGGAAGGGCTGCGAACACTGATAGGCAAGATTATACGACCAGGTTTAAGCTAGCCTATCAGTGCGGAAAAGCGTTAACGCCCCGCATCATTTTCCCACAATGTCATATACATGCTCTCATCGACCTCTCATCCTGCCTTCTAGAGAACAGCAGCAACCTTCACATGGAGCGTTTGACGAGCGGTTACAGGTCGCTTAAATCGTGCGTCTCATTCCAGGCATCATCAGTGACGTGCTTTGGACAATCCCGGACTACAGATAACCAAACCGTGAATCGTAGCTTGAAGCCGCTCACGACTTTTTATTTTTAAAGAGGCGATATCTTGCAGGATCTGGCCGCCTGTATATGCGGGCACCGCGAACATGAATGTCAAGGTCACCGAAAGACAACGCTCTCCTTCCCATCTCGCAAGATGACATGACCCTTCTTCTTCTCACCATGACAACAGCACCACCACTCACCTTGCTCAATCACGAAGCCGCAGCACATCCATCCATCGTGACCCGCGAAACAAACACAAGACACAAACACGGCACTCCACCACCCCGACCGCAGACCCTATCGTAGTCGCTCGGCCGGCGCGCACACCTCACACGCCAACGTCCAAACCGTGCACACGAGACCGTCAGGTCGCGTGTCTAGAGCTCCATACACTAAAAGACACTCGCACCACCATGCACGTGCGTGGTTAGGCGCGCAGGGCCGGCAGCACAGCCGTAGACTAGGCGGCTGCGGCTGCTCTGGGGAGCCGGCGCTCTCGTGACGCAGCAGCGTTACATGGCGAGCTTAATAATTTATAAATTGACTGCAGTGAGGGCAACAAGAAGAGGCGGCCTCGCACTCCTCTTCACATACACACACCCTTATAGCGGGCACATTGAAGCAGCACGAGAGTGCGTGCACGCGTGTGTGTGTGCGTGCCCCCGGCGCCCGCGTCCGAATTGGAGATTTTTTCTCTTGAATAATGCCCCGGATTCCGATATTATTCAAACGCCGAACGGGCACTTGATGAGAGCGCATGGCGCCAGAGAGCGCGCGAGCGCGCCCTGCTATCGGATTGCATATGCAACGGTTTTTATATACGCCGTGCGTGCAACAAGGCGCTGTCCCCGTGTATATTATAGCGGAATGCAGCCGCCGGCATTTTTTCCCCCCTCGTGGTATCGACGCGATGGGCGAGAAGGAAAGATGGCGCATATACATGGGGTTGTCGATTCGTACTCTTCTTTTTAAAAGCCGTGACACCCATTTATACACTCGGCACGCGTTTGGCAGCTTTACGATGCCTTTTAATGAATCTCATGCCGCGCTCTCGGGGTGTTATACCCTTTTCCATTGCAAAGTTTTTGGGCGCACCGAATGGAGAGAGTGCTTCTCGCGAGCTCTCTCCATGTATGTGCCTGGTTTTAAGCGTGATCAGGCCGAAGAAACAGCGTAACTATAACGTTTTCATGTAGCCTCTCAGTGACGAGACGACTATGCCGACATATATGTGAGACCAAGCCACGAACGCGCTTGGTCGTTCGATTATTATATACGCTCCGAGATTTGGCATCCTGCAATCCTGCATTGAAGGTGTATCTCTACTTGATAGACGACAGCAACATACAAGTCATTTTGTGAACTATGGTTCTCACACGATAGCTGTCAACATCTCGCGGTGCTCATCCTCACATTCAGTTAGGTGCTTTACGTACCTCAGGCCTTGAGACCGATACGGCAATTCATGGATACCTTTGGATTGTTATAGGCTAACCAGACACCAGTGAAGCAACATGAAGAAATAACATGAAAAAGCACCATGACATGGCCATGATACGAAGCAATGACATGAACAAGGTACATTAGGAAATGGCAAGTGATGACAAAGAGAAACGACGAGACGTAACACGAAGAACTGAAAGAAGTGGCGTGAAGGAATTACACGAATGAGTGACCTGTAGAAATTACTCGAATAGGAGGCGTGAAGAAATAACAGGGATAAGTGATGTGAAGAAGTGGGATGAAGCAATGAGGAGACATGATGATATCGGTGTCACTGAGATTGGGTCATTAGTAACTGAGAGCGTCACTTAAATGGCAGTTGACGTAGTTGCCCGGAGGCATACATTCACGTATTCTCGTTAATGACCGCAAATATTAACTACAGTCAACCAAACAGCCAAGAGCGATAAACTTAATATGATTCGTGTATCTGCACTAACGGTTTAATCTCGCATTGTCGTACAAGAGTCGTTCTTCCCTGGGTGAGTCATGACTACTTGGTTCTGGTAGGCGTCAGGACAAGACAGGACAATAACAAATAATACACAGGCACTGACTAACCAGATTTTATTGAAAAAAAAACATACATACCCAAAAAATGACGCACAAATGCAATTTTTTGTCGCGTCCTCTGCAACAGCACGTGTGGAAAAACACGTGACACGGTCGAACATTCGCACCGCTCAGATAACGAAGTACTTTATCATTTAGGCCCGTATAATAATAAACGTATACCTTATTCTTATCGCTTGTTTTTGTTATCTTCTCCGCGCTTTTATCACGCTTCATGGTCGAATTCATCCAGTATCTACAAACAAGCCTTAATGCAGTCTTTCGCACTGATTACAATTTTAAGCCGCCTTAACGCGCCCGAATGTCGCAGGGGCGATAAGGAAATGATGAGATGAGGATAAGGTAGGTTTATGAACGTGGGACCTATAGAGATTGAAGGCATGCCACCACGATCTGCACTCCTGTATATCACACACGTCTCGGTTATTTCACGCGTTCTTTGGTCCTTGTGTAGCATCAAAATTCGGCACTTTTCCGATAACAAACCTAGTCCTCACGGTGCAACGAAGTCCTCATTCTAGCTTCACTGCACTAAGAGATCGCGCTGAATTAGAAACATTGTCGCATCGTCGCCGAGCAGCTCGCCTTTCGCTTTTTCATAAACTTTATCCTCATTCAATTCTTTCCACTGATTTTTTTCAGCCCCCTACAGTCAATTTCCCTCGCCGCCGCGATCATCAGTACAAGGTTAAACGACCGATATGTCGCACTCGTCGTTTTGCTAATTCATTCATACCACGTACTGTCACTGAATGGAACCGCTTACCATCACACGTAGCTACTCAAAGTAACCTGGAAAAATTTCGGGAGCTGTTGCGCACTGCGTGCATTGCCTCAACGCACTTACGGCCTAGTTGATCCATGTCAACTTTATTTTTTTCCTTCATTGTACCGTTATCATGCTTTATGTTTCTGCGTGAATTTTTTAAATGTGTTGTACCGTTTTTATGCCTTATTGACATGAATTGAGATGTATTCTTGAAATGTGTTATACTGTGCTATTGCTTTCTTTTTTTTTTCCTATTCCATTTCGTTCGGCACGCTTACTGAATCTGTATGCCTTCTTATGTGTTTCTGTGCCTTTCATTACCAATATTATTTTATTCTTCTTTTTATTACCATGCTGTTGTAATATCACCCCCCATGTAATACCCTCTTTGAGGGCCTTTAGGGGTATTTTTAATAAAATTAAGTAACTAAAACACGAAACGCCAGTTTGCTGCCTCGTCCTGTGTCCAAAGACATCGCATCTCAGGCACTTGTTCAGACAACGTCCACTCGGTCCCACGTAGTTGCGACCGCAAAATAGCTGGATATGTCAGACAAAATTGACCGCACAATCGGCGAACTTCTGCGCACGCTTCTGCGGGCCGTTGTGCGGAAAAGAACAGCGTGAACTGTAGCATTACTAGGAATTTCCTTTTTGCGGGATGACCGCACGTATTCAGGATGAGCCAGTTATAGTTGTAGCACTCGGTAGTTGTAGAACATGGTTGGCTTGTGCTCCTCGACCTTAATGCACCTCGTGCACCGAGTTCCACCAAAAGTGTTCCAGTGATGCTTACCAAAATTAAGAACACGTGAATATCTCGCTGAAATGAAATGTTTAACTGTCGGTTCGAAGCTTGTTTTCTTTCGACGGTGACAGGATCATTTGAGAGCGTTCCTTGCATTATATTGTGAGGGCTTATGTGAATCTTCTTTTCGCCTACATCTCCTGCATCTGCCGCTACAGATTTACCAAAGAGATTACGCCTCCATGCAAGGTTTCCCACAATGATGCGGTATTTGATTGTGCGATAAGCGGTGATACATGACGTCATTCCGCGTCGTAAAGGGCAGGTCCCGTTCTCGGATAACTGTGCGCGACATTCCGCTGCGTGCATCGGGAGGCCGACCGCATAGCGACCTGTGCGGATGGACTAGATTCTCACCGAACACTCAGTTGGCGGAAACGATACCCGGCGCCGCTTGCGCAGCAGGAAAACTGCGTCCCGCTGCGCGGAATCTCACGATCCTTTCTCTCTCTTTGTTGCTTTTTTTCTCGCCAGCATTCTCGCTTTCGTACTGCGCACAATGCACAAACTTTCGTGTTAAAAGAGTGCAGTACTGCGGAGGTCAGAGGTGAGCTGGAGTGCTGCCAACCATCCTGGGGTCATATTGGATGGTAGTCCGAACTGCAACGGCATCGCATGGCGTCTGAGGACCTCGGGCATTCTTCTCTCCGCAAGCGTTTTGTAAAATATTGTCCGTGCGCAATTCACGATGACGTGCAAACGAAAGTCTACTAATAATGCCAAGGCACGAATCCTTGAATCGTCTTTGAGTGGGCCAACTGACTAAGTGTATTCCCATAGACAGAAGAGAGAACGGTACATGAAACGTTATGCTGGCGGTATACGGTGTGTGTAGGGTGAATAATGAAGCGATGTGCAATGGGCGGCGACGGAGGCAAAACACACGTAGCTCATCTCAACACTCAACGAACTAAATTATATTTCAATGAGACCAGTGTTCCTAACGCATTTCAAAGTGTTTTTATTACGTGTCATGAACACATAGTGCTAGGCCAAGGCACACAGGCGCGCACTGTCTTCAGTAAGGTGTCTTGAGTAAGTATACTGTATGCGAGTGCTGACCTCATTCGCTACTGACGTGATATATGGGGGTTGCAGTATAGTATGGACATATACTGACAGTAATGAAAGTACAGTAATTAAATTACCGTAGTTAAACAAGTTTGCTCTAATGAGTGACTTAATTACTTTTCTTGGGTGGTAGCTTAGTAATGTAATGTATTACTTTAGGCGAGTATTAATAATTTCTCGGGTCTTACTTCCCGAAACCACAATATGATTATGAGAGACGCCATAGCGGAGGGCTCCGGAAATTTCGATAAGCTGGGGTTCTTCAACGTACGCTGACATTGAACAGCACACGGGCCTCAACATTCTGCCTCCATCGAAATGTAGCCGCCGCGGCCGGTATTCAATCCCGCTCCTTCGTATCAGCAGCCGAATGCCACAGCCACTATAGACCACAGTGACTGGGCGGCTTTAGGCGAGCAAACTTCAGAAATTGCTCATTACTTTCCCAATTACTTTTGGCTAAAATTTAGCATGTCCGCTTCCCATACGGCATACAAATTAACCAAAAATGAAAAAAGAAAAGCAAAAATCACAGCATATCCACGGGGTGAATGATTATGAGTGGGCGAAGCTCCGGAGGGAATCATCGGTAAACCGTGAACCTTCCGTGTAATTCGCCCAGTCGATCATCATGTAAAGACGTCTCCGACGGCTCCATTCTTTTCTAAATGACGGACAAATCAGCGACAAGATGTGGACGCGCCCGATGCGTAACCGTGTCCTCCAAGACAGAGGGCTTTCCTTTAGACAAAACGAAGATGCTTTCTGCGTCCGCAAATCCCTCCGCCACACAACCGATTTTTATTGATGTGAGGGCAAGCAGGCTTTGAGCCAAGTTTAGAGACGCATCGTCAAAACAGGGACAAGTTGTCACCGCATCAGTTTATAGATGGTAATTTCAACACATGTGTACATTAAATACAGGTGTACGTGACTAACTGATAAGCTGTTGTTAAACCTCAAAGTAGTTTCAATATTTTACAAAGTAATAGTTGTGTCATGCCATTGTACTTTCGGCCAGGTGTAATTTATCATGAAACGATCTAATTATTATAAGAGACAGGAAATTTATTTACTAATATAATTTAACTGCTTTTTAGAAGTTGTTTCGTTATCTATGAGCATGGATAACCATTTCGTGGCAAGCATTACCGAATATGAGACACCCTGAAGCCAGGGGTGGCTTATGCGACACTGCACGAATTTACTGAGGCAACGTGCAGTTCGGTGCGGCCTCTCGATGGTGACTGTGCCGGCGCACGCTGAGCCTACCTCCGTCGGCGTACGCGTAGAATTCGCGCCCCTACACCTCGTTTCCGTTTCCCAGCGAGCGACCTCCGGGGGCGAGTGATTCTACGTTTTAGGCGGCAGGGTTCGATGGGGTCCGTGCGACAGGTGCTGGCTGCGGCGCACGCGAAAGTGCCGAAGCTCTGCTGTTTGCGCAGGCACCGAATTCGCAAAGCAGAATCAGTTGTTTAGTTTTGTCGTAGTTAACCGGTGGAACCGCATGGAGGAGGAATGTAACTGAGACCAGCAGGCAAGACGAAATCGGGAAGTTCGAAGCAATGTTACGCAATCAGCTAGCTCCCCCTAATGGAGAGCCTTGCGCACACCTATAAAAAGAATAAACGAGCAAAAAGAAAACTAAAGGCTACAGATTTTCAAGTTCCCATGTATTAAATACATCTGAGATTACATATTGATATTGACGTCCAAGACGCATGCTAGAAGCGCGGTGTTATTTTGGCGACGGTGTGCGATGAGCAATTTGTGCCTCGTTCTGCCTATTAGTGCTGAGTTTTGTACTGTACGCAGCGCCATGAGATTCAGAGTAACAAAAAAAAAAAGACAGAAAAAAAAACAAACGTTGTCCGAGCTGTCTTGGTCGATTAGTACCACCTTACAATGCCAAACGAACCATATCGTGAAGAGGAACCTGATAATAAGAAAATAAACAAGGACAAAGACAAGGTGGTGACGCTTTCTTGAAGTTTCCGTATCGCCTCACAGTGACTTGCATTTTCGCGGCCTAATTACTTAGTTAAACCTGCCTAAGCGTTTATTGGTAAAAGTACAATGCATTGTATTCATGACAAAGCCAGAGACACTGAAAGTTAGCGAGCTTCAAACAGTTACAAAAGGGCGCGCTATGGTCCAAACACGCACACACACACAACAAACAAACAAACAAAGATCTCTTTTGAGTATGCCTGTTACCCTTTTGTCCTAAGAGCTCTCGCGTTTGTGGCGCGAAATTCAAAAAGTGAAACTTCACCTTTCATCATCTTCCGTAATAACGTATGTCCCTTTTGAACATTGACTTTTGAAATTAACGTTGGCTTCAGCCATTGTTCCCTGGAACTGCTTTTTATGCATGGTTTCAATGCCGCATTTAGGAATACCACACGGGCCCATAATCTTTAACACGGCGTTCAAGTGAAACCGAAAACGTGAAATGATAAAAGGATACCAAAAAAAAAACAAAAAAAACACCGTAAGCACGGGCCGTTGTCTGTCGGAGACAGCCATAAGCCACCTTTCAGTATGGCAATACGAGCTTGTACGTCGTTCGTACACTGATTTAATTCAGGTTGCGTAGTGGGTAAGGACGGCATTATCCGGCGTTTAATATTTATTACTTTTACTTTAGTGTCTAACAGTACGCTGATATTTTCCTGCCACAACTACAGTTCTTTAAACTCTTACCGGGTTTGCAAGCCGAAGCCGCAATTATGAACACTTCTATGCTATATGTTATAACAGCCGAGATTATATATTTTTCACGCGGTTTCCCACCTCTGAGTGAAGTTTGGGGCATCATTAAGGGAAACAAGATGATTGATTGATTGATTGGTGGGGTTTAACGTCCCAAAACCAGCTCTGATTATGAGAGACGCCGTAGTGGAGGTCTCCGGAAATTTCGACCACCTGGGGTTCTTTAACGTGCACTGACATCGCACAGCACACAGGCCTCAACATTTCGCCTCCATCGAAATGCAGCCGCCGCGGCCGGGATTCGATCCCGCGACCTTCGGATCAGCAGCCGGGTGCCATAACCACTAGACCACCGTGGCGGGGCAGGGAAACAGAGAGAGACTGTACAAACTCGGTCATGTTCAGCAGCTTGACTATCACGTACCAATTAAGTGCCTGCAGAACGGCGCTTCAGAGATGATGATCGCTACTTATTCACCTGAATAGATGAGCGTTCACGGTATACTTTCATTCATTTTGTGTACGCTAGTGTAGAACACAATAAGTACATTAAATTAGAACGAAAATAAGATAGTATGCACTAAATATCACACCTCAGAAATTATGATTTTGTTAACCAGCTTGCGTCACCATTCTTGATGCGACTCCAAGACAGTTTACAGTTCTGACTATGTCAACAAGGGAAGGACTAGTTCATTAGTACTTCTATGGATGAAGCGTAAGGGCATATACCATTGACTTCACTTACTTGCGCGCAATCAGCCGCTAGAAATAAGCGTCGTCGTAGCCTTTCTCGATCACGAACTGTGTTTGGGCATCGCAGGCTTACCAGTTCATTCCATGACTCGGTATAACTGAACTGCTAATTCCCGCAACACACTTAAAAAAAGAGGCCATGGGCTTTTCAAGCTACGCGTTTACCAGCAGTCCTGCCGTCATTATTTGATGCATATGGTAGCGCATAAACAAATTCATAATATTAATAATAGATTATTTCACATCAGTTCTATTGATTGACGGAAGGTGTGACATAAAAGAAAGCGGGGAGCGCTTCACTGAGGTCTCACGTCTTTTAAAACAGACAGCAGCAGGGATCATAGTACAAGTATTTACAATCATGTCGACCAGAAGCTGTAAAGGAGAAGCGATTGCATTAATATACACAAAGAAAGTACAGACAAAAAAAGAAACGCACAAACTTAAGTCATCTTAGAAAACCTGTAGCATAAGGTAAAACGGAAACATGAACAGCAATCGTGAAGCACAGGTTCGTTTTACAGATCCGTTTGCACGCTATGTAACATTTATGTATGTGAACAGACACGGTTTTTATAAAATGAGCTCCGAACAACAAATTCACTGCTTTATCGCTGAGTCAAGTGCTCGTGTTATATTACGAGAGGGCATGCCCTATGGGAACAGGCGCACCATTCGACGCGCCAGTGCGCGCTTCTCACGGCTTTAGCGCATCCCACAGCGTTTATTGCGGCTTCCCCTGGTATCCCAGGGATGCCGGCACATGACACCGGCTCTTTGTTATTTGTGACTTGATTCGTCGCTTCTGTCTGCACCCGTAGATGCGCGGTGCGTTTGCCGGCGGCTAGTTTCCCCTGACACCGTTGCCTACATAGGCGCTGGTTTCTCGCTCAACCGTGTAACAGCTCGGCGCAGCAAAGTAACGGGGGAAAGCGAAGCAACAACACAAAACGAGAAATGCGGAGAGCGCGAGCCTATATGGCGAGACGAGGCATGCTGCTGGCGCTGTATGCATTCTTTAGCGCCTCGCGAAAGGATGTAGTATGCCCGGGACTGGCGTGGTACATGAGGGATGCGCGCGTCGCGGGCGCCTTGTTTGTTTTGTTGCGTGTACCGTGGCAGAGCTTCGCAAGCATCCGCGCGAAAGTGAGGAGTGCGCGGAAAATTTTTCCTGCTATATAAACCGCGGAGCGTCTCCTGTCCTACATATACATGTGCTATATAGGGTTGCGCTAAAGTTATATCGCTTAGCCTTTTAACGCCCAGAGAGAGGGAGAGGGGGGGGGGGAGGATAAGACAAATGTCCGCAAAAAAAGGTGGATAAGAGGTTACTTTAAGAAGGCGGCTAAAGAGTGAGGTTGACATTGCCTCGCTAAGTAAGTGAAGGGACTCAAAGCATGATTACAAAGTTGGACATGCAAAGCTGGTCTATAGCATCTCTTAGGGTATCTCTTAGGGCACCTCTTAGGATATCCGCGAGCCACCGATGTATTTTCCTTGGTTCCATGCTCGCTATAAGCGGCTGAGACAGTGGACACAAAGTACACGATCTAAACGTCCAATGCCCGAGTGTAAACTGTCGCATACTAGAAGCTCACCAGCTGACTTGAGGTTGGGGCTCAGTGTGACCGACCCATGCATCGAGTTGCTGGTGCAGAAAAGGTGACTTTCGTGCTACAAAGATCGAGCGGAAAGCAGAGGACACCAGTCACTCCACTACTGTTTTATTGTCCACTGCAAAATGGCCTCGCAGCTCGCTTTTGCTGATCTCAAATTACCTCGTAAGCGCGAAATCTTCCTTGGAGATTCTGAACTCTTTGTGTCCAGTGTAAGTATTCCAAACTATGCTGTGAGAAAGAGGAATTTGCGAAGTGCCGAATGCCGCAGGTACCAATAAATTTGTAGGTACATTGCCAGTTCACGGAGACGTGCATTTACGACGTGTCCTCCGAGGCAACTCACAAGGGCGCCGCCGCGTAAGAACAGGTAGCCCCGAAAATAGGCGCCCGTTAAGACCGACGAATCATCAGTCACGAAGCATGTATCACCCTGAAGGGTCTGCATGTAGTTACAAGCCATCTCCTTACAACTTTCCGGTCCGCACACACCTTACTCTCTCTCTCTCTCTCCTTGCCCCGAGAAATCCCGGAGCACATGCCTCGAAGGGCCGACGGTGTCAGATCGTAATTTGGTCCGTCCCCGCGTCGGCCATCACTCGCGGGCTTCTTGGCACAGCCGGCCGGCCGGCCGACCGGCGTGTTCCTTCACCTGCGAACGGTGTAATGCAACCGCGTAAAGCACCGCTCATTATGCAGATCAGTCCCCTTTCGTTGATGCATCGGACCCTGATGCGCATATTTTGGCTGTCCTCCTCCTCGGCCACTCCCGCACAACATCCGCGAGGCATTATCCGCCAAGCTTTGCCTTCTCTCGCTCGCGCACTCAAAACACGCCGGCTTTCCCTTTCTCTCTTTCACCCCTACCAACACTCGTCCTCTTCGCACCCGTCTTGCAGGGCAGACACTCAAGGAAGCCGTACCGTACGTGTTCCTTTGACGTTACATACGTACGTTATCACAAGATTCACCTTACGTGGACTTTCTTCCTCTATGCTTTACCCGCAACTTCCTTTCTCTTTCTTTTCCTTGTTCCTAAAGGACAAAGAGCCGTGCCGACAAATCTGTGCTGGGGCGCTAATTTTTTATTGGACAAGTTGTCTCAAGGTGTCCGGCAGGGCGTAACGGGCCTAAGGCCATTGGTCAACGCGCTGGTCGGTTGCTCCGACGTGATTGGCGAAGACCCGAGGGTCGTGACCGGTGCGTCTCGTAAACATCCTGGAACGGCATGTGTGTGCCACTGACAGCCAGAGAAGGGCTCAAATGCATAGCACATAGCCGGCCGGGTCTAGTATACCGCAACGATGGAGCTGCAGTTGTCGAACGCTTCGCGCGTTGGACGGTCGCAGCGCCATCTGTGTATCTCTACAGAAAAAAGAGGGTGGGCTTGTGTTGAGTGGTTGAATAGAAGATGACATTTATTGCGAATCTTGCTCATGACGCATGCATAGAATACCTCGCAAGATGCGGAGCCCAAGCCCCGACATATGCACCAAGAGAGAAAAGCCGAAGAGATATAAACGACTATGATGTTGTTGTTGAGTCCTTCATTCTGGCACATACCCAGCCTGCGGGATTGGCCAAGATGTGAAAACTATAGAGAGTAACCTCAGAAATAATGTGAAATGTCAATCAGAATGTTATCACCGGAGTGATTTTAACAGCAAAGATTACGAATTCATGAACAGAACCGTCCTGACGCAATTATAAATTTTGCAATAGTACCGCATACATACCATTGACAATGTTCTAATGAGGAGGACATTTTGTTTTCTTAGCGTTTCATTCAGTCACGCCACGTTCGGGATAGCATTTTATTCGTATGCAAAAACGTCCAAGTCTCATAGTTCTGGAAGCACAGCGCAAAGGTCTGACAACAAACGGCCGCCGAGGCGCCTTCCGTATTTGCATTTATTACTATTTATGCTGCGCATGCAGCTGATATATCTAATTAGTGAATCAGATTGCACTGTCATCAACGCACGTGCCATGACAAATTCTGAGTGTCTTCGAGCTGTGTATCTGAGGCAATCGTAAGAACTATACTGACGAGACACTTCCAATCTTATTCTTATTCTTCTATTTTTTGGGGTGTTGAGTAGACCTATACAAAAAAAAAAACGATGTTATTGTCACAGGAGATTAGGAAAGCACATTGGCGATTTTAGGGGCGAAGCTCCTCTTAGTCTAAACTTGTCCTGCGTCAGGCGTAACCGGCGTGCCGGGAGGCACGCGCTCGCCCTCGGCGCGTGCCTCCCGGCGCGTGCCTCTCACTCTTCCATCTGCTGTCTTGTGTGAGAGAGAGAGAGAGAGAGAGAGCGAAAGGCGCGCGTTGACTATGGAAACGCTCTTTCTTGATTGATTGTGGTTTGGTTAGGAAAGGACGCTAATTTCTGCAGCCCATGTAGGGAGCACGGCTAAGCGTCCGTGGGGGTGGGGTAAAGGGAGTGAAAGAGAGAGGAGAGAAAGTCTGTAGTGGAGGGCTCCGGAAATCTAGACCACTTGGGGTTCTTTAACGTGCACTGACAACGCACAGCACACGGGCCTCTGGCATTTTCGCCTCCATCGAAAATGCGACCGCCGCGGCCGGGATCGAACCCGCTGTTTTTTGGGTGGCAGCCGAGTACCGTAACCACTACACCACCGCGGCGGACTGAACGCTCTACAAGCTCGCAAAGAAGGACAACGCGCCGTCACCCGCGAGAGACAACGTTGGCGCACGCGGCGTCTCCTAGCGAGTTTCTTGATTGAAAAATACCGACTGCTCGCGTTGGAGAACCGTTCACCGGCCACCCATATATATATATATATATATATATATATATATATATATATATATAAGCGCTGGATCTTGCAATGAAGTGCCGGTGGGAGATTTAACTTGTGCATAGTTGAACCATAAGGATTCTTAGCGTTCGCGTTAACTAAATTAATCCGGCACTCGGCACGACCTACGATGAACCTCCCGAGCTTCGCCCACTCATCATCATTCACTCCGTGGATATGCTGTAATATTTTTACTATATTCTACGATAACGTAGTAATGTCGATGACGCCAGCTGTAGCGTTTCGATGTGAAGTTCAGTATCCAATAAACTGACACCATACTATCAAACCTTCATCTCTTGCCAAGTTACGTTTTAAGTACGGAGCACTTCAGATAACCGGGCTGTCGACATTGAAACTGCCATGCTGTGTCACGTCACGCACCGAAAAACACACTCCGATGAATTCCCATTATATCGATCGGTAATGGTTCAAAATAAACTGAATGGATCCAGATTAAGAATGGTTAAAATACATCATTGCGCCCCGCCACGGAGGTCTAGTGGTTATGGCATTCGGCTGCTGATCCGAGGGTCGCGGGATCGAATCCCGGCCGCGGCGGCTGCATTTCGATCGAGGCAAAATGTTGGGGCGTGTGTGCTATGCGATGTCAGTGCACGTTAAAGAACCCCAGGTAGTCGAAATTTCCGGAGACCTCCACTACGGCGTCTCATAATCAGAGCTGGTTTTGGGGCGTTAAGCACCCCAAATCAATCAATCGAATAAACCACTGTATAACAAAATAAAAGACAGACATTAGAAGTAAATAATCGCATGATGAGATCAAATTAAGTGAAACTAATTCGAGAACGCCGTCGATAAACACAACACAAGCACATGGAAACGCGGGCGAATCAATGCTCCGCGGTTCGTAAAGCTTTCATTGCAGCGGGAGTGATTGAGGTTGTTCATGACTTACCAGAACGAGCGATGGAATTGTAGCTCTAGTTTATAGCTCTCCCACAGTAAGGTACATTTCGCTAAAGCATTCACACTTCTCTTAAACACTTATTTCAGCAATTGGTGGTACGGAATCAATCACATGGGCAGCTGCAACAGCTCTCCCATAGTAGGGCGTGGCATAACTGCCCGTAATCGTTCACATTTGTTCTAAACACGCACCCAGGAAGACTCTGCCGAGCTCTCCCATTCTAAAGTATTGTACATTTAGTCATTGGTCTAAACATAACTTTACGGAACGGCATCCTCCTCCGTACGTAGGGGCAGGGACAACTCTGCAGAGCTTTCCCATAGTAGAGAACCGTTGTGCACTGAATCCTTTACGTTTGTCCTAAATTTTTAGGGGCGAAGCTCCTTAGGGTGGGGGTCGTTCCCTCCTCTGTAGTAGTAGTAGTAGTAGTAGTAGTAGTAGTAGTAGCTAGTACTGTAGTAGTAGTGTGTATGTAGCCACCTCGCGCCGCCGGGAGGCTCACGCTCGCCCTCAGCGCGTGCCTCCCGGAGCGCGAGCTCTCTCACTCTTCCATCTGCTGTCTTGTGAGAGAGAGAGAGACAGAGAGAGAGAGAGAGCGAAAGGCGCGCGTTGACTATGGAATCGCTCTTTCTTCGATGAACGCTCTACCAGCTCGCAAAGAAGGTGAACGCGCCCTCACCCGCGAGAGACAACGTTGGCGCAGGCAGCGTCTTCTAGCGAGTTTCTTGATTGAAAAATACCGAAAAACATCCGGAGCTTCGCCCACTCATCATCATTCACTCCGTGGATATGCTGTGAATTTTTTTCAACTCCTGACATTGGTATAGGCACCTTATTACCTTCTAAAATTCAATTCAACGTCAAGCTTGTCACAGCGTAGTTATATTAAGAAGCTTTTTTTAATGTTTGTCATAAATAAATGTTCAGAAAACTATTAAATCCCTTTTGTAATTGTAACGCATTGCTTCGGCGGTTCACTTCAGTAGGTAGATAAATTTTAGTGCGGGGAAAGCGGAGTTTTTACTAAATGTAATTACCAAAAAGTTCATTCTTTCGCAATTCACCTCGAAGGGGTACCATTACCATGGTTTATTTTTTTTCCCCATTATGTTCTGATATTACCGTTATCGAAGTGCAATGATAGTCTTGTAGCAGGCAGGGTGGTTTAATATGCTCAGGAACTCGCCAATAATTTACTAAATAACCAAATGAGCAATGTGCTCAGATCGAAAAAGAAACGGGTTGGAGCTTCGCGCAGTGTATGAGATGACGTCACAGCCTTCTCGCCGTCAGAAATAAGGAGCTGGTGCATCGTGCCACAAAAATGAAAGTGTCGATGTCGTCCGATGATGTGCGGAGTTGTTGTTGTTGTTGTTTAAAACTTTTATGATTTGTTTAAAACTTTATTGAGATGCGCGGAGCTTTTCAGAACTCGACAGCGCCGATTTTAGAGCTGAATGATCACCGCTTCACATTTGATTGCCTGCCTGCCCGGGAAGGCGGCGATGTAAGTAATGACATCAAAAACGCAGTGCGGCCCGCATTTAAAAGCATGGGGATCCGCTAAATATTTCTAAAATTTATTTTCACGAGAGCTAACTTACTTGCAGCCGCCTATAGCTTGGCGCATATTATATACTACACTATCGAGGAGAATATATATCAAAAATTTTATTGCCGTCGCTGGATGTCGAAAAATTGTCGGGGCTGCTTTTTATAAACGGTCATTCAATGTCCTATGCCGCAGTTGTCTAGGTAACATGACTTTTCGCGCTTGCAAGGTAATTTCTTGTTCTACCAAGTTGTGGCTCTATAACTCCTGCAGAAGATATCGCATGACAGCACGTATTGAGAACGCCATATAGAAAGATTACAGACGCTTTTGAATGCAACAGTTGTATTGTAAAGCGAACACAGTTGGAGATTTTGAAGAATGGAAGTTTTTTGTCTAAATTGTAGGAACACTCGAAAAAAAGAAAAAAAAAACCTTGGAGTAAAATGAAATAGTGAACAAATTTCTTATTGGTGATGGAGTCTTTCCTCACTACGAATAATGAAATTAGCTGTAATATAATACGGCCACGGAGTCTGTCTGGGTAAATGACACTTATTTACGTTATATCGCGCATGCACGCGGTATCTTTCATAACTGAACATTATCTGCATTGGTTGGCTTTCGTGCGCTACCGTATAGCTATGGAACTAAAGTTTCAGACTGCTAAGCTGAAGGTCACGTATTCGATTCCCGGCTATAGGCGACTGCGGTTCGATCGGGGTTAAACGCCTAAATAATTTCGTGCCTTTGTTTTCCTGCCAATTCAAAAAGCCCTCGCTGGCGACACGGAGATGTTCCAGTTGGTTAGATGTTGCCATTGCAGAATATACTTTCTGTTTGAAACCGCAGCGTATGCATACATGATCAGCTCTTGCTGGCGGTTTACTCTATAGAGGAAAGGACCTAGATCCCGCGCTGATCGTTCAAATGAATTTATTTACTTTAAAATGAATTTGTACAAAAACGGGCGGCCAAAGCATCTGGGCGCTGAGTAACTTGCTAAGGAATTAATTCGAGGGAGTTATCTTTCAAGCTAATAAATGTTGGTGGCGCATGGATTAACGCTGCTTGGTAGGCAGTTTGAAATTCCTGGGAGACATTGGTGTGGCTGTCATTGGTGTCATACGTTACCGACGACTACTTAGATGTGTTGCGCATTGGTCGTTCTCGGTGGATGTCGTTTCATTTCTCATCAGGGCGATCTAGATTTCAAGCATGACATGTTGTTAGTAAAAAATCCCTAGAATTCGAACTTTCAAACTGTAATAACTTCCAATTTTCGGGATGCTGAGGGCTGGGGTAAAAAACTGTGCACAATCACCCCCATCCCTCTCCCCTCGTGCAAGCTAGAAGAGAAGCTCAGGAGAAGGTGAAGGCTTGAAATACCGTTCCTGAAATGGACGAACCGATAACTTGGCATCGGCAAGGACTATGACATTTACAGCCTGCCACCAAATATTGGAGTACACAGGGTCAACGAGACGGCCAGCAGAGCATAGATAGATAGATAGATAGATAGATAGATAGATAGATAGATAGATAGATAGATAGATAGATAGATAGATAGATAGATAGATAGATAGATAGATAGATAGATAGATAGATAGATAGATAGATAGATAGATAGATGGCCCGAGGTGCCAAGCAAGCACGCCACCACTAGGCCACAGCTTCTCCTGCCTCCCGCGCGGGAAGTCTAGTAAATAAACATATTTCAACAGCAGTTACGATGATGGTGCTAGTGTAACGTCAATTACTTTTCTAGCACGTGTTAACAGCTGTAACGTGACGTAAAGTAATAAACACTGCATGCGTTCGACTATCAGTCGGCATGCTTTTGTCCAAATTCGCTAGATGACGCAATAATACCTCAACGAAAGAAAGCTTATAATACGGACATCAGCTATAACGCACAGAAGGTCGCATTTCTCTTACACAAAACGGAACCCTGTGCAACAGCTGCAGTAGCAAAGATATGTTTTATACCATTAGCTGCCGTTCAGTCTCCATGGCGCTGTCTTCATTTTTGGTTATCCCGCGTTAAGCATGCACCCACTCGTGCCCTTTGCACAAAGACATTCATCCACCTCGTACCACTTGGCTGAATGCCAAACAATTCGTCATAGGCGATTTCCTCGCTGACTGTTTCTCATGACACCGATGATGATGATGATGATGATGATGATGATGATGATCCTCTTTTATGGCGCTCACCCACTGAGGGGGATAGGCCAAGAATCAGGCGGCAGTAGTCAGTAAATCTAGGGTCGTTTGATTCCCACAATGCTCGGCATCTGCAGGATTTCTTTTTCTTTCACGTTAATTCGTTTCCATTTATGTTCTAATTGCTACTCGACAATTAAATCTACGATCCATCTCCCCTGTGCCTTCCTTGGCTCTATTGTCTGTTGGCCTCATTATGATACACATTGTAATTTTGTAATCAGTTGCAAGAAAAAGCAATTGCATTACAGGGATCGTTGCTCCTTACCGTTATAATATCGCTGCAAAAGGTAATCGCTCACAAAGTAAAAGCAATTCATTACTTGTAAGAGCGTTACGTGCAATTCTGGACGTCACCCATGGTCGCATGCTAGCCGAATCGTCAGTGGGGTTCGGCCGCTCACCGACAGATGGCGCGAGGCGCCCGCTGTGCTAGGAGCCTCGCATACTGAAACTGCTGCAAGTTCCCGCGCCGCGCCTCTCGCTTCAAGGGCTTCGTGCCACATCGAACGCTGACATTTCGGGGGCGTTCAAAGCGTTCGACATTTAAGCCGACTGCATCGTGTCGAAAGCTGCCTGAGGCGAGATATTACAAGCGCGCCTATTCTGAGAAAACAGATGTATCGAGAAAAGGGGCTTTCGAGCGTTAATGGCTAACGTACCGCCTAATAAGGCGACGCCAGTACTGTGGCTAGGAGGTCATTTAATTCGTCCCAAATGACATTAATTTAAGACGCCGAACGATATCGTGAGAGACTGGCCTCTGCCCCGTTTTCACTTTGTGCCCCTCGCTCTGGGAAGACGGATATTTGACGTGGAAGGCGATCTTTCGCGATGTTTCTGGGCATTCTATTAGTTTGCGATGTCTGGTGAATCTTGCATAAACGTTTCTTTCCTATTGTATTTTGTTTACCATTGATGCTGTGAAAGAAAGCTGAGACTTTTATCATTCAATTATATGCGAAATCTCGACGGTCCTTGGGTGAGAATATAAGTAGCAAATACGAAGAGAACTAACGTATACCGTGTTTTTCAATGCAGGTGCGCTTGTGTGTGTGCTGACTCATTACATCGGACATCCTGGTGAAGTGGCGAACTGTAAAAGCTCAGTGCAGTACAGCTAAAAGTCAAACTGACGAAGTAAATAAGAGGTGCCTAGACTGGTAGACGCTCACAAAGCATTTATCTAGCAGAGTTAGAATGGCAAGCGTCTAAGAATTTCTCGTGTGGTCCTTGAGATAACAAGAAACTAAATACAACTTCGCTATGCACGCCTTTGCCATCCAGAGATGAAGAGGTAGCACTTAAGTATGAGATTTGAGATCTTTAATTGCTGGGTGAACTAAGGTGTAAATTTTCAGCTGAAAGAATAGTAATAATGACAATGTTTAACCTAAGCGCTTTAAGAAACTGGCCCTCTGAAGTAAAGAAATTCGCGGGCTTTTGCAGGATATGGTCAGATAATTTGAGACTGTTGTAAATGGTGGCCATTGGGAAATGATACTTGCCGCTGCTTATCGTTCTTTTATTGTGTCATGGCTTCTAAACCATGTGAAGTTCTACTTGCTTTTAAATGCAAAGCATTTCTTAGCGAACCTCGGCGAGTTTGAGCGTATCTATCTATCTATCTAGCTACGATTTTGTGCTCTCCTGGCTGTTTCGCTAATGGGATGTTTACGAAAATTGGTATGCCACAACATGACTACATGACGAACATAAATGACAGGTCATAACATGAAAATCATGACATGCATGTCATGAGCGGCAAGATTTACATGCCACGGTCTTGGTGCTCTCCTGGCCGTTTCGCTAATGGGATGTATGCGAAAATTGGTATGGCACAACATAACTGCCTGACGAACATAAATGGCAGGTCATAACATGAAAACATGACATGCACGTCATGAGCGGCATGATTTACATGTCACGGTCTTGGTGCTCTTGCGGCCGTTTCGTTTTTATTCTTTTTTTTTGTATTGTTTAGATGGTATACATACTGTTCTAGTACTGCTGCTTCTGCTGCTGTATAGGTGTAACGGCCCAGTCAGGCAGTGTTTTCCTTTAGCCGTGTCCCCTACGGCAATCATCTGTATTGTCCTAAATCAATCAATCAATCAGTCAGTAATTAGGACGACGACGGTGACGGTAGTGGTGATAGTGCTGGTGGTGGTGATGATGACGGTGATGATGATGGACATGAAGACTTGTTTATTCTATACATGAGTACAAGGAAATGCTGTTCATATATTTTTCGACAATAGCAATTCGCAGTCGGGGCGACCTGCGCAAATGCAAGTCGTCATAGAAGAGGCAGTCACTTCTGGAACACACGTAAACGAAACGACAAGTCACACAATCAAACCCACAGGCACCCAGATAAAAAAATAAGAAAGAAAGAAAAAAAACAAGGGGGAGGGGGGGTCGGATGAGAAGGGAGGGTGTCGTTACGGCATTCTGTAGTGTTTTAGTGGCGTTTTCCGTTTCTTCGAAACATCGAAACCCGACTATCTCGTCTTTCTCGACAGGCTCAGCTACATATGCGAAGTTACCATGCGTTTTTGCATGCAGCAAAAACTACATTCTTACTATATCGATGTAGTGATAAGGCGAGATCCGCTGTTCATTAAGTTCAACAGAGTGGGTCCCCAGAGAACTCCAGAGCGACAGGCGCTGTAAGGATGTTAGGTATAGCAGGTGAAATCGAGGACTTTTGAGGGGATAACGTGGCCACGCTTTGCAAGGGACCCGGTCAATTGGAGAACCATGGGAGATGCCTTTCGTTCTGCAAAGGGCGTAGCGGGCAGCCTAAGGACCGCATCGATTAATTGATGCATGCACAACAGCAAACGCTGCCCCGAGAACAGACTTCGAATGATTATACTGCTATACATGCGCTGCTCGTTTCTCTGTCATACGTATTCTCCACGAACCATCATCTTCCGCATGTCTTATAGAACTGGTATTCCGAGTGGCGAAGCATTAAATGTTCGAACACAATCATATCGCACGTTAAAGAACCTCAGGTGGCCGAGATTTCCAGAAGCCTCCACTATATACGGTGTCTCTCACAATCATATCGTAGTTTTGGTACGTAAAACTCTAGAAATTATTATCATTATCCATTCTTTATATAACCAGCGCATCAGTAACGACGTCCGGTATGTTACGATGAAGCCTGACCCTTAGAACCTCACCAACCTTCAAAATTTCATCGTAATTAGTCTATCCCCTGACACATTAATTGCTGCAGTATACATGATTTAGCATGGCCCCGCCACGGTGGTCTAGTGGCTCTGGCACGCGGCTGTTGATACGGTGGGCGTTAAAGAACCCCAGGTGGTCAAAAATTTCGGGAGCCCTCCATTATGGCGTCTATCATAATCACAGCTGGTCTTGGGACGTGAAACAGCAGAAATCAATCATGAGATAGCGTGTACACGAGCAAGCAAAATAGGGTGAAAAAGAAAACTATGCTGCGAAGAAGAATGATGATTGTTGGAGCTTTGCTTATCTGTCCGCAGGTTCATCAATAAGGTAGTAGTCGCACAATAGAACGGCCTTATGCGGACCATCCAAGGACGTTCGTCACGTCGCCTATACTGCGGTACTATCGTATGTCAAGTTCTAACGTCATACGGAAACTTGTATTTTGACCAATAATTCCATGCAGCGGAAACAACGCGTGCAGACGTCTAATTGCGATCCCGAATTCCGCGTAGCGCTGCAACACACGAGCCTTCCTCTGTAATCCTGAAATGCGATAATGCACGTATCCTGTGGGTGTAAAACGCTACAATATGCAGATTTACGAGCTGAGGAAATGCTTCGCAATGACTGACGCTCCAACTTAACGTTAACGCATTCAGAGCTTGTTTCGAATGTGCAGGAATGCGTTCGGTTTCATGGTTATTACATGGGCCATACTAGCTACAGTAGCTAACGAATGCTGGCCCTGCAGTGTGTATGAATTTAATTGGATGCATCATCCCAAATAAACTTTTTGTGAAGGCGTGAATCTGGTAGCGCTTTTAAGTAGGTCGCACCATCATCATGGTCGCTCTGTAACCGGACAGTGTCGGCCCATTTTAGTACCATACTCAAGGTGCCGCAGCTCATCCCACGGCACCTTCCTCGAGAACCGTTATGACGGCAGCCGCTTACGGCATGAAATCGTTCTATACCGAAAATTACCTCCATGGAAACGTGGTGTGTGTGTGTGTGTGTGTGTGTGTGTGTGTGTGTGTGTTCTTTTTATAGAGTATAATTCGTTTCCTCATGCTCGCAAACAGCTGACTGATAGATGGCATCGCGATATATCGCTACACATAGCAAGACAGCGTGAAGAAGGAATGTCTACCTATATAAAGCTCACCAAGGAACAGTACCTCTTGATGACGTCACCGAATGCCAAGGTTACGCGTACAACTGTATACTACGCGTTTCCGGATACTTGCAGAGGCGAAAGGCGAAATCTTGATTTTGTTCCGCAATACGGAGCTTTCTGGTTCGGTAGGTGTCGCTTATACGGAGCGGGCATCCATACACGAGCCGAGCCGTGGGTGCTATCGTGAACGCCATTCGCGTATGCACAACGCGTGCTCGTACTTGTACAGGGAACTGTGTAGATCACAGGACAGAAGGTCGAGAGGAGAGGGGGGGAATGCGCCATGCAACCGGTGAATATCTGATGAGGTCGCTTAGATGGTGGTTGTATTACGAGCCGACGCGTGGCATCTCCTTTTTCGATCCCACTTGGCGGGCTTATACCCAGTGTATATATAAGCGTGTGGTACGGCCCTCGCATACTGACGATCCCCGCAGTCCATTCAGACGGTTCGCGCAGATATACAACCCCCCCCCCCCCCCTTCCTTATTTTCCCGTGTCTCAAGACCATCATGCTCCTCGTGCACCTTCAACACATGCAAAGAAATAAGTCTGAAGACACTTAAAGGGACACTGAATAAAAATGTTAAGTTTGTCTAGATCGATTGTTTACCACTATGAGAGTCTGTCACCGCTCTATGCGCACCGATAAACAACATTTTCTCTTTCTTTTTTCGTCCGAAACTAACCTGGAAAGTCCCTAGTTTCGCAGTTCACTTTGAATCTCCCGCGTCGAAAAGAGGACCTGACGTCCCGATCTGGGCTGCCTACACTACGGTGCAGTGTCGCAATGTTGGCAGTGTCGCAATGGTGCAGTGTCACACTGCAACGGTGCAGTGCAACAATTGCGGCTTACCGTAAGTTTATTGTCAAAGTTTATCTAAGCTGGTTTTCATGTATAACCGGCAGCAGTAATCGAGTACTCAGAGTAGATGAGTAGACGTCAGTTCAAAACGGTACCCACAGACCGGGGGCGCAACTGGAATTTTTGTAGATTTCACCGTTTTCTCGCTCCTCGCTCACAACAGCTCTGGTCAAAATTTCCGGAGCCCTCCACTACGGCGTCTCTCATAATCAGAGCTGGTTTTGGGACGTTAAACCCCACATAACAACACATAACAACAACAACCCTACCCGAAACCTCTGGAAAGTTAGCAAGAATTTTCATTCGCGAACTCTTATATAGCGAGCTCAAATGCACGGAAGCCGTGAGGCGGCTGACTGTCATAAACTACGCAGAAGTCAGGTTATTCTGTGCAGCAGTGTGCGGCAGCAATATACTGAAACACGTACCGCTGAGCATAGTTCTTGCTGGCTTTTCTATTTTTTTTTCTCCCGAGCGACATACTGCCGTCTTAATTGCGTTGACGTCACAGAAGACACACTGAAGCCTTTGTTTCGAGGAACATACGCAGGAAGAGACGTGCTCTCGGGTATCTAAGTGAAGGCCGCAGAGGCAGAGGGCCAGACAAGGGCCATGACACGGGCTTTAACCGGGAATTTTAAAATGTGCTCCGTGCAAGTATATTCCAACCGGCGCCGTTTTCTTTTTTTTCTTTCGGCAACGCGCCCTCGAGATACGTAGCTCGGCAGGGCAACGTCATTTATCCACGAAGTTGGGAAGTGACAGGCGGTATGTTGCTCAAGATCGCCGGGAAATTCTGCGAAGCGGCCGCTTTGTTTGCTGTGTGAAGCAACGATTTCCTCCGCCTCCGATTCTGCTGCGCTTGGAGCACCTAGCTTGTTTAATTGCTACGTGCTTAAAACGCTGACGAACAGAAACTGCCAGGAAATCTGGAACCGGTGAACAAATCGCTACAAACGAACAGGGAATGTCGCTGGAGCCAACGTTTTGACGTGTGGACTTGTCTTCGTCAAGGACGGCAACTGCCTTCTCGAACGTTCGTTTCTGCGCGCTTTGCATGCTCTCCTCCGTCCGGCACGTGCGAACAAAAGAAATCTTATATATAGGGAGATATATGAGCACTTGAGGAAAAGGACGAGCGTTCGAGAGCGTGGGTGGTCCCTGACGAAAACCCGGCCGAAACGCTGGAAAGGAAATGCAGTTCTCGCATGTTCCTCCGTTTCTTCAAGTGTTCATATGCCTCCGCATTCGCAGAAACATTCACTGATATATATATATATATATATATATATATATATATATATATATATATATATATATATATATATATATATATATATATATATATCCCTGGCTATCGGCATAAATATACGATCAGAAAGTCAGTGAGAAACATATTTAGTATTTATTCTGACTTTTCGGCTGGATACCTTTCTTCAAAAGCTGGTCTCCTCTCTCCAGCAGGAACGCCAGCATAGTACTAAATAATATGTTTCTCACTGTGACTTTCTGATCGTATATATATATATATATATATATATATATATATATATATATATATAGGATGACATTTCAGGAGTATTGCAATATTGCGGAGTAAATTTATAATTTGAACATTCTGGCCGACCGATGACAGGCCTTATAAGAAGTACGCAGTCGAATAACCCGGACAGGGCCACAAACGACAGATCATATTTTGATTGAATGTGCAGATATCCGCCCATGTGTAGGTGTGTACACTACCTTGCAGGGGGCCATGGGTTTCAGGTATAGCACGGGAAAGCTGAACATGTCGGCGGTAGAGATAAGTAAAAGGTTCTTAGAGTATTTATTGGTGGTGGAAAGGTATGGAGCGAACAGAAACGCAAGGTAGTTCGAATAAGACTGTTTATTCACAGCGGAACGATAATAGATGAAATATGTAGGCGAGGAGAAAAATTTGTGAAAATATATGTGATTTGGGGAAACGAACGTTTGTAGGGGATAAAATAAACATAGAGCTTGGTGGTCCGCGGGGCCACCGCCACGTTATAAAGGGGACGCTCCTAACATCCACCCATCCATCGAAAAATCATCCTGCGGTGGGCGACATGTTGGCAAAAACAGCAGGATGTTTATGATCCCTGACATTAACTAGAGCTGCTATCAGTGTTCAAACGTACATATTGAAGCAGGGGGTTTTCTATCGTCCTTGACAAAGCGGGTATAATGCCTGTGTACTGGCACTTTGACAATGATCACGCACGTACGCACGTTATAAGGACCTTATCTGCTGCAAATGTGACATTTGGCTTTCCCTCCACACATTCTTTGCTTGCGCTCTCAAGATGGCGGTCCCGCGCGCAACTCTGCTTCCGTAGGGAGCAATACAGGAGCTCTATGTGAACCATTAGCCCTTTCTTCTCCCTCGCCAGAGTGGGCCTAGTGTTGCCGCTGGTAAACGAATTGCCGTTGAACATCTGTGTGTGGGGGCCATCATACGCTGTGGTTTCCTACTTCTAGGAAAAATGGACCCGGCGTCAGCAACTACCACTAATTATTGTCATGTGTGAGCATGTGGACTTGTGACACATGTGAAAACAATGAGGTGGGGGCTCTGGAGTCCGAAAGAACGAACGTAGTACTTAACACACAGAAAAAAACATTACAGCATATCCACGGAGTGAATGATGATGAGTGGGCGAAGCTCGGGAGGTTCATCGTAGATCGTGCCGAGTTCCGGATTAATTTGGTTAACGCGCATGCTACGAATCCTCATGGTTCAACTATGCACAAGTGAAATCTCCCACCGGCACTTCATTGCAAGTCAAGATCCAGTGCCTATATATATATATATATATATATATATATATATGGGTTGCCGGTGAACGCTTCTCCAACGCGAGCAGTCGGTATTTCTCAATCAAGAAACTCGCTAGGAGACGCTGCCTGCGCCAACGTTGTCTCTCGCGGGTGAGGGCGCGTTCTCCTTCTTTGCGAGCTGGTAGCGTTCCTCTAAGAAATCACGCACAGGAGAAATCTCACCAGGCACTACCTTGGAGGTAAACAATGGCTGCTACTGGGAATGAGAGACAGCAGAAGTCGGCTTTTAACACTTCTACTTCTACTAACGTTTCCTACTGGAACATGCCAATGGCTGCTAATGGGGAATGAGAGACAGAAGAATTCGGCTTTTAGTTAACGCGCACGCTGCGAATTTTTTTTATTGTTCAACAACGCACAGGAGAAATCTCCCACCGGCACCACCTTGGAGGTCAAAGCGTAAGACTGGTTACGCACTACGACTACGACTACGAGGGACGAACGGGTGCCGCTTAAAGGAGCTTCGCCCCTAAAAAATACACCATCTCCCGCTAAAGGGGACCATGAGGCGATGCGAAGCAGCACGGGGGGTGCACAACGCGTTTGCATCGGTTTGACTAGTCTAGGTGTCGCGGTTGCATCGGTTTGACGCTAGCAGACGCTGCTTGCGTCAGCGTTGTCTCTCGCGGACGAGGGCGCGTTCTCGTTCCTTGCGAGATGGTAAAGCGTTCATCGAAGAAAGAGCGTTTCCATAGTCAACGCGCGCCGTTCGGAGAGGACAGGCGGAATGCCGAGAGGAGAGGAGATGAGATAAGGAGAAGAGGAGGATGCGCATGCGTGGTGCGGGTGTGGACGCCACACGACGGATGGAGGGAGGGACATAGCCCCGACCACAAGCTGCTTCGCATCTAAAAGCTGTCGGTAAGAGGGACGCGGCGAGGGAAGAAAGGGAGAAGGCTGAGTGGCCCACCTGCATGCAGCCACATTGCCGCGTGCACTGATGTGGATGAACAATTGATGCACCGGGATGCTTTCAAGAAGGCATGACGATGCGCTTCAGCTCTTTGTTATTGCAGCCTCATTACACTATCGCGAAGCCACACAAAAGAAAAAAAATAAGCTGACTCTAATCATATTGAACTGACTGAATTTTCGCAAGTTCTTTTACGCGCCATCGTATCATTTATCCGGCCTTAACTATTCAAGCGAAGCTTCGTGGACTCGCAAAAGCCAGTACAAAAATAAAAAAGCGGATCGTCAGGCTGTGGATTCGAGCCACCGATCGCCGGGTTGAGGGTCCCGCACACCAATCGGTTCAGCCATTGCCGGTTTGTCGCAGGTGCGCTGTGAAGCGGGGCTTCACATATGCATGCTGGAGTAGAGAGGCAGCGCAAAGCGCCCGCCAGAAGGGCGTGCACACCCTTCAGTGCACGCTTGGCAAACGAAGATGTGAACATATATTTTGTGATTGATTCATGGGGTTTTACGTCCCAAAACCACGATATGATTATGAGGGACGCCGCAGTGGAGGTCTCCGGAAATTTTGAGCGCCTGTGGTTCTTTAACGTGCACTGACATCACACAGTATGCACGAGCATCAACATTTCGCCTCCATCGAAATGCAGCCGTCGTGGCCGGGGTTGTGAACATATATCTGAGCCGTATGTATTCATTTGATTTTCCACCAAAGAAAGAAGAATAGAAGCAGGCAAGAAGGAAGAAATGAAAGTAGGGAACAAAGAATGAAGACCTGACACAGAAAGGAAGGAAGGAAGGAAGGAAGCAAAGGAAGGCAGGCAGGGAGGGAGGGAGTGAGGCAGGAACGAAGCAAGGGAAGGGAGTGCAGGAAGCAAAGGAAGAAGCGTGCAAGCACATGCCAAGCTTCGCTTGGCGCCCTTTTCCCGATACGGGAAGAGTTCCTCAATTTATGAGTATTATTCTATTCTTTTCGAAGAGTCCACGAGTAGTCGCGGGCGAAAGCCAGCTGCACCATGCTTCCGTTGACTCCGTCAGAGAGCGATCTCAATTTGTTGATGAAGGACTCGCAATGTTTGCGCACTCCCGTGTGTGTGCTGAGAGCTGCAACTTTCAGCACACACGAGAGCGTGAAAAGCGAAATGTATAAGGTCTAAACATCCCTTGTGGTATAGCTATCTCTTTATCCTCACTTCCATATACGTGCGGCGTAAATGTTGACAGCTCTTCCAAGATGTTTAGAAGCGCTCTGTTTACAAAGTCTGTATGATTCATATTGCGAGCGGGCTCTTAAGAAAGACATATGCCCTGCCTATTTCTTAAGGAGCATTGCAACACCTTTTAGAACATAATCATATAACGGTGCCAATCAATCGTGGGGGGCTCCCGTGAACATTTCAGCTGAGCATTATTGTACGATACGCACTATATGCAATTAGCAATTTTACTTCAACTACAGCTGGGCCTATGTATTGACATAAACATGCCTTTAAACAACGTGAAATGAAAGAGTTTTGCCGTTACTGTCTCTTTAGAATGACTGCCGTTGGTTCCCAGAGTAGTGAGCTATTCTGGTATGCCCAGGCGGAGCAGTCGCGGCCAGGTCTGCCTGTAGCAACATCACCAGTTCACCACTGCATACCACAACCGCGAGCACCAGGTATTACGAGAACGACGTGGCTCGACGATTTGGTATTTGTACAGGACCACTCGTTCGCTGATCCAACGTGCGCGGTTACTTTCCTGCACGCCGCGCGGGGCTTATCCACGTGCAATGTAGGAACGGGAAAATGCAGACGTTTACAGAGAGACGCTGGCATTCGATGAAAGCTTCGAGCCTTCCTTCATAGCGAGCAGTCTGATGATAAGCCGCATGCAGCTTTATCTTATTTATTTATTTTTTCTTTATTGCGACATCTCAAGCCGTACATGCGATGGTGTCGACGCTGTGTTTTGTCATTTGCTGAGCAGAAGGACGGCTGCTTGCATTTCCTTGTACGTATACTATAATGCGGTATTACTCATAACACGCGTCGCAACGTGCCTCTCTCTCACGCACAAGGCATGGCAGCTACAGCGGTAACATGCTGTGGTATAGAGAAGAAAATTCCTGGTCTTGTATGTGAATCGCATCTGGCTGGTATATACTCTAGAGGAAAAATGAAAGTGTGCGATTTATAGCTCTGCTAAATGTCCTGGTGGCATTGTAAATAATCTATAGACCAACGAGTAAGTAGACATGGCAGGTCACGCTGTTAGGTGTAATCAAGTGTCCTACTCCTCGCCAACGTCACGTGTTTACTACTTTTCGTGGGTACAATAGCGCTAGTGTGGCATTGAATCGACTCAGCGTTGTGGCCAGTCGGCCCCTGAAATTACTTTTCTCTCTGGGCTTACTCATCGTGATGTCTGCGACACATTTGTTTGCCTGATTGAATCAAGAAGCTCAGGAACCCGTAACTGTAATTAGTTGGCTATGACTTATTACAAATTCACAAATTTATTTCTGCAAACTTGCAGAAGAAGAAGGCGAAGCTAAAGACCGTTCGGCCTCAAGCGGATTCTCTACAGAACTCAAACAAACAAATAATGTGCGGTCCAGCAAGCAGTGCCCCTTCATAAGCTATTGCTGAAAGTGTGTACATTAGCAAAGTAATCTCGAACATGGATACTTGGAAAGGAAGCAATACCCAGTAAAAAATTGGACATCGTGATAAAAATAATACGGACACATCAATGCATATTATTTACATATACACACAAATATGTGAATATGGTACTTAGTGGGATATAAGAATGTGGAACATGACCTGGAGATATATTTGCACTGATGCATTAACAAGTAGCTCATTGACCTGCCGTTACCTGTTCACCTGTTAACCATAGCTCACAGTAGCGCACCCAGGATCTCTGCCAGGGGGGGTTCAATCTTTCACGAAGGACCGGACATGCCATTACACAGTTCTTGCGTGTGTAAAAAAAAGTAAATAAAATGCCAAATAATAGTAACATCAATGATGATGATTATTTGATTATTTTTTCGGCGTTTTGCGCCACATTCTTCTAGGACATAGGAGCAGTTACGGAGTTGGAGGGGGGTTAGGTCGGCCTCAGGGGGGGTTACAGCGCCCCCCCCCCCCCGTCGGTGCGCCACTGATAGTTCACCATAGATTAATTAGCCGAGCTGATGCGACGGGGGACCACGGGTTCGATCCCCACCCCATGACCAACAGCGTGGAATGTGGTGTTCTTTGCGTACTTGGATGTAGGAACCTCAGGTAGCCCGAGCTACACTGAATTTGCCTTAGGAAACAGTGAAAAATATGGCGCGAAAGCCCTAATGGAAGAAGATACGATCCACCGTTATCCCAGCGGTCGCCTTTTCATTCCTTAGCGTTCATGCTTCGCATTTTTAGCTGTTTTAGGGGCGAAGCTCCTCTTAGTCTAACCTTGTCACGCGTCAGTCGTCAGGCGTCAGGCGTAACCCGCGTGCCTCCCGGCACGCGCTCGCCCTCGGCGTTCGCCTCGGCGCGTGCCTCTCTCTCTCTCTCTCCCGGCGCGTGCCTCCCGGCGCGTGCCTCTGCTGTCTTGTGTGAGAGAGAGAGAAACAGAGAGAGAGCGAAATGCGCGTGTTGGCTATGGAAACGCTCTTTCTTAGAGGAACGCTGTACCAGCTCGCAAAGAAGGAGAACGCGCCCTCACCCGCGAGAGACAACGTTGGCGCAGGCAGCGTCTCCTAGCGAGTTTCTTGATTGAGAAATACCGACTGCTCGCGTTGGAGAAGCGTTCACCGGCAACCCATATATATATATATATATATATATATATATATATATATATATATATATATATATATATATATATATATACACTGGATCTTCACTTGCAATGAAGTGCCGGTGGGAGATTTCACTTGTGCATAGTTGAACCATGAGGATACGTAGCGTGCGCGTTAACTAAATTAATCCGGAACTCGGCACGATCTACGATGAACCTCCCGAGCTTCGCCCACTCATCATCATTCACTCCGTGGATATGCTGTAATTTTTTTCTCAAGCGTCAGACCGAACCAGCTGGCCCAACAAGCAGGAGTTGTGGTTTAGAGCAGACGATTATGCGCGGCTCGTACCTCGTATAAGGTCGTGCTGCTGGCTCGTAAAGCTGCTCAATTTCATCATCATCAACATCATCATCTTCATCATCATCAGCCCATCTTATGTCCACTGCAGGACGGAGGCCTCTCCCAATGCTCTCCATCCTTTCCTGTCCTGTGCGAGCTGATTCCATTTGATGCCTGTGAAGTTCTTAATTTCGTCACTTCACGTTACTCTGTCGTCCATGGCGACGCTTACCCTCCCTTGGTATTATTATAACCGGCAAGAGACGCTCAACGGCGTGCCGGCCATACGCGGTCCGCGTTCCACATGAACGCGAACACTCTCCTAGTGCGCTGCTTGGAACGCGCATCGGCGTTGCTATACCAGACGCAGTCCGCGTCCAGAGACAAACGATGGACGGGAAGGAGGGTGTCGGGAGTGTGCGAGGGCTTTTTCCGACTTTGGCTCTCTCGTGTTAGTCCGCCGCGGTGATGCAGCGGTTACGGTACTCGGCTGCCACCCAAAAAACGCGGGTTCGATCCCGGCCGAGGCGGTCGCATTTTCGATGAAGGCGAAAATGCCAGAGGCCCGTGTACTGTGCGTTGTCAGTGCTCGTTAAAGAACCCCAGGTGGTCTAAATTTTCCGGAGCCCTCCACTACGGCTTTTCTCTCCTATCTCTTTCACTCCCTTTCCCCCACCCCCCACGGACGCTTAGCTGTGCTCCCTACATGGGCTGCAGAAATTAGCGTCCTTTCCTCAACCAAACCACAATCATCATCATCACTGTAGCCGTGCTCCCTACATGAGCTGCAGAAATTAGCGCCCTTTCTTAACCGAACCACAGTCATCATCATCGTGTTGTGGTGCGTCTGGGCCCTCTGATGTAGAGGCGAGTCTCTACGCCTGGTTTCATACAGCTCTGTAACTATGTAATTAAACGTTAAACGCTTCCCCTCCTTCGTAAAAGCTTCTCAAGTTTCCCTCGTCACCGGAGCCTGAAGGCCGCCTCCCTTCAGCTTGGCCACATCAGTATCCATTGCGTCAGCTCAATTTTTTCTCTATTTAATTCTTCGTGTCCGCTGCGTAAATTGTGACTGCGTGGAGTTCGCTCACGAGAACGCAAAGCTTCACGACTTTTGTTCCTAATCTTACCCCTTGCAAAATCTGTTGCCGTGCCTATAGTACTCATGACTGCAGTTGCAACGAAAAACCTTTGAACCGCTCAGCTGGTTGGGGAGAAATATGGCAGCTTTGCATGCTGGTTCACTTGCGCATTGAGTTGTGTAAATGCGAGCGTGCTCTCGGTTTGGGAAGAGTCAGCTCGTCCCAACTGGAGGTGCCGGCATGTTAATTGCAGTCATGCTATCCTGAACGCGGGAATAACATTACGAGAGTTTACGTGCCAAAAGCGCGGCTGGGCTCATTATCATAAAGTGATCTGAACCAATTTTGCCCATCTGTAGGTTCTTTAACGTGCAAATAGTTCTAGGAACACTGCTTCTGTTATTTTTTTACGCCCATAAAAACGCAGCTACCATGGTTGGAAATCGAACCCGTTTGTTTCGCCATGCTTGGCGGCACGGCGCCATGGCCGAGAAGCCATCCACCATGGTGGACATGCTGAAAGGGAACCCGAATTCAGTAATGGGGCTGGAACCGCTTGTCTTCGCCGCCCTGACGAAGACAAGTCCGCTTGTCGAAACGTTGGCTCCCGCGACATTCCCTGTTCTAAATCGTACTTTGCGACTTGTTCATCGATTCATGCATCCATCTTCCCCTTAGCGTCTCTTCTAGTTTGGGCGTGAATAAGCAGTTTAAAAATGGATAAGAACGTAAGGAATATTAGTAGATTTAAAGGGGACGTGAAGCGCTTTTATTTTTTAATTCTTTACGTGTACGTATTCGGAATTCTAACACTCCCATTGTTTCGCTGTCCCGCGCGGCTTGATTTAGAGCTATTAGAACCACGGTTTCGGTTTCCCAGCTCGTGCTCTCCTCAACTCTGCAGCTGACGTCATAGACGCCACCATGGCCTCCGAGATTGGCGCTCCCTCGGAGGCCGTAGGATAATAAACCGCGCTCCAGCCTTGCATCCGAACGGCGGCACCACATCTTGTCCAACTATACTCTTATTTTCTAAGTTTCATATAGATCTATTATTTTAGAGCAAACGAAAGTTTAAGATGTGTTTACGTTTCTAAATGTCTTAAGCTGAAGTCACTGAAACGTCACTTTATAGTACCTATGCTGGCCTGCGGGGCCGCGGGATCGCTTCGGGAGTTCAAAAACTCTATAGGATTTCGAACGTGGGTTATTAAATGTGCACTGAAAATTGCGCTGAAATATTTTACATCATCATTTCGAATGTTTTTTGTGCCAATGAAAATTACAGCCGGGCAACTCCATATTATTTTCACGACCCCTTTAATGACCAACGTCCATATTTTACCGCACATATGTCATTGGACAATTGTTTCTCGAATCGTTGGCGCTATAGTGACGCTCCTTGTTCAGCAAATGTTTCATCGCAAGCCCCTTCCCCATAACGTCGCTTGCTGATTGAGCTGTTCCGTCACTCTCGTGCGATCAGCAGTGATGACAACGCTTAATGGGGTTCAGCATTTAAACGAAAGTTGTCGAATAATTGGACTTTATAGAAACTAATTGCACAACTGTCTATGCTTTGTTTAGCAAGGAAAAAAATTAGGCAACGAGGATCAGGTGCGCGGAAATAGTATATGCATAAGCAGATAACAGGGTATTAAAATTCAAGGGTGCTGCACCCGTGGTACGAAGCGGTGGTTGTGACACGGTGCGTATGCAGACCCTTTACAGAAACAGTGCGCCTTATTCATTGCATTTGGACGCACCTTCCATTGAAGGCAACAGAGAATCAATAGAAACAAAATACCCTATCCACAAGAACTTGTTCATTGCATTTCTGCATATATTCTATTTAAAGGTAACAGAAAATCAGTAGAAACAAAACAACCTAACCACAAGAATTTTTCGCATGAGGTGTGAGTTCGCACGCCGAGGCACACCTTGCTAAAGAAAACAGGTTGAATCTCGTTAAAGCTTTGAACCTTAAAACGTTAAATCTTAGAGTTTAAAATACGCGCTTGAGGAATCAATATAGCAATTGCGGGCACGCGACGCTATAACACTGTAGCGGAACGCTCCTCCTGCCATCTGGATAGGTAAGAAGAACTCTGAAAAGGTGGCCTTGTGGGTTCAAAGAACGCAAGGAACGCTAACTCCAGCGCAAATGATCGAAATCAAGCGTCCTTTCCGTCTTCCATATAGCGCTAATGTCGAAGTCAAAGGATTGCAGGCGATGGATGCGCATCACAAGTGCCGGAAATACACGACAGCAAATTTTCATTAAATTATATAATTTATTTTGCTTAGGAGCTTCGATTTCTTACCACGACGTTGCGCCGCATTCGACACAATCCCCCTCCTTCCCTCCCCTACATTTTTTTTTTCAAATGTCCATTGCTCTAATGTTGCCGGAGAAAAAAACCCTGGTTCTCACTTACCCGCGTCATACTCAAAAGCGAGAATTGTCATTACCATTGTTCATCAGCTCAAGTGACAACGTTCTCGCGAACATCTGTCCATGTAATTTGCCAATGTATCCACATAACGCGTAGACACCGCTAGATGAAGGCTTCGTTTACAGGGCGGCTGAGTTTCATGCACTGCAGGATGACTGTTATGTGGTGAGGCCAGTGAACAGCCGTGGTCCTATATCGGCTAAGGAGCTTAGCTCCAGAACGCGGGTTGGAATTTCCAGGCGTGGCGGGACAAACTTTGGATGGTAGCCAGTGAATTCAGCAAAGTGAGGAGGTACTGGGCTAGTTGATTTTTCGTAGTCTTTACACTGCGCTAATGTTATCAAAGACACTGTGTTAGGGCGGAGGCAGTGGACGAAGACTACACTGCGCTTGTGGTGTATACACCTCTGCCACTGTACGTCCATCCTAACAGTGTCCACGTAACCTTAGAACAGTGTAAACAAAAAGCAAGAAAATTCCAAAAAACACTCAGCTGCTTAGATTTGGGCGTACGTTAGGGAACCCTGGACGGTCGAAATTATCTCAGAGTTCTGCACTACTGTGGACTTGTGATCATATGGTAGCTTTGTGGCACGTAAAACACCGGAATTCTCTTATTTTAGGGGCGAAGCTCCTTGAGGCGTAGGCTTGCCTGCCGTAGTTGTCCGTCGTAGCCACTTCGTCTTCATCTAACGCTGAGCTGCCTCGAGCGCTGGCACGCGCTCTTGTGTCACGAGTTCACGCCGGTCCGTCTTCGTCTACTCCGGCATCACTCAGTTTCGGTTTCGTTTCGTATTACATCACAATAGCCCCAGTTTTAAGTAGTTGTTCACAACTTTTCTGGAAGGTAGAAGATGCGAAACGAATACCACAGTGTCCTAGAGAACTCAGTTGTCTGTCCATACAGCACGAAGCATGGCTAAATTAATCCGGAACTCGGCACGATTTACGATGAACATCCGGAGCTTTGCCCACTCATCATCATTCACTCCGTGGATATGCGTGGATTTTTTTATCGTCGCCAGAACGGTCCATAAGCGGAACCACGAACTCTCGCACAGAGCGGTTCAAACATGCTGCTGCTGCTGACGTGTGAACGGTGCACTTGCAGAATTCCGTGCACACACTGACCTTCTCAGCGTTCTACGTGGTTTTCGAGAGCACTGTGCAGCGAGGCGTTTAGCTTGACTGTTGCGAAACAAGAATTTCATCTGCGTGTCGCTTTCACTATACTCTCGGTGATGTTCGTATTTTCCTGGTATCGTCGCTTCTGAGCGGCTTCAGGATCCTTCGGAAGTTCACTTATGTGCTAGCGCACGTCTGCGAATAGCACGTAACACACACACACACACACACACACACACACACACACACACACACACACACACACACACACACACACACACACGCACACGCACACCACACACACACACACACACACACACACACACACACACACACACACACACACACACTTAGAAGAGATAGGATTTGCAGCCGAGCTCGTTCATCATTGCTGCATGTACGTGCGATCCGGTTCTCGTACGAGAAAAACTTCCCTCCCGAACGAAAACTTTTCGTCGCCAATCTAAAATAAAATCAACAGTGTACACACAGCTGTACGTGAACCAACCGCTGGTTTACGCCACTTTTTGCTATACACACCCAGACGTAGCCGATGAATTAACCGTTCATTATATGCGCATGTGAATGCCAACTCCCACAGACAATCTTTCGCTCCAAGCGTCCTAAAAGCATACCACTATAAGCACGCCGCATAACCACAACTTGGGAGCAAACTATTGTGCGGACCGAATGTGCATTGATTGATGTAGTTGATTGTATGGCTAGCAGCCTGGCCACACCTTTCCATGCATCACCGCTGCATCGCGGCCAACAAACTTTTTGGCGCCCAGTCACGACAATGAAAAGAAGTTTCGAAGCTGCTATCGATAAAGCTATGGTTGTGTGCTTGCGCGGGGCTTGCAGCGCCTTTCTAGAGCTGTGTGCGAATATGGGAATGTTTGGTTTCCTTGTCGATGGCACCGTAGCAGGCATGCACGCGTTTCTGAAATGTATGCGTATAGTGTATCCACTGGTTGCGTGCGGGATGTCGTGCCTGCACGACGCTTGCATGGCGAGTCCTGTACAGTCCAATACCGTGTGTTTGGCTTCGGCTTATTGAATATCCAAGACAGAGTGTGCTCTAAAGAGACGCATGCAATGTGCCGTTGCTGCGGAAGCATCCCAAACGTCCTCGCATGATTGAAATAGCGAAACGCATACGCATGAGCTCCTCTTTTTCGGAGCGCAGCTTATAGACACGAAACAGCACGCATCGGATGTGTGCGTTGAGATATGTGAGAGAGAGATGGGGAAAAGAGAAGAAACAAACTGGAATAACAATCTATTTACACTGCTTGCGAATATGAAATGCGTGCGTGATTGGAGCTGTGTGTGACACGCAGCGGAACACTCGACGATTGATCGGCGACTTCGTGAGGTCCTCTTGCATGCACGAACGTGTATATATGGATGTGTGGACATATAGGCGAAGGCGTGGTATATACCATGAAGAATGCACACGTCTGCAGGTTCTTGTTCTTGCGAGTTTGTGCTGCCAGTATACATGATGAATTTCTATACCTGAACAGGTTCTTGTATTCCGCAAGGACGTTAAGTTATTCGCCGTTAATTCACCGTTAATTTGGCAGGAAAGAAGCAGGGAATTTTAGCGTGTCCGGTAAACCGCAATACGCAAAGCACGTTGCGCAGTGCGGAATAGCGGGTGTAAACAGCGAATGCGCAAACATGGCCGACCACCTGGAGCGTATGCCGTCCGCTTCGAATCTTTCCAGTGGTATAGTCACACGCTCTGTAGCCCTCGAGTAACTAACTTACGGTTGCATTTGCTTTAGCTTTGTGTCATGAAGCTTCGACAGAAAAGCATCCGTGACAGTTTGACACCGTTTCAGAGAGCCACGTCCAAACTGTCGCGGCTGTAGGCTTGGCGAGTGACTGCTGGAATCTCGGAGGGCACAGAGATCACGCAGTTTTGCTTGTTCTGTTTGTCACCCGTAGCTGGCGTCACTTGACTGTGACAAACAACGCTGTACGCTGTCCGGTAAGACGAACTCTGAAAAGGTGGCCTTGTGGGTTCAAAGAACGCAAGGAACGCTAACTCCAGCGCAAATGATCGAAATCAAGCGTCCTTTCCGTCTTCCATATAGTGCTAATGTCGAAGTCAAAGGATTGCAGGCGATGGATGCGCATCACAAGTGCCGGAAATACACGACAGAAAATTTTCATTATATTATATAATTTATTTTGCTTAGGAGCTTCGATTTCTTACCACGACGTTGCGCCGCACTCGGTCTAGTGGCTAAGGTACTCGGCTGCTGATCCGAGGGTCGCGGGATCGAATCCCGGCTGCGGCGGCTGCATTTCGATGGAGGCGAAATGTTGAGGCCCGTGTGCTGTGCGATGTCAGTGCACGTTAAAGAACCCCAGGTGGTCGAAATTTACGGAGCCCTCCACTACGGCGTCCCTCATAATCAGAACTGGTTTTGGGACGTAAAACCCCACAAATCAAATCAATCATCGTTGCGCCGCACTCGACACAATCCCCCTCCTCCCCTCCCCTACATTTTTTTCAAATGTCCATCGCTCTAATGTTGCCGGAGAAAAAAACCCTGGTTCTCACTTACCCGCGCCATACTCAAAAGCGAGAATTGTCATTACCATTGTTCATCAGCTCAAGTGACAACGTTCTCGCGGACATCTGTCCATGTAATTTGCCAATGTATCCACATAACGCGTAGACACCGCTAGATGAAGGCTTCGTTTACAGGGCGGCTGAGTTTCATGCACTGCAGGATGACTGTTATGTGGTGAGGCCAGTGAACAGCCGTGGTCCTATATCGGCTAAGGAGCTTAGCTCCAGAACGCGGGTTGGAATTTCCAGGCGTGGCGGGACAAACTTTGGATGGTATCCAGTGAATTCAGCAAAGTGAGGAGGTAGGCTAGTTCATTTTTCGTAGTATTTACACTGCGCTAATGTTATCAAAGACACTGTGTTAGGGCGGAGGCAGTGGACGAAGACTACACTGCGCTTGTGGTGTATACACCTCTGCCACTGTACGTCCATCCTAACAGTGTCCACGTAACCTTAGAACAGTGTAAACAAAAAGCAAGAAAATTCCAAAACACTCAGCTGCTTAGATTTGGGCGTACGTTAGGGAACCCTGGACGGTCGAAATTTTCTCAGAGTTCTGCACTGCTGTGGACTTATGATCATATGGTAGCTTTGTGGCACGTAAAACACCGGAATTCTCTTATTTTAGGGGCGAAGCTCCTTGAGGCGTAGGCTTGCCTGCCGTAGTTGTCCGTCGTGGCCACTTCGTCTTCATCTAACGCTGAGCTGCCTCGAGCGCTGGCACGCGCTCTTGTGTCACGAGTTCACGCCGGTCCGTCTTCGTCTACTCCGGCATCACTCAGTTTCGGTTTCGTTTAGTATTACATCACAATAGCCCCAGTTTTAAGTAGTTGTTCACAACTTTTCTGGAAGGTAGAAGATGCGAAACGAATACCACAGTGTCCTAGAGAACTCAGTTGTCTGTCCATACTAGCACGAAGCATGGCTAAATTAATCCGGAACTCGGCACGATTTACGATGAACATCCGGAGCTTTGCCCACTCATCATCATTCACTCCGTGGATATGCGTGGATTTTTTTATCGTCGCCAGAACGGTCCATAAGCGGACCACGAACTCTCGCACAGAGCGGTTCAAACATGCTGCTGCTGCTGACGTGTGAACGGTGCACTTGCAGAATTCCGAGCACACACTGACCTTCTCAGCGTTCTACGTGGTTTTCGAGAGCACTGTGCAGCGAGGCGTTTAGCTTGACTGTTGCGAAACAAGAATTTCATCTGCGTGTCGCTTTCACTATACTCTCGGTGATGTTCGTATTTTCCTGGTATCGTCGCTTCTACGCGGCTTCAGGATCCTTCGGAAGTTCACTTATGTGCTAGCGCACGTCTCCGATAGGAAGTAACACACACACACACCACACACCACACACACACACACACACACACACACACACACACACACACACACACGCACACGCACAGCACACGCACACGCACACACACACACACACGCACACGCACACACACACACACACACTTAGAAGAGAGGATTTGCAGCCGAGCTCGTTCATCATTGCTGCATGTACTACGTGCGATCCGGTTCTCGTACGAGAAAACTTCCCTCCCGAACGAAAAACTTTTCGTCGCCAATCTAAAATAAAATCAACAGTGTACACACAGCTGTACGTGAACCAACCGCTGGTTTCGCCACTTTTTGCTATACAGACCCAGACGTAGCCGATGAATTAACGTTCATTATATGCGCATGTAAATGCCAACTCCCACAGACAATCTTTCGCTCCAAGCGTCCTAAAGCATACCACTATATAAGCACGCCGCATAACACAACTTGGGAGCAAACTATTGTGCGGACCGAATGTGCATTGATTGATGTAGTTTATTGTATGGCTAGCAGCTTGGCCACACCTTTCCATGCATCACCGCTGCATCGCGGCCAACAAACTTTTTGGCGCCCAGTCACGACAATGAAAAGAAGCTGCTATCGATAAAGCTATGGTTGTGTGCTTGCGCGGGGCTTGCAGCGCCTTTCTAGAGCTGTGTGCGAATATGGGAATGTTTGGTTTCCTTGTCGATGGCACCGTAGCAGGCATGCACGCGTTTCTGAAATGTATGCGTATCCACTGGTTGCGTGCGGGATGTCGTGCCTGCACGACGCTTGCATGGCGAGTCCTGTACAGCCCAATACCGTGTGTTTCGTTTCGGCTTATTGAATATCCAAGACAGAGTGTGCTCTAAAGAGACGCATGCAATGTGCCGTTGCTGCGGAAGCATCCCAAAGGTCCTCGCATGATTGAAATAGCGAAACGCATACGCATGAGCTCCTCTTTTTCGGAGCGCAGCTTATAGACACGAAACAGCACGCATCGGATGTGTGCGTTGAGATATGTGAGAGAGAGATGGGGAAAAGAGAAGAAACAAACTGGAATAACAATCTATTTACACTGCTTGCGAATATGAAATGCGTGCGTGATTGGAGCTGTGTGTGACACGCAGCGGAACACTCGACGATTGATCGGCGACTTCGTGAGGTCCTCTTGCATGCACGAACGTGTATATATGGATGTGTGGACATATAGGCGAAGGCGTGGTATATGCCATGAAGAATGCACGCGTCGTCAGGTTCTTGTTCTTGCGAGTTTGTGCTGCCATACATGATAAATTTCTGTACCTGAACAGGTTCGTGTATATTCCGAAAAGACGTGAAGATATTCGCCGTTAAGCTGGTTTTACTGTTGAGCATGAAAGAAGCAGGGAATTTTAGCGCGTCTGGTAAACCGCAATACGCGAAGCGCTTTGCGCAGGGCCGAATACCGGGTGTAAATAGCGCGTGCGCAAACATGGCCGACAAGACGGAGCGTATGCCGTCCGCTTCGAATATTTCAAGTCTTCGCGCGCTCTGTATAGCTCTCTGGTAATCAACTGACGGTTGTATTTACTTTAGCTTTGTGTCATGAAGCTTCGACAAAAAAAAAAAAAAACACATCCGTTAGAGTTCGACACACTGCAGTTTTAGAAAGCCACATCCAAATTGTCGAGGCTTTGCGAGTAGCTGCCAGCATCCTGGAGGACACAGATCACGCAGTTTTGCTTGTTCTGTTTATCACCCACAGTTGCGTTACTTGACTGTGCCAAACAACGCTGTACGCTATCCGGTATCCGCTACGCCTTAGCTTATACCGGTTTTCCGAACACGCTAAAATTCCCTAATAGTGTGTACCGTATCGGAGCGTGGCATACCGTATTTCATATACCGTATATACGTATACGGCACGCACATTATTTAAAATGCTACCCACTGCGCTATCCTCTTGAAGATAGGCGCCATTTTCATTTTGTAATTAACCCGCTGTGAGAGCGTAAAGGGTGATTTTGCTAACGAAGACCAAGATAGGAAATATCGAATCCCACGCCGCGCCCGGCTCGTTTCGATCCCGGGTTGGAATGCAAGAAACACCCGTGAACTCAGATTTATACGTGCACCTTAAAGAACCCAGGTGGTGATGACTTCGGAGTCCTCCACTACACCGGGTGGGCCTCGTGTCATGGTTTTTGGCAGGTAGAACATTATGACTTCTTATTCATTTCGTTATTTATACGTTGTTATTTACTTTTTCATACCTTTCATTACTTTATTGTTCGTGTTGGTTTTTATGTATGTATACTACTAGCCCCCCTATGTAATGCCCTCGGGCCTTTAGCGTACATGAATAAATAAATAAATATTGCAGCAGGATAATTTTTGCGTGGATGTGGTGTTACTGTTCTTTAAGACCATTAAGTCACTGGCGACTAGTTGTGGCACCGTAATTATATGCGAATTGCAGTGGAATTTAAGACAATTTAGTAATTATTTTAACTGATAGCTAAGTTATCTGCCAAAATTCCTTCACGGTTATCAAGCTGTTGCGCTACCAAGCTCGAAGAAAACGTGTTTGTTTCCTAGCCACGGTGGCCGAATTTTCACGGATGCGAAATTCAAAAGCTCCCGAATGCTAATATTTAGCGCCACACTTGAACTGAACCAAATCGGACGCGGCATTACCAACTACGTCGGCGCGCCTCGTTTACCTTATCATGGTCTTGGGTAAGCCATGACAAGGAGGTCGAATAATTACGACAAAGGTCACGCGTATAAACGAAGGAACTTGGGTATCGGAGTCTCGTTGGTGTAAAAGCATGCCCGGACACACGGTATACTGTCTGCCCCCAACTGCCGTCGTATTATGACGCATGCGACAGCAGCAAGGTGCTTGTGACATATATAGGAGATAGATGTTCAATGTGTTCGCTGGTTGGAGAGGTCCAAATCTCTAATAATTTTTTCGTTATATATTCCTTTATAACAACTAAGCTTCTCGCCGCCACTTCAGTGTGATACACGTCCACTTCCTCGCATTTTGATACATATCCACAATAGTCAGACGGCATATATATTTTTCTATAGACCTGGACGGGCTGAAAAATGCTAAATATAAAGCCGTCTATGGAGCTTGTCCTTAATTTTTAACAAACTTATTGAATGCGCACTTCATGGAGAGCCATTGGCCGTTCGAATTCAAATTGTCTCCAGCTGCTTCACCATATACATGTTTTCGTGAATACCTGAAACTTAGTCGGAACCGTTCTTCTCAATATGATGGCAGCACGAAAACCACAAAAGGTCTCAGCGTCTGATCATGCTTCGAACAAAACATCACGGTGCAGACAGAGACTTACATATATATCGCAGTGTGCTCTTACTTGGCGGGAAAACGTCTTCCCATACTCCCAGTTTCCCCATACCACTACATGGCAAGAAACTGCGAACTCTAATCTCCTTAACCTCCTACCCCTCCTCATCATTTATCTCTCTCTCTCTCTCTTGCGTGCATATGCGACCTTCGCTTGAAAACTTGAGGGTCGTAAGAGCCAAGGTAATCATATTACAATTGCATAGCTCTGCTACAAAACAAAGAAAAACACAAAATCATTCTCACCGTTCTTGTCACTTTCCGGAGCCCCACGAGGACAGTCGGGAGCGTTCAATAACTTTGAAGGAAACCAGGAAAGACGACCGAAACCGTCATTTAGTACAAGGCGTACGGCCGTGTATGTGTGCGTACGTGTCATGGCCTACGTAGTGCAGGACACACCGAGGTCACACGTGCCACAACTTCCGAAGACTACACGCGACGCTTCAACGGCCCTTCTGTCTGTACATCGTCTCGGAGTGGAATGATCCAGAAAACTTGCCGACCTCCCAAGGTTCCACCTCGCGCAGCACCCCGTATCGTTGCGCTCCTTATAATCTTCGACCTTCACACAGATCAACAGAAGCACCACCACGAGACGACCACCAAGGTACAGTCGTCTTCGCGACATCTTCGTGTCCGCAGCCTATAAGGCACGGCAACAAACGAGCAGGCAGACCTTGGGTCATTCGCTGACGGCGCTGGACACGGCAACTCGCGAACCAATGTCCTCCGGGGCATGTCCCTCGCGAGCGTGTGCTGGTCTGTGGGCACGCAGGACAGTGGCACTGTGAAGTCATGAGGGAGGAAGAGGTCGAAGGAGCGGAGGGAGTCGACGTATATATATCCAGCGGTGGGGGGTTATTCGCAGAAATCACCACCGCCGAGCGGGTGCTCTGCCGGCTTAACGTGGTGACTCCTATTTGCACTGATCGGAATCCAAAAACGCGCTGCCCAGTTCGGCGGCGGCGCGGAGTATGGCACTGCGCGATGGCGGCAGCGGCGTCGTCGGAAGCCTGGGGGGAAGCAGACGCGAACATTAATAAAACATTTCCAACGGGCCTAAACAGCGCGGGATAATGCGTGCAGCTGATCTGCTCTTCACTATAATAGAATGCCACTGCTGCCGGTTGCACGCTTTTTTATGTATACGTGGCTGTGGGCCTGTTTGTTTGAGAGCAGGTGCATGGCTTGTCGTCTACACACGCCAGCTATTGGCCGTTGTAGGTTTGCGTGGTTCCGGCGTGGGTTTAGGCATCGAAAACCACCGAAGGCGCTTCTCGTGAGCCGAAGCGTCTAGGCCTTATAACCGTGAGTGTGTGTGGGTGCGTGAGCTGCGTAACATCATAGCCTTCGGTATAATAAGAGTGCTCGTTTATGCTTCCTGAAGGCTGCCCGGTGGATTACTGGCATCCACATATACATCATTATATACAAGGCTCGCTTTATCAATTAAAAGAAGAAGAATAAGAAAAGCTAAAGGGGGGGGGGGGGGGGCACTGGTTGCTTCGCTTACCTTGAAATTCGTAACTGAGCTAATACGCGGTGTCGGTCCGGAAAAGCGCAGGAATAATTCACAAAAAAATGTTGGGATGACATTACCGATCACACAACGTGAAAGGGAATGAAATATTATAGGTGTACCATCAAGCAACAAAAAACGAGCGGGATGGATCATAGAAAAATGGGCCTAGGTAGGGCGCATACGGCCAGATAAGAACAGCAGAATGGACGCCAAGAGATGGAAAACGTAGCGAGGAAAGGCAGAAGGTTACAGGTGAGGCAATGAAATTACGGAATTCCCCGGCATAAAGTGGAATCGACTCGCTCAGAACAAGACGAACTCGAAGTCACTGCGTGCGTGAGGCCTTTGTCCTTCAGTATAGACCTAAAATATATACTGATAGTGGTGGTAATGATGGTACTTATCAACAACTTACTTTGTTGTTGGCCGGGGTGTTGTTGTGGGGCGTAAAATACTCGAGGATATACCCGATCCAGCTTTCGTGACGTCTAGGTAACCGTATCTTCAGCGTCCTTGGCGGGTTATGTATGGTATACGCGGTATCACGATTCCAGAGACCTGCGATCAAACTTGCCGCTGTTGTGCAGCTGTTGTATATGCCGTCGTTGTTCTATAAGCAACGCCGGGTTACGGTAATGCCGTATACCGTAGTGGTCGGTACATGGCTATTTTAGTCGGAAATACCTGCAATCTGTGCTCGGTGAGTATATGGTAACATCACCAGAAGATAAATCTTGCTGGTAAAGTTCTCACAAGCTAAATTTTCTACACGTGCCGACCGGTACGGCTTTACCGTACTTACCGGCGCTGCTAAAGCTCTCCGTTATCTCCTCCCATCTCACCGTCGATGTAGCAGCTGTCACTGGCATTTAAAATTTGTACATTTGTTAAATAAACCACAGCACTTTCAATGCTGAATGTATACTTTTATGAGATGAACCTATAGTACACGAGACACTTGCAGTACTTGAGAAGAAATATTTACAGAAATACCTTCTTAGAACACTGAAAGTTCTACAGATCCGGAGAGGCGCTTGTATACAACACATTTTATACTCTTAGGGCCGCTGGCAACTGTTTTCGACTATAGCGTGATAGAGGCAATGGAACTGGTTAGGCTACACTTCATGCATCAATGTTTTAAATGTATATACTATTGTTGTAAAAGAAGCCCTAAGTATTCATAAGCTGCATTCAGCTCATTTGTATTTTTGGAAAGCACGCTATTTAAATAGCGGTCTCCTTTAACGCTGCTTAGACGGCACTGCATGGTCTGCGAAATAACCGCCCATAGTGCATGTCTGTACGTTTCCGCGACGTACGCGACGAAGCTTTTTAGAGATGCAAGTCGCTAGCGTTCGGTTTGCCAAATTGCGCGATCCATAAACCGTAAGTATAATCTTATGCACGTGTTGCTCCGACCACTTTGCACCTTTATACTATACATAACGCATGATCACCGAATACAATGGGAAATACAGAATAAAGCGCGAAGCACAACGGGTATGTGCAATATGGGTCTGCCAGTTTTTGAGAATATGCGGCTTTTGTCGTCGAACTCTCCAGAAAAGAAATTAGTTGTTCCTCACAGTGTTCACGGCGCCTCTGTTGTAAGTGAACGAACAATTGTGCCGTGTTTTAAAACTTGAATACGTTGCAGACAGCAAGCGTTCTCCTATGCATTAGCGAATTATTTCGTGTTGGAATGAAGCCCGTCTAATCGTGCAACAAAAAACTTGTCGCTCAAAAGGACAGAAAGTTGAGCGAGTCTCCTTACTATGGACACTTGTCGCTATTGCGTTGTTTGTTGCGAAAACTTGTACTTCGTCAAATACTAACTTGATCACACCTACTTACGTCATAACAAAGTAAGCAGATATCCTTTCATTGCCTTCACCTTTTCGATAGCGTCGCACCAATCGATGACGCGTAATAACTCCCAGCGATAATAACAATTAACTCGTAGACATCGGGCAATCGCAGCTAATCTAAATGTGCCCATTAACAGGGAGGAAGCACGAAGATGGAGATATCCAAATCCAGACTCGCAAAATGGGCTCGAGTCATAGTTTGCCTGTCTGCTTTTACTTTTATCTTAAGGCGAAATGTATGAAACGGGCGATGTGTCATTACTTTGTACAGAGTTACAGCTCGAAAAAGCACTCGAGCATGCAAAGCATTGCATTTATTTTTTTTTCGATGCGTGCATGCATTGCTTCACATCTGTCTTGATATACCAATATTCGCCTGCGGTGAACAATAACAGCTGCGCAGCTAGAGAATAGCGGGGCCATACAAAGGCGATACATTTGTCGCTCAATGCCAGCTGCGAGAACTTTTCGAGAAACGATCGCGAAGAGATGCATCAAATGCGTGACACACCGGTTATATAGAACACCGCGATAAGGACACAAGGCTCCATAGAGTGCGAAAGGCTTTTATTAGCTCCAATTCTCAAGGAGAAAACGGATCGACGAGACCGGGTTTCGTAAGGCCAGTTTATTTGACGCATTCGGAGCTTCGCTTTTATTGAAACGATTCAGCCGCTGTCGGGGCCGGCAACTTGAGCAGCTCGTTTTTGCGACGCAGAGGCGAAGACCGTCGATAGCCGAGTGCCGGCGTTCCGCGCGTTCCGCCGCGAACGCGCTGAAGAGCTCGCCCTCGCGACGCGCCTTCGTCGTCGTTGTTGTCCGGGACGTCCGAGTGTCGGCGCCACCGCCGCGTCGTTCGAGCGGTGCTCTCCGGCGCCGCGTCCCGCCCGCGGTCCCCGTGAGCGCGTGCGCAGTCCGGCCCCTTCGGAAGGCGGCCCCACGAGAGGTGCCCTCCCGCGAGCCCCTCCCCTCCCGGCGAGCAGTGGGGGCGCCCCCGCGGCGGCTTGCGTCTGGCCCCTCGGGCCGCATAGCGAAGCCAGTGCTCGGCCGAGTCAGATGTGCGCGGCGCCCGTGCGGAGGGCGGCATGGCAGCAGCGTCGAACCCGTACATCGGCACGTCGGCAGTGTCCAGCCTGACGTCGGTGCACCTGCCGCCGAGCCAGGCCATGCAGGTGGCGGCATCGCAGCCGACGGCGGGCTACGGCCGCGAGCCGCCCGAGATGAAGTACATGCCACCGCAGCCGCACCACCAGGGAGGACCGAACGGACTGTCGAGCCACCATCACCACCAGTGGGTGTCGCTGCAGCCGGAGGCCTCCATGTGGTCCATGGCGCAGGGCATGGCGGACATCAAGCCCGCGCAGGCGGCCGAGCTGGGCCACCATCACCCGCTGAGCGGGAGCCACCACGCGCGCACCGCCACCACGCAGCACATGGGCTCGTGGCATCACGCCGTGTCGCCGCACATGGGAGCCATGGGCGGCATGCACCCGCAGCACCACCAACACCACCACCACCCGTACGGCGGCATGAACGGCATGCTGGGCGGCGCGGCCCACCCGGCCATGCGAGAAGTCCCTCACGCCGACCAGGTGCCCCCCCACCCGCACATGCACGGGCAGCACGACCCGCGCGCGCTGGACCACCACCACCACCGGCACCCCAGCGAAAGCGGCGAGGAGGAGGCGCCTAGTTCGGACGATCTGGAACAGTTCGCCAAGCAGTTCAAGCAGCGTCGCATCAAGCTCGGCTTCACGCAGGCCGACGTCGGGCTCGCGCTCGGCACGCTGTACGGGAACGTCTTCAGCCAGACAACCATCTGTCGGTTCGAGGCGCTGCAGCTGAGCTTCAAGAACATGTGCAAGTTGAAGCCGCTGCTGGCCAAGTGGCTCGAGGAGGCCGACTCGACCACCGGTTCGCCCACGTCCATCGACAAGATCGCCGCCCAGGGACGCAAGCGCAAGAAGCGCACCAGCATCGAGGTGTCGGTGAAGGGCGCCCTCGAGTCGCACTTCCACAAGCAGCCCAAGCCGTCCGCCCAGGAGATCGCCTCCCTGGCCGACAGCCTGCAGTTGGAGAAGGAAGTGGTCCGCGTCTGGTTCTGCAACCGGCGGCAGAAGGAGAAGCGGATGACGCCGCCCATCAACCAGCCGCAGGCTGGGGCACCCGGCGGACCCCCGACGCCGGACATGATGATGTGCCACGGCGGATCGCCCGGAGACATGCACCACCACTCGCCGCCGGCCATGATGCAGTCGCCGCCTCCGCCGCCTCCCCCGCACTCCGCGCTGCACCCGGGTCAGTCGCTGGCGGCCCACTGACCCACGCTGTACCCCTGCCTATTCAGCTGCGACGACGCCTAGCCGTTCGCCGGTCTGCAGGACAGGGGTGCGCGATGGTGCCCGCCGCGTACAAAAAAGAAAGTGCAATCCCTCGTCACGTGGCTGCTGTGGTGACACGGTGGGTGCCGCCGGTGTTGTGTGGCCGGACGGGGTCGCCCCGACGTTTTTCTCTTGTACATAGGACACTACGCCGTATGCAGCGCGACGGACGATTTTACGCAAGGGGCCTTCACCCGTCATCGGACCTCCCTCTTCCTCCAGAGTGTTGCTGCCGGTGGTGTTCATGGGTGCCGTTGAGTGCAGTACGTACACAATGTGCGCGGTCCCGTTTCTTCTCACCACCCTGTGTGCGAACACGTACTCTGGAGGCGACGAACACACCTCAGCAGGAGAGCAAACAAAAAAGCAAGGTGCCAACCAACGACTCTGCCGATGGTCGCGACGTTCCTGTTGCACGAAGAAGCGGCGCGCTGTCGTCGGCCTCGGGTTTTTGCAGCAAAAAAGTGACGCCGTGACAAACAGCCTGTACACACACACTTACACACACGCATACTACATTCCACGCGGCACTACTTGGACGACACCCACAACAACACACTCACACGACTCGCGTCTTCACACGTTTCGTTGTTACACGCGTTTCTCCCCCCTCGACACCCACAAATGAGACGGAGACAGGCATGCCCAACTAGTCCAGGTAGGCAGACATCACTTCTCTCGCTCACTTCGACGTGTCTGTTCTTTTTTGTCTGTTTTTGCTAAGCGATTGTTTTTTTTTTGTTTTTTGTACCAGACTGGCACTCCACCGCTCTCTATTTCTGTCTTATCATTATTTTTTTTTGTCCGGTCATTCCGCTGAATAATCTGTTTCATTCCGTAACGCACGTTCGTCTCTGAACGTCCTATTGCTATTACTATTATTAGCTTTCCTTTTTGTTTTTAACTGTTTTCTGAATATGCTGTCATGTTTGCTATCGCCTTTTATTTCTTGATTTCAGGCGCGGACTGTCCTGTTCGCCGTACGCGTCTTTTCGCATTTGCTCGTAAGCAATTGTTAAAACACTTGCACGCTTATAACAAGAAATAATAAAGAAGGGCCGGGGGTATGGTCTTTGTACCATGGCATTACGTGAAAAAAAAATCGCTATTGCATTGCAACTCGATTTCATTTTCTTTTAAGCGATATTACGGGGGTGTATCAAAAAATGTTCCATTAATATAACAAGGTTCATCAATGCCTCAAAGCAAAATCTAAGTCCTTGACTGATCACCACTGCTGACCCACACGGCGGTCTGGCATGCTATCAGGCTTTTCCGTGCCTCCCGAAAGAAGAAAAAAAATAATAGAGAAAGATCTCATGAGATGTCGCGTAATTCGGACATTGCCAAACCGTGCAAGCAGCTGTTGAGAGCAAAACTCCGGAAGGACTCGCAAAACAGGGCAGTTTGCGTTGTTTTTCTTTTCTCTTTTTTTAAAAGTTTCCTTTATTGTAATTTTTCATTGTATTGTGCATCGCGAGGGTGACATCCCGTGCCAGCAGTCCACGCCGATCGTCCCAGACGTGCATGGGATTATACGATCGTACACTGTCTTTCACAAGCGAGACGTAATATACCTCAAAAAAACCATTTCGCCTACTGCTTCCCGTCTATGTGTAAATGTTCTGTCTTTCTTCCTCTTCCTTTTCCTTTCCACATTTTGTTTCGACCGTTTTGTTCCGGTGTTTCGATTGCGTATGTGTGCGGCGTGCAGTGCCTGTTCTTTCCTTATACAATGTGTTTAAACTGTACATACCCTATACGCCTGTCCTCTCTCGCAGTCTTTTCGCTTTGTGTATTTTAGTGATTCGTTCTCAAATCTTATACCTAACGAATGGAGCATTGTGTGTCGGAGTATAGATATATATATATATACCTAAAGTTCTTTATACGCGGCTTTGTGCCGACCCCCGGAGAAAGGCAAGGCCAAGACGTGTGAATTTCTGTTGTCATTTCCTTTTTGTGTAGCGTATGTAAGCACCCGCGTGGCCCGCACTTGGCGTGCCGAGTTAAAAAAAAGAAAAAAGTTATTTTTCGGTCAACACGGCGCGGGAGCATCGTTGAAGCACGCTTATGTTGCTAACGAAAACAAAAGAAAACAGTGTAATACATACGAAAGACCTTGAGGGTACAAGGGCAGCAATAAACGCGTCGACTGTTGTTCGTGCTTTAATTACGAAGCCGTGTTTCTTTTTTATTTTTATTTTCACGTAGCCGGAGAGAACGCGCGAAAGAAATGGATAAATCTGGCCGCACCTGTCCTCATTTTTTTTTCTCTTTTTTTTTTCTCCAAACACTCAACATATGGGCTAACCTCGAGAAAAAAGTAATTGTGCCGCCTCTGCGACTGCTTAAAACGGTGTGATGGCATTTTGCGGCTGCTGTACACGCACGTTGACGTGTGCTATTTCGTGTATGCGAGCGGTGTTTGTATATTAGGCGAGCTCTCGGCAGTCGTGAAGCGAGACAATAGATTCGGAAAGCTCGAAAGGAAGGTTGACCTTTCACTCGCATCGCAGTCAAGCGCTAATCGGCATGTTAGAATAATTATATATGCGCACATGTGTACAAGTGTGTCAAAACAAGCGCACGGGGTTATTCATGGTGTGGCGCGCTTTGGCAAGAGACTCGATTTGTGACAGCCGCTGTCTTACATGTAACGAATACGTCACTAAGGTATGACGTCGGCCTTCCGTATTTTGTGACGTGCGCGTGCGAAAAGCGCTCGCTACAATTTTCTTTTTTTTTTTTACCACCCAAATCACGTCGTTAACAGGTGTGTCGCGGAGTTTAGTTTCAGTATGCAACTTCGCAAAAAGGGGGGAACGCTGTACATGCCTTAACAGCAGCCTGCTGTGCGTTGCGTATAGAGGCGATAATTAGAAAGGCCAATAAAATAAGAATAAAGAAAAAAAGCAACAATAGAGCTGACGTCAAATGTCTCCGCGATACATGCACACGCTGATGGAGGCAAATACTCATCAGTGCATAGTGTCGAGCACCTTTTTTCTCGTTGTTGCTGTTGTCTTAGCACGAATATATTCGCTCTCTCATGCGTCGAGGGGAAAAAGAAAGCAATATATGCAAGAAATTTTTAAATGTACGTAATTTGTCACCAAGTAGCAGCGCTTTTTGCGGGCCTTCTCTGCATAGCTGAGGGAAGTCATTAAAAAAAGAGAATAAAGGGACGAAGTCAAAGTTTAGCAAAAGGCATTCGAAAAAAAAAAAAATTCCGCAGATTCGTCCTTGTTTCCGGCAGTATGTACGAAAGAACGAGTGCGATTTAAGCCCGTTTAGCAAAGCTAAGCGACAGCCACATGAAGAACGAACAGGCGCGAAACAGCAGCATGCAGGCGGCAATTTCGAAATCATCGTGCGCAAGTCAGCGGCGACTTTCAGTTTCGCTATCTCTTAAATCTCTCTGTGCTCGCAAGAGTCGCTCTACAGAAGCCTTTTTTCTGTTTGACGTCGTCAGCTCCTTGCTCGTCGACGCCGTCAACCTCGTTGCCGAACACATTCTCCGGCGTTTGCCCTCTAAAACATCTGAGCCAAACACATGTGCTCCATCTTTGTCCCTCGCTAGCTGCGACAGCGTATAAGCGTGAGGTATTTCGCAATCCGGTTATGGACGTCACATCTGCAGTATATACAGGAAGCTCGGTTGCCGCCATGCCACACAGGCGTTGAAGTGCAGGCACGTATAGACACGTGAGAGTTGATGAAGAAAATGAAACGAAAGAAAAAAAAAAGAAATACCGATAAAATGCTTCTGAACTTGAGCGCTCTTCTAAGAAATCTCGGAAGCCAGGCTGTGACGTCAGAGGCCTCGCATTGTAGCAATACCAGAGAAAAAGGTCGCAGGGCCCGCGCAGAGAGGCAGGGAAGGCAGCATTCGGCGTTCGTACATATCAGCGACACGTGGTAAAGAAGAAAAAAAAAGAAAGATCCGGCAGTGTGTGTGGCAAGATCGTGCCTTGAAGCGAAACAATACGAAGACAGGAGAAGATTCGCTAGTGATACATAGTTATTGCGAAGAACTATAGAAGAGACGCTGACATATTGGTTACTAATGGCGATCGAAGGGCAGTGATCAGTCGAGGTGAACATAGATCTCTCTGACAGTGCTCCAATTAAACTTCCTCGAAATTCTTTCGCTTCATTTTGCGTTGCGAGGGAACACATTGGAACGTCGCGTCGTGATTTGATAAGCGCCGATGATAGACTATCGGTTGTCGAGGTCAATTTCTATCTCTCTTCGCGCTTTCACTATACAGTGAGCCACGTCGACGTGGTAATTAGCGGCTAGCAGAGAATTGGGCCGATCCACGGGTTTACGAAACCTGCAGTCCTGTAGAGTGGAACTTGATTGACTCGTATACGATGCGCAGGTAAATCGAAATATCAAGAGAGATAATTCCGGTCCTGCAGAGGCGCGGCGTACCTAATTAGAAAAAGCTGCTGCTACTGGTGCGTTCGTTAATCAGTCATAATCATTGGCGACAGTTGACATACCGATGGATGCAGAGGATGATCAATATGCCCGCGCGGCTGTAACGTAATTTCGTGCTCTGAAGATGTTCGCGCAATTTAAGAAGGAGCTGGTGTCCCCTAACTATAGGCGCGCAAGACATCGTGTTTACCCCGAGTGCTTATATCTGGGATTTATAGAAAGATCAAGCAGCCTCGTATGTGCATGGTCAATACCGACGGAAGAACGGATTGATGTTCGATAAGATGAAGCAAAGACAGGCAGGGTTAACCGGAGTAGAGCTGCAGCTGCTTGTCGTGTAAGTGACCAAAGGAAAATAGAATATAAGAGACTAGGAAAGCCGAATAGTAATAACAGCGCATCACGGCTGTCGTTATGCCAAATGTCCTATTAACACGTAAAAACATGCTCAATGTTATCTGTCAAGCCCGAATGTGAGAAAGGCGAGAACGAAGCGTTGGTAAGGAAGGTATAATACGTAGAGCGTGTGTGGAGCAATCCTTGCGCTGAGAAAGGAACAGGAAGTCGCGTACCGTAATAAACCTGCATGTCGAAATGATCTTTGACGTCGAAGCATATTATACTTGTATCCGTACGAACAGACCGTTAATTGCTGCCCTGTACCTTCTTGCCTCATTATTCTGAAATTGCGACGAACAGTTTTTTTCTTTTAGCAGATAGCCAGGGAAGCTTAACACTCGCGCTTTCTTCTTTTTTTCCGAGATGTTATCGTTTTATTTTCGCGAAGCGAACGTGGTATCCAGTTTGGGCGATAAAACTGGTGAACGTGCGAACGCGATATCTGCGCGTAAAAGTGTGTCAAGGCGGCTTTTCCCTGTGTGTCTGATAACTCGAGTTGCGATTGAATTGGCGCCTGAATCGAAATTGATTTGTCAGTGACAAAAAATCTGTTCTATACGCAAGACGGATGAGTCAGTAACCCATTAAACGCACCAGACTAATGATTAAAGCAGCGGCTGGTCGTTATTTAAATACATATGTGCGGCGGAGCAAAAGCGTGTACGGGGGTGTCGCTTCTATACCGCTCACATATTCGGAAATCATTAATGCCGCTGTACTTTGATAAGTGATTCATTGAACGGCCTAAGTTATGATGAACTTAAAATGAAAAGCAGACGTGATCGTCAGCTATAGACTGTTTACATCGTTTCCACTGACCTAATTCAGTGACGATTTAAGGAATGGAAAACATTCCCTTAAAAGGAGGAACTAAATTATTCACGCTTTAGCTCATGCGACAGCTGATATTTATTTGAAAGGCGTGTAACCGAAAATACCAATGAGGATAGAAGACATCGAGCTAGGACGCCTGCATAAAATACTTCGATTCGTTTGATAGCGACGTTATTTCACTCTGTCTTGGCTGCACCGTTGCGCATTATACTTCGTACGCGTCTCCTTTCCGTGACGGAATGCAAAAACAAAAAAAACATGATGTAATTAATTAATTAACGCGCGTCGTTCGTCGTATTAACATTAAAGGTGCAATTAGGTCGAAGGTAATTCAGTGTTACGCACTAAGCCGTTTCTCATTAGCGCGTAAGTTGCAGTGTTGCGCTAAAAGCTCGCAATCTAACAATTCGTTCTTGCTATATCTGATGTAGCGTGCTCTACAAACCGTTAGCATACTGCTGCGTCGACGTATTTCCTGTTACCAAAGCGCGATCGTGTGTCTGATTGTCAAGTTTTCTATATGTAGCCAGCTCGAGCAAAACTTAGAATGAATGAACGCGTATGCTATTAGACACTATATATAGTTGTCTCGGAAGTGCACGGCGATTGCTCCCGCCCCAGTGATAGCAATAAGGGGGGACTTAAAAATTGCTTTAAATGTAATAGAGAAATGATGGCATTCTTTTCGTAAAAGCTGTTTTCTTTGACGAGGAAATCGTAGCAGTACAGAGGTACATACATGTACGCAGCCTGTATTGAAAGACTTGCCTCGGCAGTAGCCAGTTAAGGTGAATGGTGTAGGGAAGCTGCGGCAACATTTTTTTTTTTTCAGATTTGTATAACTGGCTGACAGTACTCGAAATAGAATAAATATAAATTGATTGAAAAGTGTTCGTTTCTGAACTATTAGGGCTATAAAAGTCGACCTTACGGGAAGAATGCCTGAAGACGCAGGAAGTGTCGTAGAAATCACGTTCTTCGTGCGGCATCATTCGCTGCGGATTATTTTCGGCTACACTATATATATATATATACACTCAGTGACGATAGGCAATAGCTTTCATCACAGTTCTACAGGATCGCTATGGCTGCAACCTTTCGTTTTCTTTCAATTTTCTCGAAGGATACCGTCACTTCACTTCCCACCTACAGAACCTCACCGTATACACAGAAGAAAACAAAGCGAAATAATTTTTTCTTGCCTCTTTGTACAGGCGCGAGCATGATATGTGTGTGTATGTACAGAATCACTTCCATTCAGGGAAATAAGCTCGCACAGAAACAAACAAAAAAAGGCAAGTCTGTTCCTCTTCCGTGCTACTGGGCACGACTAACGACGCATTGAAACTATCGCTATTAGGAAAGAAAAGAGTGAAGACGTACGAGTGGGTTTTCTAGGCAAGGACTTGTCCGCGGCCATTTCGTCGGTGTCACGTGATGCATGTCCACGCAGTCCGTTCCGTCTTTCCCTTCCATTTATGTTAAGCTTCAGTTATGACACGTCCTTCGCTTGACGCGTGCGCGGTTCGATAGCTCGCACCTTGTTGATGCAGACCGCATCCTTGACGCGTGTAAAATCGCCGGGGGCGAGAGCGTCCCCAGTGCGGCAACCACATGAAGCGTATTTCACGCGTCTCCGCAGTGTTGCGTGAGGATTGAATTTTGTCGCGTGAGGATTACGCTGTATTCATGGATGATTTGTTGCTCATTGCTTTTTCAAAGGCGGCTGGCATCCTTGCGGGATTTGTTTCCGTCATAATCAAGCTGCACTTCAAACACAAGCGACGACGGAACGCCACAAGTACGCGAGAAAAGCGCGTCATGTGGTTTGCTGTTATCGGACGACGCCTAATCGTAGATTAAAGCGGGCGATGCGTCAGATTACCACAGGCAGATAGCAGTTATGTCAAGTACTGGTCAGTAGTGTTCATAGAAGGGCTCATAAAGAGATCCGGTATTCGCAGCACGGATCTATTTAAACCTGAAGACGGAAGGCGACGGTGCAAACAGACCTGCGCTTCTCTTTTCTTTCGTATTTGACTGCGCTAAGTTCTGGAATTCGTTCTCTTTCCGTCAAAATCTAATTGGTCTTCCGTCTTTGCTTTTTTTCTTTCCTTCAATTTCATTTCGAGTGAAACACATCATCGCTGAAACAACAGCGTTGTCATTAAGCCAGTTTGTACGGTGTTCTGATCAACTGCTACTTCTGTCAGACTGCCACGTTTTGTGTCTGGCCGCGAGGTGTCGCAATGCCGCGCTTCACGTAGCGCCGTCTGGTGCCTGCCGCTGTCGCCACTCGAGATGATGTCTCTTGTGCATTTCGCAAAACGCTAGCGCACTCGTGGTTATGTGAATACCAGCCGCAAACCACCTTTTAAAGCACTTCTCCTTCTCTCTATTGTAACTAAGACTGGCTATATTCTGAGGAAGGTTAAGGCGGAAAAACGACTAACGCATTTCTGCTGGCGTCTACCGTTTTGCAATTAAATTCGTGGAACTTATTGCTGCTATAAAAAACGGCTCCTTTATTTGCCTAATGATCGTGTACGAAACTGCCACGCTGTGTTTAGCAAGTGCTCTGGCATTCACCCGCCGCACGTGCGCTCCCAAAGTGGGCATTGCGACACACCGCAAGATCTAGCTGTGTTTTATTGTTCCGGCTTGTATTTTATGTTTTGTTTCGATAAGGAAGGAAGCAAAAGTGATGTGCCCCAGTTGTCTGGTGGCTCGCACTCCCTCGAAAGAGCTGGCGCAGAAGTATGTGCGGATTTGCTGAAAAAAATAACGCAAGCACAGAAGCTTTTAAAGATGACACCGTCAGCGCAACACGGGAACGTTAGCTATACGCAGCTGCGGAAACGCATGCTTCCATTTGTCTTTTAACACTTGGCACAGACGACAGCGTTAAGCACTCGCGCGTTTGTAGTTATCACTGCTATACCTCACGATGTCCGAAAAAGAAAAAAATTTCAGTGAGTATGTCACAATTCACGTATACGACACAGCAATGCGCATGCACGGCCTGTTTAGAGATATCCGTGATGGATTGAACGTGGTATTTTGACAGCAGCATCTGGTGTAGCATACCTAGCAGGCATAACCGAGTTTGAGGGTTTAACTGAAATTCTATGCCGAGTTTTGCAGCGACTACTAAAGACAGGTGGTATTCCATATCTTTGTCCATCGCGTCCTATATTATCACTTCACTTTGAGAGATGCAGAATGACATTCTAATGCAACCGGGTGTTCGTTGTAGCGCACGGATTGCTGCACATCTTTGCATGCAGTAGTACAGGGCGGCGGCAACATCTTTTCATTAATTCATTAAGTAGCTGGAACATTATCAGGGAAGCTTCGTACAGTGAAAGAATCAAATTCGGTTGAAGCATACCTTTGGGAAACTGTGACGAAATTGTTCGAAGTCGTTACCGAACTGGTCAAGCTTTGTACTTTGGTAAGAACAATATGTACTTCTAGCAATCGGCGCATTTAGCTCTTACGCGAGCTTTAGGGCCTCAGGACAAGCGTTGCGCGCGTGAACACGAAGCGAAAGGCGCATGCGCGTCACTAGGCCATTCTTCTTTTACTTCCGTGAGCCTAAAATCGTATAGGTGCACTGTGGAATGCCATGTTTTCCATTGAATGTGGTCTACCTAACGTGACCATCATCTCAATTACTGCGAGCTATACCGCGCATAATTCTTGACGCCTCCTCTTTCCTTGCAATTGTCTTTGCTGCGCAGTCAGTACTCCTAATCGGGAGTTTCCTTAACCACTTGTCTTACAAGGTGTTTTCGTTCCGGTGACTTTAGTTGAAAACACAAACTATACCACTCCCAATTCCTTTAACCACCGAGACTGCATTACTTTTTTGTGAATTATCGTTATGTCTCCTGAATAAATTGGTATTGCTTTCTGTGTAAGTGACCGTGCCACCGGTGCGATCATTTTACAATCCTTGTATGTGTTGTATCTGCGTGCATTGTATCCGATCGTGTCACATGTTTACATGTTCCGTTTCATGCGTTTTTTGTTTTTGTTTTTTTGCTCCATGCTTACCATGCACTACATTCCAGGAGAGGACATAGACTAGGTAAATGAACTGATGTTTGTTTACGTGATAGAGAGATAGCTCGCCGAGCAATGGTTGAAAAAGAAAATAACAGAGCAAAGCAACTATTCCCCCTATTCGAACACGGCGTTGTGTTCCGTGTCTTGATCGAGTCATTGAAGTTTCTTTTTTGTTTCGCTTGTGTACATAGAATCGCCTGAACCTGAGAAGCATGCGTGTGTATGTATGTGCATAAGTGTGTCGCGCAAGTGACGTGTGTGCGTGCGTGTGATAAAAACAAAATGAGAGACAAAAGACGACGAAGTGACGAGCGTGCTTGACGTGTGGTGCGCGTGGAACTATGGTGAAATGACGGGCGGCGCTGCTTTTTTTTTATTTTGTCTTGAAAACACTCGCATTGACGATGGTGTACATATAGAACATAAGAGACTGTGAGAGAAAGAGAAACTGGTCTATATATGTATACTATATATATATAGTTGTCTATGACCTTTTTTTTTTTTAGTTTTTGCCGCTGTGGATGGCCAATGTTCGCGATTGCTGTGTGATTGTGTGTCTGTACATTGCTTTTCCTATTTGCTTTCTTAACGAACACACTGAGCCTCTCTTCTGCCCTTTCCCAACGTTCTTCCTTTGTCTGTGACGCATGTCGCAGCGCCATCTGCTGGCGCGAGGCTTAAATGCGCGTCGAAACAGCCTCGATGAGCACGTGACCAACAGGCAAGCGCTAGCTTCGACGAACATTTCAACTGTCTCTCCCTCTTTCCTCCTGTCTTTCTTCCTTTGGGTAGTTTTTTTCTTCGTCTTTCATTTCGAAATGAACGAACGATGTTAAGAAATGATGTGAACAGAAGAGTGATGACTATATGCGGACATTTTTATGATGGACACAGTTCGTATACATAAATATATTTGTGCCTGTAAAAAGCAAACACACCTGACTCCCTTGTCTCACTCATTTGGTGCTCTCTGTGAGCACCGTGTGTTTTCTTTGTGTGTGTGTTCTAATTATGCGCTTAGAGCTGCTCGTTCAGGTTGCTTTGTAAGCAGCCACGTAACGGCACGGTCGGAGTTAAGACAAAGATCACAACGCTTCTCTTGCGTATGCGAAGCGTACGTCAGTTATGCACTACAGCATCGGTGCCTGAGGTGCTGCATGTATTTATTCCATAGACTGTGCTTTTAGTCAGGCGGTGGCGTTTAAAAGCATCCCTTTAAGTGTACGTGGTCGAACTGCAGTGAATAAAAAGAAAAAGACACATTAGAGCACAGTAAACGACGTGTGTGCTCTGCTAACGTTCTTCTTCTTCTTCATTTTTTTTTTTCGTTGCCAGCGCTGTACTCACTGGTTGAAACCCGCGTACGCGGAAGTATAGCGCTTAGTAAGTATTGCCTGTATGGTTCTACTTGAAATGCACACTGACAGAAAATGGATTTTGCTCATGCAGATTTGCTGCGGCTGCGAAGTCACAAATTCGCATGTCGCTCGCACTTGCTGCAATTCGACTTTTTCAAGTAACAGGCAATATGTATACGCATATGGGTGCAAGTTCAGTATTCTAAGCTTGCTCGAGGCTGAATGTAGAGCTCCTCCGTCACTGTGGCAAGATGGCATGGTTGCTTTAGCGTTTTATCTGACGCATTTTTTTCCCAATGAAATAAAAGAAGAAATAAGACGAAAGAACAGGAACGTGGAGTTGAGGCAATGCTGTAATCGAAGTGACGTCAATAAGCTTCCTTGGGAATATATAAAGCGCATATAAAGCGCGGGGAATGTGTGAAGAAAAATCCACTTCTCACACATGATGTATGATGATGATGATGATGCAAGTGAGGCAAGAATTGACGTCAGTATAAGCTATCGAAGCAAGTGCTTGACCGCGCTGCTGCCGATACATTGCCATTTTGAAAAAGACCTAAGCCAAATATATATATATATATATATATATATATATATATATATATATATATATATATATATATATATATATACGATCAGAAAGTCACAGTGACAAACATATTATTTAAGATTTATTCTGACGTTTGGGCTGGAGACCAGCCTTTTTCAAGGATGAAAGTTTTTCATGGGCGCATGGTTTTTAAGTACACTTCACGAACATGCATAATGGGGGGCGGAAAGGGGAGAGCTCACAAAAAAGGTGGGTTTGGGATACAAAGGTGTGTCCAAGAAGCAAAGGCCAGAGCAAGATGACGTCTGCGTCTGCACGGCGCCTCCATAATACCGAACGGGTGGGCCGAGGTCGTCTGGCAGCAGATTGTAAGCCCTCGTTAGAAGACACTCGCGCTGCCGTCACCTTAGTCTATGCTGCTGGAACCCACGCAGTGCAGCACAGAACCACTGAAGCGAAATGTCGTAACATTTGGCTTCAGCGGTTGTGTGCTGCACTGCACACACACACACACACACACACACACACACACACACACACACACATATATATATATATATATATATATATATATATATATATATATATATATATATATATATATATATATATATATATATATATACCTTGAACACTAATGCATGGTCTGTGCATCGTGGCCCCCCGACGTTGACGGTCAATCAAACCACTCGACATACAGTCGGCGCTGTCGCGCACCGAATAGCCCTCATATGCGCGATGGCCGGTTAACGTGTAATTCCATGAAAACCGGGCGCTGATCTCCACACGCAATGAACCGGTGGCCGAGGTTGTTTTATAGCGTTGCATTGTTTCCTATATGTCGAACTGTCTGCTGAGACAAGCTGGGACAATGCCAAGAGGTTTGTGGAGCATGCCGACGCGACCACTGGTCGGATTCGCGGGAAGAACTGTAATATACAGCATGCGCTAGGATAGTTCCAAAGAGAGAGTTATAGAGGCGAAAGCCAAAGCCTTAGGTAGTCGAACCTATAGCAGGGCTTTATCCAGAATTTCGGCATTGGGAACACGTGTGCTGTGCGATGTCAGTGCATGTTAAAGAACACCAGGGGGTAGAAATTTCCGGAGACCTCCACTACAGCGTCTCTCATAATTACAGCTGGTTTTGGGACGTTAAACCCCACAAATCAATCAATCAATCGGCATAGGGAAGGGGGAGGGGGAGAGGGGGCCGAACACTTGGACGATCATATTAGACATATTACTACGTCGCACGTGGAAGCATGTTTAATATATCGCACTATATAGTGCTCAGTCCGCGGGCCAGTCTTCTTCAATGTGACGTGTACACCACGATGATAGCCTCTGTGTACGGTTCGAAATTGCTTCTGCACATGCTCAAAACACACACACACACACATCGCGGCGTTGTTTTTTCCCTGCAAACATTAATACATGGTCCATGCCGCGTGAATGTGTGTATATAGTGCGCAGTTAGACCAGTTTAAGCTCCATTCACCATAGGTGGCGAGTGCACGCAGTAATTGAAATTACCTTTGAGCTTCACCCTGTCTGGTAAATGATCGCGCCGTATCTATATACAATACCGTCCCCTCGAATTGTTCTGGCCATGCGTGAATGAAGAAGAGAACGAAGCGACGGTCGCAGGCACCCCGATGGCGTTCGCGGTACACCCGCGTACAGTTCTTCACGCCGCGTTCCGCGAATCTCTCTCGCGTCTTACTCAACACCGGCGCTGACATTATGGGACGACATTTTCGCGAAGACGTCTTATACGCCCGAGCGGCTGGTAATGTCGAGAGCCGCGCGTGCTTTTCGTACTCTTCAGAGAGGTCACGAGCTTTTGTCTCTACGGGCATGCAACGAGGCATTTCAAAAGGCGATGCCTTTCTTGGCTTCTTTCTTCACGCTCTTCTGTGGACGGCTGCAGTGTCGGGTGTGGAGCGAAGGATAAGGACCAATCCTTAAGGCCGTGCAGTCTTAACAGAGTGTATCACCAGTTATTTGAGTTATTGCACGTTTACGTCCCAGAAACGATATATTATCATGGGGGACGCTGTCGTAGGAGACTTCGACTTTCACCTCCTCGTGTTCTTTAAAGTGCATCTAAATCTGAGCACATGATAAAAAAAAAAAGAATATACCGCGGATGACGGACAAAATAAAGGGAACAGTTAAGGAGAGTCCTATGCCTCACCGCCTTATTTTTGTCCGTGGTCCACTGGTGCGCTGTACATCTTTTTTTGTTATATAAGTATGAATTTTGTTTGCCTACGTTCCCTGTACCTTATCTAGCTAGGTACATGGTTTTGCTTACACTTCGCCTCCTCGACACCCGACCACCATGACCTAGGCCTGAACCTAATGTTGGCGGCCAGCTGATATAATCCCATGGATTCGCTGTGTCCATTCCCCACTGGTCTTCATTACAGCGTTCGCTTTTACGCCTGTGTCGCGCAGTTAAACGAAAATATTCTTCCAGGATGGCCTGTATTTCTTCTGGAAGGCTGTGCCTGACTTGTTATAAGTGTGTCTGGAGTCTTCATATTTTTTTCACTTCTTTATTTGAAATACACTCGGTGTCTCACACAGCAGTACGGGCAAGTTAGAAACGCTGACAAGCGAGGATGTGCAGTCAAACGCAGGGCAAACAGCAGTACAAGACTAAAGAGCTAAGTTCGTGATAACGGTCAGCACACGGCTGCATATGTCAAAGTGCACTGTTGCGGCTTCAGTGGAAGTAAATGTGCGGGGAGGCGGGGCAGCTTGTTTTAAGTCTAGCGCATGTGTTTAGCCCGATGGGATAAGGCTTGCTATGCGACGGGGAATAGAAGCAATATTATAATTCTACGAGATAAGAGCCGACACACATATAGATTAATGTTGAAATTATCGTTAACACTACATGTTTTCCAAAGAGATAAAGATCTCGCACAGCAAACAAGTACCGAGAACATTCCTCTTGAAGTACGGGTTTCTGAGGACTTACAGGTAAGGCTGCATCAGCGACAGTACAGTCGACAGTGCATCAGCGACAGTGCAGTAATGACAAAATAGTGGCACGAATTGATATTTTGAGTGGTTTACGGGTCGTCTGCGTGTATATGTATGTGCTGCTGTGCAACTCATACTGTTGACCCGTGTTCCCGTTTATTTCACATCAGTGCTTCGTTTAGTCTAGCTAATGCATCAACTATGCAGTTACCAGAACTAATTAGCAACGCGCACTTATAGCAGTGTATTGGAATTATTACTCCTGGCTGATTGTGAGGCACAGATCCGCGGTGCGGAGGAGATGTATATGGCTAATATGTTCCTTTACTTTAAGTGCCCAGCGCATCGGCGGCAAGTAATAGTGGCAGTCGCGACCACATAGGAACGCATTATGTTGGGAGTTCGCATTGTGTCGATACCAACAATGAGCTATACATGCAGAAAGCCGAGAAAAGGGAAATTTGCGTGTTGGGAAACATGCGCACAGGCGCGTGTGAAGTTCGCGAGGGACGGGCTATACTGGCCGATGTCAATGTATACACACCTGCAGAGGTGTCAGTCGAGGAGGAGGGGAGGGGGGGGGGGGATGGTGCATAATACGCCCCGTTCCTCTCCTTTATGACCCCATATACCTTGGCAGTCCCTGTAACGAGTGAGGCGGTTGTATGCCTCTATAGATGCATTTTGTTGTACACATGCATAGTAAAGACTGCTGGAGTGAGTCGTGCGTGAATACAGCTACAAATTTTGGTAACTGCAATGATGATATATTTTCTTTGTGTGTCTGCCCCAATGAGATAGCGAAAGGGGAGTGGATAAAGGGCTCGTTTCTTTGTTAGACACAACCTAATAAATCCAACGGGATTGAGGCAAAATGAAGGCTTAGGAGAAATGAATGCAGTTTGCAGCCGTATTGTAGCAATCATGACGTGAATGGAAAGGAATTAAAATACACATCTGTCAAGGGTAGAGTTAGTTTGGTTTCCGACCAACTACCAACCCGCCTCCCCCATTCGCGTTTTTACCAGTTTGCGACCAGTTTGCGACTGGGGAGACCAGCCAACGAAGGACCAGTATTGCGTGTATTACAGGCGTTGCAGATCCACGAAGGGCAACGCTGAGGTTTTCATGAACTCCATGCTTCGGCGGTTATAAGCTATTCAATAATGAGCACCGTACGCGTACGACTTTGTACTGTAATACACATATTGCGCTCGTTAAACCCATCGAATGGAACAACGATGGGCCAAATTCGTTCTTATTACGCGCAGTCCAGTGCAGTCATAAGAACATTACACGCGGCGTTAACATAATGTGACCAAAGTTTATTGCACATGGCAAATGTGTTCCTGCAGCCTTTGCTCGCTCGTCAACAACAACATTCCTGACAGCATATTCTAGTGCTTGATCGCGACGGGGGCACTTAGATGCCGAGCCCTGAGTGCAAATGTTTTTTCACCCTCCTGACCCAATGTACCTGCTTGGCAGATCCACATGCGCAGATGCACATGACAAACAAGGTCACAGCTCACGCACGGGAAGTCTCTCTCGCTTTTTCTTTTTCTTTTTACATATCGTTTCCCTTTGATCTGTCTTCATTCCACGCCAATGATAGTGCAAACACACGCGCTCTCATATTGTGGGGAACAGCGCGGTTGAGTGAACTGCTATAGCTCGCAAAGCGGATGCAGTGTTAATAGCGTAAGCGCTTGCTCCGACATGTATGGACTAGCTGGGATGGAAGGTGCTTTCATGTCCACTGTACGCACACAGCTGCTGTCGCTCCTACTGCTGCTGCTGTTGCTGCTGTTGCTGTTGCTGCCGCTGCTGAGCGAACGCAGGGGGTGAAGGCATCGGTCGGGCGCGAGGCCCTGCACGCACATATGCAAGGCAGGCAACGCTCTAGACGGCCGACCAGACAGACTTCTATGAGTCGCAGTGTCGCACGACAGCTGTGCATTGTTATCCTCCGGCTGATAAGGGAGCTCATGCAAACCTGTATAGAATGATAAGAGAAACTAAAGGTTTAGTCGTGCAGCCTACGCGGTTCGACGTATGGGTCGCCCGTGTGCAAAAATAACGATAATAAAAACAGTACAGACAGCCAAGGGCACAGGGGGAGCAGATGCACAGATGCATTTGCTGGCACAGCAAGCAGTCACCGGCATGCTTGTGTATACGGGATAGAAACTGTACTGTAACTGTACTAGTCGCAGACATTTTGTTTATGGGCGGTTAGAGTGCATACGATTTGCATTTGCATTACGTTCGCGGGCGAACGCCGACTTGTTGTAAGAGCGATTCGAAAATGTTTCACACGTTAATCTATGGAGTTAAGAGTTGCGAAAACATGAAGCTCTGATCTTTATAGAGGTTAAAGGGGAACTCCGGATGGCTTATTTTCACCATATTCTGGTACAGCTGTTTTCCAAAGTGCACTTGTAGTTCTGAAACAGCCGGGGCGGTTCCATTTGCACAGAAACTCGCCAATAATTTTAAATAACTGATTGAGCGACGTGTTCAAAGCGAAACTCAAACGGCTGAACGCTCCGTGCAGCGTATGCTGTGACGTCACAGCCTCCCCACCATCAGAAATGTGTAGCTGGTGCCCGAAAAAAGAAAGTGCGGCGATATGACGATGTACAGAGTTGTGCCAGCTTTTCTGAACTTGAAAGCGACGCTTTGAGTCACGATTTTGCTTTTGATGGCCCGCCTGCTCGGGCAGGCACCGTTGTTGGTAAGACGTCAAAACCACAGGGTGGCCTGCCTGGGAATCTGCAAAAAAAAAAAAAAATGTTTTAAGGGCCATTTTCAGGAAAGCTACGTGAATTGCAACCACCTCGCTCGCCATATATGATTAAAATACGGAGGAGAAGAACACATACACAAAACTTCATTGAAATCAGTGGATACCAGGACCATCGATCTCTCCCATAGACTAATGACGTGAGAGTGTACATGAGTCATGCGCCAATTCGTGCCCGCCTATTCAATTGAATTGTTGGTGACGAATAGAGCGACTTTCTGCCATATACAGGAATACCTTTCTTGTAGATATATATAGTTGCAGCTATATATACCAGTTCGGACGTTAAACGCATCAGAGGTTAGCCAACTCGCCATCTGTAATACGCGATTTACGTTGTAGACCAAAAGAAAAAAGAAAACACATCTGTAGACAACCGCATTCCATCGGTTTCAGTTCTTCAAATGTCAACGACAACAGTTTTCGCGCTTTGCACATGCTGCGTCGATTCTAGAAAAACATTAATACAGAAACATATACAGAAAATAACGCGCACACATCACGAGAAGAGCCTCCTTGAATATTGCAGTTTTAGAGGGTCCTTTACAGAGACTTGCTACCTGAAGCTGTCCAGTCATGCGTACTACAACGAATGCAATTATGTATATACGCGTTGAGTGGCATAATTGGTAAGTTGCAACGGCACAGATTTATTCGGTAGCACAGCAAAGCGAGATGATCTAAGCGATCAACACTCGTCGACAATGCTAGCACAAACGCGGGCCTGTCGACTCGTCGCGAAAGCATTCATATTCATAAGGCATCGCTGACTTATGCCGAGCATCATACAGTAATGGAGCACTTCAAAAGCGTTCTTCGCGTGTGACCGTTTCTATCTTTTTTTTTTTTGTATTGACTAAGTTTACGACCGGAATATGCGCTGTAAAAATGGAAATGGTGTTTACATTTGCAAATGTGCTGCACAATATATCACAAGTCGAAACATAGGTGATCTATCTGCCTGTCTCATTAATGCTAATATGGTTAGATTATATACGCGCGTTTCAATGTGCACATATAACGGTTCTGAATGTCTTGTTTTTGTTACAGAAACTTAGGGCCGAATAGCGGGAAGAAAAAGTTGTCCAGCTGTATAAGAGCTGAAATAGACAGATCAGGGACGAACAGTGTTGTTGCCGAGTATATGGAGAATGCACAATAGAGCGATGCATCATTACACGAGGAAAAGAAACGTATACACAACCCGACACTTCCTTTATAATTTGTCTAGGTGACGTCACGTGCATAGTTACACAATTAAATCCACCTGTGCCAGGCGAGGCGCTCGACAGCGCCCTGATGCGGCATCTAGAGGTCCTGAATTCTTGTGGCAGACCGCGGAGGTGTCTGTGTTAAACGCATACTCAGTACTTGCTTCCGGACTGCGGCATACCTTATAGGTCATTTGCTGAGAGTGCACTGTTTAAACAATTTCGCTGCACAGCAGGCATCAGACGGTCTTTTCTGCGCGGAACACAATACTTTTCCTTTTGAGAAAAACAAAATTCTAGACTTAGAAGAGCCATTCTTCGGGTATACGTTAAAAAAGGAGCCTCTGACTGACTGTGGACGTTTTTGTACCAGTGACATTCTTATTTATTTATTTATTTATTAGACTTTTGCTCGGAAGTACTACCATGTGCTCGAAGTTATATACGTATACTTAATGAGGTTTGTTCCTTATTACTGTTCTGACGGAACTACTGTTATTGTAATTATGCCGGATTGCTTCGCGTACTGCTTCACAACCACGAATGTTGAACGCACCAACCCAGGAGCCAAGGAGTAGCCGGCGCCTTATTTGTGCGCCAACATCTAATATTGCTTCCTGTTTGTAGTATACATGGATCATAAGCGGAAGCGGCTATGGCTTCGAAACGATGCTCTTTTTAAATTTGTTTCAAATGTTAAGCATGAATGCGTAATCTTTCCTTTGTATTTTAGCATTCAGTCTCATGGAATACCTTAACGCCGGGTGCGTTCATTTTACCGCAGTGAATTCTTCAAAAAGAGTTTTAGTGTTCAAGGTGTTAGTTGCCTCATGGTAAACCACCACTCAACTTATTAGTTCATTCGTCGCGCCGGTACATGGAAGACGCGAGTTCGATTCCCGCATATCATGGAGGCGAAAGGCAACGAAGCCCGTGCACTTGGGTTTCGGTGTACGTTAAATAACACTCCGTAGTCAAAATGAAAGGGATTGTGAAAGGAATATGGGGCTGCCCGGCTGTAATTTTCACTGCTTCCATAAGCATTCGACATACCGATTCCGAGACATTTCGGCGCAATATTCAGCTTACGTTTAATAAGCCCCGTTTGAAACCCTAGCGTACTTACGCTCCCGGAACGACCATGCGACACTACAGGCGGGCATAGCCACTACTCAGTGACGTTTCAGTCGTCAGCTCAAGATGTTTAAAGGTGTACACATATCGTTAACTTTCGTTTGCTCTAAAATAATATATTTGTATGAAAGCTAGAAAGTAAGAAAACGCTCGGACACCGTGTGGTGCCTGTGTTCGGAAGCAAGGCCGGAGCAAGGTTTGTTTTCCCGTGGCCTCCGAGGGTGTGCGAGTCTCGGAGGCCATGATGACGACCAACAGGACGTCAGCTGCAGAGTTGAGGGGAACGCGCGCTGGGGAAATCCAAACTGCAATTTTTATCGCCCTAACTCAAGCCAGACGATGTGACGGACCAATGCATTTTATGGATTGGAGGGCCCACATTCCGAATACACACATCTATCAAAATTGTCAGTGTTCCTCGTTATCACATCTTGTGTGTGTGTGTGTGTGTGTGTGTGTGTGTGTGTGTGTGTGTGTGTGTGTGTGTGTGTGTGTGTGTGTGTGTGTGTGTGTGTGTGCGTGCGTGCGTGCGTGCGTGCGTGCGCACGCGAAATCCCAGAACTTAATTAAATTAATGTCCCCTGATATTAGGGACCGACCGGTGCTAGATTCTTTGGTCTCGCCATACGAAGCTGCTGCTTTAGACATTAAATAATAGACGCGGAAAGGGCAGTAACAAAGGTTTCAAACGTTCGCAGTATGCTCGAAATGAGACGATCAATCAACCTTCTTTTGTCACACAATAAGATCAAGTCACGGTAGGCGACCGCAGGCGGTGTGGATCCGAGATCGGCTTCCAAGTCTCGCCTTCCTTTATTAAATGTCAGACCTTTCAGTTTTCCAAGAAGAACTTCAATTTCTACGGTCTTGAACATCGTAGCAGTAGTTTCTGATGCTTCGGATGCCGCCGCCGTCGCTCAGAAAATAATAAAATCGCAGAGCTTCCATGGAAGACGTGAACTGCCGCTCGCGTTGTTCTTGTGTTTCGGCACAAGTTTCTCAATGGTGCTCTTGGGAAGCTGCACTGGAAGATGAAGCATGGACATAATAGTAACAGCGGAGAATGTGTTTAGTCGCGCTTAACGTATGATAATTAAGAGTATCGATGATTGATTGACGCTCTGAATCCCCTTTGCATGATTGTGAAACTCAATCGGGGTGTTGTGCATGGATACGGACATATCGATGAGCAAAGCTACATAATTCAACAGTACTATTCAAGGATTAGGGTATGTTATACCCATGCGCTGTTACGCGTTTAAAGGGGCTTTGAAACGCAAATTACGCGCGTCGCTTTTATTGCGCGTTCGCTTAGTGTGATACTTAATGATGACCGTAGCACCAGTGAGAGTGGCGAAGTCGAAGCGTATTACGTTTTAATTTTACATGAAGTCGGCTTCCGCGCCGACGGCAGTGTCATACATCAACAGTTTCTTGGAGCGGATGTGACGTTTCTGTGCTGGTTGCTGTCGGTTATCATTGGCAGGGAACAGTCGGGAGTAAAAATGTGCATCGCACACCGCTTACAATCTACTGACTATAAACAACTTTAAAATGTAAACGTGGGTTACGCTTGCTAAATTTATTAAAAGGCAATTCCTTTTTGCATTACAATTTCATTTTGCGTGTAACTGACACAAGCAGCGCTGTGCGGCCCACATGCTTGGTGTGGTAGGAAGGCCACAGTTGTCAGCATAGTTCCAACCGTTCCGTTTTCCGCGAGATGTCAGCCACGTTTTGACTGGAAGCAGCGTGGTACGTCTCTGGGTGAGTGAAATGCGAGAGAGGCTGTCGATATTTGTAGTCTGCTTTTATTTTGAATTTGTAAGTAGAATAATTTCTGTTTTCCCGCATCGATCTCGAAAATTCTTTTTTGCATTTACCTCAGGGCGATACAAAGAACCCGCTTCGATGCAAAACTCGGCGAGTAAAGTATGGTTTCAGTGCACTTTTAACAATTCTTGATACAGAGCAAGATGGTGTATATAAGTTCAAAGCGATAAAAGCGCAGAACAAACACTCACGCAGTCTTTATTTTTTTCTCGTCTTCGTGAGTGTCGGTTCTGCGCTTATCATCCTCGTGAAGGTATCACGTGAATTCTAACGGAGAAAGAAAATTGTGAATACGATTTAAGATATTTAGTGTGGATGATCATACAGAATTCTCCAAATGCTCAAGGTGCAAATAGTTTAAATTCCTGATATGAATCGGCTATAATTTTTCGTTATGCCAAACGGGGGCGGCAACCCCATTACGTGCAGAGTTGGGTATATTGTTAAACTTCATCTTCCTTTTTTTTTTCTTTTTCATACCTGACGAATATTACGCTGTAGACCAGCGCGCTGTTTCATTATCCCCCTTTTTGTTACACGCACGCACGCACGCACGCACGCACGCACGCACACACACACACACACCACACACACACACACACACACACACACACACACACACACACACACACACACACACACACACACACACACACACACACACACACACACACACACTCTCGTCTTCATCCAAAGAAAGCCTCAGTGTTTCGTTATTTATACAGTAAAATTTTAAAACGACACTCTTTTTGAATATATACTTGTGAAACAGTAAAGCGCACTGCTATCTTCGTCGCTTGTATACTAAACCCTTCTTCACGAACTTAAATGACATTTAACTGTCCCTTTCGAGCAGTTGGCAAGAACATAGCATCAGCAGGGGTCTCAAACACACGGTCCGCGGACTCTTAGCAATATGGCCCAGCGAGCAGATGATTGTGTTCGTCCCATATTTATTTAAAACTTCCTTTATATGTATGTATTTTCATGACCTTTCAACCCGCAACCACACCAGAAAGGTACTTGGCGGGCAAGGACAGCGGACAGGTTTGTTTTGGAATGGGTTGGGCTCAAGAGATGAATTCTTTGTTGCCAGGTTAAGTAGCTCTAGAGCCTAAATATTGATAAATTGCTTGAATCCAGCGGCCAGGACCCCTTCAAAAATGACCCATAGCTATCAGATACGGGAAAGCACTTTTTTCAAGTGGATAGAGCCCTTCCCCCATATCTCCTCCCCCTTCTCCCCTTATTCTCTAATCGTTTCCGCTCTCTAGCCCTTGCGCGTATAAATTTTAAGACTGCGACCCTCTATAGCTGACATGAGTTAAAGAACGCTGATCTAAAGTATTCCAGCCCTATCGACGCAAACGAAACAGCCGTTTGAGACGTTTCAATTCTCTCTTAATGGCACGGCGAAGTTCTCACGGCGGAAATACCATTGCAACTTCTACATCCCGGAGTTGCAAAAGCTTTACCGCAACTCCCTCACAGATTAGTTTCTCTTCAGCGTTTATAGTATCACCACTCGGCTCGTTTCTCAATGAGGCAAATAGTATTGGTTAACATAGTTCCGTTTAGCCGGAGTTCGTGTAACAATGTTTAATCAGCGTATGTTCACATAGTGCCACGAAACGTTTGTATCGTAATTCCGTTTGTCCGGCATTTCTGTTTCATCGAGTCTCCTTTATCCGGAGTGTCTGCTGTATACACTCCTCGACGCGCGACAAAAAGCGAAGAAGAATGCTGTATACAGCCGTATTGACGGGGCAACTCGAGAAACCGTAGAGCAAATGGCCGAACTAGCATATGCATATTCACGCAAATAAAACGAGCAATGCACAATACACGCTGCAAGGTAGCACGCACCTGCCAAGAATATGCACCGCGCGAACACAAAGAAACATCTTGCTTCTCGCTTCTTTATTCTTGCTTGCGCTCACTTCCTCAACAATGCATTCTTGCATGCTAAAGATGTTTCAACGCCAGCGTTATTCCTAAGGACAAGACACTTGCGGACACGGAGGGCTTGCGGAACAAGGTTTGGAAGTCGCCTTTCGTGCGACAAGTGGCGGTCGGCCCGCTTTTGTTATCTGCAATATAACAAAGACCGCACTTTTGCGGAACGTTGCCTAACAACGTAGCAGGGGGCAACTGGGAGCGGTGTCAGAGTATTACAGGACCTTGGAAAGATTTCCGGGAATAGAACTTCGACACGTTTCCGGAATTAGAGACCAAAGCAAGAGCATTCTGCCGTGGTCTTTCAGTAATTCCGAGTAAATAATATGATGATAGACATGAACACACGAAGTTTAGAGAGTGAGGGACAGAGGGACCGACTGGTCTAGCATTTACATAATCCTGCGTATGTATAGAGGGGCACTCGACGATTTTCGCAGCATTTTGCAAAGTGCTAACCGACAGCTCTTTCTCTCCCTCTCTCCGCCTTTCTTCAGTTCTATCGGCTCCAGAAATTGTTGCGGTACCTTGGCGGTCTCCGAGATGCCTGTTTCCTGGGCTGGACACACGGGGTATTGAAATCTAAACCAGTACCAATCAAACCTTGATGAGAAAAAAATCTGGACCCACCATATGATGATAGAGTCGCGCCATGTGGTGGATGACTGTCGATCGGCTTCTACGTCCCTGCGTTTTAGCGGTGAAGCTAAGTCCAGGTATACTGGGGTGTTTTTACATACCAGCCACATATTCCATGGTGCAGTCGCCGGGGCTGGAAATCGAACCGACGCCTTCGTGCGTAGCGGTGCAAAGTCATAGTCACTAACCTATCGCGGCAAGTTCAGAAAACGACAGTGCGTGCTAATGTAATGTCACGCAGTTTATTAGCACGCCGACCATGATATGCGAAAAGCTAGCGAAGCCGCGACCTTAGTGTTCACACGAAGTGTCTTTAGTGGCGCTATAGCCCCTACCTTTCGGCGCACTTCTGTTTGGCTGAGGTGGGCCTTTGGTTGACTGGGGTAGACACTGGGTCACATTAATTTGGTCTGGCGCATTACCCACGTATCCAGTGCAAGCATAGGCGGAGACTTTTTCATTTTCCGGAGGGGGCGGGGGCGCCGGGATCTTCCCTGCGGTCTTCTATCCTCATTCTCTAACTACCCTTTCTCATCCTTCTTTCTCTAATTTTCTTCCTCACCCTCTCCCATATTTTTCAAAAACGCGGGGGAACTCAGGCAATTTTAATTTTTTTTTCTGATGATGAAAACTGGCAAACTGCCACACGGCCGGACCGGAGGAGCGATGCGCGCGCATTTGCGCGCATCGCTTTTCCAGTCCGGCCGCGAACGCATCAACATCGCTGTAAATTCACATCTGACATTATTTTTTCCAAGAAATATTTACTTTACAATAAATTGAGCAATGTATTCCCAAAAGACACAGAAAGCACAAGACAAGAAAAAACGTCACAGCAAGTCACTTTCGCGCAAATAATTTTGAACTTTACACGATTATTTGCACTTCACATTTGTAACATTGTCATGCAATCGTAACCCAGTGAATTAAACACCAGTTAAAGGAGTACTGACGCAAAATTTAAGGCGATTGAGATAACTTGCGGGATAGATTTGTGTCGACGCACACGCATCATCTACAAAATATCAACGGCTGATATAGCTTAGAACATATTACAGCGTAAGCTGTTATGAGATCACAACAACGGCGCCGTAGTTGTCTGCCGCCGCCGCCGCCGCCCGTGTCCGTAACCAACATCGCTCCTCGTGAAGGACAGGACAACTGCTGCCATCTATTGGCGCTGATTTTCTCCGTATAGCTTTCGATATGTGTTTTTACGAAGCGCTGCCTCGTGAAGCAGTTTTGTCTTATCGTTCCATGCGTCACGCGAAAGGCAAAGTGCGCAGCCCCGACAGCAACCTGTCGTGGCTCTTCGATATATCTGATGGCGCCTATACTCGCAAGATGCGGACCGCTGCTGAAGTGAATCGCAGAGTTACGCGCGCAGCTGCGGCTGGGCAACGTCGGGCACAGCAGACCGCTGTGCAGGGAGGAGCCCAAACCGCAGGTTATGGCGCAGCGGATACCCACCGCCTGTACTTGCACTAGTTTCCCCAAGCGTTTACAATGGCCTCTAGGAAGGTCGCTCCTTCAGCTTATGCTGTCACTGACCTGCGATTCCGCGCAGGCCTGGCTCTTTTTTAATATCAATTTTAACGTGCGTGTTGCGCCACTGCATGCATGCGTCTCATGTAAACAACCAGTCGCCACCTGCGTGACAAGTTTGTGTTGCTGTCATGATTCTTGGGAGGGCGCTGATAGCAGACGTTTCCGACGGAAAGAGGGGGCAGAATTGCACCGGAGTACAAAATGACGTCCTCGCCTCGGCAGCGCGTTGTTGAGGGATCACGCATGTCTGAAACTTCGCAGAGGGCATTACAGCAGCACCCAGGGAGCCTTCACTCAAAAGAGTTGTCCGCGCGGTACTCATGTGAACGCGGTTTTGTGTGCACATGTAGTCATCTGTGTTTACATGAATACCATCCTGGGTGCCACCTCATTCATCGCTCTTTCAAACGGAAAATGCGTCTGGGCTCCACAAAACCGTACACAAAATATTAATAATCACGCGCTCGAGCCCTCGAGGTTTCCAGCCGGAGTAAGTGAGTCATTAGCTAATTATTGATGCAGAATTTTTGCGTCAGTACTCATACAACGTATCAACGTAATTGAAAAATGATTTACAAAACACCGGCTGCCAAAAGAAAAATCCCCGGGCTAGTGCACGAGGTTCCGTGCGCCGATTGCCACGCCACTTACATCGGTGAGACAAAAAGCTTTCCAGAAAGGATACGCAACACAAAAATGACGTACGCAGCTTCAGCGCTATGCGGAACGCGCTCGCAGAACACAGCGAAAGGAAAGACCATCACATCAACTTCAACGACGCCCGGGTACTCGATACGGAAGGTAACCGCACCAAAAGGCAGTTCTTAGAGCCGTGGCGCGTCCAAACAACACCTGGAAATATCAACGGCTCAACTGGGACCCAATGGAGAAAACAACAACGACACAAGAAAGGCGGAGGAACGACGTTGGAGAGAGGGACAATCACTAAGAAAAGTCGCTAGCTTCGGAGCCGGCCGGACAGTCAACCCTGATGAAGAGACCGAATGGGCCTCGAAACGTTGGGCCGGTTTTTAATTTCAATATTAAAGACTTAGATTAAGAAAAGTGGCTATAGAGTTTGTTTTTTCGTATAGGCCAATTATTGGACTTCCGCCGCCGCTGTAGCGGACCTGCACGATCCTCCTCTCCGGGCTCCGGCGGGGGCTATGCCCCCCCTTGGAAAGTTCGGGGGGGGGGGGGGGGGGGCTCGAGCACCCGAGCCCCCCCGTACTCTCCGCCTATGAGTGCAAGCATGAGCCGCACATGATCTTTCTTTCTTTCTTTCTTTCCTTCTTTCTTTCCTTCTTTCTTTCTTTCTTTCTTTCTTTCTTTCTTTCTTTCTTTTGTGTCTCTCATGCCTGCAGATCCAGCTCCGCGCGTATGCATAAACTTAATAATATTGATTAATTACCCTTGCGCCTAAATGAATCCTTTCTGCACTATGCTCTGTTGCCACATCTACCTCGTACAACTCTCAACTTTATCTTGTATTGCACGATTTTATATTTCCGTGGCTTCTTTTTAAAATTGCTTTACATAGGAACACCCTATATACGGAGGTGTATTGGGACCGAATAGCGAGAAACATAATGTTGCTATAGGTGCTATAGTTACAGAAGTCGAAAGCACAACCTCTCACGACCACCAGTGTTGATCGTACGCGCACCCATGATTCGGAGGAGGAGTTCGCGATTTTGGATGGCTCACCTTAAGCACACGAGCGAGATGCTTTTCATTGTCCTTGGGGTCGATATTCGTGGTAATTCCATTAGGGGAAGGGGTATAGCGATTTCTACAAATACACGGGACCCGTGCCTTTACCCGTTCCTGTGAACACGCGTAAAGGCCTTAGGGCTATATATCATTCTTATATACCCAACAACGTGTCAGTGACGCAAAGTCTTTCAAACTCAATGCATTCAGTTCTCACACTTAAACTGGCTGGCGCAATCGGGAAAATGTACAGTCAACAGCAAAAGTTTGCGGAATCTGAAACTTCATAAAAACCTGTATTTAGACTCGCATTTAGATTCGCTTAGACTCGCAACATAGCCTCGATTTAAAAGTTTAAGTGCGTAAATGTTTTTGCGATGTACAGGCTGTAACATTTAGCTCGAGCCTATGTTCTGAGGCTAAGCGGTAACATAGATTTTGCCGAAGTTTAGGATCCCACAAACTTTTGCTGTCGACTGTATTTGCCTTTCATCGTATCCATATATACGCGTAGCAGGAAGGGTCGGTCGCTCTATTTCGTCTAATACGAAAGTTATACAAACGCATAGATACACGCTTATTGTGACGTGGTTGTTGCTCGCCTTCGCTTTTTTTTTTTGTAGACATACACACAACTGGTAGAATCTTGAAATCTGTGCAACACATTCATTTCCCAATCGTTGGTGGTTCAACATGTGCGTCTAATGCTATGCGTGAACTTCCACGAAATATGGGCGGCAATGCGATTATTACACGTTTCTCGTATGGCTGCAATACACAAAGATTTGTTTGCCGCAGCAGACTATTTAGCTTGGCGTTCATGCGGTGTAAACTTCAAAATAACAGGAGGTGGCATTCAGGAAAAAGAACAGAGTCTGAACATAGACGTAGCTGCATTGAATGCGTATATATATGGGCAAGCATTCGTGCAAACTAAAGCTCACACATAGCTCGGTCTGCACTCACTGTTTTTCTCCACTAACTCAATCAAACTCGAGAGGGATTACGCGCTATAATCAGCATCGCTTGCCTTGTGCAAAACGGAGGAGCTTGGGAAAACGAGGCAGTGTTAAAAACCATACGTATGTTACGGCGCATTCAATATACCAGAAATACCAGTACTAAACCATGGTACTCAACCCTCTGGTCTTACGTGAATACGTGAATGGTGTCACTGACTTGCCGGACCACTTCGTAATACCAACAGCCATACTTAATCCTTCGTTAAATGAATGTGCTTTTCTTTAGGCCTGTGGAATGGAGAAGACTAGTCAAGCGTCTGAGAGGTGAGTGCCATACATCCACTTGTGTGTGTGTGTGTGTGTGTGTGTGTGTGTGTGTGTGTGTGTGTGTGTGTGTGTGTGTGTGTGTGTGTGTGTGTGTGTGTGTGTCGGGTGCCAGCGCTGGAGACAGCGGATCCAATACCCAAGTGTCCTACATGTTCTCGGATATCTTCAACAGACTTCCGATGATTTCTCTCTCACGGGAAAGGTGGCTGAAATAAATAAAAATGAGGTAAGTTAGCTTTTCATCCCTAGTTAAAAATGAGTGTTTCTTCACTATACTTGAGAACAACCACCCCGTCGCACATGACAAAAGGTGGGAAGAAAATGCTGAACGACGTGTTCAACGGCGGTCTAAGACACCGAGAGTCGGCGAACATGTGAAACGTCTGGTAGGTCCGTAACATTGGCTTAGAAGACCCGACAAGAGAAAGAAAAGCAAGAGAAAACAGAAGTCTTGACTGATGGCAAGATTTCGTGTTTTTCTCGTATAAGTTACATGTGGCGGTTCCCTCAAACGCTTTTATCTAAGCTAATTTCCAGCGGCGAGTGCTGCGGATGAGGGTTTTGGACAAAAGTGTCTCGAGTCTCAGGACAAATGTGGCGTACATGTGACTCGCCGTACGCTTCACACATAACGACGTAGCCTCAACTTTCTTTCCTTTTGCGGAGGGGAGGAAATAAACGCGTCAAACCTCTCGCTGTTCACTTGCCATCGTAAACACCGTACATCTCGGCCCAGCACGCGCCCACATTGGCGAAATATATATATATATATATATATATATATATATATATATATATATATATATATATATATATATATATATATAATAACGACGCGTCACTAGGCGCTTAATCAGTCGCTGCTCTCTCCTCGACGTACCCAAGCTATCCCGAAGCCCTGCTCGTCACGTGGTCGTTGTGATGAGTTTATACGTGTCAGGATATGCCGCTGGGCGGCTGCTTAGAGGTGTAATAATTATAATAATTATAATAATCGTTGTTTGGTTAAGTCAAATGCATTTCATATTTCGCAGCCCTTGCCGAGTGCGTGCGTCACCATCCGTGGAAGCGGGTGAACGCGAATGAAATAGTAGTGCAAAGCAGAGGAACGCCGTAGCGGAAGGCTCCAAAATTTTGAGCACCTGCGGTTTTTTTGCCTATTGACATTGCGCAGTTCACGGGCTTCTGGTATTTGTGTCATCATACATTGTTTGGTAGGGTTCAACGCTTTTCGCTTTTTCTTCTCTAAGATGACTTCAAGAGTAAAACGTAAAGTGATACGCCTAGGCTTCCTTCACTCGTTACTGTCAATATTTGGTGTCCTTGAAGGATGGGGTTGCAGTTCGACGCGTAAAGCAGTGAGGTCAATGTTGCAGCTTCTGGAGCCAAGAGTCTTTTCAAGATAGAACACGGTGGTCCTTCCCTTGCACAAGAACCGATGTCCCTTTCCTTCCTTCCTAGTTCTTTTTCTTTTTACATCGGACAGAAGGACCAAGCAGGAGAAAATAAGTGACGTCAACCATTCAATCGTCTGGATGGACATTCTCCACTGGAAATAGCGGAATGAGAGATTAGAAAGAGGATATGAAGGATAAGGATATGGAGGATATGAATTAGGAGGATAAGAATGGGGTGGAATGCATTTGGCAAGCATTGTCAGATAATGAATGGTAGCTTACCATCGTCTCTGAAGAGGAGAGTGTATAACAGCTGCATCTTACTGGTACTCACCTAGGGGGAGGGGGCGGGGGGGGGCATACATTGAAGGGCCTAAGCCGGTGCTTCGAGCACACGAACATTCCATGCGTATGGTACAGTGTACAGCATCCTATGCCACGATAAAATGACCCATGTGACATTGTATCCTACACCATACTAAATATATATATAAAAAAAAACAGATTGACCAACTTCTACTGCTTTTCTTTTCACAAAAGAAAATATTATTTCTGCATAACGTAAAAAAAAAATCTAGATTGCATGAAAAAGCCGTATTTTGAAAACATTTTCCCTGTTGACGCTTCTTCGGTTGCCTTAATACCACTATCGATACCGCCGTCCCTGATGGAACAGTCGGCTGCTATATAGAGTCAACCAGGCTGATCGAGGATGTCATGCAGCAGATCGTCGTCGTCGTCATGCGTCCGTACCAGGAACATGGTGCACAGTTCGCGGGACCTTATCCTTGCAAGAAGTTGCTGTCGCCGTGACCGGGTTTTGCATTCCCGGCCACGGCAGGTTCCATCCCCGACCACGGTGGGAATGAAGAAAACTGTTTTCGCTCATGCTATTACTCACTGCATTTTAACTCTGAAATCCTGCAGATACCAATAAGTGTCTTATTTATTTATTTATTTATTTATTTATTTATTTATTTATTTATTTATTTATTTATTTATTTATTTATTTATTTATATGTACCCTGCCTCCAGATGAGGCTGTAAGCACGAGTGAAGCTTAAACTAAAGAAAAAAAAAGTGGTCATGTGTAACTCAAGACGCAAGACCCGACAGTCGTGTCACACCTGCCGACAAGAAACACGAGTGCGCTCCCGAAAAAGAAGACTCAAAGCATACGGGCAACGTCTGACCACTTTAGTATGCAACTGATTGCCGAGTATAGCAGTGAATTCCATCGGCGGATCTGGAGCAAGTTTTTTGCTCCGCGGTCGAGAATTTCAATTCCACTGGCGGATCCCGAGCAAGTTCGCATGTTCCACTGGGTGATTTGGGGCAACTTGCTCCGCGACGGAGCGCTCCGCGTTGATCCGTCTCGTAGAGCCGGATTCTGCCGGAACTCCAGCTATACGGTGTCATTTCCGGATCAGCCGAGCACGTAAATTTTTTTCAGCGTTTTTTTTTTTTTTTTGAGGAGCTGTCTGATAACCATGAGCGTTTGTTTACATATTTTGGAATGGCGTCGTTCGACCCTGCAGGGGGACTGCTCCTCGCTCTGAGCGACAGCAAGAGTTCAACGTCGGAAAGCAGCAGCAGCAGCAGCAGCAGCTAGTAGCGAAGAGTCGTACGTGCTGTACGAAACGTTATTTAAGGAGCTGTTTCCAGAGTCCCCGTGCAAACGCCCCAAAATACTCGGCTACGTCGAAGTAGAACACGCGTACTCAGAGGAAGAGGCATGCATACTTTTTTGTGCGAGGTCTGACGTAGTCCAACGTAAGGTTGGCAACATTGGCAACCGAATCCCTGCAGGAGCGACTTTATTTTTCGCTGGCCGATGGGGATCGGATCGCTCCGCGACGGATTTTGTTGCTCCGTCGTGGATTGGGCACACCGCTCCAGATCCGCCAGTGGAAACCACTATAAGCAACTATTGCTTTAAGCACAAACACACACGCACAATTATCACGTGTGTATGTGTGCATGTGGTAGCGACAGAATTGTGGGGGCGAGCCTAAAGAAATTCGTCGCCTCACTCATGTATATCAGATATGTATGCTCAAACGCTCATGAGTTATCGAGTATGCGGTTTTAAATGTCTCAGAGTTCGCATAACCTGAGATGATTCATCTTTGCAGAAACAACAGAAGCTTCGCACGGCACTTGTGGAAGCCATTCGGTTGCAAATTTGATGTTGCAACGGCTTCAATGCGCAAACATATTTATGCCGACTCCACAACAAGACGAATCGCGCTACGAGATATAGGAAAGAGAATTTAATGCGAGGTGATATATATATATATATATATATATATATATATATATATATATATATATATATATATATATATATATATATAAGCGAAAGGCGCGTTGACTATGGAAACGCTCTTTCGTAGATGAACGCTCTACCAGCTCGCAAAGAAGGAGAACGCGCCCTCACCTGCGAGAGACAACGTTGGCGCAGGCAGCGTCTCCTAGCGAGTTTCTTGATTGAAAAATACCGACTGCTCGCGTTGGAGAACCGTTCACCGGCCATCCATATTAACTGGATCTTGACTTGCAATGAAGTGCCGGTGGGAGATTTCACTTGTGCATAGTTGAACCATAAGGATTCGTAGCGTGCGCGTTAACTAAATTAATCCGGAACTCGGCACGATCTACGATGAACCTCCCGAGCTTCGCCCACTCATCATCATTCACTCCGTGGATATGCTGTAATTTTTTTTTTAAGTTACCTTAGATATGAGAAGGCTTCCAAGGAAGACGCATCTCCCAAAGAATGCATACCCTTTTTCTCTATAAGCTGAATATATTCTGAGCTTAACGTGTATAGGCACCTTGTCTACCTATAGCCTATGATCTGTTTCATGCGTTCTCTGCGTGGTATAGCTATCGACGCCATTCATTCGAAGTGAGCGCAAATGTCGATACAAAACGTTTACGGAAAGGTAATGCTGGTTGAAACAGACATCCTTCTGCTATTTCAAGCTTGGCACGTGCGGTATAAATGATGCCCATAGAATGCGTCACCTCGCGAAGAAATCGGTATTTATTGCTTATATAGTGTGCTCTCTCTGTGCCACACATGCGCACAGACGTCATTTTGCAGCTCCAAGGGTCGCGCGTCGATTGTGCTCGATACAATGAAGCCGCTGAAAAGTATCGAAATTTTTCAGCGCCCACTATGAAAGTTAATTTTACAGCTTGACCTTTACGCCGTACTTACCACTCAAGTCGGTGTGTGCACATGTAACATCCGTGGGCACAGGCGCTTGGCAGTGCATGGGTTCTCAAGCAGCACAGCATCGCGGCCACGACTTCCGTGCATGATATGCGTCGGCCATATTTGAAATACGACGTCACTCCTGTTCGCACTAAATGCACTGCCGACATTTTGTAAGCTGTTTGTTCAAGAGAAACAAGTACAGAGCAAAACAAAGAAAAATGTCACGCAATAGAAAACTTGCCTATAGACATGAAGTAAGTCGTATCGCATTCGCACTGGCGATTCTTTGTGGTCTAGAAATATATGCAGTGTCCATGAACAATATCTGTTCTATTTTATTTTTCGGGGCACACTATAGTAGTAAGTATGAAATTCATTCGGCGTACTGCAGTTTTTCATGCTCCATGAAGTCATATACAGCAATGTCATGCATGCTTCTTCACATGCCAACGCCATCTTGTTAATTACAACGTTTCGTGAGGCCCGACAGTGTCGTCTTCGTTCGTACCTGGGGCTTCTGCAATACACGTTCACATGCCACGAATCGCAGGGTCTGCGTGGCGTTTAAGAGCTCCGTCATGGTTGCGAAGCCCATCTGTTGGCGATATAGGCCACTGGCCTGCGCAGTCATGACACGTACTTATGAAAAATACACATAGGCCGACATAGTTCGCGAAATCGGTACTAGCTCTAATAACGGCATTGGCGAAGGTGACCGGTAAATTGTAACGCTAGTGAACAACAACCGTTTCACGGAGCCAACTGACGTTATTGTCTCTACGGATGTCACAACATTCACACCACATTTATAAAGTTGGCTACCGTCTTACCTCATGGTTATTGCAGTGAATATATTATTCCTGAGGCTAGCAATGAATGGAAGAACATCCAGTATATCTGAAATATCATGATCCTTCTAAAGTGCTTGCCTTATTTGTCATAACAATGCTTTGATCATAACCATTCACCCTGGTGAATATGGGTTCGAGTTATAGCGGGTGAAATTTTTCATTTAAAATGTATTACATACATTTTAAATGAAAAAATTTCACCCGCTATAACTCGAACCCATATTCACCAGGGTGAATGGTTATGATCAAAGCATTGTTATGACAAATAAGGCAAGCACTTTAGAAGGATCATGATATTTCAGATATACTGGATGTTCTTCCATTCATTGCTAGCCTCAGGAATAATATATTCACTGCAATAACCATGAGGTAAGACGGTAGCCAACTTTATAAATGTGGTGTGAATGTTGTGACATCCGTAGAGACAATAACGTCAGTCGGCTCCGTGAAACGGTTGTTGTTCACTAGCGTTACAATTTACCGGTCACCTTCGCCAATGCCGTTATTAGAGCTAGTACCGATTTCGCGAACTATGTCGGCCTATGTGTATTTTTCATAAGTACGTGTCATGACTGCGCAGGCCAGTGGCCTATATCGCCAACAGATTGGCTTCGCAACCATGACGGAGCTCTTAAACGCCACGCAGACCCTGCGATTCGTGGCATGTGAACGTGTATTGCAGAAGCCGCAGGTACGAACGAAGACGACACTGTCGGGCCTCACGAAACGTAATTAACAAGATGGTGATTATGCCAGATTGCTTCGCATACTGCTTAGCACCATGCTTGTTGTACGGACCCCAGGAGCCAAGGAGTAGCCGGCGCCTTATTTGTGCGCCAACATCTCCTAATCTCATATCAATAAAAAAAAAAAAAAAGATGGTGTTGGCATGTGAAGAAGCATGCATGACATTGCTGTATATGACTTCATGGAGCATGAAAAACTGCAGTACGCCGAATGAATTTCATACTTACTACTATAGTGTGCCCCGAAAAATAAAATAGAACAGATATTGTTCATGGACACTGCATATATTTCTAGACCACAAATAATTGCCAATGCGAATGCGATACGACTTACTTCATGTCTATATTTAGGCAAGTTTTCGATTGCGTGTCCTTTTTCTTTGTTTTGCTCTGTACTTGTTTCTCTTGAACAAACGGCTTACCAAATGTCGGCAGTGCACTCAGTGCGAACAGGAGTGACGTCGTATTTCAAATATGGCCGACGCATATCATGCACGGAAGTCGTGGCCGCGATGCTGTGCCTTTGGCAAGAAGTGAGTGATAATGCGCCATCCCAAGTACGAAATAGAGCCGTCTAGAAACAGTACTTCCCGAAATCAACGCAGCACAAAAACCAAGAAGCGTGGCTCTGTGTTTCGAATTTCGGTTCCCGTACGGAACGCCACCACCTTGCACATGGCTGAGAGTATTTCTTTCTTTTTTTTTCTTTCGTTCCTCCGCAGATTCCTTACGCACGCACACACGCACGAACGCTCGGCTTGGACATCGGCAGCGATACTGAGGTCATGCTCGAGGAACGTCAACAGGCTTCTGCAGCTATAAGAGTGATGATATTTCGCTCGCGAGCCGTTGGTAGTGGCTTCTGTCTGCAGTATGTGAGTGTCGCAAGACTTGCTTTTGTTCATTTGTTTGTTTCGCCGATCGCGAAAAATTTCTCTTTGCCCGAGGCACAAAATGTCAACGCACTTCGCCGTGCAAGGCAGGCAGCCCTTTGTCCTTGGAGCAAAGAATTGTGACTCTTGAAAAGACTCGAGAGACGAAGGCTCGGCGACGACGGCGATCATACGCCGTCACAAACTTAGGAATTGTATATACTCTCGCGTTACTTCCCGCGTTATATTTGATCTGAATTCGAACAATGCGTACTCATTCACACTTTATTTAATAAAGAAGCTTATTGAATTTGTTTGGCGACAGACATAACGCATCGTAGGTACCTCTTTTTTTCTTTAGTAATTTGTGATTTAAATTTGAAGGCAGTCCGTAAGCGCTTCTATAAATACCAACTTTCTGCGGAATCTCGTTAGAATACAATGCTCATCATATAGCGTAACGTGCCGTCTCGTGTAGTGCGTTGGTGATACTTTCTACATAGACGCGCCGTACCGTGCTGCGTGAGTTCGTGTTACCGTGAAACGTAAGGCACTCGGATCAAGTTACAAAAATGTATGCATATATACAGCAAATGACGACCGCTTGTTAGAATACAATGCGACGACACCACACGAGAAGGGACGCCTTGCAGACAACAAAGAGTCTGGTTAGTGCTTAGATGAAAATATAAAGATTGAAAACTAAAAATAAAACGTTTCCTGCGATGTACTCGTGCGTATACAGCTGATGCTATAGGTTGAACGGAACCTGGTTATACGCACTACTTGTGTGCGGCATTGTTAATTTCGTTTCTCTATAAAGTGGAAGTGTGTGTCACTGCATCGAAACGAGTGACGGAGCACGTTCGATTGTTCAGAATGCTTGACATGACCACTGATGACATCCTGCAAGAGCCGTTGACTGTTTAGTTTGCGAAATGCATAAGTTTTTCGAAGCCGCACCCCCCCCTTCCCCCCCCCCCCCCTTTTTTTTTTGTACCTGACATGTACAGTGGCATGTAACTAAGGAAGGGAAAGAGATATCCGTTATGGCAAGTGGAGGATGGTTGGTTCATGGCTACGAGAAGACGAAACGGCTCTAAACAACGGGACGAAGGATGAGCACGGACACGGGCGATGACTAGGAGCTTGACTAGCATAGACTTGGTATAACGTTACCAGCTGGGCGCGTTCGTGCGTTATTACGAGAACTGCAGCGCAATAAAACACAAAGAAAGCACACAGAGAACCCGTCCTGGTCATGTTCTCTATGTGTTGTCTTTGTGTATTGCACCGCATTTATCGTAAAGGCTGGAGTTAAGTGGGAAGCGATGCCCAAAACGCACGCGCAAAAAAAAAAAAAAAACAAATAGAGAAAGAAGAACAGAAAACATTCGAGCCAAGTAGCCAAGTAGATGGCTTAGTGCTAACTATTGTCTAAGTATTGATGGTTGGCTGTTTCCAAGACGAACGATTTCGACTCGGATCAAGCCAAGACACAAAGTATTAACGCGGGAATAACACGCGATATCGAAGCTTTTGGCAAATGGACATCACTAACTGCAGCAGCATGTCACGTCGCAATAAGAGTGAGAAGGGAGAGAGAGAGAGAGAGAATATTTTATGAATGACTCCGGAGATGTTAGCCTGGTGAACGGCCTGGCTTGCTACTCCAGGTGTTTAGCGGTGATTATGATATTTACGATGATCACGTGTAACACAACACGTACATGCAGTCACACTTACTCACACACTCATATATACATATGTACACTATACGCAGTTTACAGCATTTCGTTGAGGCATATTGCCCGTAGAAACGCTATCAATGCTTTAGTGCTGCGTAGTGCGCAGGTGCTGTCTTGCCACGGGCCTAGGAGATGCCGCAGCTCCAAGGTCGAACCGTGTTGCAGACGAAGCGCTGCCTTCAGTCTTTCTCTCGGAGTCGCAAGGCATCGCTATTCTTAGAAAAGTTTTTACGAAAAGAAGAAGCAACGTTGAATGTACCCGTCGTGGTCACTTAGCAGATATAAGGCGTTGCACTAGCTAGGCTCCGAAGTATATGGTTCGAGTTTCAGATTCCAAATGGTAGAAACGATGGTATATGCATTTCTTGTGCTGAATCGACGCTTGGTGAGAACTCTCTCGAAGCCGTCTGCGGTCTGATGTTGAATTTGGTGAAGGAGTGCTATTCACGAAGCGAAATCCAGCGTTCCGAAGCCTGATCTTTCCTATAGTTCTGGAAAATTCATTCCAAGAAGCCATTACAGATCATACAAATGCTGTATGATGCTCGTTATTAGTGGTCCAGTTCAGGACATTCAAACAATGGTTCAACAGTTACCTCCAACCTGCCCTTGCCAATCCTTCCATCCTCACTAAGCAAAGCAGATCATCATGGTAATTTACGTAATTAAGCTTAAAATGAGACACACCGCCGTGGAGGGCTCCGGAAATTGTGACCACCTGGGGTTCTTTAACGTGCACTGACATCGCACAGCACACGGGTCTCAACATTTCGCCTCCATCGAAATGCAGCCGCCGCGGCCGGTATTTTATACCGCGACCTTCCGGTCAGCAGACCACAGTGGTGGGACAAAGGTCTTAGCATTAGACTTGCCCCTCTATCAACACGTCGCCGCATTGAAAGCTTAAGGCGTCTGCATGTTATAATGAACTCGCCACGCTCTACTTGCATAGGCAAATGTATAAAGCTCGCTAATCCTTCTCGTGCTCATACTTCTCAAAATCCAAGCCTTCTAACACTTCAACCTAGAAGAAACGCGTACAAACGTTCAAACAGTATATTTTTCTTGCCCCCTTTTTTTAGGGGCGAAGCTCCTTAAGGTTAGGGCATGTCCGCCCGCTGTAGTAGCGCGTTAGCTACTAGGAATGCGCTACTAGGAGGGCGCGTGTGGGAGGTGCGCCCTCGGTGCGTGCCTCCCGGCGCGCGAGCTCTCTCACGTTGACTATGGAAACGCTCTTTCTTCGATGAACGCGCTACCAGCTCGCATAGAAGGAGAACGCACCCTCACCCGCGAGAGACAAGCTTGACGCAGGCAGCGTCTTCTAGCGAGCTGCCACCCAAAATACGCGGGTTCGATCCCGGCCGCGGCGGTCGCATTTTCGATGGAGGCGAAAATGCCAGAGGCCCGTGTACTGTGCGTTGTCAGTGCACGTTAAAGAACCCCAGGTGGTCTAAATTTCCGGAGCCCTCCACTACGGCCTTTCTCTCCTCTCTATCTCTTTCACTCCCTTTCCCCCACCCCCACGGACGTTTAGCCGTGCTCCCTACATGGGTTGCAGAAATTAGCGTCCTTTCCTAACCGAAGCACAATCATCATCATCATCATCATCTTGATTGGAAAATACGGACTGCTCGCGCTGGAGAACCGTTCACCGGCCACCCATATATATACATAGGCACTGGATCTTGACTTGCAATGAAGTGCCGGTGGGAGATTTCACTTGTGCGTAGTTGAACCATAAGGATTCGTAGCTTGCGCGTTAACTAAATTAATCCGGAACTCGGCACGATCTACGATGAACCTCCGGAGCTTCGCCCACTCATCATCATTCATTCCGTGGATATGCTGTAAATTTGTTTTCCTCACAGCATCTCATCTTTCGAGGTCTTTTTCTCTGTAGATGCTCGTGTAATGCCATTCCGTGACTTTTTGTCTGAAGTTGATATATGATATTCCCAGCTCCTGCAACAGCCCCAGCGGGGCCGCAGTACATCAAGATAAAATAGAGCATGGAAGAAAATACAAGGTGCAGAGGCGAGCACAGACGACACGGAGTCAATGACCCACGTGCCGCAACTCGTGCTGACCACGCACTGTTCACCTTAAATTACGGTATGTCAACTAGTCCGGTATTCAACAGCTGTATACAAGATATAGTCAGATCGCACATATTCCCCATACTCGAAAATGTCACGTGAGACGAAAACATCGAGCAGCTGTTCTATATTGATAAAAATAAATTAAATTAAAATAACATAAAATAAAGACCTTGTGGCGGAATCCGGGCGGCCGTGCTGATACAAAGAAAGTTGCAGAGCACAGCTGTGCAGCACGCATTGCCCATGACGTGATCAGCGCTAAGACAAAAAAAAAAAAGAAGAAGAAGACGAGGAAGAATGAAAACGAAAGATAAGAAGAGAAAAAGGAAAACAAGGCGCATCTGGCGGCTCACGGTGCCTTTTGCATCCGACAGCTCCGAAAGCGAAATAATTTCTTGTTTTCGGCTGCGCTTTCCATATACCTTTCGCTTCTTCTGGAGCTGCTTCCTGGACCATTTAACGCAAGGAGTTGGTGCCAGTATAGCGTTCTTCTTCTTCCTCCACAAACTGCGCGTGGCCCGGTTCTGCTCCCGGCGGCTCCTTTGAGGCTGCTGGAGCAGTTCGCCGCATGAGTTGAAGGGGAAAAAATTAAAAAGAAGAGCAGTATATCTGGACAGCCTCTGGGCCCATGTGTACGTTCGCCACGGCCTGCTGATAGGAATCTTCTTTCTTCTCTCTTATATACCGGTGTAGCGATAGCGAAAGTCAGTCTGCTGTGCGGCTAAAGGAAGGAGAAAGGTGCCCGATGCGGCCTTCCTTCCTTATAAACACAGACGTTATAGATTTTATGATTTACCTGGTATCGGTGAAAGTACCGTCTCTCGGATAATTCTGATAATTATGTGTTCGATACAGGCGGAGAGTATATTGTGGGTTCGGATGCATGGCAACGGTGGGCACTGCGAACCTTACGCAGTTACAGTGAAAAAAATCAGCACTGTATAATCAGTACAAATATTGGAAGGTTTGCTTCGTTGACATAGAAAAAGAAGGTTCATTGGACATACCTGCATTCGTTTGTGTTCCACAGCCAGAAAAACAAATGAATATGAAGGGAGAATAAAAGAACTATACCGAGAAATGGGCAAAATATGAACACTGTTCAAGGTAAGTCGTACCGCTATCGTCCGCTTAAGCACCATTTGTCTGGGCATGATTTGCGGCCCCCGATTCAATGCTTAAGCCTTTGTGGCGTCGCTTTCGACTATGGGAGGCCCCTCGAGACAATTTACGAGCTTACTCTTAGAAAAGTTTGCCAGAGAAAGTGTCTGTTCTCTTACTGCTGCGTCCAGTACGCTTATGCCGTATGAATGTGTATAAAATGGTCGATTTTATAATTCTATGTTATAATCTACTGCTATCCCAGAAACAATTGACAGGCGAAAGACAGACACTGTATGTAGTTTTCTTGTATGTCTGTTTGTGTGTGCAAGGATGGGGGGAGGCGAGCGGGATGGGGGCGTGCGATAGCTGTGGTCAACCATATGAATAGGAGAAAAATCACTGACCATGGGGCACTGATCGCTCGTGTAAGCATTCGTCACTTGAGCCGAGCCATCCGTCTGGCTCTGGGAGTGAGTAGAGGTCTAGGTCCTGTCTTTTTTCTTTTCTGTTTTTCCCCTCCATGTCCCTGAGAGCTCTGGCTGGCTCCTAGCTCCGAGACGAAGGAACTGCGCCAACTTTTGGTGCCCAACGTGGGGCACAAGTTGTAAATAAGTGCGCTTACGGGGAAGTTGGTGCCTGTGTGTGACGCATTGTACTTATCTTAAAATATTCGCCGTAATGTTGTCGAGAGTCGCGTTACTAAAAAAAAAAAACCAAACAAACACGTCGACGAGCATCCATGTGCTCGGAGCACAAGAAGTAAAAAAAAAAATACGAATGGTTCGCATAAATGGTGTTGGGCACCTAAACATAAGGTCTTTCTTTATTGTCTCACTCTGAGCACACAATTACGAGAAGTGTGCAACCAATAGTGCATGCTGAATCAGAATAATAATAAAAACAATCAAGGCACTGAGTTCAGAATGTTTGGTGCCTTCGATGCCTCCAAAAACTGTACAAATGCGCAGCAAGAGTCGTTAATTTTTCTGTGGCCACGGACCAATGAGGTTTGACCAAGCATTGTCACAGTAAAGCGCCTGGTAGTTGTGACAAAGTGTAGCAAGTTATAGTGACATTTGTTGCTACATTTTATTTTGTCTGGTCATCGTTCTTGTTTTAATTGCATGAACTCTGGCAAAGCTGGGCTTTTTCACACTCTCATTTTTCATTTTTCAGTTAACTAAAGGACTCGAGTTCCTGCCGCGTTCGGTTCAAGGAACTGAGCCCAATCTGCGTTCTAAAACCGTGCATTGCTTTGCGACCTGCGTTGCGTCCTAGCTGAGCCATAAGCAGCGTGCATAGCGGCGCTCAAAAGAAGCATGCAATACCACCACGGAATCGCGTGTGAACTTTTCCTACTGTGCAGACTAAGTTTATCGATACGTTTACGTGTCCATGCAAGTCGTCCGCACAACCTGCGAACGGGCACCCCTACGGGCTCCAGCACAACACTGCAACAGTGCTTTCTTTATCCTCATACACTGACACCGGCCGTATCGTTCACTGCGCTGCACAGTATTAGATGGACCTCAAGGCATAGTTGCTTAATAATGACGTTCCCAGCGCAGACCGGCTCGACGCTTCCAACCCCCCTCCTCACCTCTTTCTCTCCACGCCTTTTACTAACTGGCGCGGTTTCGTAAACGAACCATTGTAACAGCTCTCTCGTGCCACAATGGGTGCATCCTTCTTTACACGCTATCTTTAGACTTCATGATATATTTTTGTCGTAGTCGAAACCTATAACAAAAAGAAAATATATGAAGGTATATTGAACAGTACAAAAGACGGGGAAAAGAAACCGGAGCTGCAGCACGCGCACTTTCGTGAACGGTGCACTGCAAAAGCTCCTTCGCACCTGTCCTCAACGCAGAGCAAAAGAAAGAATATAGACATATCGCTATGAAATATATAACAAAATTAACGAAAAGGAAGAAGTGGCTCTATACAACGAAGGCACGGATACCACGTGTCCGTGAAAAGCTTTCTTCGCATAGGAAACAAAGGGAGGCACCGCCGCGGCTATTGAAAGCACTGCGTGGCCGAGCAACAGGCGCGCGCTCGTGAGGAAGTGTTTCGTGTTAGAGCGCGCTAGCACGCTGCGGCCGATGGTGGTGCAGTTTGTTTCGATTAATCGCGGCGTTGGATGTACACACGCACGTACCACGTGCGTTGGCGCCCCATGCAGAGTGAAGAAGGCACGCCATTGCAGAGCTTAGCTTAGCCAGCAGACCAACGTGGTCGATCAGGTGCACCCCTCTCCCCTCTTTTTTTTTTTTTTTTAAATTCTGCCCACCACCACCGCCTAGCTCTCTTCAAGATGAATGCTCGTCGGGCTCGGCTGCTCCCGTGCCGACTTGAGGGCCGAAGTGGAATAATTGTTTCTGCACTGAAACCGAAACGTGACCTGTCCGCCGCGGGACCGTCTGAGCTGGCGCCGCTGCTGCCCCGGTGCGAGACAGCGGTTTCACGCCGAGTCGGCGGTTTATTTGTTTTTTGTTGTTGTTTTTAGTTAATTTAGTGGCTGCTGGCGCCACGCTCGATGTTGATAAGTGACGTTTTACTTTGGTGTTCATTCGCGTAGTGCTCAGTCCTTGTATATAGCGTTCGTCGTGCACACATAGGTTCAACTATACAAGAGAAGGTTAGAAGGGGACAGGGATTAGCTTGAAGTATTAAAAATTCGAGTCCTATGCTTTTTTTTTTTCAAAGCACTATATACAGAAGAACTATAGGTTAGTATATGTTGGTATATCTCATTATTCAGAATGTGTCTTCTTTAACTTTGCGGCGGCAGGTTGATAACTATAGTAACTTTATCATTTTTCTCTCTTTTTTTTTGTTTGATCTCTGTGTGTGTCCCTATGTCTTTCCCCCCGCTTCTCGGTCCACTTTCTCATCCCGGTTTCCCTACTATAGTGCAGGTAGCAAATCATACGTCAGCTTCTGGTTAACAATCCTGCTTTCCTTCTCTTCTCTGCCTCTCTTTTACCACACCAACTTCCTGTCTCTTCAACTCACATTTCAGTTGTCCTGCTTTTCCCAGCATAATAATGTTCCCTATACTGTCAAGTTTTTCTTATGCTTTTCTTCTCGTGTCTTTCACTCGGGTTTGTCGCACTTACTCAGTGCCCTTTCGGGTCCTGCAAGTAATCGTGAATGCTTAAGCAGATGTCGTGAACAAACCTCGCTGAAATAAGATGTTCATAACCATAATAACTCATATACTTCCCTGCACAAATGGCTACTTAATATTCCCGAAAGGGACTCCCCTTCTTCTATGGCTAGGTGGGATAACTATACGGTCTGTGATGCGCCCCTGCGCTTCTCGTCAGCTCATGCTCCTTCTTCGTTCCCTCTGCTTCGCCTGGGGGCTAGTGTTTTCTTTCCCTCGCTTCTCCCTCTCCCTCCAAACGTGGTGATTGTGATGTCCATTACTAAGAGGCAGTAACCACCCTTGCCCAAAACCTACGTCTTTAGTTTCCGCATGGATCTCCGTCTCTAGTTGGGGGGCCTTCCGACAGTCGGGCGTCGAAAAATGGGAAGAGCTCTAAGCTTCACCTTTAAGAGCGCAACGCGATAGCGTCGCCGTATTACGTTCCCATAAGAAATCACGGGATGCTGGTGCCATTTCGACGTAACGTCTGTAAATACTGCTGCTTTCGGAGGCGGCCGCTAGGTCCTAAAGCGCTCATGCACGGCCCTATAACTATACATGCCATGGAGGAAGAACTAAAGCCTACACGACGGCTTCGCGTGGCAATGTTGATGACTAGTCATACAACATTTAACAGTAATGGGATATAGGGCCCTGGTCACGTGGTAGTCAAACGGTAGATTCGTGTATTGGTCAGGCTCCCAGCCTCCAACAGCGGGTGCCAACTAAATTCTACCACGTACCAAAAAGCCTCAAGTAGTCCGGGAACGACAAGGGCCTAATCGTACGCAAGAGACACTTCGCACAAGGCCCATATTGCGGAAGGGCCGGCGACAGAGCAGGCTGGCTTCCTGAGGCAATAGCGGAGTCACGTGATGCCGCTTACTAGTCTTTCTTATTTTCTTCGTCCATGTTATGTACCCTCGTTTATTCAGCTTGAATTATACCGAGCTTTCGCTACATTTTTCGGAGTGTGCGGCGATCGCATACGGAAAGCCTGGGTTCGATTCTCATTCCCACCCAAAAGTTTTTCAGCTGAATCGCTTCACTTAAATTTGTGTGCAGGTTCCGTGTGTCCTCCCCAATTTGCTGCACCCTGTAACTTCAGCGCCGTTTATTGAACGAGCGTGAAAATCCGACCAACCCATTACCTTATCTTGCTGTTGTTTTGCTGGTGCTATGCAGATAAATTCGAAGCCGCCCGCAACGGTGGTCGAATGGCTACGGCACTTGGCTACTGATCTGAAGGTCGCGGGATCGAATCCCGGCCGCGGCGGCTGCATTTCGATGGAGGCGAAATGTTGGGGCCCATGTGTTGTGCGATGTCGGTGCACGTTAAAGAACTTCAGGTGATCGAAATTTCCGGAGCCCTCCACTACGGCGTCTTTCACAGTCAAATCGCGGTGTTGAGACGTAAAACTCCAGAAATCAAATCAAATTTAAAGTCATTCCGAGCATTCTCCGACCTCTTTTTGTTCTTCGCACCAATCGAGATTTTTCTCTGCCACTGCGATATGGAGGAACATGCAGCACAACCAAAAAACTAGAGATGAAATTAAGGAGCACTCAGAGTGCAATGGAACGGAAAATGATAGGTGTAACGCTGAGAGATAAAAAACGAGCGAAGTGGATCAGAGAACAGACAGGAGTAGCTGCTATTCTTATATCAATTTAAAAAGAAGTGGACCTGGGCAGGACATATCATGTGGAAGACAGGTAACAGATGGACAGTAAGAGAGTGAGTGAGTGAAATAATTTCATTTTGTGCACAATGGACGCGAGCGAAGTCAACGTCACCCGACTAGGTCCACTCGGGGACCATCAGATCAAACCTGACCGCCCTCTCACGGGCCATCTGGACGGCTAGGATTTGGGAGTTACGGTCTTGAGCCTTAATTAGCTTTATCGTTTCGTCTTAGGTGAAAGGGGGACCAGCAGAGGCACAGCGCCACAGGATGGACAGTAAGAGCGAGGGAATGGATACTGAGAGAAGGGAAACGCAACAGTGGCGGGCAAAATGTTAGATGTAGCGATGAAGATTAAGGAGTTCGCATGCATAAAGGGGAACCAGCTCAAACACGATAAAACAAATTGGAAATCGTTGGGAGAGGCCTTCGTCGTGCAGTGGAATTAAAATAGGCTGACGGTGATGACCCGAACAAGGCACCCTGTTTGTGGCATCTCATACTTTGAATACAAAGAACTCCACACTTTCTGAACCATTTCCTTTATACTTTTCACCTGAATCTAAGGATATATACTCTTAATGCCATCTTGCACCGGCCAGGGATAAGCAACTGACCCGTACACTCAGTTCTTTTGCTTCGTTTACCTTACGAGGCAACGCGGAAACGTCGGTCTCCAGCGCCGCGCCAGTCGATCTAGCCAGATGGACGCCAGCAGAGCACGCCACGTCCCTTTCCCCCTTCCTTCCAACGCGCCCTGTCCCGACAGCCCCGCGATCCAACACGTCCGAGCGCGAACCCGCGAAAGCTCGGCGTCCCACTTCGTCTCCGCGCACATCGCACCACACACACAAGCGCGCCATGGAGGTTCGCCTTTGCGTGATCAAGAGAGGCGGGCGTGTGGGCTCGAAATTAGGCTAAAGAGAGCGCCAGCGAAAGGTGCTGCAGGGGAAGGACAAGAGAAGGGGAGGAGGAGGCTAAGGAAGTGAAGCACAGCTCGTGATGACTGTACGCGCACGTCCGCGCTAACCACACGGCGACCGCGCCAAGTCAGCGCTAACTGCATATCGATGACCTTTTCGCCGTAATTCCCAACCTGGCGGAGCGGAAAAGCGAGTCAGCGCGAGTGCCTTGACTCGCCGCGTTGCTTGGCGCTCTTGCTGCTGTTGTGCGTGTAGTTGCTGCCTTCTTCGAAGCCAGCGTATACACTCTCTAATTTTTGCGTTGCTTATTTCATCTTGTCCCTTCCCGGTGGGAGCGCTCGCGCGATCAGCCGAATCATGCATGTGGTGCGATAAGTACATACACGGTGCCGCCGAGGCCTGCGCAACACCTCAACTATAGCGTACGCTGTATAGTGTATATATAATATGTATCGGATGCGCCTACGCCCTCTAGACACACCATGTATTTATAGTACATATTTGTACGTGCAACTCAGACTGAAGTTCACAGATTTATTATGACTCTATACGAACTGACTGAGGTGCGGTTATACGGTGCTGCAGGTGCGAAATATAGTGCGGGAAGCATATCACGGACCGTTTATCTGTAGGCGCGTCTCATCATATCGAACATGCTGGTCTATAAATATATGCGTACCTACACTCTTGCACGTATGAGGTGCGCAGTTGTGTGCATCTTGTCACGTGCCATAAGCCTGCGGATTGCGATAGTACGTAATCTAGCGAAGTCGTTGCTTGATGTTAGACAAGTCTACAGCTTATGTATACAGAAACACACAAGTACCATGTGCCTACTAACGAAATTGTAAGCACAGCTGTCGCCTGGGGGAGTCATCTGTAATGTATACACTACTGACCTGTCGTCAATGGCCTCCGTGAGCGGAACCATTTAAAACTCTAGCCTCGCCCCAGGCGAGGTCTATAGAGAACGCTGCGACGACTCACGTCAATACAGGTGGAAAACACCGGTGACGGAAGCGATGGCCTTAAGACGTTTGGGGCGCACTGCAGGCTCGTAATGGTCCAGGCGTCCGCTATATTTGTGCCAACCATACGTATATAACCAGGATTTTCCGCAGTGAACATTCCAGATTTCGGCGGAGGCATTCCGAGATCACAGTGCCGTGTGAGACTGGTTCTGGCTTCAGGTGTGCTCTCAGGGAAAAGCGTACTGATAGGAATTCTTCCATGCTGACAGAAGCGCCAGAACGAATAGCCGATAATGAGCAGTGATAACATATCTTGTAGTATAGAAGCTTTGCCTTCGCTGTGGCTTCCAGACGTCTTACTTGCCTAGAAAAGAGTTGAAACGTCCTGCAAATGTACAAATGAGCATGCCATGGAAGCCTATAGAACAATGTAAAGAATCACAATGTCATTTGTGAACGTTGCCGTGATTTGAGTGATTCTTCACTTGTGACATTCAAGCGTGCCACTATATAAGAACGCCCTGCCACTGTGATCTAGTGGTTATGGCACCCGGCTGCTGATCCGAAGGTCGCGGGATCGAATCCCGGCCGCGGTGGCTGCATTTCGATGGGGGCGAAATGTTGAAGCCCATGTACTGTGCGATGTCAGTGCACGTTACAGAACCCTAGGTGGTCGAAATTTCCGGAGACCCCACCACGGCGTCTCTCAAAATCATATCGTGGTTGTGGGACGTAAAACCCGAATAATCAATCAAATCACGGTATAAGGGCGAGCCTTTCGCTGTGGAGAGAGTCGGCTACTTTCTTTCACATAGCCGCCAGTGTGGGCTGCATTGAGTTTACTGATCAACTCGCTAAAGAGAATCTCGCGCTGGGATCTCTTCGTTACCGCGAGGATGAGGGTTGCTACGCGGCTTATCTTCTTGCCTGTGACTTGTAACACTATTCCGACACCGTTTTATGCGCTTTCTCCGTATAACTAGACTTCTAAGCACTGAAAGTAATTTAGCTTTTGCCCATATAGGATATCATTGCTAAGCGTTACATTCATGGCAATGTAGGTAGCATCGCTGCGAGTGGCCTTCGTCCTGCAATGGACATACGTCAGGGTTTTACGATGATGGACATGCATTGTGGGGTTCTGTTCGAAGACAAAATGTCCACGGGCAGCCTATTAAGTTCCACACTGTCTTAATTCCAATACTCGCAGCTCCCGTAGCAATGGCGCCACAGTTCCACATAGCGGCTTTCAAAGGAAGCTCTATGGCTGGCAGCGCTCTTAGGAAAGCGGAGGCGCTGCACCGTCATCTTGGGCAGTAAGAGATTCTCGATAGGCTCAGATATAAAGACAAACTATATAAGCTTCGTAAAGCTCTTGCGAGGGCAGGTTAACACCTATAACGTTCATTCTACAGTTTGATTCCTACGGTTTTGCGTCCCAAAACCAGCTGTGATTATGAGAGGCGCCGTAGTGGAAGGCTGCGGAAATTTCTACCACCTGCGGTCCTTAAACGTGCACTGGGGTACACGGGCCTCAACATTTCGCCTCCATCGAAATGCAGCCGCCGCGGCCAAGATTCGATCCCGCGACCCTAGGACCAGCATGCCGAGTACCATAGCCACTAGACCACTGTGTCGGGGCCATTCATTGTACAGTTTGGTCGGAACTGTACAAATCGCGTGCGCAACTGGATCGGTCTCAATAATCCGCTCAGCTGCACTAATGCGACACGTGACTCTTGGATTGGCCCCGCTCTAGGACGTCATAAAGAGAGATTTACACGTGCGTTCCTGGTTCCCTCTTAGGGGGCACGAAGTTTTCCATCTGCTGCACGCGACGAGCCAGAGAGAAACATGCAGGAGAAGGAAGAAGGAGAGGTGGGGGGGGGGGGGGGGGATGAAAGTGGGTTGTGGGCCATGGCGGCGGGGGCCCCCGAATGGTGTACGTACCCCGTCATTACTAAAAGGCGCCCGTTTCTACCCCGTTAAGGCGTGTGTCTACCGGGTCGACTCGATCCATCATCATCAACGCGGCGGCAGCCTCGTTCGAAGGCGCATCGAGGTTCTGCTCCGAAGCAGATACTGACTGCACGAGAATATTCCTTTGCTGTTACACTTTTATTTCTATCCTTAGCTGTAGCAGGCAATGTCCCGTGTGTATTGCCGCAGAAAATGTATGCATTATACGCTCGAGATGGAGCGATCGCGAATGAAATAGTTGGTGTGTCTATGTGTGTAACGGAACATTATGATGGACTAATTAGTAACTGCTAGTCTCCACTCCACACCCCCCCCCCCCTTCCTTTTCTCTTTCGTTCTTTTCGTGTGTATGCGTTAGCACGTTTGGTGAGGCGAGAGACACGTCAACGATAGAAACTTCGATTCTGCTGCTAAAGCAAACCGATGCATCGTCCGCGCCAGCGGTTTCGCGTTGCTGCTTGACGGAGTGTCCTCTTTTGGACGGTGCAATCATTCAGCGGAAATAACACGTTCGAATGTTGCGCTTACCATCTGGTACGCGAAAGAGAAAATGTGAGAATACACAGGGGTGCACTTATTTTCTTAGCGATACAGTTTTACGCTTGTCTCCCAGCAGCGTGGTCGTCCGATAAAATGTTTGCGGTCCCGGTTTTAATGCTTATCACTTTGTTACGCTGTCTTTTTCGAGCCCTTGAATGTTTCGTGCAAGAACAATTCCGTTAGAATATATATTGCCTGAGATAACTATGCAATAAAATTCCGCTTATAATACGCATCAAAAGACTATACAGCAGCTTGGACAGTGTACACTTTCAGACGGCGCGTAATATGCGTACCAAACGAAACAGTTGACGGAATTAGAAATTCGATTTGTCAGACAAGAAAGAGCAAGGATTTATTTGCCATCCTATTCGCGTAACCTATCGGGGCGGTTCGATCCATCGGCTTCTCTGAACGCTTCTAATTTGAATCGTTTGGCAGCTTATTTGTTATTCATCACTTGCTCGCAGCATCGTTTCAACTTCCATTTCATCAACCTCCACGGGAGTTAGCAAAACAGAAAGAGTTACCTCGTTCCCTATCCGTCTTTCACATCTTTCAGTTTCTCTCTAGCGCCATCTATCTCTGTGTACGGGTCAAAATTCGACGACATATTCCTGCTTTGTGTCTGTTTAAACACCTTCGTGGAAAGGAAAGCCTTCACTCGAGAACTGCGCCGGCTTTTCTGCTTAAATACTTGTATGTTAATTAGGCGAATACCCAATCACTACTGTCGTAACTGTCTGCTTTTATAAATTTCAACTACTAGAGGCTTGCGTGGGCACCTTTTCAAAAATTACCCCTCTCCCAAATCGCATTAATTCATTAGTCAATGACTTGAAACACTCGGCAAAAATTGACAAATATGAACTGAGATATGTACGGGACTATCGAAACCGAAATTTTACAACTCGGCATACCATTGTCAGAAAAGCACATTGAAACTGAATTAAATGTACTTGAAGCATGCTCTAAAACCGGCGCAGTTCCCACATGCCTGCTCGCTTTCGCCCACGACTGAAGGCAGCCTAGCCACGTAAGTGGCGGTGGCACGGTGGCCAGCAATCTCGAAAACTGCGGCGTTCACCGCGGCCATTAACTCATTACGGCAGCGCGCTAGCGAGCACGGTCGCTCGTGCGTCTTGTGCTTGCCGTGCCTGCAGCTCCCAGCTGCCCGCAAGGAGCCTGTGAACGGAAGGATAGCACGTGTTGTACTAAAGGAAAGCGCGCCTGCATACCGCCGAAACACAGGCGTCGTTACGTGGAGGCGTCTGATCGCCGTAGCTCTGCGCATGCACGCGCATACCTGTACAAGACGAGAGTGCTTTCTGTGAGCCCTTGAGCAAGCTGGCGCTGCTAATTCGATTGTTTTAGAGTTACTGTATATGCTACCGCAGGTAGCATAAACAGTAACTCTAGATTGTGGGATGCCACCTCCGTGACTTTCCAATGATAAGATAGTCCGCCGCGGTGGTCTGAATTTCCGGAGCCCTCCACTACGGCTTTTCTCTCTATCTCTATCACTCCCTTTCCCCCTCCCCCACGGACGCTTAGCCGTGCTCCCTACACGGGCTGCGGAAATTGGCGCCCTTTCCTAACCGAACCACGATCATCATCAATGATAAGGTATGCAACGGCGATTCCCTTATTCCATGTGGCGTTACCCACGGAAGGTCCAATGCGCGCGTCACAACTAAGTATAGCCTGTACTCAGTGGAAACGACACGATTGACATAAAGTATGCATTTAGTACTTTTTTTTAATGCAGACCTACAGATAAACTTGTTAGGACAACCAGGATCTTGAAAAACTGAGTTTATCGCCAGGCTATAGTCACAAAGCCTGGAATGGATAACTGTCGTCCAGGCCTCAAAGCACGAACGCCACGGTCATTACGTGTCAGTTTTGGACTCTGCGTCTTAGAACCACTATGGAAGAAATATCTTTTAGAAACGCGGCACTCCATGAGCTTTGTCTCACGGATGTACAGTGCTTAGGTAATCAGGTGCGGCATCAAGATTTTGAGAATAACAGGTATGAGCGATTTGATCGCGATAATTATGTCTTATGTCAATAAGAATGTCACAACCAGAGGTGACATTGTCTCTCAAGTATTCGTACGAGCCAGTATTACGCAGATATCACATATTGCAAAGACTGTGTCAACGAATATTGAATCATTACCTAGCCCTAAACTGAGGTGCTTCGCTTAGTGATCTTTGCATGTATGTACTTGCATGCGTGCTCTTCGTCGTTTTGTATTGGTCCTTTTTACATCTAAGCGCACGGAGATAAAGCAAAACGCAAGTCAAAACTTCACATTGAGGGGCCTGTAATAAAAAGAGATAATGAGGAAAAAGAAGTGGTCCGGCTTTCGGTTAATTTTTGCGCTGAGGTCTTGCAATTCCGAAGACAAGTTACTTTAGTGAATTACTGGCGTGGAGAAATTTTCTCCCCAAGTGAGGACATGGTGTTTTCGACGGACTCGACGGCTCTCGGAACAAGAAAACTATAGGTTTGCTAAAAATTTTCGCGGAAAGGTCAGTCGCTTTGAGTGCTCAACTGTGGACACTGCGCTCATCGCGGAAGAATCCGTCTTTCATGAAACTGTCCCACGGACGTCAGTGTGTCAACTGTGGAGGAGACATTTGCGCGTCCAGCGACAGGAGTTTGATCTGCAGTGTTGGCTACATGCGGCTGCAGTCCCGTAGGGCACAGAATACGGCCTTTTCGTGACTTCAACAGACCAGACTGAAAGTAGATAAAGAGACAGCAGCTCTCGAAGAACTACACGATACAGAAAGGGCTGTACAAGGAGATGAAGCTTGCGGTTATCTCGACCAGCAGTCAGTCGTTTTACTTCCGTGAATACCGTTTCTTAATTCCAAGAGGTAGTGAAGCCGCGTGTGAGCTCATTCAAAGGCATTGCGCTGGAGCTTTTCGTGTAATTATTGCAACAGTGTCTTCGTCAAAACATCTTTGTGCTGATGCACGTTAAAATCCCCGGGCGGTCAAAGTTAATCAGGAGTTCGCCGCGCTGACACATCTCACAATCATGTCTCAATTTCGACACCTAATACCAATACCTCAAGAAAATGTTATCTCTAAACCTACGCACATAAAGCGACTTGTTATAAGTCCCTAGGTTTGTAGTTATAGAATTTGGACATGCAGCACTCGTTCCTGCGTCAGAGCCGCAGCAAGAAGACTCTTTGATGTGGAAATAAAAGATTGCATAGCATTTACATCCTGCAGACCCCACCAAGGTTTATAGGGTGATTTCTACGGTTTTAACTCACGGAACCAAGATATGATAACGAGAGACGCCGTAGTGGAGGGCTCCGGAAATTTAGAACATGTGGGGTTCTTCAATTTGCACTGTCATCGCACAGTGCACCGGCCCCGACATTTCGCCTCCATGCTCTGGACCCCAGGCTAATAGACAAACTAAAGGGTGCACTTTAAGGGAAATGTGAATTATGGGTGTAATATTTTCTTATACGCTCATCATCACAAACAAAGAATTAGCCCGTCCGTTGTATCAAGGCCTGCTAGTTCTCCGTCGTGTAGGTATGAAGTTTATTTGACAAAGTGGAACGGCAAACTCAACGCATCAAGGTATCCACAGCCGCACAAACATTTATTTTAACTTGCAGTTTTCAATTAATCGGGTTGTTCCTCTTCGGCCGTTATGCATTTGATCTACAGTAATGAGCTACATGAAATGTAACACTGAAATTACATTCTGGTGGTCATGCATGTTCTTATGCGCAAATCACGAGTGCTCATTCCTTAAACATGCACACGGTGTTCCTTCTCTCTTGTTGGTACTCAGTCTTTGCTTTTCCTCTTCTGTTACTGCCGAGCTGTATGGGACAGTTTTGTGCGTGGGGGAACCCCAACATGCGTGTTGGTAATAACGTGGATTCTGGATGTTGCCTCTTCATCCTCGTTAACCTCTAAGGATGTTCACCGGCACTGCGCGAGTCGAGAGGGGCGAAGCATGACACGCACTTATTCAATCAAGGACCTGACTCCAGAGGCACATACATAATGCACTGCTTAAGGAAATGCGGTGGCTATCCCCAGCGGCAACCGGCAATACTTAGGAGCGGAAAAACTCTTCAAGCCCTTCCAGCAGAGTGCAATCAACAGAGGGCCAAGTGAGTACCACTGCTATGCGCCTGTGTGTCTCGTGTATGAATGCAATCGTAGCACTGCAGCGCTATCGGGATCCACTCTTAAAGGCGAAGCATCACTGTCCTTTAATTTTTACAGCGTAAGCTGCTGTGCGCTTTTACTGTGGACGAAAAAAAAAAGGAAAATAAGGAGAAACGGCCGAATAAAAATGAAGAGGAGGAAGAAGACAACGACGACAACGAAGAATAGGAAGAAGACAGCGAAGACGCAGACTAGGCACAATGAGTACGATAAAGAAGAGTAAGGCAGAGACAAGGAAGAAGCGAAGGAGAAAACGAAGATGAAGAAGACGAATTAGAAAAAGAAGGCAATTGAAGAGGAAAAACGAGGGAAACAGAAGCCGGAACGGCAAAATATCGAAAGAGTCGAATGATAGAGCACGCAGCAAGGTTCAGCTTAAGCTGTCACTGTGCTGCGGCCTAGCTCTAAGCAGGCCATGGATAATTTTTTTTTTCTCCTCTTAAGCTAGTGACGGACAACCCGTGAGATGTTTCTCAGTTCCGACCCGAATGATAAAGTATGTCGAACACAACAGAAAGATACGTTATTTAATGTAGTTCTGTGTGATAAATGGGGTTAGTATCTCGCCACAGTAGGTCAGTGGACGGCAGACAGCGGTGGACAGTGGCGGACGTCTCTCGTCAACCGAAAGTTGTCGACAGCCGCTGTGACCGCGATCGTCGCCCATCCGGAGTTCGCGGGATAGAGACAGCGGCTGTCCGTCATATTGAGGTTTTGGAAAAGAACGATGCAGCAGCAGAGTGAAGGTCGCCACAGACAGCACTCGCGAAATGTCAGCAATCTTGCGTAAAGAGCGCATAGCGAGCGATCTCCAACATGACAACACTGTCAGCTCGTTGCGATCATTCCGTCAAAAAGGACGTTCACACTTGACCTTTCGGGAAAAGCTGCGGCCACAAGACGCAGCGTGAGCTGCGAAGACGGCGGAAAAGATCGCGGCAGAAAATGTAGCGCCACCTCTAGACACATGCTGGAGGATAAGCCGCCCGCCGTTGCTTAGCAACATTGTTAGGCATTGCACGGCTGACAGTGAAGGTGCGGGTACGATTCTGGACCGCGGCGGCCGCGTTTCGGTGCGGACCAAATGCGAAGAAGCCGGGTGCTTAAATAATTTAGGATCGCGTGATGTTGACAAGGTTATACCGGAGTAACACCACTACAGCGCTGTAAAAAAATTTCATGAAAAAACAAATTTTCTAGCAGCTGGCCTGCCAGGAAAATTCTGTTCTGTTTTGTTTTCGAGTTTCCAATTTTCTGTAATATTATGTAAGTGGTTCTGTTCTCTGTAACAGAAACTTTCTGACTCATTAAATTTTTTTTTCTGTTTTCGATAACAGAAGGTTCCTGTAATTTTACGCAGTTTGCTGTTTGCAGTCACGAAAGGTTCCTGTAGTTTTACGCATATTCTATTTTGAGTAACACAATATTTTTTTTTTTTAGATTTCTACTAGGCTTTTCTGTTCACAGCGACGCACCGCTTTTCAAATTTTCTGGAGTTTCACACAGTTTTCCCGTTTCGTACATGACAGAAGCTACGTAGCATCGCAAATTGAGCGCGAACAGACTATTCTGTTAGCAGAAACCTTCACTGTCCAGTTATCTCTCTCTATGTCGCACAAACACAGGTTCTCGAGATACAGAACGAACAGCAAGGTGGCTGTTTCCGCTGACAGGATATACTGTTCCTGTTCTGTGCTGCGATTTTACTCGACTTCTTCTGTGTTTCTCAAAACGGGAAAACTCTGTGAACGTCGAAATGTGAAAACTGGTGTGTCGCTGTGAGTAGAAACGCGATGTAGAAATGCAGCTGTCCCGATGTTGTCGACGCCTTTAACCACATGGTATTGCAATGAAAGACAAACACACGATCAAGTCACGCCAAAAACTAAGAGAAATGGGAGGCGCTGCTGCCGGGCCCGCACCCCAACATCCAGCTTATGACGGTAACTCAAGCCGACCAAGCAGCGGAGAACCATGGTTTCCTCTAACACACAAACCATCCTTCCGACGCCACGACAAAAGCCTGGTCCTTTAACAAAGTGTATTCTTCCTGCGCAGTGCATCACTGCACTTTGAGGTTTTGGAGCTGTCCGCCGCAGTGGTGTAGTGATTATGGTTCTCGGCTCTCAATCCGAATGATGCGGTTTGTACTGCTTACCGTGCACTATGCGTTACCACTATGCGTTAAAAAACCACAGGCGGTGAAAATTTCCGAAGCACTCCATACCGTTCCGGGTGCCTCAAAAATCATATCGTTGTTTTTGCCACGTGCGAACTCCAGCAGCTACTACTGGTTTTCAGTACTATAGCTTATGTGCCACGATGCACATTAAGCAAGAGTTTCAGCACTTCTAGCTCGCTCAGCCGCTGCGCAACAGAAAGTTCGTTGGCATTCGTATAAGACAAGCGAGAGCTCGATGGAGAGGTAATTTTCCTTGCAATAAGCTGAGATACTTGTACTTTCCTTTCTGTTTGACAGCGTTATAATTAAGCGACAGATTTGGTAGACACTCGCGCATACTTATCGCGAAGTCTGTTAGTCCCACCCGCCTCTTATTTTCAACAGTTGTTCTAGCTTTCAGTCGTCCTTTCCATCTTGGCTGTAGAGGAATTTTTGACAGAATAACCGTGCATCTCGTTTTCTTGACTCCTATCTGAACATCTCGCCTATACATGGATGTTACCAACCGCTGATGTTCTAAACTACAGGGGCGTATTTTCGTGCATGACTGTATACGCCGAGTAAAGGATTTAGCGCAACCCAGGACTCATGCGGCCGCGTTGCTCTGAGACAGTCGCACTAACATGTCACATTCGCCGCATACGATCACACTTTCGCGCTCTTTCAGTGCATTAAAACATCATCAGCGTGTAAGCGCGTGCGTACGGAGATAGACGACCCGCAGGCAACGCAATCCACAAGCTGCCGCCGCTGCATCGCCAGCCACGGCAGCAGCGGAACTGTGCAACAGCTTCTCAGAGAGGTCAGCGTCACATGCACTGCTGCCATCACGCAGGATGTTCTTCTTCTCTTCGTCGCTGGAACAGCAGCCGACGAAATATTTTCTTTTTTCATCCTATGGTCGTCGCGCGCAGCCCCTCCCACCGTAATTGCCGTCGTCGGCTGCTTACAAAGACAACGAAGGCGAGCGAGAAAGAAAGCCCGCTGCTGTTGTCCGTGCCACCGCCCTGTTCACCGACCGTATGGTCCCGCGAGCGAAGGATGGTTCGAATTTTAATGAAGTTCCCGTCTCTTCGCTTGGTCAGGCGGCAACGGTCAATTTGTGCTGCAACCGTCCGCCGCCGCCGCCGCAGCCATGCGCCTGCCTGGAGTGTAGCGCGTCAATGGGGAGCGTGGAGAAGATGAAACAAAGAAAACAGGCAATATTGGGCAACGGAAAGGGGGAGGAGGTTGGTTGTATTCAGATAAGGGGGCCCTCCTTTCGTGGCAGATGTTCTTTGGAGCGATGTGTCGGACCTTGCGACGCTGCCGGGAGCCACCGTAAAGGAAAGGTTCTCGTATAGGCTCCTGGAAGTTCCTCGGCGGACGTCTTCTTAAGCCTCGAGGCATTCGCACGGCTCGGACCGGGAAAGGAAGTGCTCGCTAAGAAAGTTGCGTGGTTGTCGACGTGGCCGCTCTCACTATTTTTTTTATTCCTATATACGTGATGCAGTTCTCTGTCTCGGCCTTTTCCTTAATGACCCGACCGGTGTGGCTGGCGCGTAAAAACAGAAACGTTTCCTGCGAAGTGGTGATCCATACAACGGCAGCGTCAATTGAGGAGAAGGGAAGGGTTAGGTATAGGGCTGCGATATTAAGCGTGGTCAGGCGTCCCCGTGTTGCTTGATTACACGGTGGGTGATCGATGTAGAAGGACTTCCATAGGCCACGAAGTATACAGCTTTCGACGCGTGTATGTCTTTGTTTTTGCTTCGTACGGGAAGAAATTCCTGGCGAACCGTGGCACCGACTTTAAACAATGGCCAATTATTCCTATTTTGTCACGCTTAGGACCCCAAGTGTAAAAAAAAAAAAGCCGAATTAAAGCGAAATAGGAGTTGTGTGATACTGAGAACATCAGAATGGATCAGACGCCTACGTCCCTGAATACGACCGAAGGAATTACAATTAAATGACCTTCAAGTGCTGTGTACAGTAATTAGCGTAAACCTTTCGTATAAAATAATGAAATTGCCACAATGGCGCGATACCTCGCTTCCACGAATAGTGCTGGAGGCGATCGTGGCTCGGGAGTGACATATCTGCAAGGACCTGTTCAAGGAAACCTTTTGCCGTAGTGCGTCATTTAGATGACGAGAAGGACCGTGGCTTTGTCGATATATTAGAACGTGCAGGGAGTCGTGAGATTCGCGGAAGGAGTAGTTGTCACCGGCGTCATTCGGGTAACAATGGAATGGCAGTTCAGAAATGGCTATGCTGTTTTGTCGTCACGAACGTACGCATGTTCATTGTCATTAAAGGCTCTTCCCGGAAAGGACACAGTCGAACTTCGTGTATGCGCTGATTGAAAGGATCGTAACATGAGATCCTGAGACGTGTACTGCTCAGCAGAATGAAGCGACATAGGTTCGTCAGAGTAACAGGACATGAATTCGAAGAGGTAGCTGAAGCCTCAGTACTGCTTGTATGTGCGTGTGTGTGTGTGAAGAGAGAGAGAGAAAGGGTATGTGGGTGGGCGTTGCAGTCAGCGCAAACACAAAGGTGACAAACCAGCTAGCCCCAGTTGTCGCATAACTGAGTCAAACGGAACTTGTGAAAACAGGAGCCCCTGGTACGTGTACTGCGTTCTCAAATTCGAACGTGGGCTGCTCCGAAACATTACTAATTCGTTTTTTCTTTTCTATTTCTTTCGCCATAATTTATAACACTGGTCTAATGCAGAATAAAATTTACACATGGCTTCTCAAACTTTATTAATTCGTTACTTTGTGTATCTTTCACCGGTATATGTAAGGACAATCTAATTCAGACTCTGAAACTTACGCGTGGATACCGAAACTTCCCTAATTCGTTCCCATTTTTCACCGTAATGTGTAACTGTGGTTTAGTGCAAACTAAAACTAGCCCATGGGTTCCAAAGCCTCTCTCATTCGTTATCTCGTCTCTGTTTGTTCATGGGATATAGTAACAACGGTCTAATTAAGATTCTCAAGCTTAGGCATGGGTTCCGGAAACTTCCCCAATTCCTTGTTTCGTTTCTATTTTCCGCCGGGATCTGTAACTGTGGTCTAGTTCAGAACCTATATAGACGGTTTCGCCAGCGCTTTCCGTTCTCTGGCAACATTGTACGTCCACCGGAAACGTGCCCAAGAAAACTTTCTGTTTACCTTGCTTTCGCATGATTTCAGCGTGCATCGGTGGTCGCGCCTGCTTGTGTTCCGATGTTTTTTCCGCTGATAGAATTATTGCGATGAAGCGCTCGCCACTCGGGCCCTGCTGTGTGGTGCAAGCAAACTCAAACACACCAGGCAAACACCGTCGAGACCATTGAAAAAGTATTACCGCAAGTGCCTCACCGGAAGTGTTCTTGGGCAGACCGTGCGGCCCATTCCTGTTTGTTTTACAAACAGCGAAACCGTCTCTACAGCGTCGACTCACTTTAGTGTTTCTAGTGTGTAGTCGCAGGAGCAGTACCCAGCACCGCTCCTGCGGCTAGAATCACCACCCGGTGATTATAGTCGCAGGAGCGGTGCTATGCACTGGTGGGCTCTGCCGAATTGAAGCGACGGTCTCACCTAAGTCCTGCCAACTGAGCCGCTGTCTGTAAATATGTACATACCGTCTTGCACGTAAGGTCAAGTTATGTTTGCGTGAGAAAAAGGCTGGTCTCCATCCTTCAAGTAGAGACAACGCAACTAAAGGCGGACAAGCAGTAGGGAAAAGTCTTCCACCCATCCTACTTCGCAGCGGCAACGTCAGCTGGGGGAGCTTGGCTCTACTAGGAAGAGAAGTAGGAGGAAGGAGAAGGTGGGAACCAAGTACAAGTTCACCAATCCACCGTCTCTCTTCCAAAATTAGTACCAGTGTCTTGTATTGTTTTTGGCTTTGACTTCCTGATACTACAACTAGCAGTGTGTAATATGGCATGAACTGTAACTGCCGAAATGAGCTCACAGGATGGGGAGTTTTGCCAGAGTGCTGCGATCATACGCAGCTCCTTTTGCGGTATTTTCAAGGGCTTCGCCAACCACTGAAATAAAGACGAAACAAAATTCATTCTAAAGGAAAGCCTTTATTTACGTACGCTTCTTGCGAGTATACAGGCTCGCGTGATGGTGACTAGGAATCGTTTCCACGCACTTCGAAGCGTTGCAGATTAGAAGACCGCAGCACTGGAAGTCTGCTTTACACTGTAACGGAGCAACAATTAAATACAGCCTACGATGAAAATATCATTCGACAATAACCATGCGCTGCACTCTTACGAAATACAAAACCACCTTGTTTTTTGGAGCTTTCTGCCATTTTAAGAGCGTGACAAGTTCACGGCGTCCAAATTTTTTTGAAATAGGAACTGGAATATTAGGAAACTTCTTTTTTTTTCTCCGATGATTTCTTTATATTCTTTTTAAATATCCTTTGCACGGAGGTAGAAAATCCACGGCATTCATGCGGTTATCTGCGCATCTGGTGTGCAATCTGGTGGTTGCGGCAATTATCACATAGGGCGCCAGGCACTAGCGTAGGGGTGTTCCACATTGCAATACGTAAATATCATGGGCGGAAAATCTTAGCGGGTGTTCTGACACCAACCCCCACCCCCCTATTCTATTCAATCAGTAATCAGTCGCTTAAATAATAGAAACAAAGATCGGTAATACGAGTATGCATGAACCACCAAATATTTTCTGCAGCAATGTCATTACCGTAGGGCACGTTCAATCTATACCATTCACTGATCACCTCGCCGGCGCAAGGCATAAATCCTGCGGAATCCAGTGTCAGTTTTAATGCACATCCCTTATGCAGAAAGGAATGTACCCATGGGTGTTGGAAACAGTATACTACCATAACCTGTCAAAGCCCCTCTTTGGCAAAAACAGAGCGCAGGTCTGCCTATCTGCTGTCCTCTCGTGTATTGTCCTCCCGTTTTCTTTTGCTTTGTTTCTTTTTAGCGCAAGAAATGCATCACAACTCTAAGTAGCCCAGCTAACCGCTTTGAGGAAGAACAGAGCGCGTTCAGTATACAGCCATTATTTCTTCCTTACCGGTTCTCCAACTCCCAAACAGCCATCATGGAAGTTTTGGTAAGGCACAGGGCTTCCTTCATAATAATCCATCGCTGTGCCCGAGCTCGTAAGACATACCTAGAGGGACGCAATTTTCATGTCAGGACAGAGGTACAACTCGGTAACGGTCTTCTTTCAGCTGTTTATGTGGACCGACACAAGATTCAACCTTAGTTACGGCCCACAGGCATGAATGCTTTTCTCCACCATAAAAATACGTGCAACGCGCATACGGAGCAGAGAATAGCGCGGAAAAGCGTTCTTACTACGCAGAACCAACTAGCCCCAATGCTTGACTTTACACAATATATCCGCTTCCTTCTGCGGCAGCGTGCACAGCTGTGTAGGCAAGTTGTTTTTTGGCAGTTCAGTGGACAAGCGGCCACGAAAGTGCAAGAAACACTGAGCTTTGGGTGAATTGAACCTTGGACGTATTCAGTGTGTCGTCAGTTTGCTGCGGTGTGTGGCGTATTTGTGCAGACAATTAATTTCATGAAGGCATTATCATATTTGACGAGTGGTCTGACATAATGGGACTTTCAGGGACCGAAGTCAAGAATATGGTCTTCGTAGGCTCATAATGAACTCGGCCAATAACAGACTGCACCCGCGTTTGAGATTTGACTGCTGATTCATTTTACGACAAAGTAAAGGATGACTGGCTTCAGAATGAGTCTGCATTGATTTACGCTCTAAGATAAAATTGTTTACTGCACAACGAACATTTCAACATCTAACAAAGTGTACTTTCTTGCAATTGAATATGTAGCACCTGAAGGGGACATATCTTGCTTTTTTTTTTTTTTTTACAGATAACCAAGATCTTCACACATATACTCCAAGGCGAAACAATCGAGGTCGTATCTGTTTTAATATTAAGACATTCCTTTCGCCGATGCGAGTGAGCCACTAAAAGCCTTCTAGCTTTATTTATTTATTTATTTACAGATACTGTCGGTCCACATCAGGACCAAGACAGGAGTGGAACAATACAAAATTATACATATTAATACAGCAAACAGTGAACGAAACAATAAAATAAAATTATACATAGTTATACAGGAAGCAGTCAACGGAAGAATAAAACACAGTGGTTCAGCGATATATGGCCTATTGTTGAAAATATTCGGAAACAAGTGCGGAAAACTGCTCACGAGTCCCTGCGTTTACAATGTGTGCAGGGAGACAATTCCAGTCACGTGCTGTGGAAAGGAAGAATGAGTATCTGAAACAATCTTTGTGAAATCGATTTTCCTTAACGTGTCTACTATGTTTATTTCGCACTATGCGGGTCTTAGATTCATTTATGTAGCGCTTGATCCCACTGCGCTTGATTTTAGACAATTTCATCGCCAGCTATGTTGTTTTGTAATACGGGTACGAGTACCATTCTTCACATTTCGTTGATCATTACGCAGTTCCGTGTTACAACATGCATGCTAATCAGTGCTATACGTTATGTTTGTTTTGTAAGCTCTTCTGTACGCAACCCTGCAATGTCTCGCAGAGAGATAAAAACATGTGTTGATTATTATTATTATTATTATTATTATTATTATTATTATTATTATTATTATTATTATTCAAGGACACGTCCTCGTAAGACACAGATAAGGAACTAAATCTCTCACGCCAACAAAGCAATGCAACAAGGGTTTATCGCTAGGAGCAAGTTATGAGAAGTGGCAATGTTAATGTTTACTGAAATCACACAAAGAAGCGAAGACGGTGCGTCAGACTGCAGGAAGCCATATAGGGCCCCGGCGGCCTCCGAGACCCATACTGCTACCTACACTTGGCAGGGCCAGCCCTTCGCGTCAGAAAAAGGTTCACCTTTTTCGGATAACCTGTGTACTTCCTGCCACCTTTCTGCGAAACTGACCTTCCTGTATACCGAGTCGATAGATTTTCTGCACATAACTTACTGCATAGTACATTCTGCACAGATTTCCTGACGGCTGTGTATGCAGACATTTGCTTCACTTTGTGTGGTTTCTTTCCATGGAAAGGAGACTTCTCGGGGTCTGCGACGACGTCTGCGATGTTACAGTTTAGGTAGACTGAACGTAGAATTCGCAGTAGTGGTAATTCCGAGCGAAATAAACGGCCACCCTTGGCTTCGGAAGCAAACGGCCCTGCTATATACAGGCTTAGATGTATGTCCCATCGGCTCACAAATCATTAACCGCGCATGGTCCACGAAGTGCAAAGCAACCCGCGATTACATTGTCGCTGACACAGCTGCGGATTCGAGTACAGTGCAGGCCGCTTGTCGATTGCTGAAGTGATTAACCGACGACAGCAGGGGAATTCCTACAACGTTATAAAGAGGTGTACCAATGGAACAACTGGCAATTTCTCGTCGAAATACGTTTCCTTAAAAGGCTTCATCGCTTCATTTTTAGTATTATAACGATGCATACTTGCGCTGAAAAAAAAACACACACACACACGAGAAGCAGGAAAGAAAGTACGCGTGGGGGAGAAGAAAGAAATGCTCACGTGAAGGAGGCTTGTTCGGTAAAGGAATGCCAATATAAAGCAAAGAACGGCCTTCATTGCGCAAGAATGCATCCGTGCCCTGGAAATGAAGAGCGACTTGTCTGTACTGCAAGGCGCCGCGAGTGAAGGAACTGTCCTACAGACCCGAAAAACGAATTGCATTCAGGGTTACTCGAAATTCTACAGACTACGCCATCCATATTATTGTTCTAAAATAGTTCTGGCATATGGAGTACGAACGGTTGCACTCGCTACAATCATGACATATGCTTTCAAATCTTCGGTAATAAGAGTTCGTACGTTGTTAACTCAAGTCAAGCACATCTGTTCTGAGCTTAGGAGCGAAATATTGTGTTCGTTGGGCAATTCATATTCCTAAGTCCTGCCTTCTTCTTCGCACTATAGCCACAAAGCGCATGTTCTTTGTCTTCTCGATGCATAATGACGGCAGTGCACACTCACTCACTCACTCACTCACTCACTCACTCACTCACTCACTCACTCACTCACTCACTCACTCACTCACTCACTCACTCACTCACACTAAAAAAAATAAGAATTTGCTTAGGACTGCATGGGACTGCTTTTACCTGAAACGCTGTTTAGTCGAAATATGAGGCTTACCAGCAATGGCAAACGAAAAGCGGCCACACAGAACTATACTGAAGAAGCGAGTGTGGAAATGCAGGGCGTCAGATTTTATCTTCTCCTTCCACACATTGCCATTCTTTTTTTCTTTGTATTCGTCATAGATAATTTTTTTTTCTTTCGCTTTCAGCAGCCATTAAATCAACGATAGAATAGGAGCAGGGCGGCGATATAGTCGTGCTTATTATTTCATGGAGCGCTTCAGCTGACCCGAGAAAGCAGCTGCAACAAAACCTCTCTCTCTTTGTCAGCTGTTCCATAACCGTTGACGTATTCGCGCGAAAAGTATTCGTGCGAAACTAAGAGCTCCGTGTAGTTAATATAAGAAACGAAAGCTGTCTAAATATTCATTTCTCTTTTCATACCATGAATTGTTCTCGCGCACATCGCCACATATTACGAGATTGCTCTGAGCTAATGACTATTCAAGTACTTGAGAAAGAGCCAGCTTTTCTATAAAAAAAAAAAAAAAAGCAGCCCATTCTAAGTGGAACGACACCTGCCTGTTCCGTAGATTTGGTAGTAAGCTTTGTGATCTTGCAACACGCATCACTAACGCGTACGGGTACTTTTAGCTATAGATGTTTCAGGCTTACTGGTTTCCTTTGTTTTTTCCATGACATATATACTTCGTCCCTAAGTTGTATCCCTTGGAAACGGATTTATTACATCGAAATTCAGCCAGATGGCGTCCGCATCGTTGGAACGCAAAGGGGCGGTACGGCGCCTAGGTCGACCGGCTCGAAAAGATCCAAAAAAGTTTGTTCTTTATCATTTTTTTTCTTTTTTTCGGTTGCTTCTAAATTTCTTGCGAGCAGGGGGACTGCCGCCGCGCCGCTTTCAATCAGAATACAACTCTGTCTGCATACACCACAAAACAAAGGCAGGCATAACGTTGCGTCCATCACAAATCTACTTCCCCCTTCACTGATACGTTGAATGTGCACGAAGTGTGTCAGCGGGATCATCTCCATCGCTCAATTTCGTCGTCAGTATCAGTGAAGGTGGTGCAGAAAAAGAACATAACCAAAGTTTGCGTTCGTACGAAATACATGGAAGCGTTTGCCTAAGTGAACATGCGCGTCTACTCTTTGGAAAGCCGATGCGACATTAAAGAGACACTGAAGAGGTTTTAAATTCTCGAATTTAATAGAAATTCGGAATCTGTGACCTCGTATAGGATGCGTACGAGTTTTTTCTTTTTTTCGCAATATTTGATTAAACAACAGCGATATAAGTGCCCAAACTTGGTCCGTGGGAACGCCCCACGGCGCTCGCGGAGTGCAGGTAAGGAGGATGACAGAGTGAAACGCTGATAAGTGACATCATATTGAGGACGCGGTGGTGTAGTGGTTACGGTACTCGGCTGCCACCCAAAAACCGCGGGTTCGATCCCGGCCGCCGCGGTCGCACTTTCGATGGAGGCGAAAATGCCAGAGGCCCGTGTACTGTGCGTTGAGAGTGCACGTTAAAAAACTCCAGGTGGTCTAAATTTCCGGAGCCCTCCACTACGGCCTTTCTCTCTCTATTTCTTTCACTCCCTTTCCCCCACTCCCACGGACGCTTAGCCGTGCTCCCTACATGGGCTGCAGAAATTAGCGTCCTTTCCTAACCGATCCACAATTATCATCCTCAACATGATGATGATGATGATTGGGGATCGGTTAGGAAAGGACGCTAATTTCTGCAGCCCATGTAGGGAGCACGGCTAAGGACCTAAAAGGTAATTCACTCTTCCACCTGTTTCACTGTCTGCAAGAAGAAGCATCGTTATAGGCTGCCCCATAGTTTTATCCCGTTTCGCTAAATAGCTACGTGGAAGTTTCAGTTTTCTTGCTCAAGCGCGAAAGCAACAGGTAGTCAACAACCATTGCGCGCAAAGGTATAAGAAGATTCGCTCATAAAAGCTAGGTGAGTGCCTTTTCCAAACAAACAAGCAATCAACCAAACAAAGGTACTGGCGCGATTCGCTTTCATTCAAAGCTTGGCACTTCTTCGTCACAGGAAGATTCGGCCTGACGTAACACTACCGTCGCATTTCCGAATTCGTTTGGTGTGGTCGGCTCTGACACCTACATTTAAGAAGGGTGGAAGGGAAAATTGGCATCCTTCCGTTTGTAGCACTATGCCACAAGGAAATCCATACGGATTTCTCAGATATGGTAAGCTTGCTGTTGTCGAAAAATTCGTCGTGGGCCGGTGTTCCTTGTTGCCGAATTTTTCGGCAACAAGGAAGTGCAAGGCCGAGGAGCCTGGCTCGAGTTGTGGCTTGCGCTATGTCGTCGGTTACCGAACTCTAAACTATACCTACCAGTGCACTCCCGCTTTCCCCTTGTTTCAAGGACGCTCTTCCTGTCGGAAGCTCTCACTGCTATGTTCGACTTGGCACTCACATTTCCACAGTCTTCATCTTCTGCCTTTATTACACAAGGAAAAGCACTGCAGGCCTCGCTTCCGAATACATATTTTTTTTTTCAAATGGCTTTTCCGCAAAATTTTCTTTTTGGGAACACTTCCCCTTATTTTTTTATGGTGCAAGTGGCTTTAAGCCCGATATACCTTACGGTGGCGCGGGCTACCCCCCCCCCCCCCCCTTTATTTTAATTGTTTTTGGGGGACAAATTTAGCACACACACACACACGCACACACACACACAAATTCAGCTCACGTCTTCCCACTTTCACATCACCACCGAGAAAATCTGGGTCGTTTGGCGGTACAAGATAAGCACTTCTTTCTCCTCCCCCTTATTGTTAGTGCCCTCTTCCAAGGGCAAACTCTCAGGCTCAGCCTCGTGGACGTTTCTGCGATCCCTCTATGCTCTCTCTCTCTCAAGTTGTTGCAAGCTTTCTGCGGGTAATAAACCAGAACAACAACATTATTATCGGAACATCTTACACAATCTCTCCGTGTCCCCGAAATCTCGGCTCAAAAGGAGACGATGTTCGGCGACAAGATCGCGCCATTCGCGCCACACGGCGGCGGGCGAAACGGAACGAAGATCGCGCCTCGCGCATTGCAAGCGTGGCTCGGGCGAAATAGCGGCGCGTTCGTCTCGCACGGCTGCTAATGTTGCTAATTAAGTAAATTTCGTACCTGGCGCACGGCGGCGGGGCCCCCTAATCTCGCGCCGTTCCTCAAATGCCCCTCGCTCGGCGCTCTTCCGATGTTTCTCCCGCGGCTGCATCCCTTACACAGAGGGCGCCTCTGCCGACTGTACGTTGATTGTCGGCGCGCCCTCTAGCAATCGTTGTGCACGCTGGAAAACGCTGTTGCTGATGTTCTGACATCGTTCTCTTCGTGTTATTTCCGCCTCGCTGTGTGTGTGTGTGTGTGTGTGTGTGTGTGTGTGTGTGTGTGTGTGTGTGTGTGTGTGTGTGTGTGTGTGTGTGGCACTAAGCGCGAGGTGCTGATGTTATCATCGTGCACAGCGCGAGCAACGTAAGCTTGTGAGTTTTATGTTTCTGGTTTTAACGAAGAGTGTGCGCCGGACGTGAGGTTGGGGGACGTTAAGGGAACTGTCGTGCTATGCGATTACTTTAGAGTGGAGCGAAGCCGAGGCGCGCACGTACTATTTTGCCGCGTTGCTGAGGACGGTTAACCCTAGCCAGGAGTGTAGCGAACGTCAGCCAGTACCAGCCAACATTAATTAGCCAAGGCTAGCGACCATAAGCCAACATTACGAACATTTACGGTATGATTCACATAAAGCTATGCAGCTTCTTCATAAGTATGAATGGTCGATTCCTAATCTTAATTATTAGGATGTATTATTGTTATTTAAATATTAACTTATATGTTACATGTTACCTTATAGTTAAACATTATTCTGGTGGTCGTAATGACGTCATCTCAAACGGCTTCTTCGCCAGATGCCACTTCAGCTAAGTCTCACTGGCCGGAACCTCTTTCTTCGCTTTAACTTGAAAGTCTCTTTCTTCTAAATAAACTCAACGCGGGCTTTACGTGAAACCCATTTCAAATAAGTATATATGGTGTGTATCAGCGAACGTTCGCCAAGGTTGTCTTTGTTTTAGTTATTCTAATTAGCCATGCTACAAATGCATGAACATAGCATTGCGACCGTAAGTGCACAGATGAACAAACATCGTATTGTAAATGTTACATTGTCCTTTCGTTGTGCTTGCTAATCTTAGCTAGGACGCCCCACAAAGAAGTGCAGGCTTACATTTTTATGCTTACATCGAAACCTGTTTACATTACCTCATGCCTATTTGCATTATCTCCTAAATGCATGGATCTGGTGCCCTTCACGACTGCGCGGTTTAGCCAGCCAATTCACATGTATGCAAACGCGACAGAGTTGTCGTAACTGTTCACCGTTATCAGTGAAAAAAATTATACGAGTTAATAGCGCCTCCTTATAGATGCACGTGTAGGCTATTGTGTTCAGCGAAGGAGAGAAGGCTGATGCCATGCGCTGTAATACATTGTTTAAATTAACGCTAACACAATGAAACTGCTTAAATCGCAGATGCCATTAAGTCACACCCAATGCGTGGATGCGAAGCGTTGTTATTAAATGACCGGAATTGGTTATGGAAACGATTTGCCCTATGCGTTCGTTGACGAACGCAGAGGGAAATGCTCTGCGCCCTCCTGTTTTCGAGTTACTATAGAACGGGCTCAGCGTATACTGACATGCGAACAAGCTTTGTTATGCTGTGCCTTACTCCTTTACCCTTTCCGGGCGTTTTTCTTAACGTCACAGTCTACAGATCACTACTTACGCACCCACGAACACTCGTCATTTTCAGCCTCTTACAATTTCCGCTTATATTACCGAAACGGCATGGCATGGCAAGAACTTTATTTGGGTCCAGAGGAACTATAGGGTCGCAGGGCAAAAGCCCCCAGGCGAGTTCGGTGGCTCAGCCCACGTAGACACCTGGATGCCCAAGGCTTTCCCAATGTCATGAGCTCTCCGTAATGGATATTGATTTAAATAAATAAATAAATAAATAAATAAATAAATAAATATTATTATTTATTTATTTATTTATTTATTTATTTATTTATTTATTTATTTATTTTACAGTGAAGTTGTACATGGCTAGGCTTCTGTGCATCTTTATCGTGAGTGAGCAACAACTGTGGGCCGATCCCGAAGGTACAAAAAGACTGTGAGGTGGAAAAACCTTCTAGCATTCCAATAATAATAATAATAATAATAATAATAATAATAATAATAATAATAATAATAATAATAATAATAATAATGCCTGTACTGCAAGCCGCTTCAAATTTTACTTTGATCATTTTTTAGAATCCGAGCTTTCATTACAAATATATCATATTCATTGTATGCATTTGTCGTCATTGTCACGGCTATGGTAGTTCCTTACACCGCGATCAGTTATCATAGTTATCATTCATCGAACACCCACCGACCACCGCACACGTCAATGTCATAATTTTATACTATATATTTTTTACGCTATCACAGCGATCTTATTTTAAGCCCCTTTACACCCACATTACATCTTGTCATCGTAACTCGTGGGTCACCGTTAACACCACATCATATCACACATCACACCACATCATATCAATAAAAAAAAACACCACATCATCTGAAATGGCGCTCTTTGGCCACACTTGGCCCATGCGTCAATAAAAAAACCGCATATCATCTATTCTGAATTTTTTTTTTTACATTGAACAGTCTTTCAAGCAAGCCGGTGACATAGATGGGCATGTGTTACTGCGTAGGAGGCCTATCAGAACTGCATCCCTTAGAAATGAATCTACTGTATTACAGAATTCATTTGAGTGAACAGCGTTATAGAGAGAAACAGTGGCGTGGTGCTTGAACAGCCGGAACAAGGGCTTAGTAAAGTCTTCCTAATTTCTTGCGAACAGCTTGACCGCCAACGTACCGCGTTGCATGATAACACGAAAATGTATTCATTCATCGCAGCACAAAGGCAGGCATGACGCACTCGTGTCCATCACAGATCCCGCTTCACTGCTACAATTGATGCGTACAAAAGTACGCCAGCAAGTCAATTCCTGTGGCATAATTTCGGCATCGGGAACACTAAAGCTGATGCAGCGAACGAAAGTAGCAATTAACCGCATTCGCATAAAGGCTATTAAAGCGCCCCGGTAAGAGAAACCGCACATCCGCTCTTTGATAAGCCAGCGTGACATTAGTGTCGAACGTTTCATTTAATGAGGGAGGAGGAAGTCGTCGCGAAATTAGCCGGGAAGAACGAAGCCGCCGCTAGTGAAGCGTTTCGAAGGAGCGTGATTAGCGTCAGTTATTTAAAGGCGAAAGCCTTGCGTCTCATGCGAGGGGTGACCTTGAAAAAAAAATGGCGGGAGAAAGATGTGGTGAGAAATATACCCAATAAAATCGAAAACCCGCGTCCCGTTCTCTTGGTACATTTCGAAGTTGGCGCGGAAAAGTGCGAATGTACGAGTTGCACGCGGAATAGGTGATGTCACCAACAACCTGACATCCTCATCAGTGACGCGACGATTAACTATGATAGTCACGTGGGGCGCATCCAATGCGGCTATTTGTTCCAGGTGACTGAATGTTAAACCATTTACAGCTCACGCCAATATTACAGTGGCGTGACTTTCGGCTGCCGAAGGTAGCAGGTTCGAAACACTACGTCCCGGATTCTACTACCAAAAGATCTCTGCTTTCGCAGTTTCATTTCTCGACTGATACTAAGAATTCCGGCCATTTTATTACATTTGTTCCTCGCGATGTTTTGCTGTCCACGCCCTTCCCCGTGGCGCATCATGGCTGAATGGTGACATCTTGAGAAATACACAGTAAGATCTCGGCACACGCCGCAGTGTGAGATCAGTTGCTTCCGCTTAAAGCTTTAAATCTGGCCATGGATAGGCTGCTTCCAGGAGCGTCCGTTAGGTAGCGACCGACAAGCTGTAATCAGCGATGGCCAAGACACTATATAGGCCATGAGACCTAGCAACTCAGACCAAATCAAGTTGATTTTCATTTTGTCACAGAGTAAGAAGGACTCTTGAGGGAAAAAAAAAACTATCATTAAAACAGCTTGACTAGTGCACACCCTCGCATAGAAAAGAAAGAAAAAAATAGTGAGAGCGGTAACAGCACAACGTTAAGTAAAAATTATCTTTCGAAACTTCACAGGTAGCGTACTACAAAGGCATACAGAATAAAGAAATGCAAATGTAGACCTCATACATAGTTATAAGTTTACCAAAGATTCCAATCCCAAATTATCAAAATCTGCGTAATAAAAATATTCTCGAGATCATTTGCCAGAAATATGGTCGTCTGATTGTTACCTAAATACTAACCTGTGGAACAAAGTGCAATGGACACAAGAAAAGACTATTGAACTTACCATGTTACAAACAGCGATGAAAAAACCTAGTCTCCTGGATACAGCTAGCACATTACACAGACAGTTGGTTGAGAGTGTTACATTTGTCACGAGACGCCAAAGAAGCCGGATTTATGATATTACGCAATGTGCTCCAGAACGCTCTGTCGTCATGAAGTTCTGTTTAGTTCGACATTCACACTATTGGTCGCTGGCATGCCGTGCCCCCTTTGAACTTTCTTTTCAGTAATTATAATTAGTCTTATGACGCCCTTAGTCATCTGACGTTGATTGCCGACGCGCCCTCTAGCAGTCGTCGTATGCTGTGGAAAACGCTCCTGAAGTCATTGTGAAGTGCAGTGATTGGGATCGCACCACAAGGGAATGAATGGTGGTCGTCGACAGCCTGTCACTTAAGCGCTACGGGCCATAATTCTGTTACGCTATAATGGTGCCTAGAATTCTAGGCACTATAGTTATGCTTTATCCACGATACTGGATGAATAAAATAATTTTCCCGAGACACCTACGCGAAGTTCCATTGTTCTTGAGGCGAAGCGACTCCGTATACGAGCCTTCGGTACTTATTTCTACTCTCCAATTTTTCCCCTCACTTTTGTTTTCAGCCTACCGGTTCTTGCACTCGCCTCTACTACATCCCTGCTGCCTTTTTTTTCTTCATATATTTTGCTTCTTTCCGTTTTCCGGCGTGTTGTTTGTCGCTTCGGCTTTCGGGGCGAGCCTCAGCTCTGTCATTTTTTTTTTTTTTTCGTCGCAGCTTCAGCAGTAAGCAGGCGACGGCCGATTGCATCGATGTCATGTTCGTCGCCGGCGTACACCCGCCGCCTGTTTTCGGGGATCGGGTGTGTTCCGCCCTTCGCCTCCTCGCCTCTTCCGCTCACCTGTTTGTCGATGCATTAATATGCATGTCCCGTCGTCGTCGCCAGCCGACAACGGGCGCCCAGCCAGCCAGATAGAGCAGCCGGAGCGCAGTGAGAAGCGAAGAAAGAAAGGAAGCGACTGAAAAAGGGAGGGGAGAGAGGGAAAGGGTGCCGGAGCCGATGAAACGGGATTAGAGTATAGAACACACGCGGCTAGCGAGGCCTGTTTTAGTTTTAGTGTGTGTGTATGCGTTTGTTTAATGCTTTTCTTTTTACTTCCCGTACATCTGTTGTCCTCGCGAGACCGAGTTCTTGGAGAAAGAGGCTGATGTTTTTGTTTGTTTGTTTGTTTGTTTGTTTGTTTGTTTGTTTGTTTTCAGGCAATGGCGATGTGCGCCAGATTAGTGGTGAACGTGGTGCTCTAACGGAAGCTCGCGTAGTTCAGGAACGAAAACGATCGACTGGGAGCCGCAACTTCTTTGTTAACAAGTTGGGAACATGGTATTATATAGCGGTGAGTCTGCATAGATGTCACAGCACCGCACTTGTGTAAAGTACCATGACACACGTGCGTGAGTGAGCTAGAGACCTAAGTGAAGACGTATACTCGTAAAGGAGAGCATCGCATGACTTACCGTTCTTCAAATAAGAAGTACGCTGGTATAAGGAGTACGTTTTACATAAGGAGTACGATGTTGTACAGAATTAAATCAATTAAATATAGTCACAGGAGGATCACAAATCATGATTTAAACGTTTCATGCAAATTAATACGCTATGAGACACTCACGGGCGGCAGCAGTTTACCCCTTATCTTTGAGGCATATGAAACCAGAGTACGAGCGGATATAGTCATGAAGTAACGGCGCTAGGCGCATTGAGATATGTTGGACAGGTACGGGAGAGATAGACGCGAACCTTAGCATAGAGGATATAGAAGACTAATTAACGACGGTCATCCCGGCGAAAGCGACTGCAAACAAGAAACGGATCTTCGTCGACGCGCAAGATTGATCAATGTACGCATTATTTAACTGTTCATTGTTGGGCGCCTGTAGTCCCACAAAGCTCTTCCGTGTGCACATCGGCTCATCTGGCTCCCTTAATATCACTGCCAAACTATTAACTGATACAAGCCTACCGAAGCTATTACTATGCTTCATTCGTTCCACTCGATTCACTAGGCATTGTAACTGCATTTGTACGGCTTAGAGGTTCCTAGTATGCTATTTCTATACGTTCACTGCAAGTCCGCACAACCGTTATGTAACGGTCCACTGTGCGTACGATACCGAACAGAACGTGATCCTCTTTGTTCCGTAACCCCTGACACTGCAACAGTGCTTTCCCTAGTCACAAGGAAGAAGAAAGAAAAAGCTGGAATACCACTTCGGAAAGTCGTAAGCAGCGCACGACTCAAGCGACGCGTCGACCTGGTGCGAGCGGAATGCAAAAAAAGTGCCCAGAAATCTCGCCGGCATCTCCTCCTTAGTATTCATCCTTATTCAAACGACCGCATCCTCTAGACGATAAGGGGGCGGGTGAATGCCGCGAGACAAGCTTATGCACGTGCAAGGTTTGTTTACAAGGTTAAATCTCTGTTTGTACACACACGTGCCATCACGCGCATTGAAGATAAAAAGAAAGAGGAGGAGACACAGCTCCACGAACTTGAGGGGAAACAAGCAGTGACTCTGCGAAGGGAGCACCTGAAAGACCACGCGGTAGACGTAAAACGCGGATATACGGCGGTGATCTCGCTTACCGAATCTATGAATGCGCTCGTACGCGGTGCCACCGGCGATACTTTCACTTTCAGAGCGCATTTCGGATTCGGGCTTCGGGGCACGTCGCGTGTGTATGAAAATGCGGTCCGCGTTGGGGAAATGCGCCGGTTCCCGGTGTTACCTCATCGATAGCATCTTAATTGCACGCGCGCGAGCGCGTTGGCGAGGATGCATACGAGAAGAAGAAGAAGAACGAGGTGGACTTGTTGCGCCTGCTATATTCTGAATGGTGATTGCGGGGGACCTTGATCTTGCATTTGCCTCGGCAACCCCCTCGTTCTCGGGTCGCGTTGCCGCTATCGTGTTTCCTGACCCGCATATTATGCGGCGTTCGATGGACTTCAGAAAGGAAAAAAGACGGACCCCCGGCGGCGCGCGCGTCATGCATAGCAAGCGCAGGATAGTGCCAGTATGTATAGTGACAGGGATTGTTGGCGTGTGTGTGTGCATGTGTATGTGTGCGTTATAGTTGTCGTTGTAGGGGTTGTAGTTGTCTGTACTTGTGAACGGTGGACCGTGGATGGGTGTCAATAGTGAACACGTGGTTCAGGCTAGTCTCTGTCTGTCTGTCTGTCTGTCTGTCTGTCTGTCTGTCTGTCTGTCTGTCTGTCTGTCCAAGTGAGTGAGTGAGAGACATTAGAAGCAACTATGGCAAAGCGGGTATAGATCGGAATACAGCAGCCGGCTTGAATCAGTAACAGTAACAACATGAACCACCGGCGACAGCTGTGTCCTGCAGGCTATACGACAAGGCTCGTGGATTCCGAAGTCTCACCTGCTCGTATAACGTAAACGAAGACATTGCGTGTGATTTTCAGTACTACGCGTGTGCCACGGGCAAGACAGCGGTGGTTTCCCGGTCACAGAGCAGGATGCAAACACTGCGTCGGTGATGCCGAGAAAAATAAGGAAAAAAAATTTTGCCTTCGACAGCGCGGCAGCGATCAACGGCAGGAAAGGGGAGATCCCGTGCAACTGCACTGATAAACGACAACTGAATCCGCGGTAGGCCCTGTGTATATACGTACTAGCGCATGACTCGGCTGTTTTTCTTCGCCGATAGGTTTTGTTGAGACCACGATTCGCGTTCGGTTTCTCCTATCGAGAAGGAAGACGCCAGTGCGATCACTCTCTCCTCAGGACACAAAGAGATAGCACGGGTTGCGCACCACAGGGATGTCAGCGTGCAGGGAGAGAAATCTCTTCTTTCAAAGTGGGAAAGGAGATGGGGGGGGTCTGCCTCTATTGCACCCGCCGCAAAGGTAAGAATAAAGGATAACGCTCCGAAGGTGAACGCAGCCAGAACGTTTCGTCGCGGGGCGTCCCGAATGCGATAACTGATGATGCTCTTTCTCAACTCCGTTTCTTTTCGGGCCGTGTCTTTTCTCTTCTTAACCCGCCGACCCACCACCCCCGCGCTCTCCTTTTACCCATGGTGCCTGCTTCTTCTACACGTACGTGCGTGCAGGATAGAAGAGACCCAACCGGGGTGTGAGGAGGGTATCGACTAAACGGGACCACGGCGTGACTGAGCACGTCTTCGTGAGCGTCGTGGCGAGAAAAAGCGCGCCGCCCGCGCACGTTCGAACTCAACCCCGACGACGACGCGATATCGGCGCCGAGCGCGCCGGCGTCGCACCGGTCGAGGAAGTGCGTGGCTGGATGGCGGGGCGCCCGCTTCGAACGGTAAACACTAAACTGGAGCGCTGGGCTTTTTGAAAGAAGAAGAAGGGGGGAGAGAGAGGTGAGGGAGGAAGTATACGGAGGTGGTATTATAACAACGGGGAGATGTTCCACAAAGAAAAGATGAGGAAGAGAGGATTGGTTCTCGGCGCAACATGCCGAGCCACGCAGCGCGAAAGGCAGACGTCGCCGAGAAGGCGAAAGAAAAACTGGCTTTTCGCCGCCCGGTCGGCACCCCAGAAGCCGAGCGAGTGGCCACGGTTCTTCGTCTTGCGGCTTAAGCGCGTGCGTGTGTGTATGTGACCTCAATAATGGAAAGTGCCGATGGTGACTCGTTTCCCGTCTTTCTCTCTCTTTCTTGTGTACCTCTGTCTCGTTTATTTACTGCCTTCTTCATGGTTTCACTTCTTTTTTCACAAGCATCAGGAAGAGGGGAGGATTAGCCCCTGTTTTACAGAAGTCGTTGAGATAAAAGAATATCACGTGGTTGCACTGCCGCGCGCACGCGGATTCCTGGACGGCGCTGTAATTTACCAGTGCGAACCTTGAGGTGATTGCGCAGTTAGTCGCATCTTGGTATTCTTGCAATTTGGTAAGTTCGGTGCTCACGTCCACACCGGTCAAAGGAAACGATCACGCGAGGTCAGGCTCAGCGTGACTTGCATGAAGGCACGCGTGTATTAGATGTAGACGCTTGGAATGAGGCGTGGTGCTTCGCTGAAGGGGTCCGGGAATACTTTTTGAAAATAACCAGGAGGCGGTGCCAGTCACTCGTTGAATCTCCTGTGAACATTCGAGTTCAATTCTATTGTGCTGCTCGTACCAAGGGATTTGCAATTTGGTTTCAAATACAGTCTGAAACCGCCTGCTCTTCTTCCCACAAATGACGTCATTGACAGCACCTACCAGGCCGCTTGAATTTTTCTCGGTCTTCTTTAAGATCGATACGTACATTGTGTTTATCTGTTGAACTTTTTACGATAACGAGATCAACCAATGCTATTTTCTTTCAAGCGGCGTAGGCGGTGCCCTCAGTGACGTCATCTGTTGAAAGAGGAGGAGGCGACTACCAGATGTATTCGAAGCCAACTTGCAAATTCCATAGTACGCGCAGTGCAGTAATATTTGGCTTACATGTTCACAGGGGACTCCACCACTGATTAGTATCGTTTTCTTACTATATAGGCCAAAAAACTGTTGCAGGGTCCCTTTAAACTGTGGGAAACAAACTGCGGATTTAACAAGTTGCTTCCCGCGAAAGAGTCACGTGATTGCGGTGCGATGATTCGGATGGAGCTGTCAACGCATATAGGACCTGTCTGGGGACAAATGATAGAAAGCCAACAGATGAAACACAACTGCGGTTCGAATTACGCAGCTTCAGGCTTGGTAACTCCCTAGGAACCTGTTATTTCAGGCAATAAACGAAAAATGTCATAATCGGAGAATTACTTCCGACCGTGGCTTATCGCGAACGGGTGTCGGCTTTAATCTACAGCAGTAGGAGCTTAGCCTGTGTTATCCTAGTTAGAAGACCAGTTTAAATACGTCACCTCTTTCTAAACATATATCTGCATCTAAGTTCGCAGAGGACGCCTAGGACTTAATAAATTCAACTCACACAAGGAGAATCAAAGAAAGGTATTCGGTAATAAGTAACATGTTTCACTGATTGATTTCTGGGGTTTTGCGTCCCAAAACCATGCTATGATTATGAGGGACGCCGTTGTGGAGGGCTCCGGAAATTTTGACCACTCGGGGTTATTTAACGCGCACTGACATCGCACAGCACAAAGGCCTCAGCATTTCGCCTCCATCTAAATGCAGCAGCCGCGGCCGGAATTCGATCCCGCGACCTTTGAATCTGTAGCCGAGTGTCATAACCAGTACATAGACCCCCATGGCGGGGCCTTGATAATACAACAAAAATGTCTAAATTCTCGCTTATGTCTCTTTAAGATGTCGATTTAAGTGGTATAACGGGCGCAAGCTTCCTTTTTGGAAGCATGGAACCTGGTAAACGTCTTAAACCGGGATTCATTTTGTAAAAGTATGAGTCAGTCGGTAACATGATGCATTATTGTACAAGCACCAAGCAGTCGCCTTCACGTGTTGCAGAAGAGACCCAAGGTGTAACAGAGAGGTCGAACTTCTTTGCCAGATCTCTTGCCTCCTTGAGCTGATGCGATCTTGGAGGCCATGCCTAGAGAAGCCCGTTCCCGCAGCTCACTCGAGTCTGCTGTTCCTTCCATGAGCAGCATGCCTCGCGCAATTTCGCCGCTGTCTCCGCGCGTCACGTCTTTCCGTCGCTCGCAGGCACATGCGAATGACGCACGCCGGCAGGAGCAGGCCACCATATGTGCGACGCCGGCGATAAGGGGAATGTGTACGTAGCCCCAGGGCAGAAAGAACAAGTCTCCGGTAGCACATGCAACGACAGGCCGCTTCTCATTGACATGCTCGCTGCGATCTCGCCTTGCCTCGTCCCCGAAAACCCTATATTCCAAGCCACTTCTCTGCCTCAAGACTCAGCTGCCGGGGCACGTACTACGTAGCGGTGCCGGAGCTGCGCAATAAGTCGTCCTCGTCTACCGTGACGTCATCGGCTTCTGAGTGCGCGCGCAAGCTTCTTTTCTTCGCCTCTTGGGCAAGCGGAACACACCTAGAATGCACAGCTGATTGTGCTTTGGGCTCCGAAAAGTTTGCAGGAGGAACGTTGCTTTCTTTCGTTCTTCTTTCTTTTAGGCAGCTCCGCGCGAGAGGTTTCGATATCTGAGTCGCGACCGGTATGTGGCTGTCGTCGAGGCGTTGATAACGTTGTTGTTGTCAACGGCGATGCTGTCCCGTACAGAATTAATAGGCGTGTACGCGTCGCACGCGTACGGATTTTGCATATCTACACCTGTGTAGCTGTATATCGGGGGCGCGAAAATGATTGAGAGACTGAGATACCCTGCAAAGGAGGAAAGTGGCACCGTAGATACGCGTAAGTTGTGAAGGACCACAGAAGAGCCAGGAAGCGAAGTTGAGACGAGAATTCGGAACTGTCGATGGAAACTAGGTGCTTTGCGGCGTGAAAGCTCCAAAAAGGAATATTTTCTACCAGCGTAATTAGAACGATAGCCGGTCTCGCTTGCTACGCTGTCTTTGAAGAAAGTTTCAAAGCCACTATAGTTTACCCTATCTCTCGACAGCTAGGTTTATCGTCAAGTGCACGGCAAGTGAATCTGCAAGTGAAGGTCTCCAGCTGTAATATACGTAAATAGCTCTTGTTTATACCTTTGTTTGTCTATTTCCTTTTCATTAGTACCTCTAACTGTAGGTATATGCCCTCCATCTGGCCCAGCAACGGCTACTGCACACGGAGTCAATGCAAACTGTATGACGGAATAAAAGGCTGTACCGCTTCGATATGCGTTTTCGATCAAACTCTCATTCAGGGTTCAACAATGCGTAGGAAAGATTCTAATTCCAACTGTCCGTTTATTGCTCTTTCATTTATTTATTTTTTTGTAAATTGCAAACGCTTTAGAATTACTAGTCACAGGTCCCCTTTCTGCAAAGAGTACATCGCATCAACGTAATTTCCATTTATTTTGGTATTAAAGCTTACATATCCTACACACTATCCTATCATATTTCACATCCAAGCATACCTGCGGTCATCAGAGCCTAGCTCTTTCACGTACGCGACACACCGATGGCGTGTTCTGGGTGCTTCCGCTTTTCCTGATCCGGGCTGTAATCCTTCCTTGTTGTCTCATCAAAGAAAAACCACGCCCGCTCGCGCCTCAGCGACCCAGTACAAAACGCGAGGAGGTGATGTTAACAAACGAGGCAGTGAGGGGAGCCGTACAAAGCTTTCCATTCACGCCGTGTTTTCTTAACCCTCCAAAGTTTCATCTTCTGATTGAAGCTTATGTTTAACAAAGCCACCTTGTATACACATCGTGACGTGAATACATAAAGTCTCGGGCTCTTCTTTTTAAATTGGTGGCTCTTTTTTTTTTTCTGTGCGATTGTCCGCATTCTAGGTTTAGGGATACGCAGAGCTTTGCGATGTCCTCCTCCAAGATTTCTTTTTATCTTGCGCTATTTTCATCCACTCATCCTCACTCATTTCTTTCGTCCTTCTCGAGACTGCCCGCAACCTTCCCTGAACACGGCGAGATCGCCAGCGTCTCCTTCATCCCACAACACGGAGCTCTAACCTGGAGCACCCAACTTATTCCTCCACCACCAAGATCTCTACAGGAAGGGATTTAGTTGAAGAAAAAAAAAAAACACGATAAGGGAGTTCGGGAAGGCCCTAGTCCACGCAATCAAAAGCGCGACCCCTCTCCCCCATCGGCCACGTCTCTCCTTCACGCGTTATTCGCTGCCTCTCTTTCTTATTCCCTTCATTTCCCTTTACCTCCGACACTCCAGCAGAACCTCTCCACCCTCTCTGACCGCAGAAGAAAGGGGAGCGAAAGGAAAGAGAGAAGCGTTTGTTTTTCTAAGGCATGTTTCAGCCCTCGACAGGTCCCTAGCTAAAGGGCTGGTCACTTTCATTTTTGCTTCAACTAGCTCGCTTTTATTTTCTTCTTGAGGCATCTCTTCATGCAAACAGAGCACCGCTTTACAAACATACCCCCCCCCCCCCCCCCCCGTCCCTCTCTGCTTTTCCTCGGCTTCTTTCTATCTACCTTTCCCGCCTCTCGTAAGGACCACAGTCCTCGCGCGTTTGTCAGCCCGTGGCCAAGCTCTTTTGTGAAGCCCGACGCCGAAACGAAATAGTGACGCTGGCCCCGAACGTGCGTGAGTGTTTGCGTTGGAAAGCACGGTGCCCAGCAGCTCCTCAGACCGCGAGAAGCCCTTCCACGGGAACAGCCCATCTTTCTCTTCATCTATCCGACGGCCGTCGCGGTCGAGTAAAGAAAAGTACCCTTGAATGGCGTCTCGAGAACCGTTTAAGGCCCCTTGATTGACAGCGATATATTTTCGCGCGTCCGCAAGAATTGCTCCGAATAATGGCTGCTGCCATTCGAGCTATCATCACGGGGCGGCGTTAAAGAAGACGTGAGCCCTCGATAGGCGGCGGCGTCGGACGCAAGTCTTCGCCGTTCCATGGGAGACGCTGTAACCGGAGACGAACTTGTTGTTTGCCTTTGCACGCTGCCGTCTGTCAGCGCCTCTCGCTTTCCTCTCTCGCTCTCTCCGTGTGTGCTTTGCACTTCCCCTGGTCGCAAAAGTTTGTGGCCCGTTTTGTTCTCGTGCTTTTTATTTAAACGCTTCTCGTGGGACACCCTGCCAAAGAAGTATCCGCGCACCTTCTTGAAGAGGTGACGGGGTGGCTCGCGGCCGCAACTTTCTCAGCCCGAAGCCAGCGAAGAAGGGTCCCGGGCTTTTTTTTTTTTGTTGTTGTTTTTCGTTTGCCGACGGAAGTAGCAACTTTCGCGGGTTCTCGCGGGTTCTCTCGAGAAACTGCTGCTCTCTGTCGTTTCGCCCTTTTCGGGTGGTTTGGTCGCTGCTCAGCGTGGGGCCAAACTATCGAGAGTGAATGTATAAAAAAAAAGGCAAAGGTACCAACAATAAACGTACAAAGCTTGCTGACGGTGTCGCCCGCTATGGGAAAGGACCGAGTTTGGTAAACAAGAGCGCTTTTCTTGTGCTATACACTATAACTCTCTCTGTAGAAAACGCGCTCGCTGTATTTCGGGCGTCCGCTGCACTTCGAAAACGCCTTCGAGCGTGTAATGCTTTCTCTTCTTTTCCATTTTATGTCACTTCGATTTCAGTGCGATGGTCTTGCTAATTTCGTAATGTTTGCTCATTGAATTTACAATTCTTTCCTTCACGCTATTTTCTTCTCGATTCACCCGATATTTAGTTGGTGGGGTTGTACACTACGATATGATTATAAGGCACGTCCGCCGCGCTGGTCTACTGGTTACGGTGATTGACTGCTGACCCAAAAGACGCGGGTTCGATCCCTGCCGCGGTGCTTGAATTTTCGATGGAGGCGAAAATGCTAAATAGCCGTGTGCTATGCGTTAAGAAACCTCAGGTGGTGAAAATTGCAGGGCCATACATTGCTCGGCCATACATTGCTCGCAAGTTGTACGTGCATCTTGCAAGTGCAATAACTTCACTCCTTTTAGAGTGTGCTAAAGATGTTAGGTCCGCAAGTTCGGTGTAAAGCGAGACCGCTGGTAAGACGCTCCGGATTGTGTACACGTGACCGTTCGTCACTCATTTCGGATTTCCCGCGGAGAGCAGCGGTTGCTATAGCAACGCAAGACAAGATCTATCCTGTCTCGAAGTTTTGTCCCACCTCCGATAGGCAGGCACTGACGTCACCGGATCGATTGGCGAGAGCCGCTGCTATTACATCCGGTTGATCCCGTCTCACGAGTGTGCTCACATAAGAGCACAACATTTGCGCCTTTGATAGGGCGGACACTGTCGTGGCCGTTCCTTCCGCCTGTCCCTGCAGCCTGCAACGAAAAATTAATTTCGCCTATACGAAGCGCTGAAAATTTTGATTAATGTGTAGATAAGACTTCAGCTGACCACGATGCCTCGTGGCCGCGCCTATAGATACTGCGATGACGCCCACGTAGCAGCAGTGCTCAATCACAACCAGGGTCTCCACGGATAGGACTACCAGGAGAAACCACGGGTGCCACTACACGACCGCACCTTACCGGTGCTATAGCCAAGGTAAGGCGCAAAACCTTACTTTCGGTTCAACGTCGGTGAACCCTTTTCCCACAAACCCAGGTGAGTCGCTGTGGGCGCCTCGTTTTTCTTTCGTATTCTAGCATCTGGACACACACGTCCAGACCTTGAGTGAGTCACTCCTTGCTGAGGCAAGATGACTGGTAACACCACGAGGCTAAAACAGAAGAACGAGAGAGCCATGGCGCCATCGCTGCTTGCGACCCCCCTATTCTTCCTTCTTGTTTTTCTTCGCACCGTGTTGCATCTTATCTGGGAACCAGCGTGCGCCGATCTCGCCAGCACGAACCCGGCTGCGGCGCGGCGGCGTCACGTCGAGGTCGACTTGGCTCTCGTTCGCTCCTTAGGGCGCAGTAATTGTTTTTTCACCCACAAGTGGACAAGACTCTTTTTGGTTGCGATATAGAAACTGCTACGGCGAGGGACGCACTTGAGGCGACGGGCTGCAGTCGTGGTGGTGGCGTATTGTCCTTCCGCTCCTCGCTGCACGCTGTATCCGCCTGGCGAGAACCTATTTTGGCCAGTCGCCATCTCATCTTGAGGAACCCAACCTTGGTCAGCCGCGGCCCTTCTTCGGAAAGGCGGTCGCCTTGCCGCGTGTTCCCGCCGCCCGCGATGCTTAAAGGAAAAAAAAATAAATTGGCGACGAGAAACACGGGCCTCCCCGATAGCGTGGCTCTTACTTCAACTTATCTTCGCCTGTGTCTCAAGTACAGCTTCCCTTAAACCATTTGTCATTCTGTTGCGCCTTTGCCTTCGAAACCTGTTATCTTCGTCGGCCTTTCTTTTATCTTTTTTTTATTTTCCTCTAGCTACTTCTGCGTTCCGAAACGGTGGCCTTATGTCGACGTCTCTTGGCGGCAACGATGACAGTTATATATAAGCAGAGCGCCCGGCCGCGGGGGGCGACACACAATGGAGGTGCGCTATCTGTGCAGGGCGGAAGGACGCACAAGGAGTGTGAATTTAATTGCTCGCAGCTGCTCGGCTGCCAAGTCCCTCTGGCTAGGTGTGTGTAAAGCAGTACATTACACGGCTGGCATGGCGGCACATCATGCCTCCGCTCATGACACGCTTCATAAGTGATCACTATTATAGCGAAACTAGAAGAGAAGCTCAGGGGAAGGATGGATGCTTGAATCGATGAACAGATCGCAAAATACGATTTAGAACAGGGAATGTCGCAGGAGCCAACGTTTCGACAAGTGGACTAGTCGAAACGTTGGCTCTGACGAAGACAAGTCCACTTGTCGAAACGTTGGCTTCTGCGACATTCCCTGTTCTAAATCGTATTTTGCGATCTGTTCATCTACTATTAAAGCGATCACTTGCAGTCGACACAGCTAGGTGCCGTCTTGTCAGCATTCACTAAACAGACATGTCCCCCTGTGAACTGGTACCCTAGCATGCCCCCTCTAAGCTGGTACTCCCCGTAAAGTGGTACCTTAGCATGCACCTCTCCGTTCTCCATTTTCCAGGTGCACAGAACGCACGAAATAGTGCTCAAACTTTGACTCAGGTGCAGAGACATTCAAAAACACCCAGAGCCTTGGCACAGCCATGTGCTTCTTTTCAACCTGAAGGGGGGGGGGGGGGGTCGTTAGGAAGGAAGAGGCGCTAATTTCTGTCTCCCATACTGGGGACACGGCTAAGCGAACGTCGCATGTCAGCTTAGCAGAAGAGGTAACCGAAACCTCCTCTGCCCAGTGTTCCATTGAAGTGGTCTACGGGATACCGCTAAGTTGCGGGAAAGGCTACGTCGGCCAGACAGGGAGGTGTGTAAACAACCGTAATGAGGTAACATGCAAACAAGGTAAACAGGCTCGCCAGCTTCTCTACTTCAAAGTTAGGTAACGAAGCTCTCTACTTAACATTCCGTCCCTTTGCTAATGACGTTTTCATAACTCTGCGTAACTTCGTTTAGTTTAAATGTAGCATTAAAGAGGAGTGAAAAAGGTGGAATCAGTAATTCCAGACGAATTCAGACAGACAGACAGACAGACAGACAGACAGACAGACGAACTTTATTTTCCGGGCGAATTCGAACATCCTGAATTAACAAGGACTGGCTGTCAGTAAATATACAAGAGTTCATTAAGAATGGACTCATTTCGGCAGCACATGGTACAATCTGTGCGTCTGTCTATTTCAATATAATTCTGCTTTCACTGGCAAATGCAAGGAACTGTTTCCAAACGATCTGGACCGATAGCCTACATTGGCTAGTGGTCGGTCCAAATCAGAGTACATCAAGCAGAGTGCACATATACATAAACAATAAGATCTTCGCCCTGTTCTTTGCTTCATGCAACTTCAACTTCGATGGGTAGTTGATTCCAACTTACTGCCCCATGAAATTCCAACAAACGTTTTCGATAACTTTTAGGTAAATAAAATTACCATTGAATGCGTGTTTAGTGTTTCGAGATGGTAGGGTGAACAGAGTTAAGAGGAGAGGAAAGCTGGTGCCTATTATTTTGTGAACAATGAGGGAAGCCTTATCACGAAGTGCCAATACTGATATTATATATGCTGTCCCAGAAATATAGTATTATTTGAATTCAGTTTCCACCTCTTTTGGAGCTCTCTTTTGGAGTCACAAGAATGATCTATCTATCTATCTATCTATCTATCTATCTATCTATCTATCTATCTATCTATCTATCTATCTATCTATCTATCTATCTATCTATCTATCTATCTATCTATCTATCTATCTCACGATAAAGTACCGTCGCATAATACAGGGGCAGCTTGCACGAAAATTTGGACTGAGGTACCAGCTTCACGCTTTCATAGTTGATACGATTAATCAAGTTTTCCACTGAAGGTTGAGCCCTTTCATCTAACCCATGGTGTGAGCCGTGCTCCTGTATTATTGTTATTTCGACCGTCGCCTCCATCTTTTGTTCGTTTATTACGAAACTAAATTTGCACTTTCAGTACACGCCTAATACCATCGTATAACGGATTTGTGTTGAAGCAAGGAGTTCGGCATGAGCACAAATATTCAGGGATGAAACCGGCACACGCGTAATCTCTATCGACAGGTGCATATACGTATACGCCTACATATACACATAGCGGATCCTCGAAACAGCGCGATAATTAGCACCGCGTTGCCTCTCGCTTTCTTTATCACGATTACAAGGCGTCCGAATCGGTATGCATATACTCACCAAGATCGGCCCTCTCAATCTGCGGACACTAATCGCTTGGGCGGGTAATTGCTAATCGATGGACGGCGTTCTTCTTTTCTTGTTGAGTTATTGAGCCACTGTAGATCGCTCAAATGTAAAACGTCTGAAATGCGCAACCTGGCGGGTAAGGTTTCGGCGGCGGTGGCTCGCGTCGATGGGGGTTCGTATTTTTTCCCCGAATTAGATCGTGGGGCCCTAAGTATACGCCGCGCGGCCAAGTGAAGAGCTCAGAGTGCGAGCCGAATGCGTAATGAAGTGCGTAAGTCCGTCTGCGAAGCAAGGAAATCACTCATACGTGTGGGGCAGGTGAACAAGCTTGAAGGCGCAAAATTTGAGAAAGCTGAAAGAAAGAAACAAAACAAGAAAAGACGAAACAAGGAACACAGACAGACAGACAGACAGACAGACAGACAGACAGACAGACAGACAGACAGACAGATAGATAGATAGATAGATAGATAGATAGATAGATAGATAGATAGATAGATAGATAGATAGATAGATAGATAGATAGATAGATAGATAGAAGGCATGCCAGTTGTCCTAGTACTAATGACATTATTTGCATTCCTCGTTGTTTTTAAGTAAACATCACTAGCCTATAGAGCAGCATAGAAAAAGAATTGGAAACGCTCTTGCTTCCACTCGTGAAACCTCCAGGCATGAAGCACGTCAGGTTTTTGATCGAATTATGTGAAAAAATGAAAGGAATTGAGCGACCTAGACTGAATGAAAAGTTGCTTGCTTTTATAAGAGTTGGCAGAGACATCAGCCAAATTAGACGACGCAAGTAATCATTTAGCCGTTATTAGCCATCGCTAAGTTACGAGCATAAGACATTACCAGCCGACATTTACAAATAGCAAGCCAACAGTTGCCAACATCGTCCAGTGGTGACCGGTACAGAATACGAGGAAATATGCCACGCAGGAACACCACTGCTCGCCATTCACTATTCACCATTCACCACAGAAAAACCGCGAGAGGGGGAGGGGGATTTGGCAGAGAGTTTTCGGCTTGGTAAATCTCTCGTATGAAGTACGCAATAATAAAATTAAACAGGAACGTGGTTGGTTCCTTGGCGAAACGCATACATTCGCAGTGTTTCTTAACAAAAAGTAGTATCAAGAAAAGACGGAGGTTGTATCCGTGTTCGGTGTGATAGCGGTGGCCTCGCCGACGGCGAATTTCGTAAGAAACTTCTTGCGTCATCGGATCGAAGATGCTGGCATAAGATAGAGACCCACGTCGGTTCTTGCCCGTGCTGCACTGCGAAGCCGCGCAATGCAGTGGATAGAAAAAGAAAGAAAGAAAAGAAAACCGCGCGCTGCGATGATACGAAAGCCACCACTTTCCCCATTGGGCGTTTGTTATTTCTTTTATACCACGCTCCATTTGCGTACAGATCTCTTCCTCGGGTATGCTTGGCTGTTACATTCTTCGCTATTTTTTTTTATGTACGTATAACCTCCAAAGTGCCGTCCTCTCAATTAATGTCGTTCCCCGCTGCTTGCGCAGCTGTGACTCGATTGGTCAGACCTGTACATGCGTTATGTCCTGAGATATTGGCAGTGTTGCGGGTGGTTTAGTGGCTTTACTTTATAGTTTTGTTGGTACGTAGTGTCTGCTGCGTAGTTCATATTCCGAACTTTCCACTAATTCGCCCAGCTTACGCAGACGTAAGTTAGACCGCAGGGCTCCTCCGCCCCTCATCTTCTTGCAACCCCTTTCTCTTTTCCCAGCTCCCAAACCATCAGTGTTCTGCAGGTTGGCTTAAGAGGCGCTTTCCAGAAAAGCCACACGGTGTTCATTATTTCTTCCCGCATTTTCATCCGTTGGTTCCTTTACATGATTATACTTACTATGATTTCTTGGCACTAAGCCGCCTTACTGCTTTCGGAAAGTCTCTGAGTAAAATCGCCCTAACAAAGAAAAATGCGAAGCTGTGACGCATTTAGTCAGCAGGGAGACGTCCTGTATGGCGCCATTAGTCTTTGAAATTACCCATCGCGGCTGCACGGAAACAGGAACGAAGTCTGGACTCGTGGTAATTTTCAGTGTATATAGCTTCGACATTAAAGGTAGCATGAGCGCTATCGGACTTTATGGATGAACCCACCTTTATGATAGGATTAGATGAGTGCGTCGTTCTTTCCTCGGCTTGTTAAAACTTTAACAGCCTGATTTGCTTGAAAGGAGCTATCACTCCAGATTATGTCGCCAACAACGAGACAAACTTTATTTATTTATTTATTTATTTATTTATTTATTTATTTATTTATTTCCTAGCAACGCAAGCAAATGATCTAGGTGAAGTTTTCTTTACCTCAACTTTTCGCAGCGACTCTTTCATAACAGAACAGAAGAGGCACACAAAGAAGACAGACATCACGACCTCTTTTGCAGCGTTCGCACCCCGTGTGATTTCGCTCTGGTGCCGTGTAGTACGTAAGAAAATCAGCAACCAGCTTGCATTTCTAAATGCAACACTTATCTTTATAGTAACACGCACATTCTACCCGGTCGCTGCTGGGAATGTTTGCTCGCTTTGTGTTACTGTATACAGCTACAGCTGTCACTGTTTCGAACTACATGCTAAACAGCGAATCATATTATTTCATCTATAGTTTGAATAACTGAGGATTGTGGTCCCCGTGCTCGAGATCCGGTGTATAGTAGATGCTTGTCAACTATTTTATTCGCAATTGATTGTCTGGTTACTTCAATACTGAATGCATCCTTGACACTTTCACCGTGAACACTGCCCAGCCGATACCCGACGGGGGTAGCTTAGCACGTAAGGTGTCGGTCTGCTAAGTTCGGTCGTGTGTTCGATTCTCGGCCATGGCGTCCGAATTTTGATGGGGGCGAACACAGAGTTAGGTGCACATTGAAGAACCGCAGGTGGTCATAGTAATCCGGAATCCTGAAATACGGCGTTCATCATAATCATGTCGTAGTTTCGGTACGTAAAAACCCAGTGTATTGCCGAGAGAACACCTACAGCGATGTTCAGTTCGACTTTGCCAATACCCATTCCACTGTTATATCTGCTCCCGAATACGGGAGAGCCGGAGTTCCCTTTTAGGGGCGAAGCTCCTTAAGGTTTGGGTCTGTCCGTCCGTTGTAGTAGCGCGTTACCTACCAGGAACGCGCTACTAGGAGGGCGCGTGTAGGAGCAACACCCTCTAGAGGGTGTTGGTAGGAGGCGCCCCCTCGGCGCGTGAGCTCTCTCACTCTTCTGTCTGCTGTCTTGTGTGAGAGAGAGAGACAGACAGAGAGAGCGAAAGGCGCGCGTTGACTATGGAAACGCTCTTTCTTCGATGAACGCGCTACCAGCTCGCAAAGAAGGAGAACGCGCCCTCACCCGCGAGAGACAAGCTTGGCGCAGGCTGCGTCTTCTAGCGAGTTTCTTGATTGAAAAATACCGACTGCTCGCGCTGGAGAACCGTTCACCGGCCACCCATATATATATATATATATATATATGACGATGGGATGCAGTGACGGTCGCGCTAGGCGCTATGGTTTCCTCCGTGAGGGCTGCAGAGCAGAGGCCACGACGGTTTGGGGCGCCCGCTAAGGCGAGTCGTTGGCTCGTCCTCCACTGCGAGTTGTGCGTGAGTTTGCTTTCGAGCCGTTATGTTTTACACCTACTTTCATGCCGTTAAGTTTTGCGCCGTAGGTTCCATTGGACCGCCAGTCTGCGGGAGTTGTTCGTTCTGGCCTTGTGGCCCTCCTGTATACGTTAGTGCCATGTTGTGCCGGGCTGGAAGGTGGTTGTGATTCTTTTGGAGTCTTGAATTAAAAGCGGTTCTTGTTCCCAGCGTTGCTGGCTCGTGTCATGCGAATTGCGGCTCGCTGACCCCCCTGAGCGGAGACGGGGCCCACAATATATATATATATATATATATATATATATATATAGGCATTGCATCTTGACTTGCAATGAAGTACCGGTGGGAGATTTCACTTGTCCGTAGTTGAACCATAATGATTCGTAGCGTGCACGTTAACTAAATTAATCCGGAACTCAGGCACGATCTACGATGAACCTCCGGAGCTTCGCTCACTCATCATCATTCACTCCGTCGATATGCTGTGAATTTTTTTAATCCGGGAAAGGACCGATGAGCTTAGATGTGGAAACACGATGGGCAACTAAGTGGGAAGAACGAATACTAGTGTTGCATTTTGCATGTTTCGCATTGTCCATTTTCCTGCTCCGCTCTTGCATCGGTCTCTGTGCTGGCCTACTCTTCAAGTATGCTTATACCACCTATTTGTTTCACTCTTCTCTCTTTCATCTATCTATTCCCCTTTCCCAATCCCCCAGTGCAGGGTAGCCTCCCTGGTTAACCTCCCTGCCTTTCTGTTTCCTTCCTCCTCCTCCTCTTCCCTTATAGTTAAGAACCAGGAGCGTCCATGCGAGACACTCCTTTCGGCTCCTTCGGCGCATCTTTCGAGCGGTCAGATGTCACGGATGGGAGATCTCGAAATTGGACATCTACAATTACATTCCAACCTGCCCAGGCGTGCGTCGCTTACGTTGAAAAGGAACAGCGGCGCAGGTGCAGAGGTGGGAGCGAGATTCGCAGTGGCGCTGGTTAAGTCTACTCTCCTCTTCCACTTTGTTTCGCTACAGCAAAACGCAGCGTGCCATCGTCACCGACGAAAAACGCCTTGCGAACGTGGAAGGCGTTCCCGTCGTGTTTTTATATTTTCTACCTCTGTCAAGACAGAATGCAATATTCGGTGTGGTTCCTCTTGACGAAAACCGGCGCCGCGCGTATGGTCTTGACAGAATGCCGGCGAAATCAACGGGCCGAGAGCGGCGTTTCCAGGGAAACTGCTGCCGGTCGTTCTGGGAGCGAAAGGCGTGCGCTCTGTTTCGCTGGAAATGCCTGGTCCAGCGGAAGGCCCGATGATAGTGAGGGGCAGGAACGGAGATGTCATCGCTTGAGTGAACACCGTGCGACTCGATCACGCGTCCGTCAGCACCCATTGCAACGGCCCTACCAACACTTGTACGTTTATGCGAAGATGATCATGATGAGTGAGTTTTAATGCCGCAAGGGCCAGACTTGGCCAAAGAGCGCCAGTTCAGTGATGGTGTGACAACGACATTAAAATTTTTCAAAGCCGTTTGAGAGACTCGGCTGTAGACGGGCCTAAAGGAGTTCGGTGGTAGGATGTAATATGGCGGTAGAACGGCCTAAAACAACTCGCTATGAAAAAGCGTAAAAAAGGTACATCATAGAAAATTTTGACGGTGATGTGTGGGGTGGTCTACTATGTTAAAATGACAACATACGTTTATGCGAAGGGGCAGATAAGAAAAGGAATACATATAAGGTGACCAAAAATGGCGTTTTAGCTATGGGCTGTCCAGAGGGTGCTTTGATCCAATCACACCGTGGACGCCTCGCACGCGACACGCCTACCCGGCCTCACTCTCACTCTACCTGTGTGCGTGTGTGCGTGCGCGCGCGTTCATACGCCAAAGCTTTCACGGCAAGTTTAAATGACTGTGTAAGCGCATATGCAGACAAAAACGACGACAAAGATGTTTGACGTAACAAACATCAAGGTTCGCCCCCATCATACCTCACACCCCACCAGAACGCAGAAACGGCGGACGAACATGAGGATGCATTTCGACTTCCATAAAAAAATGCTCAAGAGAGAAAATAACCACTCGTAAAAATAAAAATAACCATTCGTAAAAATAATAGTTAGTAAACGCGAGGCAGACTAAGATCTACGTCATCTCGGGCAGGCCCTTTATCAGAATATTTCATCCTGTCTTCGCTAAGAAAGGATAAAGAACACAGACAAGAAGACGCACCTTCTGTTTTTCCGAATGCGTTTAGTTAGCCGGCTGCGTGGTTACCGGCCGGCGAAGCCTATCCTTGATGCGTCTTTAGATACGCGCAGAGATATTATTTTTACGGGGATTAACCCTTCCCGGCTCTGTACGCTGACTTCTCGACCCGGACAACCGGTCTCCGCATCTTGGTTTCAATCTCTATGGCCCCATACGCGCCCACTACAGCAGAGCTTACTCATAAGAACGTTTTCTTAAATGCCTATATGTTTAGTTCTGCAGTAACAATCATATAGAAGTCATATTTAATGGTTCTAACATCCTTGCGAACTTGAAACGTGGAGGAGGGGAGGGAGGTATGTAATCATGCAACCGCGATTGGCTGCACTATTTGACAGAAAAAAAAAAAAGTCGGACCTCTTTCTTCTCTCTTTTTGTATATTAATACGGCCGCCGCGGTGATACAGGGTGCTCGGCTGCCAACTCGAAAGACGCGGTTTCGATACCGGCCTCAAAGGCTACATCTTCAGTGGATACGAAATTAGAGGGGCCCGTGTATTGCGCTAATTCAGGGCACGTGAAAGAGCGCACGTGCTTAAACCTCGGGATCCCTCCACTACTGTGTACCTCATGATCATGTCGTGGTTCGGCGCACAAGACCCCAATTATGATTGATATTATAGTTGAAGTACATGCAGTGGGATTTTAGAAGGAATGAATCGAAAGCACGGAAACGTATACCTATAGGGACGAACGCTTCTTTGTCACAGTCTGGTTCGGAGCGCATGTACACAGACTGTGAGAAACGAACAATCAAATATTATAGGCCATGACATGCGTTCTGACAACCTTGTTAGGATTAGCTATGTACTATAGTAGTACCTTCTCTGAACTAAACCTGCCAGGCTGCCGAGCTCTGTGCTGTCTTCGGCCATGTGTATGCGCTTCCGTTTAAGTGCCTATAAGGACATCCTGCTTAATGGACCAGGTAGACCGTAGGCGATAAGGAGTCGGAAGTTGCATTACGTTTGCTGTCTTCGCTTGTCAGCGGTTACAAAGCGCGCGCACAACCACGCTGATTGTCGCTCTCGAGCAAAGGCCTCTTCAGGAGCTGTCCACATAGAATCGTGCCCCTACAGTATAAGCTGAAAGATCCCCTGTGTGGCCTCATCAAAAACTCGTTCCGAGATTTCGACTCCACCGCTTCTCACACACTAGACAAAAGCCACCCTGCTGAGCTTCCCTTCCGAACCGCTCTGCTAGCGGGGGATCGGAATCGTTATTGCTATTGCTAATCTCCCACACTTTAACCAAGCGTCTCTTCTTCCTCGTATCCACTCCCGTGACGCAACGTTTAGAAGCAATTCCATCGTCGGCTGTATCACCAATCGCGACCACCGCCGTCAGCGTCCTATAAGTGAGCAACGAAGCAGTAAGTGCGGCTCCCTTCTGTCCTCAGATAACGCGTGCAGCTCCTATAATTTACCATAGATAAACACAAGCTTCTTGCAGCGACGGCGCCTTGTCGCCTGGGCGACCCTGCGTGTATACATAAAAACACACGCACGTGGACACACACACACACCGGTATCGCATCTTGGCGGCGCCTATTCCCGCTTCTCAGGCACATCGGCGTCCTTAGCGGGAGGGCGCCGTCCGTCGTCGCCGCGCCGCAGTTCATCGAGACTGCTTCTTGGCCGAAGCAGATTCCACGACCTCGTTCTCACGCCGTTTGGAAGCGCGCGCGAGCGCCACGGCTCTTTAGCCACGAACGACAAGGCTGGAAACAGAGCCGGCGATCCCTTCCCCCTCCTCTCCTTGAAGCTCTTAGTTTCGGGGCGGTCAGCTGGGCTGTTTTCAAGACCGCCGAGGCTGCGTCGGCGTCCCGCTGCTATTTTCGAGAGTTATCGCTTCGACCCGCACTTATAGGCAGCAGGGCTGCCCGTAACTACCCACTGCTGCTGCTGCTGGGAGCAAGGGGCTGCTGTGGTGCGCGAGCGCAGAAGAGAGATCGCTGGACAAGGGCCTGCTGCTGGTACAGCTCTTGCTTCGCTTGCTGCTCGTTTCTTTAAAGGCTAGCTCTAGCTGCAGCGTCAGCAGCGGGCTACTCTCGTGGGACAGGCCGGGTCGCCTCGACGACGTCGTCCTGGGGACAGCTTGTGAGCTCGCGATGGGGAGGCGAGAGATTCTCCGCCGAGTGGTTACGCGCAGCTGGGGGACGGGTTCGACCACCGCGTTCACACGATGCCCGGCGCCGACCTCCTGGACGCTCTTGCTTTTCGGTGTCCACGCTGTTGAACTATCGATATCGAAGTGCATCTTTCGGGGGGAGTCAAGAGGTCGCCCGCCTCCTTTTTCCTGGTGCCTCTGCATAGTCACATAGTACATGTTATTGGGTGGATGATTCAGCGTAGCCGGAATCTTTAACGTGATCAAAACTTTCGTCGTTATTCCAGAGACCTTGCGATGCCGTAGACAACGTGATGAACGGTACATAAGAACAGCAGTTTCGTTCTTCTCGTCAGCAGTAACGGCTTATGCAGTGTTGACTACGAAGTTAGACCTCAGTTAGCTAGGATTACATGCCGAAGAAGCGGATACATCGAAACTGAATGCAGTGGGAAAGCATCATCATTGCGCATTGTGTTCTCTATAAGTTATCAACAGTGCAGTGGTATGTCTTGATTAGACATTATGTGCGATCGAATGGCTGAGAATTGTTTCTTTTCGCCAGGTTTCAAGACGGGTCCCAGCAGCCATGTCATCACGCATGCGGCCGACGCTTAGGTAAGCATTAGCCTAATAAATGTTCTCACGCAAATAATGTACGACCTTTTTTGTAAAGCTTAGACAATAACTTGTCCATGGCAGGTGATGATGGTAAAAATCAAGTCGTCTTTACCTATACAGGTGAAACGAGAGTTCAGGGCAGGAACAACGATTAGGATACGTATTTAGGAATCCTTCGTTATGAGCCTAATCACTTCCAAAAGCGCGCAAGTTCGCCACGAAACACAACAAAACCATCGAAGCCGAGGAACTCACTCGGCTAGCTCCTTTCGTCCACGCGATGCACTCGCGTGTTCGCCTCGCACTTCGCAAGCACAGGTCTCGCGAGGTCGGCTTCTGTGCCGTGGCATCATCTCACGGCAAAACGCGCGCGCGTGTATCCGCGAACGTATATGCGTTACACAGGGGGAAGGCAGAAACGGAGGCAGTTAGTTCTATGCTACTGCGGTAACAGCGGCCGAGCTGTGGTCCTGTAGGCGCGGGACGCCTTCAATTTCCGTTTGCCCCGTGAGCGTGGTGCGGCGAGGGCACCTTGGTCGGCGCTGCACCAAGCCAAGCCAAGCCGACTCGAGGAGAACGAGAGAGAAAGCAGTGGCGATGAGGCTCTCTCGCGGTAATTGGAAGAACGCTTGATTTACAGCGGGAAACGGAAAACTTTAGTTGGAGCAAGGCGAGTCCCTTGTGCGAGAGACTTGTAGTACTACTAAGAGTTACCCCGAGTTAGCCGCTGAGAAAAGCGTAGTGGCGAACGAAACAAAAAAAAAAAAAGAGGCAAGAAATGGTTCAAAGAGAAGCTGGCAGTGTAAGTGAAGTAGAATGAAAGGAGGGTAGGGAGGTACGGTGAGGGTGCTGGGGGACTCGTTCAGCAGATAGCCTCGTTGTGTTTGGTGGTGGGCCCTCAGGTACGACCCTTATTGAGTTGTAAGCAGCGATGGAAAAAAGAAGAAAACGTTGAAGAAAGAGAGTCCGCGTGCCGGCTCAGAGAATGGTGGTTCGTGCTTATCGAGAAAGCATGTACAGGTGGCGAACAGGCCACGCAAGGCGAGGCACACGCTGTCATGTTCTTATACTGCGAGCACCGTCGGCCAGGCCGTGTGCTATTTGTATGCAGCGCTGGTGCACGTGCTCCTCTCCCTCTCTCCCTTTTCTTTTTCTATTATTCTCCGTGCCGCCGCCCTTGCAACAGTGCTCGCCGTTTATAACATCTCACTCTCCGCTTCTGCGTGAGTGGCGATAAATTAAAACGCAGCGCGGCGGAGTCGGATCCTTGGTCGCGGGCCGCCGCGCTTTCTCCCGTAGGCGGAAGCGTGTATGGCTGAAGAAATATGGAAGACGTCCGCGTGCTTTCTTATTACTTATCTTTCGCCCCTTCACCTACCACGTTCGAGAGCTATTCGGTGACAGTAAGGACTAGCTATTTGTCACTGCTCACGTACCTCCTTTCTGAAGCTATCAATCAGCACCCGTGTAGGTTATGTCGCGTGGCAAAGGGCAGCGAAGATACGCCGGAGTGATCAGTTTCAGGGATAACAGTATAGTTATGCGCGCACAGTCTCGTTGTTAATGTTAAGTCGGTAGCTTGATTCATGATGATCAATAGGAGCTATTGAATGCACGCTCACGTCAACTAGGATCGCTTAGTTAGACGCCTGGATTAATAGCTATGTACATTATGAGCAAGTGTGATTGAAATGTGCTAGCGAGAGTGGTCTTTCAGAGTGTGTGCGGCAAGTATCATATTGTGATTTTCTTTTATGTGATAAAAGTTAGTTGTGCAGGGCAAGCGTCTTAGTTCTGTCCTCGTTTAAGTACTATAGAGGAAATAAAGTTCTAGATGTACTGTGGTCTGTCCTTCTGTCGACTTCAACGCCATCGGTCCTCTAGTCTACTCTGTTGTCTTACCTAGTTTGTTGCTGTTGTTGCACCTTGGCGGCTTGTCAATGGTGTCCTGCTCAATCAACCTCTGTCTTTTGCCATCTGGCTCAGGCTTCTGCCTACAGTTGTCCTAGAGTCGTCACCTCGCCTATAGGTCCATATATCTATCCGCAGCTCATCAGTCATAGATCCGAACCGAACTCCGTCTGTTCCTCTCGATGTTAATTGGGATACCGAACACCCTCGTCCTCACGTTTATAAGCACCACTGTCCAGGACATTTCTGCGGACATTAGCAGGACATTTGTGCGATTATGACATTAATAATGCCAGTTATACTTCAATCTACGGAGCAATGTTCCCTGAGAGATCATGTGTTGTGAGAAGAGCAGTCGATTTCCAGCCGCATTTGAAACCAATCTGCGAACTCCCTGGTGAGCGCAGTGCACTAATGTTTGGCTCACATGTTCACAGAAGCGTCTGCGACTGATGCGCACTGCTTTCTAACTGTTCTAACAGTGCTGCAGGGCTCCTTTAATAGCAGCCGCCCACACGTGTGCACCTGTCACCAAATAAGGGCTGTCAGGATACCGCTAGCGATCCGACTATTTATTTCGCTATTACGTCTGCATTGTCAGTAATGGTGCGGTGCAAATAAGGTCACATTAACACAAGGAAATATATTTTTCAAATAACGATTACACAGACGGAAAGCGCGTGGTTACTCATTTTTCACTCGACTTTGACAGGCTAGCTGTAGTCGTATACGAGGCTTTAGGCAGGACTCGGCATCCAGGTTATCATCCGCATCAATTGAACTAGATTATTGTTCGGTCATTGTCCCTTTATTATTACAAATTATTATGCGGTTAACTAACGCGCGATTGTTTATGACTGACTTCTGAACGCGTTAGAAAAGGAACTTGAACATCGCAGACAATTTCAACCGATGAACAATTCTAATCGCGAAATGTCTAGCAAAGATGGATATCGTTGTTTCCATGCCCACTTTTTTCTTGGTGTTTCTTTCATATTTCTTCGTTAAGTACGTGTAATTGTAGTACCGATCACTTCTGATAACTCCATGCAACTCTGACACATTTCTGCAACGTTCTTGGATTGTTAGTTGAAGTATAGCAATTTTATGCAAAGTGCGTATAAGAAATAAATATCTCCTATCTTTTATGGGATGGAATAACTGATGCCTGACGAAGTAAGTGAAGATTTCTTAATTTTCAAAGACGGCCCAGTGAAACAAAGCCCATGGTATGTGTTGAATGTAGGCCAGTCTATTTACAGGTTATCCTGAGTCTAAGGTTTCGAAATTTCCCCTTATTTGCAGCTTCAGAGCCGCCTGTGTCTTCCGTTGGAGCTGTTGTTTACGTATACTCATGCGTATAGGTTCTTCCTAAGACGTAATTTATGTTTATTTTTTGCACGCTAAAGAAAGCGTTCCTGAAGAATGCGCAGGAGCTGTGCCACTTGTCGCTAACAGCATCTGGAGATGTCAAGACTGTCGTCCGTCCTGGCCAGATAATAGTTGCCACATGCCTGAACGATATATCATGGCCCATGAGCGCTGGGACTGATCCCTGCTGCGTGGCCTTGGCATTGATTCTCAGGTCACGAGCTGGTTTGCTCCTGCATACTCTTCCGAAAGCCAATGCGAATGGCCCGACACGACTGAACCAACCCGAATTCACTCATACAGTATCACGCCGTAACATTCCATGTGCACTGCAAGGCTTCTAAGCTAATCCTATACAGAACAACTTAATGCTCCCAATCGAAATGCAGCAAGGCGCTTCGCGGGAGCGCCTCCTGGTGTCAAGGGTTACCCGATAGAGTGAACTTCGAAGCGCAGGGAGTAGTTACACAGCCGCAATCTTGCTACAGTGATCGCGCGGCGCCTTTCTAGAACTCCCCGCCGCAGTATGCCGAAACCGGCCAATTGGACCCCATTTCGAGCCGCTTAACGGCTTCGGCTATAAACACCAGGACGGCGGTGCGGGCGCGCGTAGCGCATTTCGCGCGCACATGCGGCGAGGGTCGGATTTGAAACTGCGTCTCCTGATTGCGGCGCGAGCGGGGTAACGTCGGGGCCGCAAGTGGGAACGGGGGCTCCCATATATGAACGGGCACCGAACCACACTCCGGTCGGGCCAGCCAACTCGTCTCCTCCGCGTAACTTCCGGAACTAAACAATCTTCCGTAGTGGTCTACGCCTCGCGCCTTATTTTTCTTTTTTTGCTTGGCTCTTTTCCATTCTTTGTCTCTTTATGCATTTTCTATATGCCGTGCTCGAAGTGCGCGTGCGTTTCTTGTTGGCCGCTCGCGCGCGCGCTAATCTCGTGGAGCATGTTTCGGCGCGTGGCTGTCCTGGTTCCTCCGCAGCAGCGCCCGGGCCAAGAGGGCACGTCTTAATAAATGAGCCAAGAACATTGAACCACGTACACCGCGCGCTGCGCCCCTTGCCGCCGCGTGCGCGCCGCCTTTTTGCGTGGTCTTCGCCGGCTCGCCGTGGAATACGCCCATAAGGATCTTGCGCTCGTTGTGGCCACGGCGCCGAAACCGCTTCTCGCTAGCCGCTGGTGCTTCTTCCTCGGCTCGATCTTTGCCGTGGCTCTTCTTCTTCTTGATGCCGCCGCTGGTCGGAGAAGGCTGCGGTGTAGTAATATACCTTCTTCCTCTCGTGGTTGCTGCTGCTGAATAGGTCTGTCTCGTCGACTGTTGCTGCTCGCGGGGATGCTACAACTTCCGCCGCCGGCCCTTCACAACACCGTCGGCCCCGGCGAGTGTTGCGTAATGCGCAGGGGGGTACCACTGAGAAGAAACCCCCCCACCCCCGATAACTGTAGCCAGCAGAGAAGCGCCCCCCTCGGGCAACGAGTGGCTCGCGTCCTGTACATGCTGGCGCATCCCCTTGAGAAATAGCCTCGCCGCGTAGGGTGGACGTGTCCGAGGAGCACGCGTGGTGCGAGCGAGGGAACCTTCACGTAGAATCGTTCCCGTACATAGAGCTTGATTTTTCATTCGTTAAAACTAATGGACGTGGGGGGCGTATATATCACTTTACTACCGCAGGGCTCCTTCTCTTGTATCCCGCTGCGTTGTCTATTCGAAAGAAAAAGAGAAAGGGTGAGAACAGAATGACTGTGTATTACTTTTCATCCTCGTGAACACTTTTGGCTTAAGTTAATAGGGCTAATAGCCGTGGGAGCGTCTCTAACGTTACTTAGTTATGTGCGAGTGAAATGTGTCACGTAGGAAAGCTTCATTACTGAGTATTGTTTCTAGTTCCTTGCGCCCAATTGAATGTCGTAAGCCTTGCAGTAACTGTTAATCGAGGAAGAAATATACTGCTCATAAATCGCCCGTCTTCAAACGAAAACCCGTACGAGTAAGCTCTGAGGCTCAGGGAATACATATTTCATGCACGCGAGTAAAGCAGTTCTCTGCGATATAACTTACGGAGAATAAACTGCCACACTACAACTGATTTCTCATCGTATTGGGGTTTAGTGATTACAAACAGACATTCGTACTTTTTGAATTACAGCGGTCCCTATTCTCATTTGCATGTATCCCGCGTAGGGGAAGTAACATTTCTTACACCGTTACACCACGGCAGCGTATACAGCTGAGGCGTACACGCAGTTCAGTAAACCCATCACGATCGCCCGGCTAAGAGAAGCATCCGTTTAGTAAAGTCAGCTATTAATCTACACGTTCAGCTCTTTTGCCCGGCGACCGTACGTGTGCTGTCAGCCGGAGAACCATGCGAGCCGTCATCGAGCCCATACGTGCCGAGTGGCCAAATTAGCTCGACACTAGTGACATGGCGTGGCCATCAAGCATAGATCGTCGATGCATACTGCTTGCAACGATTTTCTTTCTTCTTATTCGCCGTTCAATTCATATTCACGATACAAACAAGAAAAAAAAAACATTCCCAAGACAAACAGAAGGTAAGCGGAAGAGAGGGTTGAGAAGCGACGCTATAGTTAAAAAAAAATAAAATCAAATAGGAAAGAGAGTGAGAAGCGAAAGAAAATGTTTCTCTCCTCCACGAAGCTCGTTCTGCAACGTGCAGGAGTGTTAATTAAAAGGACGTGGGCCAGCCAACGTAGTCGACAGCTCTTCTTGCTTTCGATGGCAAGCCCGCGCGCTTGCGCGCCCTGAAGAGCGTGCACATTCGCTTAGCTTCCTGAATGCATTCTCTCCTCTCTCTCCTGCTCCTCGCATACGAAACCCTTTAATTTGGAGCAGGTTGTGCCTGATCGCTTCCTCATGAAGCCGCCCTCCTTCCTGCCTACTATCAACCTTCCTTCCCCTCGCAACAGGTGCCCCCCTTCTGCCCCTTTGCCGCCCACTTCGGCTTCTTCCACTCAACTTACCACAGCACTACTACTACTACTACTTTTTCTTTTGTGCTTATCTCATTATCTTGCGCTGTTAATCGGCGTTGCGTCGTGATATGACCGCTCGCGGAATTAATTGGACGATCTGTTCCTCCTTATTGATAGACCCGTTCGAGCGCGCCGACGTTTAAACAGACCCTCGCGTGGTCGTGTGTGTCTGCACGGGCGATGGATGTTCGCAACGTTGTTCAAATACTCACCTGCGGGCTTTCTTCTGTACGTTCGGTGATCGCTGCTGCCGTTGCTTTCTTGTGCTGGAACGAAACGGCGCTGCCTTTTCGCGTGCAGTGCAACCTGGGGGTGATTAGTGAGCGAGAGAAAGGAGGTTGACGGATCGTACCGTGAGCGGTAAGCGTGCAGGAACGTTTCTCGATTGTTTTTTTGGCTTGCTCAGCTGCATTAATCAGGGAAAGGTGAGGAAATGTTAGTTGCCTAGGGGGTAAAAAAAAAAAGAAGGGTTGAAGTATTCAGACCACCCTGTACAGCGACAGTTTCGACGCGCGCGGTGGAGCGAAGCGACCGGTCCGGGGCAGGCATCTGTCTGCACGATGACCGCCGCCACGTTCGTCGCAGCTAATTAATTGTTTCAACTCCCGTTTTATGCGGATTCGTGCTGTTCAGTGTGCGGCTGAGTCCCGCCCACAGTGATCGATGCGGGCCGGAATATTTATGGCTAAAATTTAGGCAGGCTGCACGTGAGTTGCAAGTCTCCTTGGAGGGTACCTTAAGTCAATGAAGCTTTTTTTTTTCTTTCTTTTTTACAAACTCACTGCATTTGCGGTAGATAATGCAGCTCGGATTGCTATAGCATTCACTGTAAACGACACTGCTGCGTAATCGTTAACGAGATACGACTTTAAACTAGAAGGACGAAAAGCTTGACTGCCTGTATAATTATACAGCACCTTGGAGCAAGGAAAAAAAAAAGAGCAAGGAGAAGGCATCACGGGACAGCTTTGAAGCCATGTCATAAAAAGAATCGTGGGAAATAGGAGCTGATCACGTGACAGGTGAACGATAGATTTATGTATGGTCAGGCGCCACTAACGATTACCGTGTATTTGGACATGTTCGAGCGGTCGGGCAGCCATGTGCTTGGGCCATGATGTATCCAAAATGCTGACGTGTCAGAGGAGGTTGGCTTGCCGACACTTGTTTCGTTTTTTTTTTCTTTCTTCCTTCATGTACAACGCAACAGGCTGTCACGTGGAAGCTTCCCAATCACACATTGTGAAAGAAACATCGGCAATCAGTAAGTAAAGGATGCTTCGCGCTACTTGGAAAGCTAAATTCGCCTTGCCTATCGCCTGTTCCCGAGTCGTCTTCGATAACGGAGTTTGGCCTGCAATGTCCGATGCGTCGGGCTGTGGTTTTCGCAGAAAATTTCGCAGTAAAAGAAAGCGATACTTCTGCGAATCGTTCTTTAAAACTGACTGTCACCCAGTTTTCCTCCGTCAGGCCGGTGCGTCCTTGAACGAGACCCCACACGTACGACAGAAACGAGCGTTGCAGAACCCGTGCGATCGTTGAGCGCGATATCTCCTATACAGCGAACGTCAGTGTAAGGCCACGGTGGTGCTATAGCTGCTCTTAATTGAAGATAAGTGCGAGCAGTCTCCCGCTGGTTCCTTTTTTTTTTCTTTTTTCACTCCGTCGTCCAAGACATTCTCCATTTCTTATGTTCTTTTTTTCATTTGCCTTTGCATTCAAGGAGTCCAGCTGCGACGTTCAGCGAAGCGAAAGTAGAGGAAATGATTCTTCGCTAAGCGCTTGTTTGAGCAGCGTGTAATTATTGACCCTATAGATCTGTTGATGAGCGGTGGCTGCCTTTTCCTGTTGCGGCGACTGAACATAGCCTGCATGGCGACTAAGCGAGTGGTTGACAAAACGTGCTTAGCGAGTCCTTGTTTCGCCGTGGTGCCCGAGTTCACGATAAAGATAGCCAAGTACGAATGGCGCATTCGTGAAGCTTAGGAATGTAAGGTCAAGTGATTACCAGTATTAAAAGCGTTGTTGAGCAGGGAATGCCATTGTAGTAACACGCACGCACGCACGCACGCACGCACACGCACGCGCACGCGCACACACACACACACACACACACACACACACACACACACACACACACACACACACACACACACACACACACACACACACACACACACACACCGCCATGGAAGGCCGAGGCGCCTGGCTCGAGTTGGGGCTTGCACTACGTCGTCGGTCACGGAACTCTAAATCACACCTACCAGTGCACTCCCGCTTTCCCCTTGTTCCAAGGACGCTCTCCCTGCTAGGAGCTCCCACTGCTACGTTCTACTTGGCACTCACATTACCACAGTCTTCATCTCCTGCCTTTACTATAGAAGGAACAGCCCTGCAGGCCTTGCTTCCGAATACATACATTTTTTTTTTCAATTGGCTTTCCCACAGAATTTTCTTTTTGGGAACACTTCCCCTTACTTCTTTATGGTGCAATTGGCTTTAAGCCCGATATACCTTCTGGTGGCGCGGGCTACCCCCATTTTATTTTAATTCTTTTTTCCATGCCAGGGGGACAAATTTAACACACACACACACACGCGCGCGCGCGCGCACACACACACACACGCACACACACAGCAGTTCGCAACAAGGCAAACTGACCACTCGGGTTGGTGTTACTCCGCCAGCCAATCACAGAAGCAAATAAAATCGGCGTCAGGCAACCTCTTCAAAATGGCGTCGCGGTCAGTTTGGCGTCACTTCAATAAAGTACGAGGCTTTTCTAGTTCCACGATAACAAACAAACGAATTTCTTTAATGGTATGCATTATAGGTTTGTTTTATTTGCAGTTATTGCTTTGTTGTGCCTTCACGATAAGCTTGAGGTGCGAGATATTTGCAGCCCACTGAAGGAACAGTGGCTACCTGTTATCAGGACGCTGCAAGGGCTTCGCTGCAGTTGAGTTGTGTGCGGCCATACAGCCAACGTTTCGACAAGAAGACTTTCCTTCGTCAGGGCAGTGACTCGAGTGGCGCTTGCCCCTAGCCTTTGGAGCACTTTGGTTTACAGCGTTGAAGAAAAGGCGGGGGGAGTGAGGAGGCGGTGCTCTTTGTTGACTAGGGTAAACATTACATTTAATTTAGGTGGAGTGGCTCGTACACCCGCATATATCCCCTACGGTAGGAGCCACCCATGACATCTTTCTTTCTTTCTTTCTTTCTTTCTTTCTTTCTTTCTTTCTTTCTTTCTTTCTTTCTTTCTTTCTTTCTTTCTTTCTTTCTTTCTTTCTTTCTTTCTTTCTCTTCTCACGTGTGGCTCATACATACCCGGCCATCTCTCTGGCTAATGCCCGTATATATAGTGCGGTGCGCATTTATGTCCATTTAATTATAATTACCGTAACGGTTAAGTGGCTCTTTCTTGTCCTAAACTTACGCTACGGTATCACATCTTGATCGCACAACCTTGACCTGGAAGCAGTTATCAAATTTTATTTTAGGGACGAAGCTCCTTAAGGCGTAGGCTTGTCTGCCGTAGTTGTCCGTCGTAGCCACCTCGTCTAGTTCGTGAAGTGATCACTAGATGGCGTTGGTGGCGCTCGCTCCATAGAGATACATGGTAAAGGCTAGTGTGACGGGATATCAGTAGATGGCGCTAGCACAGCATAGTTGACGAATTGAAATACGAGATGGCGCTGCGGCGCTCGCTCGCTCCAGAGAACGGACAAAAACAATTATAGGGAAAAATATGGACTTTCTGCCATAAGGGGCAGGGAACTGGGCTATGAATTTCCGTTTTCGCTATAGTATGATCGATTTGATTGAAGTAAATTTAAAAGGCATGAGGAAAATTTAAAGAGAGGGGAGCCTGGTGGCGTACATGTCACCGCCCCGTTACAAAGGGGACGCTCATAGCATCCATCCATCCATTCAGATGTATGGGAGCGCATAGTGTGATGAGCGATCACTAGATGGCGCGCGTGAGCACGCCTTTCATTGGATGGAGGCGATCGTTCGAGATGTTTCGATGCAGTGAGATGGGAGACCGCTAGGGGTGAGAGCTATAAAATGCGCTCGCTCTTGAATGATCTCAGAATGATCACGAGATGGCGCTGCGGTGCTGCTTAGCTAGTACGTGAATTGATCAATAGATGGCGCTGCGGCGCTCGCTGTTTCGGTGTCGCGTCGTAGCCACGCTCGCGCTCGCCCTCGGCGCGTGCCTCCCGGCGCGCGAGCTCTCTCGCTCTTCCATCTGCTGTCTTGTGTGAGAGAGAGAGCGAAAGGCGCGCGTTGACTATGGAAACGCTCTTTCTTTGTCCGCCGCGGTGGTGTAGTGGTTACGGTGCCTTCGATGAACGCTCTACCAGCTCGCAAAGAAGGAGAACGCGGCCTCACCCGCGAGAGACAACGCTGACGCAGGCAGCGTCTTCTAGCGAGTTTCTTGATTGAAAAATATCGACTGCTCGCGCTGGAGAACCGGTCACCGGCCACCTATATATATATATATATATATATATATATATATATATATATATATATATATATATATATATAGGCACTGGATCTTGATTTGCAATGAAGTGCCGGTGGGAGATTTCACTTGTGCGTAGTTGAACCATAAGGATTCGTAGCGTGCGCGTTAACTAAATTAATCCGGAACTCGGCACGAACTACGATGAACATCCGTAGCTTCTCCCACTTATCATCATTCACTCCGTGGATATGCGTGGATTTTTTTGCATACTCTTTTCATTATTATCTTAACAAACCCCCAGCCTGAATTGAATCGTAGGCGCTGAGCGAGAAACACATTGTCGCGTTGTACTGATGCCATGACAATTATTGACTACCAATAGCATACCGAAATTTCTCTTAAATTTTGGTGTTTGCCAAAGTACTTTTCCGCAGTGCCTGTCCACGTGTTTATCTTTTCTACTGCCTCTCCTCATTCGTGTTTCTCTTTGTCGTTCCAGGGCAATGCACGCTTGGCTCAGTGCGTCACGACGCGACCATGTTTAGTGTACAGCTCTATCGCGAGCACTGCAGCTGTGGCAATTCATCTTCATTACGGCAAATGTGGATGACCTTGAATGGCGACAGCAGTGAGCCGTCCCACTCACCATAAGCGGCTATGTGATCGCGCACGCCGAAGTTGTAGGTGCGTAGCACGTTTTCATTTCCTTTATTCGTTTTGTCTTTCATTTTTTTTCCTTTCCTTGCGTCCTCCCGTTTGCGTGTACTCTGTTTTCGAGCTCAGACAGGTGGCAGGTGTCCCATTTCCGGTGAAGCCTTACTTATAAGCGTGTTACCGAGTGTTCGGACAACTCCTACACAATAATAAAATTCCTCGCTCCGTTTTCACGCTTTGGTAGTGCTGCGCGGATGCGTGGCACAGAAGTAAGCTAACCGAAGCTGATCGATCCTATAATAACCGTTCGCTGGTGCGGTGTCACGGGGCTTTTCTCTGGTCATCCATCTTAAAAAAAAGGGGACGCGAGTTGTTGTCTGAATGGAAAATGCAGCGCACGTGGACATAATAGAACGGTAAAATTAGGATAATGTGCACGTAGTTGGGAAGGGAAATGACAGGTGATGCTGACGAGTTCGTCGCTCTTCGCCGGACCTGCTGTGCGTAGTAGTTGGCGTCGCTTCGTCGTACTGAATGCAGTCTCTATGCTTATGTGTTTTATCGACAGCTGACGTTCAACTAAGAGTTAATTTCGAGCTTTACCCTGTGCCAGCTTTTGTATAGGTGACCGAAACGGGATTGGATAACACATTGTGCTTATGCGTGGCTGTTTGTATGTGATGAGTTCTTTATTTTTCTTCAATGAAGATGTTTTCTAAAGTAGCTTCCAGCTAGCTGAACTGTTTTTTTTTTCGTCCAGCTTCCCCGTTTGAGCCTTTGACATTGCATTGCAAGATATATCTTTAAATTACTTTGTGCAAACATAACGAATATTTCGAAAATCGACATGACCGGAGTTCTATTCTATTCCACCGTCAAATAGGATAGCCGCTTTCCCTAACTATGAATATTTTTTGGATAAATTACGAACTTGTTCTAGAGTCCAACTGAGCCAGGTAAACACCACAAACAAACACAGAATAAACGCAAATTCTTGAAATTATTGTACTCCTCACGTTGATAGTGTCGACGAACTATTTAAGAAGCAATTTCTTCGGGAAGATCGAGCACCGGGTAAGATCGGGATTGCCGACGGCAAATGTAGATCCGACCCCTTTGAAATGAACGAGGTTTTTCATGAAGGAAACAATACAGGTGTCAATGAGTACATGAAGGCCGTGCTCATTCTGACGGACGGACGATAAAAGACCACAAGAACTATAGCATGCTGAAAGCCACATTTATTTTTATTTATTTACAGGTACTGCTGTCTCGATAGACGAGACATAGCAGGAGTGGGTACATCAGTTCGAAATCAAACAAAAATCATACAATCATACAAAGAAGTAGAAGAGGGCACATGAGTTAGTTAAAAAAAATGCACAATACTTTATAAAAGCATCACGAGATATAGTTCGGCAATTCTTTCACAAACTGTTCATTTGGCTTTTCCCGCAGGGAACCATCTAGGCTGTTCCAAATGTCGACAACACTTGGGAAAAAAGAATTCCTAAAGCAATTCACAAATGACTGAAAAGGAACAATATTAAGGGGGTGGAATCGGCGCGTGTGACGCCTAGTAGTAGGACTCAAAGAAATCGGCGCTTGAACGTGACTGTGGCCGTGTACAATCTGATGCAGCAATGTGATACGTTCAAGCGTGCGTCGATAAGCCAGGGGTTCTAACGATAAAGCACATGCGTGAGATGAAGGTGAGAAATCGCAGTCATATCGACGGAAAATGAACCGTATTGCTTTCTTCTGTATGGCCTCTAGCTTATTTGTGTCAACTGCAGTGTAGGGTGACCATACCACTGAGGCGTACTCTAGTAACTTGCAGCCTCTGGTAGAGTGCTTGAGAGTTCGTTTCAGGTATCCCAGTTTCCCAAGTGCCCTAGCACAAATGGCACATCGGCTATATATGAGCACAAGAGCTATATAAGCTACTGCGTGCGCAGGCAACTGGACGCAGGGCAAGGTACAGGTACAGGTAAGTAGTTCAGCCATCGATGCTTAGAAGCTCCTCAAAGTCACGTAAGCAAGAAGTGGCAATGGTCTATTATACTGACCGATCGCGAAAGCTTATACACGAGCCTGCTTGTTCCGATTATACTGTATGTGCCAAGCGAAGTCACATGTTTCGTATCGCGTAGTGGTTTTCCTTGGCATGTTTAAATTCTCGCTTCTCTCGTTAGCAGAGCTTGCGAAGCAATGGCAACAAAGCAGGCGAAGCGAAGGGAGGATTCACGTGTTGGCTTATGTTACGTCGGTTACCATATAGTAATGGATGATTGGCTTTAAATGCGCTGACGAACACTATTTACGTCGTATGGAAGCGTCCCTGTCGGGAGTATTCAATTTTTTGTGGTTCGCCATGTGGATGCGTTCTTGTTTTTCTTTTTAATTTCATTTATCGGCCACAGCAGGAACCCAAAGCGCCAGCGTGTATGCGTGCACTGCGGCTTACGAAGTGATCGTATGTTACTCATGTTTTTCTATGCCGCGGTATTGGGTGTATACATGAATTGAAAGAGTCTGCTGTATACTAACACCAGTTGCCCGGCTATTTGCGGTGCATGAGGTACGAATGTGTGCTTGCGGAGGTCAAGATCGCTTTTTTTTTTTCACATATTATCTCTTAGCCAAAGGCTTTTGTAACGCGGGGAAATGTAGGCGAACAATTCTTATGGGGAGATGAGGGTGAACATGGCTTTACACAAGTTTGTCCCTCTCGTCCATTAATACATTAAAGTTTTCTAATAAACAGGTCGAGCGCGAAGTCAAACAGCTCAAGTTTACTCGAAGGCTCAGCTTTCTTCGAGTACGTCTAGACTTGTGAATTCGTGTTACACGTGCTTCGTTATCTCGGGTTTTCACGACGTTTTGTGTTTACAGACATAGCGTGGGTATGGGTCTGTTCTTAATCACATATAGAGTGACCACTGTGTTGCAATGCGTCCTTTAATGGATTGTTCGAATAGATCCCCTGCTTCGCACAGAAATTCACAGCCCTTGGCAGCGGTCACCTGTCAGATGCATATGCTTGTGGATGAGTTTCACAAGAATTTGTTCGCCATGCCTGCCCTGCAGCAACCGCGGATGGTCATGCCTCCGAGTAGGCGCAGAACTACTCTGAGAACTGTGGAAGAGGTCTTTTCCCTGCACTGCTAGTGATGATCATATGTGACGATGATGACGTCGACGACGATGAATGCATGGAAGTGGTTGACGTCATGCTTCTACCGCACACTTTGCAGACTTCGTAAGCACCACCCGGCCCTGTAGTCAGTAGACATGTACAGTGGATGTCAGCACTGAGTAGCGTACATCCCGAATATAACGTTTCCCCGTGTGATTTCTGTAACCACCTAATAACATTGGACGCGATTTTCGCGGCAGTCATGTCGTGAAAGCTGGCAAGGCGTGTAAACATGGGCAAGGGAAGTCCACATACCTTACTGTATTTCACCATGAATCTGTGCCAGCTATCTCAACTATGAGTCATCCCAACTTCCATGGTACCGCACTCCACAGTCGTTACTTCCAGGAGCGCTTCACCTAGTAGCAGGTCGCGAAGTTCAAACGTTCCTAGCCGCTACATTTTCATCAGCCAGGACTTGGCCGTTTGCGTAGGAGAATGAGTTCCTATAGTACGATACAAAAGAAACCTCAGTAGCCGATGACCTGTGCTCTCTGACCTGCCTCCTTTTCTTGCGCGCGGTGCCACAGTTCTCCAATCTAACTGTATATCCGAAGCCGAGATCTTATATCGCAGCTCATTGTGTGGCCCGTGTCCGATACTTAAGAGAGAGGAGCCTCCACAGCCCGTCGATCGAGCTCGGGTAAGAACAAAGAAACCTCGAAGTCACGCGATTCGACTTCGAAGGCGGTCTGTACACGTCGCCGGGGCAGAAGCAACAAGCGCTAGTCAAGCAACGCGGAGGGGGCCTCAAGGCGCTCACGCCTAATGTGTTCGCCACGCGCTTCGTATAGTACGGGGCATTGCGTCGTGTCTTTTCCGGCTTCCGCCAGCCGACGGGCATAACTCGATGGGCCCAAATTGCCGCGCTCTTTCGCCTCGGCCTCTTGGGGGGATTCGCCGACGCCGCCGCCTCGGCAAAGCCCCGAACGAAGCAAGAGAAATAAAATAATCGGCGCGTCCGTTGTTTGTACACGCGCTAAGTTTTTTTGATCGCGGCACCACGCGCGCACCGCGACCCTAACTACCAGGATGTTCACCAGGAAGTTCAAGTAGAAGCGCACTTTATTTCTCGTTTTTTTCTTTCTTTACTATTTGATTTCTTTCATTTGAGCACGTATAAGCCCGCCCGCCGGGCTAGACTCGCTTTAACGGGCGGCATGACGAATGCGCTCGGTGTATGTCTGGCACTTGGAACGAACCTTTAAATCTCGCGCTGCTTCATCACCCTTTCTATATCCCTATATAGCTGGCTGGTTATTGAAATCGGTGGGCTGAATAACAAGTCGAACGGGCTGACTAAAAAACAGAGAAATATTTGGGGCGGGGGGGGGGGGCAGTTGGTTGTTCACTTGGATAATAACATAAACTCTGAGCTACAGTCTGTTCTTCCGCACACGAATCGACGTGGATGTGGCACGACCATTCATTGCATTTCGAGAATCGCAAGGTTGTCAGATCGTAAGGACGGCAGTGCCGATCCATAAAACGTAAGCAACGTAAATGATTTTGATTACCGGCATGTCTACTCTAACATTATTACTTTGAGGGAATTATACTCCAATGCCAATTCTCTTGTCCCGCTGCGGAGTGCCAGTTATTTGAAAACATGGAGTGGTGGCATCACGTGGGGATATGGTTTTTCTCCTAAGTATTTTTGTTCATGGACGTTCTATAACAATACAATAGTGGAAGATAAACACGCAACACAGCGGCTGTCTGTCGTCTGATACACTCCCAGATTATTCTATGTCATGTTTCTCTTCCGCCTTCTCTCAATGTATAACCTTGTTCGTGAGAGTGCAATGAGCCAGTTTCGACAATCTTTAGCTGACTATGATAACATGCCTCTCTGAGGTGGACGCCTTCGAGGACTTTGTTGAATAAGTATACTGGCATTTCACCGTGATGAGTTACATATAGTACTACGAACATCACGAATCACTCTTCCACTTGCTAATCTGTGCACCCTCTGGAATTCGAAGACGGCAAAGACGTGCGATTACCCGTTGCACACTGAAGAACCTGCACACGCACGAATTCTCAAAGCGCGATGAAACGCAGAGAAAAGAGGCTATTTACAGTGAGTTCCCGAAAGCCATGCACGCGGAAGGCCAATGCGGGAACTCGATCACGCCAAGAGCCCAGACACTTCGTGCTCCTCGAGGAAGCCGCATGCTGGTCCGGGTATGCTGGGTTTGTATCGTAAATATATTTACACGACACTTGGCCGTTGTCACCGAACTTTGGCAGCCTATAGACTGCGAGTGCTCGGCGTCGTTCGGCGTTGCCCCAAACTTTGAAGCTTATACGAGCCCGATGACCTCGCGTTCGCTGCGGAGAAAAACGGCCGGGCACAGAGACAGCAAGCGCGTGAGGCGAGTGCAGAAGGCCACCACGACGAGATCGGCGCCGGGCGACGTCGTCTTACCAGAGGGGGGGAAGGGGGGGCAGCGTGTATCCCACAGGCCCGTTTGTTTATAGAAAGCCGGCGTTCCACCTTCGCCGCGCCAACTTGCCACAGCCAGGAGGGTCCTTGGTGGTATACGCGAGCTAGCGGCGGCCGACCTACATTGGCGGGCTATGAAGGCGTGGGAGCCCCGCACGGACGCCTTCGGCTGAGCGTGCCTGAGCTGCGGCCGCTTGTGCACACTGTGTTCATTAAAAGTGCGCAGCGCTATCCAGACCTCCAGTATATTTGTCAAAAAAATTGACGGCAGATCCACGAGGTGAATGATGATGAGATTGGGCGAAGCTCCTGGAAGTAATCATCGGTTAAACCGTGAAATTTCTTCCGTTAATTCGCCCGATAAAATTGACGTGAAACGATTGATTAAATGTTTTATCAAACTTTTATTGCTGGTTTCCGTTGTGCTTTCATTATGACCGCTTTGTGGTCGGTGAAATGTAAGCTAAGTGGTTCTTGCACTGGTTGCAGATGGGTTTTGCCTTTGAACGCTTCTCCAACGCGAGCAGTCGGTATTTCTCAATCAAGAAACTCGCTAGGAGACGCTGCCTGCGCCAACGTTGTCTCTCGCGTTTGCCGGGGCAGTGCCGGGGCACAGGAGAAATCTCACCAGGCACTACCTTGGAGGTAAACAATGGCTGCTAATGGGAATGAGAGACAGAAGAAGTCGGCTTTTAGCTAACACTTACACTGCTACTTCTACTAACGTTTCCTACTGGAACATGCCAATGGCTGCTAATGGGGAATGAGAGACAGAAGAATTCGGCTTTTAGTTAACGCGCACGCTGCGAACTTTTTATTGTTCAACAACGCATAGGAGAAATCTCCCACCGGCACCACCTTGGAGGTCAAAGCGTAAGACTGGTTACGCACTACGACGACTACGACGAGGGACGAACGGGTGCCGCCTTAAGGAGCTTCGCCCCTAAAATAGGTGGATACAGCCTGTATACTGTTTGTACCGGTTTTCGTGCTTACTGCTTTGGTGTCGCATCTATTCCTCAACGTTGTACGTTGCGGACGCGCGAGTTCAAACACTTATAAACCTTTCCTGCGTTTCAAAATAGTCAATACATAGTCTATGGACTGCAAGAGAAACCTTTTATTGATAATTTTACCAGCCCTGAAATGGTTACACTTGTTCTTGTGCGCCTCCCGGAGATGTATAGCTGTTCATAACTGCCGTACATCTTCTGTAGAACTTTATTTGTGCGTCTAACGGCTTCGTGTGCGTAATGTATACACCTACGTTGTACATGCCATTGAAATGGGTAAGTTATAGACCAATAAAATCGAGCACTCACGCGACAACAAGCGCATCAATATATGAGCACCCTCTGGAACACACGGGGCCGTCAGATTTAGCTGTTGGAAACGCAAGCTGTTGGAAACCATGTGTAAGTCATATATGTTTGCAAGAGTCGAGCTCCTTAGGGACATTTCTGCATTAGAAGAGTAAGTTTTTGTGAAGCTAGAGCTTGAGATTCCCCACTCAAGCGACTTTGTTTTGACACAGATCAACGCGATGTTACTCAATTTGTCTAGTGGCACCACGAACCGTTTGCTGACTTTATGGCCATCTACACGTCTGTGATAACCAGGCCCTTCGCCTTAACTTCTTCGACCCCGCCCCCCTCTGTTTATTTTCTTTCGTTTCATCTTTTTTTCGTTTTATGGGTGATCTAGATTGCAATATACATAATTCGGAATAAATGTATTTAGACAGGTAGCCAGTGGACTTGAGAAGCTGCACTTCTTGCTGACTGCTGTTAGTTTTCTCACCGAGTTGTTTTACAAGAATGAAAACACGGAACGAGGCACCAGCAGCGGTACCTCTAGACTGGAGTATCTTTCCTGCTAATAATTAACCCATTTATTATTCCATCACTCACAAGTGACCGAGAAATATAAAACAAACGTTATCCAGTGACCGTTCCTATCATATATAGCTACGTGTGTGAACGTAAAAAATAACGACAAAGCAGCCCACTTGAAGTGGACACACAATTTGCATACTGCGCAAGTTCATCTTTATTAGTGGGACGACCGCCCTAAAGCACACGGAGACACACCTCGCACGCCTCTCCGCACAGCTTCATAGTTGAGATAGGCGAGCAGGGACTCAGGCTCAGCTTCGAGCATGCGGGCGCGCAAGGCACGGTGGGCCACCCGCTGTGCGTGATCGCCACGGCGGAGAAAGGGGAGAAGGGCCGGCCCGGCATCCCGTCATCACTCTTGCGAGGGTGTGCGTTCGAACCGTTGTCTCAAGAAAGGAAGACCGCGCGTGCTAATGCGGAGACACACAGCCGGCGCCGGGCGCGCTCGGTCACTCGTTGGATTCGCACGTTGGCGGGTGTCCAGGAAGTGGCCGTTCCTCTCCACCAGCGCGGCTTTTTTTTTTTTTTTTTTTTTTCATCCGCCCGTAGGCCAGCGGTGCTGCTAAGTCATGTGGCTTCGCTACCGACTGCGATATGTGGTGAGGTATTGGTTAGCGCTAATGATTCACACCAGGTCGCTCTTGGCCGGGCTATGTTAATGCCCTAACAATATGCCGTTCACTTACTGACGAATCATATTGGCATTCCGGTACACCTATAGACAGAGAAAGCAAACAGAGCAAGGACAGGAAAGTTAGTCTGTCCGGTTTGCTACCCTGCTCTGGGGCTACGATAATGGTAACTAGAAAAGCGGTATGAAAAGCTGTAGAAGGGTAAGCACTGTACACGAGCAGGCGTACAATTGGTAACTGAAGCCAAGTGTTTGTTCCACATTCGCAACACCGGAGCTCATTCCGCTGGGAAAACTAGGCCCTTCTAATTTCGCATCGAAATGAAGTTAGTGGGCGAGCCATGGTGTTCATTGGATAAGTGAGAAGAACACTAGATTGAGAAGCAGTCCCACAGCAGTTCGGAGTGTCGGAGCCTGTAGCTTACTGGAACAGCATGCGTACAGTGGCCACATGAGATCCCACCCTCGCAACAATCTCCTTACGTAAGCTCAGGTAGTTTTTCAGAAATCGGCACTCTGTATGCCTTTGCCAAAGCCTGCTGCGTTTGTGTGTATACTGAAATAGAGTGGCAATACAGCGAGTAAAGGAAGAAATGCAAATATGTTCAAATACTGGAAAGAAACAAAACAATGAAATAGCGAGGTAGGACTCCCACAACATTGAAGCTGCTCTGTGCACCGTCCGCTGCCTTCTGGAGTCGGTAAACCGCCGTCTGCCGAAGACCGACTCTGACTTGTCTTTCGACTCGCCGCAATAGATCTCGTAAATGGGCGGGTGAAATACGAGGGCCAAACGAGAAATAAGAAAGAAAAAGTGTCCCGGAATTGGATGCGCCCACTTACGGGTAGAGTATATCCTAACAGCCCAAACCCACACATAGAATCGAGCTCGCTTCCTCCGCCCTCCGGCGCCGGCAGTATATCTCTTTGCAACTGCCGCCCCATTGTCGTCTCAAGGTCCGGCCTGAAGCTCACTTGCATGGCATGAGGTGTGCCCGCACAGCTACGGTCGTCTATCTTCGCAACCACAGAGTTTCGTGCCGATGCAGCTCTACAAATATAGAGTGACATTATACGTATGCACATATAGGGTGTAGAAATCTATGCATTGTTGTTTCTTATTTGGGCATGCAAGAAGGTTCTTTCTCTGAGCTAACAAACCTTGACGCTGCATCTGGCAAGGAAGTGCCCTGCCTTCCGCCCATCATCATCATCATCATCTCTCTCTCTCTCTACAGTCCAGCAGAATCTGAAGTCGGCAGGTCTGTGTGACCAGTACCTGTCTTTGTGTGAACCTCTAAACGTGGCTTTCGTTAGTGCCCTCTCCTTCTTTCTCTTTATGTCTTCCCTTTCTTTCACCTATACCATAAGAAAAATAAGAGCAAATTGGTTTCAACATTGCATAACCACCTGTCTATCACATGCATATATCTCCCTAACACACACACACACACACACACACACACACACACACACACACACACACACACACACACACACACACACACACACACACACACACACACACACACACACCTGCTGTAACTGCTGTACGGCAGTTGCAACGCATCAGACTCGGGTAGCCGTAATGCGACGATTGCGCATAACAGTAAGCAACTTGCCGCTGGCCAGATGCATACATGAACGTTGACAGCCGTGAACTCTCGAAGAACAGCTCTATTTCGTTCTCTAGCTCGTGTAGCATCCGCCGCGGTTTACTTGAATCTTGTTTTGTTTTATTTAGAAACTCTGCTTTCGAGGACGCGTGCCGGAACGAGAGAGAATAAATGAATCGGGACGACATAAATCAAACTCTCAGTGCGTACTCTTTTTTCTGGCGAACGCTAGTCCACTATATACGACCTTTATACGGAAACCCCGCCGAGGATCTTAGCCTCCGCAATGCATAGACTCTTCCAGTGTACTTGTTTGTTTGCTCGATGACATTTGGCTGGCGTATATCCCGCGCCGATGATCCGGATCCGTCCCTTCGTTCGGTTAATCTTTCTTAGCTTTCTGTACTCATATATCTCCGAGGCAGGCGGGCAAGGCAAGGCCACTTGCCCTGCCCAGAGGGGCCAGCACGGTAACACAGACTGACAGAAAGAAAGACAGACAGAGAAGTAAATGCAAGTATGGAAGCATCTGCACTTGACCGCACTGCGTTCGATGGAAGCACATTCTTTCGACTGCACCGCAGTGTATAGTGGAAGGCGCTCGGAGTGCAGCCCCGCAAAGGGAACAACTTATCTCCGCAGTGTTTTCTCTGCAGATGTACACGATGTGGTTTCGGTGCGGCGGCATTTTATGTCCTGGTCGGAAGGCAGGGCGCGCACAGCTTTCGGTCCATTCACCTGTCTTTTGAGTTTCGCCGAAGGTTTCTTGCGATAAAAAGAATGAAAAGCCACGTGATACTTCTTTTTTCCCGCTTACGAAGCCCCTGATGTTGTATAACCTTACGAAGTCCTGAGCTTTGAAGCCCTTACTACGACGTTTCCTGTTTTCGCGATTACGTTCTCCCAGATGGCGAAGTTCTCAAAAAGGGAATCTTGGACTCTCAGATCGCAAGTCGTTGTTCTTGCTCGTCTGCCGCTCTAGGAAATGCAAGTTAGGTTAAGTCTGTGCGATCCCTCGACGCGGTTGTCCCATGAATTGTATGAAGTCAGCCCATAATAGTGAGGTCGTCGCTTGGGCGCAATAAAGGATACGTTGGTTTGAACCAACTCATGCGAAGCGGCAAGCGTTGACGGGGCAATACACAGCGGTGTCGCGATGGTCTCTTCCCTCTTCGTGCACGCCAGGAACATTGATGTTAGCGAAACGTTATAGCCGAAATACTCCGAAGCTCGGAGAGGCGCGGTGCACTGAAGCGAGACGAAATGCGGCGTTGTAAATTCTAGTGGTATACGGTATTGGCTAATATAACATCCTGTAAACTCAACTTAATGACTCTTGGGAGTAATACCACAGTCGCACGCACCGTTTTAATGTCGTCCTAGTCGAGCAATATTAGCATGTAATGGCAATATTTATAGCTGCTACATACCGATGTTTTAAGGTCATTCGAATCTAATGGCATCTGGAATCGAATGAGTTCGACAAGTTCATTCACCTTCGCACTCGAACGGAAAGCATAATCTCGACCACAAGGACAAGGTAATGGTGACTTATCCTGGTTGCATTTTTTTTTTTTAGTGCTGCTTCTTTCACCTGTATAAATGTATTGTAAGCTTAGCGCATGGTGTAGTAACGCGCAAGTGCCCATCACAGGGTCGTATGCTTGAAGACAACCTTGTTCACAACGGGAAGATAACAACGTGAGTTCAGTTATTCAGTCTTGTTTTTGTTTTTCGTATTTTTTCTCCATATCGCAGTAGGTTAGAACTCAACTAACCAATCGAGATCTTGCTTGCCTTATGTCGTATCACTCGAGCCTTATGCTGTGACACATTGGATAGATGAGGATGTACTCAACGGTTTAACATACGGAAAAAGTCAAGTCCATCATGCGCTTTCACTGAGTCCTGATCGCCGCTCACTGTAGCGTTATTGTCATTGTCGATCGGCACGCAGCGTTCGTTTGAACGAATGCATCGCCAATGGAATTCGGCAACGACGCCACCACGTAAATCTGCAGCAATGGCGCCAGCTGATGACAAACGACTCCGGGAAAGCGTGAAAGCCCACTACGCGAGTCCAGCCTGTCCCTCCCGATTTCCCAATGAAATGCTCTTGGCGCATGCCTCGTCGCGTTCGGACTCCGCGTAGCCGGCTGAACCGTTATACAAACGCCATGCTCGCGGACCGTTCGCTTTATAAACGCCCTCCACGTGAGAGGGGCTCTTCCAGCGAAGCGCCGGGCGGTCTCTTATGCATTATTCACGCCACGCCGCCCGTTTACCTATTAACCCTGCGAGCTCGGCGGCGCCGCTGCCAGTGTGGTGGCCCGCCTTAACTCAGATTTATTTCCACTCCGGCCGCGAAACCGCACCAACCACGATGGCAATCAAGGCTGACCAACAGCAACGGTATATGTTGTGCATGGTGGAGTGTGTATACCGCCACAGGTCGCGATGCCGGCGATGTACTCTTCGGGTTCGTGTTCAACAGCGCGATACGTGCTCGTTGCACCCTTCTGGTCTATGCGGCGTTTAACACGCGGCCCACGGAACATACCGGCAAAGCGTTGCTTGAACTAAAGGCCGGCTCACTCACAAGCGATTTGTTCCCAAGTTAGTTCTAAATTGACGATGAAACGGACGCAGGCGATGCTCGCAGGCAAGTTGTGGAGAGCTTCACAATGTTAATGGGCCCCTAAAATTCAGAGCCACGTCAGGCAGGGTATACGACGTAATGTCCCTGCGAATATATACTTATTAATCAAGTTAGTCGGAAAAAAGGAATCTTACTCTTTCATTGATTTTAGATAGATATTCCCTTTCGTATGTGCAATGCTGTGCAGGCTACGCAAGAAGTGCGGCCAGCAAAATGTAAAAATCCGCGCGTCTCCCAGTTACATTTCGTCGTTGTAAGTTCTCGTGCGAGCAGATTAAGGGCGTGCGCGTTGAGCGTCGCGACCGTCTGCAAATAAAGAAACAAAGTAACCAAGATATCGAGAGCATAAGAGATATATAACGACGTATTTTGATTCGTATAACTGAGTTCTTCATTGCTAATACACAAAATACTTTCATTTATTACTCGGCATAAAACAGGAAAAGAAACACATTGTTCGTGCAGAAAAGAAATTAATTTCTTAGTGATGCTAACACATCTACTCTGAGAAGTCTCGCTAACCTCCATATTGCTCTGCACTTCATTTATTAAATATAGCATAGTTAAACCGTTCGACGAATAAAGATGAAGTGCCGAACCCTCGCTTCCACGTACCTCCACAACGCGAGAAACGACATGCACGCGCCTAGCATTACTTCTTACCGCAGGCCAGATGAGTGCTGTTTTTCTTCACGTTCACTCTGTTGTCAGCAAACGAAGCAGATATGTGCGCCCCTAAAAAAAATCATGACTGCAAAAGTACTGCCATAAAATAACGAATGCCCACTTCATGTCACTGTAAGAAAATGGGCGAATTTGCCGACAATATTATTCGAGGGAAGGGGGAGCTTCTAGCATATAAAATTCTCTCATTGTGCACAGCGCATATGTGACCTCGCGTGATAGCTTCGCAAAGTCAGAAAAGTCTCTTGTACCCAGTTTTAAATAAATGTGATCTGGCTCTATGAAGAGAGATATTTTAAGTAGCCGCTGCCTTTTTAATAAGAAACTATTTTTTTTACCAGGCTCAACTAAGACTTCACCAGCGTCACTTCCGTCACGGAAATGACGTCAGTAAAAATACTACAGGTCCCACGCATTGTGGGAATCGATGTCATGCGAAACAGTCAGCGAGAAAATTGCCTATGACGTGTTATTTGGCATTCAGCCAACTGTGACGAGTAGAAGCAAGATCTTTGCGCAACGCGCCTGCGTACCCACTCACGGGTATGCTTAACATGGTCTAAACATGAACGTCGACAGCACCGTGGCGACTCTATGGTAACCCCTTGTACGAGATAACTTTGGCACTTACGTTAGTCCAAAGCGCAGAAGTCTGTTCTGCCGAACAAAAAATACACTATACGGTGCGTTGATGTGCTATCATAAGGGTCGTTCGTTGAAATGCCTGCGGGATCGAGCAAGGTTGCACAAAATCATACCAAATGGCAGTAGAACATATGTATTGTTTTGAAGGTTCTTATCCCACATTAGAAGGGCAGTTCATGTTACAAAAGCACCATTATCACACTTGCAGATGCAACAGGTTTATCTACTCCATATACCGTGTAGGAGGAGCCGCCATATCCTAGTGGTACCGTGCTTGTTTGGCACCTCGAGGGCCCATCTTCGATACCCACCTACCGCTTGGTAAATTGCATGCGTGTCTGTGTGCTTGTTATGTCTACATTTTAATCGCAAGCGGACACGGACACATGGTGTTCCTTCCTTGTTTTAAGAGCGGAGGTCTCTAAGCCGGCCGTCCGATGTGCGGGAATGATCCTGGAGGCGGCGCACATTGTAAGGTGCAGAAAACTCTACCTGATTGCAGTATCGCTAATCGTGACGTACATGACGGGTATATCATGCTAGCGATGTAAAGATCAGTCATTTATGGTCTTCATACATTTATATCCGACCTCCCAAATTTTCGGGTATTCCAAGTGATGGGGGCGACCAGGAGAGCACCGAGACGTAGGCGGCTAGATAGAGTAAAAGTGACAAGTTCGTCAAGGGATGCCTGACATATAAAACATGGCGATCTGTCTTTGTTTTCATACATACCACGATTTAGAACATGTAAACAATTCAGAGCGCTAAGCTCTGCACTATGAAGTACTCCTAACGCAGCTGCCCCATGATCCAGCCACTCTCGAATGGCGGAGCTCACTATTGCTCCATTAAATTCAACGTTTCGCTGGGACTCTTCCATATGTCAGCCTGTCGGCCCATCAAAAATGCGATGGCCACGCCCATTGATTTCTTTGCATTTTCTAACTAACCACTAGTGATTCAGTTTTTATTAAGGCACTGTAGTAGTGTTTCGAGGACAACATGCAGCTTTATGTGGGACTCCGTAGTGTGTCGGAAATAATTATTGTACCACACTTGAGCACTGCGAATTCCTCAGAATACGAGAGCTCCGCACAACAAATCTGAAAAGGTTTGCTCTAGCGATTCGATGGCGTGTTGTAAACAAATATTATGCACTTTTCATAACCACAGGTTCATTCTATGGCATTTTTTAGCTTCAAAGAAGTTGCAACTACTCCTATGAAGAAACATTTCATTTTTGAATGCGAAGCATTTCTTGGCGAACGTAAGCCACTTTGACCGTATCTATCTATCTATCTATCTATCTATCTATCTATCTATCTATCTATCTATCTATCTATCTATCTATCTATCTATCTATCTATCTATCTATCTATCTATCTATCTATCTAAACCCACGCAGTAAATAAACCTATTGTAGCTGCAGTTCTAATGACCGTGCTTGTGTAACGGAAAGTGTACGTCCAATACGCGATAAGTGCTGTCATAGCAATACATATGTTCTACGACCATTCGGTATGCTTTTGCGCAACTTTGTTCGATGCCACAGGAACACTTCGACGAACGACGCTGGTAGCACATCAACGCACCGTATAGTACACTTTAGATGATGATGATGATGATGATGATGATGATGATTGTGGTTCGGTTAGGAAAGGACGCTAATTTCTGCAGCCCATGTAGGGAGCACGGCTAAGCGTCCGTGGGGGTGGGGGAGAGGGAGTGAAAGAGATAGAGAGGAGAGAAAGGCCGTAGTGGAGGGCTCCAGAAATTTAGACCACCTGGGGTTCTTTAACGTGCACTGACAACGCACAGTACACGGGCCTCTGGCATTTTCGCCTCCATCGAAAATGCGACCGCCGCGGCCGGGATCGAACCCGCGTATTTTGGGTGGCAGCCGAGTACTACTTTAGATGCGAAGCAGCTTATGGTCGGGGCTATGTCACTCCCTCCCTCCCTCCATCCATCCTCCGGGCGGCGCCCACACCCGCACTGCGCATGCGCGTCCTCCTCCCCCTCCTTTCCTTGTCTCATCTCCTCTCCTCTCGGCATTCCTCCTCTCCGAACGGCACGCGTTGACTATGGGAACGCTCTTTCTTCGATGAACGCTTTACCAGCTCGAAAGGAACGAGAACTCGCCCTCGCCCGCGAGAGACAACGTTGACGCAGGCAGCGTTTGCTAGCGTCAAACCACGGCCGCTCATTTTCTATTGAGCGGCCGTGGTCAAACCGATGAAAACGCGACACCTAGTCAAACCGATGCAAATGCGGTGTGCACCCACTGTGCTGCTTCGCGTCGCCTCATGGTCCCCTTTAGCGGGAGACGGTGTAATTTTTTTTCTTCGACAAAACAGGCGTCTGTGTTTTGTACTAACGTGAGTGTCAACGTTGTGCCACACCATTACCTACCATTAAGTCGCCACTGTGCTGCCGAAGTTCCTAGTTAGCCCACGTTAACCATACTCATGAGTGAGTACCAGTTAGCTTTGCAGAATGACCTTGGTCCTACTGGTAAGACTTGGCTGAATGCCAAGCAATTCGCCATAGGTAATTTCCTCGCTGACTGCTTCGTATGACACCGATTGTCACAATGCGGAGGATATGCAGAATCTTGATGTGTTGTACGAACGAGTACTACAAAAAAAAAAAAAAAGAAGAAAGAAGTGTGGTGCAAGGCTCGCGAAGCAGCGAAGCTGATGGGCACTTGGCCGGTCCGGATCATCATCTTCTTCTTGTTCGTGACGTCACGATTGCAGCAGCTGTGGCATCGCTGGTTGCCATATTGCCATAGCTACGGTGCGGCTGGCTTTTCGTGGTACAGACGCACAAATTACGGGCGGCTTAAACAGCCTCGCTGTTAAAAGAAAGGGAAAAATGATAGGACATTGTTTTGTTCAAGTGCGGTGCACTTTGTGGGCCTTGGCTATCGGCGTCTACTTACGTCATATTCACACTCGGAATGCATCATTCGGCAATACACGCTAATAAAGCCGGTTGAAATGGATCCTGATTAAGAATGATTAAAATAGACCATATTATCATGATAAAATAAAATATACCCATTAAGGGTAATAAATGCGTAATTAGAGCAGGTGAAGCAAAAAAAAAAAATCCGCGCATATCCACGGAGTGAATGATGAGTGGGCGAAGCTCCGGAGGTTCATCGGTAAAAACCGTGAATCTTCCGTGAATCTTGCCCCGTAAGTCATCAAGGACCTGACATACACTGTGTGTATATATACAAGAAATTTTATGGTTCAACTACGCACAAGTGAAATCTCCCACCGGCACTTCCTCGCAAGTCAAGATCCAATGCCTATGTATATATATGGGTGGCCGGTGAACGTCTCTCCAGCGCGAGCAGTCGGTATTTTTCAATCAAGAAACTCGCTAGAAGACGCTGCCTGCGCCAATGTTGTCTCTCGCGGGTGAGGGCGCGTTCTCCTTCTTTGCGAGCTAGTAGAGCGTTCATCGAAGAAAGAGCGTTTCCATAGTCAACGCGCGCCTTTCGCTCTCTCTCTCTCTCACAAGACAGCAGATGGAAGAGTGAGAGAGCTCGCGCGCCGGGAGGCACGCGCCGAGGACGAGCGCGAGCCTCCCGGCGCGCGAGCTCTCTGAGACCTAGAGGTGGCTACGACAACGACAACTACAACGATAACGACGCCGGACTAGCCTATGCCCTAAGGAGCTTCGCCCCTAAAAAAACTATTTTGAAAACACCGACTATAAACACAGCCAAAACATACGGTGAACACAGGCGAACCACTACTCTGCACTTCGCGCAGGTTTCGCTGCGGGAAACTGGCTTTGATTTTTAAAGATCATCCGTCCTCCCCAAGGAGGTTTAAAAAAGTGTTTTAACCTGTTTGGCTCTCCCCCAATTTGTCACATTAAAGAAGTTTAAAATATTCTCGGACATCTTAGTCATGCCGAACCGAAACTATACGTAATCTCGGGAATATTCAAGCCGAATGTTATGGCGCAGCGTAGTATACGATAACTTGCACTTTGGCATTGCCTAAATTATAAAGGAGACTCTACTGCTATCCTGTCAGCGAAAGCGGCATCCTAAAGACCATAGCACATACAAAGGAACCTATCGGTCACGCGGCAAAAAAACGAAGTTACAGAGGCATGGCTTAATTGTGATGTTGACTCACCCAGACTTCACCTGGTAGAGCGTTGTCTCGCATATCAAAGCCTGAACCGACTTCCTTCGTTAGAAGACCTTAAAGTTGCAGATACACTATCATTGCTTTTCTCATGAGTGCTCGGTCCTCTTTTGTTACCTTACACGACTTGCGACGGCACTGCATATTTTATTTCCCCAATTATTATTTATCTTGCCCCGCCACGGCGGTCTAATGGCTATGGCAAACGGCTGCTGATCCGAAGGTCGCGGAATCGAATCCCGGTCGCGGAGACTGCATTTCGATGGAAGCGAAATGTTGAGACCCGTGTACTGTGCCATGTCAGTCCACGTTAAAGAACCCCAGGGGGTCGAAATTTCCGGAGCCCTCCACTGCGGTGTCTCTCACAATCACACCGTGGTTTCGGGACGCAAAACCCCGTAAATAATCTATTATTCATTTTCATCTTTGATTTTCCCAGCCCAGAATAGACCCGGTGCCTTTCTGCTTACCGTCTCTGCCTTGTGACATTGTTACCTCCTCCTCCTAACCCGACCCGGAGTTCTGCTCCACCTCCCACAATAAACATCACTTCTAACGGACACGCATGTTGTAAAAGCCACCGGTAGTTTTTTTTTTTTTTTTCTTTTGGGGGGGGGGGGGGGCATTTTCTAAGCGACGGGCTGAGATAGACATATAGACAAAGAGAGCAAGTAAAGGTCAGGGAGGTTAACCAGACGCACATTCACCTTCCTAAACTACACGGCGGAAATGGGAATAGGGAACACACACACACAAAAAAAAAAGGAGAGAAAACAGGATGCCGGCCCATCCAAGAGGGGACACTGACACAGCAGTTTGCCGCTGAGGTCTGCAGGAATCGGTTGCTGAGGTTGAAGTATGTACTGTTGGAAGGGCCCGGTGCTTTGTCATCTTTTGTCAAACAGCGCCGCAAACGATGCACTCGTTTCTTAAAACAGTTCGTCAAACAGCGCACGAGGTCTTGAAGGTATTCGTAGCCGGAACTCTTAATTAAACCGATAGGTGAAAATGGCAGATGATTTGCGAACACCTTTCGATGGGAAATTGAAATACCTGGAATGCTTACATTCATATGTGTAAAATCTCATGAATGCTCGTTTACTTAAAACATGTAATTCCCCAATCTCGCGTGCAGCTAAGCCTCAAAGCACGCTGCATTTAAAGGGACCCTGCAACACTTTTTGAACGCAGTCGGAAAAGCGGTTCCGCTCAGTCGTGGAGGCTTCTATGAACACTTGAGCTAAATATCATTTTGCTGCACGCACTAGAGAATTTAACATTTGGTTTCAAATGCAGTACCCTTGCGTTGTTTCCTTGGTTTTGTTATCCATACAGTGACGTTGTATAAATAGCACGTACGATCGCTAATGAAAAAAATCTTTTAATTGAAAGTTAGCGCTGTGTATACTCTTCTTTAGGCCCTGTCTTGTTGTGCTGCTCTGTTGTATGGATCCCAACCAAGCGGTCGGACAACGTACCTTCGTGAATTTCGAATCCAGCTGGAAATAACTTGCTCTTCTTCCGACAAATTACATCACAACGAACCCAGACTACGTCGATTGCCTTTCTTCTTGGTGTTCTTAAATGTAGACCTGTACATTTACCTCATTTATTGACATCCATATTTACAAGTAAAGTCTTACTGAGGATGTTTCCACTACTTCGAAACCAGCCGATCCTAGTTCTGCCTCAAGCGACGCAGTTAGTGTTCCATGTGACGTAATCCGTCGAAAGAATAGTAGGCGGTTTCCAGCTGCATTTGGAACCAAACTGCCGACTCCCTGGTGCTGCAGTGGAACAACGTCAAGCTTACACATTCACAAGAGCCTCTACGACTAATCGGCACTCTTCTCCGCGACTGTGTTCGTGAAGTGTCGCAGAGACCCCTTCTAAGGCCAGCTGCCGGCGATTCTTTAGCATGTAAAGGTAATGGCATTCTATGTTCCCGAGACGCTCCTGTCATACTCTTACAGTAGAAATGCTTAGAAAATGCGAAAGTAATTTCTAGTGAGCAAGAAAGCTCCGAAACCGAAACAGCAGTCCAACCCAGCAGTGACGTCAAACCAGTCAACCCACATTTAGCATGGCGCGGCTACGCATGCGCGCCTGTCCCCTGGCGGCTAGTGTCGCGACGATTGGCTGCGCGCAGATCTCGAAGGCCATGGTATGGTACCGGTGCGCCTTTGTCGCTTTGCCGATGGCGACGTCGACACACAGTGTGCCCAATAAGTGTAGGAATTGTAAAAAAAAGCGCTTTGAGGTAATCAGTACAAATTAAGCTGCAAGCAATCTGCGCATCTCTCGAGCTTGCAATCTTGCACAAACGCAATCTTGGAAGTGTGCCGAGGGACGTACCCGGCGAACTATATTGAGATCTACTGACATCGAAAAAATCACCGGAGTTGGCCTTTAACTGGCGGCGCGCGCTGTACTAGTAGTTAAAGAACACGTCCACGTGCTGCTCCATCTCGAAAGTGGCCATCCCGCGTCCCCATTCACACCTGCGGCTGCGGAAACCCGTCCTCTCCGTCTTCGAACGGCGCCGGCGGGCCGGTTCTGGGCGCGCAACGATTCTCGGCGAGGACAGTGCCGAAGTATAAAGAAAGGAGCGAGTCCCCACGGAGGTGGCTCTCCTTCCACGTTTTCGGTTTCACGCGGCGCTCTTCGGTTTCCTGAGCCCATAAATCCATATCTTCTTTGCCGCGGCGCGCCGCAGGTCCGTGGGCGCCTCGCGACACGGACCACGTGTCCTGAATACCTAATGCGGGGGGCCCCGCGCGTTTCCTCGTTGACCATGCAGTCGCCGGCGAGCAGGAATGGAGCAGTCAGGAAACGCAACACATACACGCGCATTGAGAGGGAAATCTGTACACCCTTCGGTGGTGCGCGAATAGTTGTGTACTATATAGAAGGAGGGGGGAGACCGTTCCATGGACGCGTTCCTTGTGCATCGTTATACTTTCGCGTGTCGCGGCAGTTCGCTACGATTCCTGACCTTTGCCCCTTTTCCTTTCCCTGCCGGATGATTCGTCTCCTATCTCTTTTTGTGTCTGTTTCTGTTTGAGTTGTTCGAGGCGACGCTTACTTATGCCTTGGGTGCCCCTCCCAGCGGAGAACGAGGAAGTGGTTTTGTAATTGAGAGAGCTCTGCGCCTGTTCTCCATGACGCATGCGATGGGGAGGAAGCAAATTCGTCGCGGCTATTTATAAGGGTACAGCAGCATTTGCAGTGCATTCGGAGAGCTATAGAGACGGCATTCTACTCTCTCCTTCTCTTTTTTCTGTTCTACGGTACGACTGCCTGAAAGGTGACCGTGTCATGTGCACGCGTGCACAATGTAAGCGTACACCTCTAAGGGGACATTTGCAAGTGCAAGACGGCTCAAGCGAGCTTGTCTAATTAACCTTGCGGCTCGGTTTCATACGCGTGAAGAGTTCATGGAAGTCGTAAAGGTATCCGTCCGCACGTCTCTGACGCCCACGATTACGTCAGAAACGTGACATCATCGAAGTTATTGTTACCTTTATCTACTGGTAATACGACGCTGTGATCTGTATGCGTAAGTATGGCAGCAAGGAAGGTGTGAGACGCACTCCTATCAGGGCACTCGCTTATCGACCCGTGGATACTGATCCTAGAGACCACAAATAATTTCACTGGACGATATCGCACCATTGTTGTGGAAAGCTCCTCACTGTTAACAGCTATCCAGCGGTTTATACTGAGACCCGAGCTTCTGCTATTTTTTACTGCACCAAACAATAAAAGTGCAGTTTACGCTTTTCTAGAAATGCGCTGGTGCTCCGGTCACCAAAAACTCCACTTCACCCGTTTGTTCCTTGGTCCACTTGGCTTGCAAGAAGCTCCGTGAAAACCCAGCGTGCGAGACAGTAGTGCGTTGCTGCAAAAGTTCCGGCTCTGAAGCACAGATCAAGACAAATTCAAGGTCTCCTGGACAGATTACGTATTACACAGGCATTCCTTCGGGCGAACGACGGTTAAGGTGGGGTAAGTCGAGTGGGTATTTTACTGCGCAGTCTCTATGGGTGACTGTAACCTCACTGTTTTCAGACTTGCGACTTCCTTTCATCATTGTCTTTGTCAGCCTTTAGGTTCGGGAAACGCGCAGGTTGATGGTGCCCGTAACGGGCAGTAAAATTCACTATCGCCATAAAACAAAAGGAAAATTACTACACATGACAGTAATATCAAGAGTTAACCTGTAAACAGCACGGAACTCGGGGCAGGGCGATGAAGAACACGGATGGCAGGCAGTTGGCTTGCACCTTGTTTACCGTCCTGCCATTCACGGCAGGATGGTCGAGATGCTGCAGGACAATTGCCTTCTGTCTTGTCAACCATCCTGTCCTAAATTCCGTACTCCTAACAACTAAGGCTTAATATTAAGGTCCCAAGGCTGTCTCCTCAGGACCTTAATAAAGGTTCGTTATCTGTCTGTCTGTCTGTCTGTCTGTCTGTCTGTCTGTCTGTCTGTCTGTCTGTCTGTCTGTCTGTCTGTCTGTCTGTCTGTCTGTCTGTCAACTAAACTCCGGCATTATTTTCACGCGTACGTAATTTTCCTTTTGTTTGATGGCAAGCGCATTTCAGTATCCATTACGTGTGCTGTTGTTCCCTGGCACTGGCCGCGCCTTATGTGCCGTTTCCCGAATTTTCCCGAATGCTCTAGTAACACCGGACGCAAGACGCGCATAACTGCGTATATATGCTACAGATTCTACGCGAGCACAGCAGCGATAAAGCTGGAAGGTACCATAACGCATGTACGAAAGCCTACCCATTTTGCAGCTGATCAGTTTTGTCGACCACCGACGAATGTGCTCGGTACTATCGTTGTTCAATGAGAGTTGCTTTCTTTGCTAGGTAGAGGTTTGTCCAATAAAGCTTTCGCCTTCTAAAAGACAACTCCGGTGGTTTCTTCGTCATAGTCGGATATCGCTCTTCTACCATTGTAATGACAGGCCTGTAGAAGGCAGGTATAGTTCAATTCGCTTAGAAACTCGTCAATAATTTCAAGTAACCAAGTCAGCGATGTGCTAAAAACGAAACGGCTAGGCACTTCGCGCAGATTATGCGAAGACGTCACAGCCTCCCCACGGTCACAAATATGATGCTGGTGCTAGAAAAATGTAATTGCATGGTGATGCCATCCAATCATGCACCGAGCTGTGCCAGCTTTTCTGAACATGAGAGCAGCGATTTGAGTGCCGAAGTATCACAGTTATTCTTTTGACCGCCTGCCATACCCGGGTAGGCAGCGATGTACATTATGACGTCAAAAACACGGGGCGGCCCGCATTCGAAAGCACGTTTAAAAATCTTTTCTCAGAAAATTAAGGGACCTGCAACTGTCTTGCTTGGCATACGTTATATCGGTACCGCAGAGAAGATATATTGAAAATTTCATTGAGATCAGTCGACATCGAAAAATCGCCGGAGTTGCACCTTAACGGTTTCTGCTCTGCGTCGTTAGTCGTCATGACCACCTGACAGTACTTATGGACCCCTGTAATAACGCAATTAGCTTTAATTGTGAAATGGGACTTCTCTTCTCAGGTATATGCCCTGCTTTAACGTATTACATACAGGCGCGCCGTCTAGACTAAGGTGCCCATATCTAAGTGGAAAACCTCCACTGCAGGCTCGGGAGTTTCACAAGCGTCGACACGTACGTACGCACTCGCAATCGTGGGCTGCGGCAGCGATCGAACGCAGCCGTCCATTTGTCTCCGCCATGTCGGCGGCGTGAGGATGGGCTCACCGCGGGATAGGCATCGTGCGCACCGCGGGCTACCGCCTTGATTAGGACACGAGGCGGAACACGGCGAAGCCCAATATCCCAATGGCGGCCGTCGCAAAGTCACGAGGGTATCCCGTGGTACATACGTGTATTTACACGCAACGAGAATCCGAGAGCTTTTCCAAGCCGTCCGTACCTGCCGTACTACCGTATCGAAGCGTGGCGCCCTTCCGGGCCGTTGATTGATGCTGCGTCCAAGGGCGCGGTGACGTTTTCATCTGTGGCGTGAGTCTTAACACGCGCGGATCTTCGTGGGCGCAAGCGAGGGGAGTCCGGCGAAGTGTACGTGGGCCGGTCATTGGCAATGAATCAGGCCGGTGATTTCCCATCGTGTATACACGAGCACGGACCTGTACGCTGCGTAGTAGTATTGCGAAGTAGCAACCTTGTTTCGTTCTCTGTGCGTACCATACTTCCCAATACAGAACCTTTCTGCGACGACGGCCCTTGCGTAATGTCCGCACATAGCCTACCCGCGAGATCGTTTCTCTATCTCCTTGTAGCGCATACAATGGTGGCAGCGCGATTACTTCGTAAGCATCGTGACCCAGTAGTGGAAGAATGTTCATCCAAGTTATTTGTATAGACCACTTGGAAGAGTTTTGTGATGTATCGCTGCAAAGTAAAGAACAACAAAAAAGAGCTGCTTTCTTGTCACTGCTGACGAATGAGGAAGTATATCGAACAGTGCCGTCCCACTTTTTTAGTGTTGTTGCTTGAAGGTGCCAAGTTTAAACGTGAGGTCATGGGAAGGGGTGGACGCTATTAACAAGGCATTGGCTGCAGGCTTTCGAGTGGGGCGTACGGACACAGACACTTTGAAATCAATGGGAGGTAGACAATGCTGCAATAAGTATTTTGCTTTAGATACGGGGATGAGAACGAACTTCTTTAAGAACCAACTATTCTATTTTTGTGAATGAATATGAGAAGACAACAAAGAAAAAGGCTCATCTTGGGTTGACTGTGCTTCTTTCTTTTTTTTTTTTTCTTTAGCACCGAATTCATTGGACATTGAAAGTTAGCCCAACTCGCGAGGCAGTAAACCTTAATTCCTTATAAGTTTTTGCTGCGTTTGAGATTTAGGTTTATTGAGAGATTTATCGTCTCATTACAGGAACGGGCTTGCCTATGCAGGTGTTGTGCTGGCACGCCATCGATTATCCTAGTTACTGAAAGCGCACTGCGATTTGCCAGTAGCGCTTACCAACTACATCTAACCAGAGTTACAGATAACAATGCCTTGCACAAAGTTAGTCAGCCGGTACGCGCACTACCAGTGTATATAGTTATGCATACGAAACGCAAAGCAGACTCAGCGAGACAGACAGGCGCGCCTGTTCGTATTCTCATTAGAACTACATCGTCATGCGCAACAATGCCAAGCTGCCCGAGTTGATTACGAACAGAGCAGGACTCCGAGCGCTGACGAAGGTATACAGAACGTGACAGCGAACACTGTATTTTATGCGCAAAGAGCACAGGATGCGACGCGCTAGACAAACGGGCCGCAGGTATGCAAGACTTCGCGGAACTCTGCGAGACATCATTTAATGCAAGGCGCGCGTCCTTGCGTTGTGTATAGCACAATTCGCCTTGCTTTTTGTATGTTCTTCGTTTAGAAATGAAAATGAGATGTAGACGTTCGTAAAAAGCAGGCTTTAATACGTTATTCAGAAGCAATGTTTACGAATTCACAGTGTACAGAGCGAGAAAACGGCTGTCATCGTGGACTTATACGAGTTTTGGAAATGATGACGAAGCTGAATTTATTAGTTGCTGGATCACGCAGTAGCGAGTTGAATAGGGCGTTGCGGGAGCTTGCGCATGTAGTTGTGAAACGTCGAGAGAATTCGGTGTCATTGCCGAAAACTTAGTTCCCAGTTTTCTAGAGCATGTTATAAGAACTCGCATTTACGAAAGAGGCAGAAATTGTTACAGAAAGGAAAGTGTGTCGTAAGGGAAGGCAGGAACATGTTTAATGCTAACTGGAAAAGTAAACCTAGAGACTCAAACTTGACTTGCGAGTGAGACATACGACGAGGAACAAAGGGCGGGCGAAGTAAAGCAGATAACACACACACACGCACGCACGCACGCACGCACGCACGCACACACATCAGATGCGCGAGACGCGTTCTGTGTGAAGGCTGCCTGAAGTCTCGGAAGTTTTGTTCGATTGTTGTAATTAGAGGTCGCATAGAGATCTTTTTGGAGTTGAAGCTTCGCTTATCCTATTGAAGCTTCACTGAGGTGTCACTGAAGCCTTATTGAAATGTAGTTTACTTAAGCATCGCAAAGTGTCGTTGAGGTCCCGGTGACTCCTCCGAAATATGTGCAGCCCATTGCTGACAAAAGCGTGTCGTGATCACTAACGTGGAAATTGTGCACATTAAGTGTAGTGCAGTATATACTATCGCCCAAGTGCTCCTATTCGTGCTTGAGTGACAGAACCACTTTCTCCTGCGCCTCAGCGTGCACGTCACCACGCGTCGTCACTATATGGCTGTCACTCACACAAGGCAGTTCGCGTTAAACTCCGAACAGCAACAGTTATACCGTGCTCTTCTCAACCTCGATCGGCGTCTAGAACACAAACGAGAGCGGCTTCGTCCGATCTTGAAGGAGAGGAAGTACACACACGTGCGCTCTATAGACGATTGACCAGCCGCATGAGTCCCCGCGTACACCTCTGTCGGCGAATAGAGTATATATACACGACTGAGCATCCGGGCTTCATCACCGCGCCAAACAATGCTCGCTCCTTGTGGGCCGGCTGAAACAAAACGCGGCGGCACGCACTCACGCTTGCGTGCGCTTCCGAAGAGGCGCCGTGCACAGCGCTGCGATGTGAGAAGAAAAGCCGACGCGAGCTTCTTGTTCTTTCGTCTCCTCGTGGAAGACAAGCGTGAACGGCACAAGACGGCGGCTGCCGCCCGTGAGTTGTAGCCCTGCCCGGCTGCTTGTGAGTTGATGCAGCTAACCCTGTGCCGTGCACGAAGGGTTTCATCTTTCGCGGAGCCCTCTCTCTTTCTCCCTTTGTCCACGGTGGCTGCTACACGTAGCGGAGGAAACAACGGCGGCTCTTGTTCTTGCGAGCAATACCGCCACTGCGTGCAACGATTGCGGCGAGTGTAGTATATCCACGTTGCTGTTAAACGTTGCGCATCGCCGTGTTCGTAGCCGCTCCTCTCCATTCTTCGAGGCTGCTGTTGCGCTATGTTCCTCGTGGAACGGAAGGCGGCTTCGGAAGTCTCGCAAGGCGTAAGTGGACCGCGCGCTCCCGTCCTGTCTCGTCTTCGCGGGCACGACGTGAAAAAAAGACGAGAGAGATCGTGCTTCGCGCGAAACAAAGCCGACCCCTTCCTTTCCTCTGCGTCGGAGTTCCGTACACTAGGCGGGTAGGGTAGCTTCTGATCAGCTGGCGCCTTACGAGAAGGTTTTTTTTCAAGCCTCGATACGACAGTGTAGGGAATCGTGGGTGTGCTGGAATCGCTTACCTGTACAAGAATCACTAATTGGACCGTACGTGGTGGAGGTCGCGCGGTCGAAGTAACCGGAATGCGAATCACTTCCCCGCTGTGAAAGGGGCACACCGGCACTTCTTAAACATATTAAAAAAATGGCGTGAATCAGTCTTGGCTACACCTACGGACATGTGAACACGCACTAAGGAACTTGCAGTTATATCTCAAATTCAGCTGGACATTTGAACAAATGACGTCAGAAGGACCGCCGACTACCTCGGTTCACCTTTATTGGTGTTGTTAAGTAAATATACGCACATTTTTTTTTAATTTGTAATGCTCTCAACTAATAAATAAGGCATTTCTGAAGATATTTCCGCTATCATGAAATCACGAATTCTAGTTCTGCCTCAAGCGAAGTATTCGTGCTCCTTGTGAACTCATTTGCTGAAAGAAGGTGCGCAACGTCTAGCTGCATTTGAAAGCAAATTGCAAATAATTTGGTGCGTGCCGTAGAATAATATTTGACTCGTGTTCGTAGGAGCCTCCACGAGTGATTCGTATTATTTCCTGATTATGTTGACAATTTATTGTAAGGCCCCTTTAAAGACTCAACGGCAGTATTGTCTTATTCTTGTCTGATAATTTTTATCTATGTTGAAACTCTTTCGCTGTGAATGCTATGGGTGTAGGCTCTGTGAATGTCTATTCAAATGTAGTTCTAAATAGACGTGATCAGAAGGGGCAGGTCTCTAATAATCCTCAATGTAGCGCTATTTGCGAGGGGCCATATTGGAAAAATAACACCAGAGCCTCTCTCTTTCTCTCACCCCCCTCCGTCAAAGACATTCCCTCAAGAATAGGAAGTAGGCGAACTGTACGCTAGCTAACTATTCTGCTTTTCATTAAAGAGCGCTGTCTGCCCCGCCACGGTGGTCTAGTGGCTATGGCACTCGGCTGCTGATCTCAAGGTCGCGGTATCGAATCGCGGCCGTGGCGGCTGCATTTCGATGGAGGCGAAATGCTAAGGCCCGTGTACTGTGTGATGTCAGTCCACGATAGAGAACCACAGGTGATCGAAACTTCCGGGCCCACCACTACAGCGTCTGTTATAATCATATCTGATTTTGGGACGTAAAACCCCAGAAATCAATCAAAGATCTCTCTCTCTCTCTCTCTCAGGTGGATCAATGATCAAAATAACGAAAGAAGAGAGTCCAGCACACACTTCCTTGGAGAGCTACGGAAGAAATGTTCCTCTAGGTATGGACTATTTATTTATTTATTTATTTTACCCCCCAGGGCTTTGCAACATTGTAGAGGGGAAGGGTAAAGAACAAGGAACATAATAAAATACAATCAGAGTACTCAAACTACATAATACTGGAAACATGTTGACGAACTTATGCAAGCATAAAAATTTGCACAATCTAGAAAGCGAAACAACACATCGTGAGAACCTGCGAAGAAGAAAGAGGGAAAGAAACCATAACAGTGTCACGTGAAATACAAATCTCGGTGCATATTCATAAAATCAAATAGAGCAGTTTAAGGCCTCGTGGAACATGCCAGGGTTAGTAATAGTGGCGATTGATGAGCAAAGCTGCTTGCAGTGGCGGCATGTTTTGGGAAGGAAAGATTGCGAATATGTTGAAGTGTTGCTTCGTGGACTGTGCATTTTGTTGCGGTGATCTAGGCGGGATGAGATGAAAGATGCAGGCTGTACTAAACGCTAATTTAGTGCGTGATTTTGATAAAACATTTCTTGGAGAATACAGTGGCGAGCCATTTTTCTGCACGTGGCGAGGCTAGCTTAGGCTAGCTCTCATGGCTGTTGCGCTGGATTATCGATGATGGTTGCTTAAAATGAAACTTATCTAGTGGTTTTCATTGGTTATCTTACATTTCAATTTACCTCTCGGGAACGAAACGACAAGTTGACTCCAGGAGGACCCCGCTGAAGGAATTCGAGTACTGATTTGTTTCCATACTCATGTTCGTCTAGTCATATGTTTAAAAAAAGATCCCTTTCGCTATATGCGGGTTGGCAAAGCGGGCTTTCTGCGGTTAACTTCCGTGCTTTTTCTTTACCTTTCTATTTTTCTTTCTCTCCCTCTGTCTCTCTATTGTAGAGAGATGCGTCCTCGTTCCAAATGGTGTCGTACCGACGATACTCGTGAAAGTTCCGCACCGCTCCGTCCCGGCAACCCAGCGTCAGAAGCGGGAACAACGCCATGGCGTTGACGTATCGCGAAGAACAAGCAGGAAGCTGCCGTCGCCGCCGCTCAGCGGCGTTGATGCTACACCCTTCGCGAGCGCCGGCAGCGGCGGCCGGGAAGAGGTGTGACGCTCTAAAGACACGTCTACAACGTCCTGGGAGGAGCTGCGGACGGCGGGTCTCTTATATGGCAGCCACCAACAGCCACAGCGCTCTTCTTGCTTTGGTTCGCCATTCATGTCCTGCCTCCCTGTCGACCGCGCGGAAACTGTCATCAAGAGCGCGAGTCGTTTTCTCGTCTTCCCCACTCACCCTGCGCTCCACACTATATACTCTGATCCTTAATGGCTGGCAAGGCACACGAACGCCGTTTTGGAAGGCGGCGACGTGCACGACGCCATCTTTTCTTTTTTTTTGTTCACCTTCCCAACGCCTTCGTATGCGCGCGTGTCATCTCCGCCCCGGCCGCCCGCCCGCCTGCTCGTTGGCGGAATTGAGAAGTCTTGCCTCGCGGCCCGACGTCTTTTGACGTACAGGGCATTCTCTCCCTCTCTCTGCTCTCCACTTCATCTCGAGTCTTACCTTCGCTGCTGCCGTTTCCTTGATAGACACCGTGTAAAAGATGATGCGCGTTCTTTGTTTGGAGCTCTTTTGCTGGAACGGGCATGCCTGCCTGTACCTGTACAGTTTTATCGCACAGTAAATGCTGCGTTGTTTGCGCGTACCGCCTTGTCTCGCTTTTCTGCGGTCCCATATTGCTGCCCGTTTCGTGGATATTCTTGTCCATCATTCTTTTGCCTCAGTATCGGGGAACGGGGGAGAAAAGAAAGAGAGAATGCTTGATGAAAAGTGGGGGTGTATTTCAGGAGCCCCGATGAAAGCCCGGTTGGTTTACGGAAGGGAACATTTTCCTCGCGTACCTGTCTCAGTCTTGCTTGACTGACGTCTGCCCGAGAGCGTCTAAATCGGGTCGCTACGAGATGGTAAGCAGCACGGCATTTGAGAAGAGGCAGTAACTTCCACGGAAGCAGCAAATTTTGTGTGTTGAAAGCTGGAAAGTACGCGTGCTCGGTTTCAGAACTGACGCGCTTCGTTTATTTGCTTTTTTTTTTTGTGCGAGTTGACCCGTATCTTTTTCTGTAAAACTGTGATGATCCGCAACGAAGGTGTATCCTGATAGCCTAAATCGTAGCCAGTACGGATACTTGCTAAAGCTATAAACGTGGTGCCACATTTGGCGTCACGTTGGCGCCATGCTGAACTGCTTGTGCGTGCACCCTACGCTCCGGTTTATAGCGATGACATAATTGCGGAATTTAAGTTTTCCTTTGTTTAGGGCGTTTAGGACAAATTGTTCGTTCGAGTCCGGCAAGCCAAGTCAAACTGGGCAATGTAGCCGTGAAGATCTGCTGTATATAAATGAAATAAGTCCAACAAAATATTGCCTACAATATCGCTGTAATTGGGAGCTTTTTGGTGGCTGTGAGGGAGTCAGCCGAAGCGGACACATGTATTTCACACTCAGTACTTGATTCAGTACTTGACACGAGTATCATCCGTCCCAGTCGTGAGCAAAATTAACTGCTAGGCACGTTCCCATGACTATTTCATTTATCTTTATTTAGTTATTATCATCTCTGGCAGCCGCTCACATTTTTGGTATATCCGTCTTTCCCTGAAGTTCGTGTAGATCATGCACCTATTTCCCCATAGTGGTGGACTTCAGGTTAGTTTTGTCCATCTGGAGTTCCTTAACACACACCTAAGTCGTGCGCGATCGTGCTATTTTTGTTTGTTTTTTAATGCATAGCCCTTGGGGCCGAGAGGTCGATGACCACCTTATTTCGTGTGGCCGTGGACGTGTGTTGACTATAGCGGACACCATGTTCACCAGCTGTAGCAAGTCCGCGCGACTGGTGCTTGTAAGCCATGGGCCTTCCGCTGATCTTCTCTTGGCGCTTATATTGACGTTGCTTATTGGTCTTTATATTCCAAAGCCATGCAGGAAAGGGTTTTTCGTATATTGCATAGATCGCGGTATCTTGTACTTGCTGAGAGACACGTCGCTTCTAATGTACAGAGTAATGTGGAGGAAATCGGTGCACCATGACGCTTTTCTGATAAGCTTGGAGTGTGATACTGAGTGTTCCCGCCCGCATTTACTTGCAATGTTCTAGAAGTCGTTCCATTAACAAAGCGAACGCCTAAATCCCTATAGCAGCGAGCTTGAATATAATCTTGGGATGGCAATCATTTCTTCTTGTCTCTATGCTTTTCTTGGTCAAGGGCAAACGCAAAGACAGGTCACATCATGGGATAATCTCATTCGTGATTTCAGAGGAGTGGATGTGTAACGTTCCTGCTTCGGTAACATAAAGAAAAACAGCTGTCAAGGCGGCCAACGTAGCGGATCATAAGCAATGTGTCCTAACTTAGTTATGTGGGCATTCGTGCAGTATACGTGCGTTCATTGCAAGCTGTCAAGATGTGCATTTGGGGGCTACGGTCAGTAAACAAGTCCGTGTCGTCCGAGTATAGGAACTCGTCAATCGTCGATGTTTTGCCGAAACCAATGACCTGCAAACGCATTCTGGACATTCCATTCGAATACGAAAGAAAACCCACGCGGTCCCCCGAAGCTACCTTCCCTGACCTGCGTGAAGCCCTGCACCCCCTGGACGTAGTGGTAGAGTGCCGTAAGAAGAAGCACATACGCCGTAACAGGTATACATTTGCATGTGGGCGAATCCGTATCGCCCCAAAGGATTTTATTGCTGCGTTATACGGCACTGCAGAATCTGACGCCGGGATCTTGTACTTACAGCTATAAATGACCCTGTCCACGGGAACACAAACGTTGTTCCGACGTGCCGGGACACCGAAAAGGGACATGGCGGGTAAAAAGTAGTGAGACTACGAAAACAAGGAGGTACAGCTGTTGGAGTTAGTGAAGGAGGCGGGAGCCGCGCAGATATCTCGGCTTTGCGAACCGCGCTACTCAAGTCAAGATCAACAGCCGCACTGCAGACAAGCTGACGTCGTAGTTAGTGCAAGCAGGCGAAGCCGCGGCGGTGGAAAGTTTTCGAGCGAGTCTTCAGCGTAGGCAGACGGGGAGACTCAAGAAATTAAAAAAAAAAAGAGTGATGTCTGGGCGAAGTGAAACTGCGATGTGCCGAGATAGAAGCGTCCTTTTTTATTATTATTATGAGTCCCCCCCACAGGATTCACCGCGCCTCGTCCGGAATCCCCGGCCTGGCTGGCTGGTCTTTTCATGTCCGCGCACACTTGACTACCGCCGGTACGACAGCAGGCAACGAGCAAAAGAGGTTAGAGGAGGCAGATGTGAGACGGGGAAGGGATCTGATTAGCATATGTCACTTGGCGTTGCGTGCCTTCCGCCGCGTGCAGGAGACAGTGACATCGCGGACGCCTGACGCGGTTTCGCTTACGTGCTCGTTCCGCAGGAACCGAAGCAGCAGCGCGTCCCGCACTGCGGCATGCGGTGTGGGTCGCGTCGCTGCGGCAGTTGTACAGGTCCCTCTGCAGTATGGCGACAGTGTGTGGTTCTGTACAGCGAAATGCGAGCGACCGGAGGCAGGACGACACTAACACGCACACGGGCCATTCGGGCCAGCCGTATGCTACCGTATGATCATTCCTACGTCCCCCCCCTCCCCCTTCTCATCTTCAAAGCGAAGAAGACGTCTAGCTTTTGGTCCCTCGGACAATCGGCGTCTCGATCCATGTCGTCGTTTCGGCCGTCGGCCTTTTCTCTTGTTCTTCCTCCCTTTCTTGTTGTTGTTCTTGAGAGCGACAGGAATTGGGGGAGAGTGAAGTAGAAGGGGCAGTGAGTGGCAGTTTGCAGTCGATGACTTCATTTCTCGGCAAGCGGCAAGGACGGCGTCCGGCTTTGTCACGTTGCACCCGATCGGCCATCGTGTCATCTCTTTCGCGGAGAGCGAGAGTGCGGCCGGCTGCCACTCCGGTGCAACACGAACGCGTGACGATATGCTTCGCGAGGACTGTGGGGATACAGTGAGGCGACCGAATTTGTTACGCTGTCTGGCATGAAGCCTATGCTCCTCAACTTGGGGTGCGATGCGACGCGTCTTCATTTCCTGTGGTACGCGATATACGACGGCAGAATAGCTGGAGTTCCCGCCGTGGTAAAATAGTTTAAACGAAATGAGAGTGCTTAAGGGTGACGTGTGTTTTTTTAAACGTCCAATGCAGTCTGTTCAGTGTAGTCGCATATTTCAGATACATTTTTTTTTCAAGGATTTCGTAGGGAAGAACAGTGTTTCCTGTGTATCCTATCGCACATGGCGGGATCGCTTACAGTGGCTATGTTGTGTAGTGAGGGTTCATGGTGAATACAGCGAAACATGATGAGGCGGCAGAACAAATAGACAAAAGACAAGCGCTAAGTAGAGATCGTGTAGCCTCAGGCCTTTGATTGATTGCTGGGGTTTAACGTCCCAAAACCATGATCTGATTATGAGAGACGCCGTAGTGGAGGGCTCCGGAAATTTCGACCACCTGAGGTTCTTTAACGTGCACTGACATCGCACAGCACACGGGCCTCAACATTTCGCCTCCATCGAAATGCAGCCGCCACGGCCGGGATTCGATCCCGCGACCCTCGGATCAGCAGCCAAGTACCATAGCCACTAGACCACCGTTGCGGGGCAGCCTCAGGCCTTTAAATGAATAGTTCGTGCTGGGCTTCACTGAGAGATGTACTTCGCACTAGTGCGCGCAGCACGCTGCCAATGTGCATAGTTCCGCCATTCTCTTTAAGAACAATAGCAACCCTGCAATGGGAAACACGGGATCCTGGCTATATATCCAGAAATACCTTGATGTGCATTTTGGGCTACAGCTAGCACATTATGCGGCATACGATTGAGGGTGCACCGCCGCTCGTTTATTGACATTACTGCGCATACTGCAAGAGCTGGAATGAAGGTTTGTGGTGGGAGAGTAGAACAGTCTTCAAGGAAAATATAAGTATGTAGACATATTGGCTGAATGATTAGCAATTTACTGTTATAATATTGTAAAAGTAGTTCCTACCTTGACGAAATTTTCAGCAACAAAAAAGGTTGTAAGCGTGAAACACATGTCGCGAAACCGCTTTGCAGTGCTCACACTCGGTCGAGGTGGGATAAGGAATTTTCAGTTTGACAACGTTTGTTCGAACTTTTTTAAAATTTTATCGGTAGTAATTGGCTGTAGTATATTCAGGAAAAGACGAAAGGCCAAATTTAACATCTCAAAGAATAAAGAGAGCAAAAAAAAAAAAAATAAGAGAGGAGACACACAGATTTCAGCGCTGCATCTGCATGTCTCCTCTCTTGTAGATGTTCTTTGGCGCTCTCTGTTCTTTAAGATATGAACCAACTCGTCCAAGCTTCCGCCTTAGTAAATTTAACAAGCTTTGAGGTTTAACCACTGAGCCAAAACAACGCAACTACGGAAATTTACTTGGAAATCCATGAAGTCATACTAGCGTACCATCTCTGCGGTTTCCTTGTGAAATTTAAAATGAAACCTTCCTTGCCTTTCATTTCCTATTCTAACAACGAGCCCATTAATGTATGAGTAATGCACTTAAGGAATGTGTTCTCCGCTTAAACTGATTTACGATTTCTCTTTAGTGGCCTTAAAGTACGCTTCAAGTTGGTGCAGCATTCGCAGCGTGGCGCTGCGTCTATTTACTTTTTTTCCCATTTTTTTTCCATCGAGACTTTGTAGAAGAAAGTGGCAAGCTCCACCAGAGAACTAAAGCCGTTTTAAGGGCATCCTTGCTCGAAATCTCGTCTTAGTCGCTCGTTTCCGACCAGAAAGAAGTTTGGCCTCAAAGCAGCACGGGGCGTGCAAACATCTGTGAAAAAAGAAAAAAAAAGAGCAAAATTGAAGCAAATGTACAAGAGCCCGACATTTGCTGAGCCGAAACGTCCCACTAATGAAAAATAACGACGTCAACCGCAAACGAAACACTAAAAATACCTATAAAACAGGGGACTTCCTGCGAAGCTGAAAGCGAGTGCGAAGGCTTTCGCTGCGTGTGCGAGGAACGGCAGATATCGAACCCAGATTGTGCCCTGTCACGTAACTCTTTTTTTCCCAAGGTTGTTTCAACTCGTTCCTCCCAAACCCACTGTCGCAATGCCGTTCATTTCGTTTGGTTCTTTTAATTTCTGTGTTGCACTTCATCTTTTATTTCTCTTTTGGTTTCCTTCGCTCACCCGCCGTGGCTTTACTCTCGCTATGTTCTCTCATTTTGTCTTCGGGCTTGCTTATCTAGCCCAGGCGTACTCGGGTCTCCGGTTGCTCCATTGGCTTTCCGAGATCAGTGGAACGCTGAAACGCGCCGGCACGAAAGTCGTATAAAGCGAAATAACGTATAAAGTAAGCAAAAGATGTTCCATTGAAAAAGAGAAACAAAAAAGAGAGCTCGTCTGTAGGATCGCGGCGACATTTCGTGGGGCGGCCAAGCAGGTAGGCAGGCAAGTAAGCAGGCAATGCTCTTGGGAGACAGAAAAAAAAGTTGTGAGCTCAAGTGTACGTATATGCACGCGGACTGGTTAAAAATGTCACCCACCAGTGCTTTAGTCTTCAACTCACTCTCTCTCTCTCTTCTTTCTTAAACGAACAAAGAGAGGATGCTCACCGCGTGCCGAGCTGAAGGTTGCGCACTCTTTCAGATCCATGTTTCCCGTGTGCACCAACCATCGTGCGCGCATTTATGTCTTCTTTGCCTTTTATGTTTTTTTCCGCATTTTGTGACATTTTTTCTGCTTTTATGTCGGGGGGAAAAAGTGGCTGTGCCTACTTCTTCGTGTTCGGTCGCGTCAATGCGGGCTCGCCGACTGGGCGTGCGCCGATATAAAATAAAATGAAATAAAATAAAGAGATAAAGGAAAGATAAGACAGCAAAGCGTCCACTCCCTGCAGGAATCTCCGCAATGCCCTTGACAAGACCGACCGGCCGGCTCCGGTCAAATAATTGCTCTCCTCTTTTTCGCGTAAAATTGGAAGAAATAGAAATACAAAAGCGAGACCAAGATAGGGGCGCATGGCGTTGCGCGCCTCTCGGTGTGGTCAGGCATTCAACCCCTTGCCGACGCAGATGCTGCTGCCGTTGTCGTGCAGTGACAGAAGCTTCATACCGTGTCTGGCTGTACCTGAACGAGAAGTTGAAAGAAAGACACGTAACAGTGCTTGGAAAGTACGCTTGTTATGGGGAAAAATAAAAATAAATGTAACCATCAAAGTAACTGCGAGTTGGAAATATTCGATCTTACTAATGACTCAACAAATGTAACACAGAAAGCATTGAACAAGTGTAATTCGTCCCGTACTTCATGACTGTGTAATACTCACCGTGTGATCATTAAATTTATTTAATGTAATAACTAGTAGGGTGGATAACTGTATTGGATTTGGAAGTATACCGCCCTGTTGCGCGCAGAATTTAATCCGTTGCTTGTTTACAAAAGGAGCTCGTCCCTTTTAGCACGCTAAGGCGACTTAAGGGCAAAAGCCATTACGCGTTCTCATAAATATTGCTCCGGACAACTCCGGTTAGCCCCGACTACTCTGGGTCTACTGAATTGCTCATAACTACTCCTAATTACTCTTTGGATTTATTTGAATTACTCGTAGTTACTCCTAACTTTTCAGCTCTGTTTGAAGTACTCGTAACGACTTCTAATTATTCTTACGGTGCATTGAATTACCAGTGACTAGTATTAATTATTCTTCGAGTCTCTCGAATTACACTTAATTACTATTTGGGTCTTCGAATTGCTTGTAATCACTCCTAGTTACTATTTGGTACTCTTGAATTACTCGTAACTACTCTATGAGGTCGTTGGATTACTTATTAATAATCGTAATTACATTACGTTTCCCTTGAACTGCTCGGATCGCTCTTTAATTACTTCAGCTATACACTTTCTTGTTCTTTTGTTGGACTATATCGTTACGTATGACGTCATACCCTTGACACCATTCGTATTGTGGCTGACTCATCGACTGTCACTTTTTGCGTTTAATGAACTGCACAATGCTTTCGCCTTTAAAATACAAACAAAAGGTGGCCGAGTACTACGGCAGATCGGTTAGCTGTTCCTCATTATAGACGCAGAGAGGAGTAACGTCTGAAAATGACGTAGATTGCGTCTATGTGATACATTATAACAGGGCCGTCTTTGTGAGGAGGCGAGGGAATAACTTTTATTAAGTGAGTAGGTGTTTCTAAGTCTAATCAAAGGGAAATCCGTCCGTCTAACTGTCTCGTAAAAATAGCTACAGAGGAGCATCCGAACCATCGTTCAGCCCTGTCCCAAGCTCGTGCAATATTGATTCTCTGTGCTGCCCTGAAGCCGTGCAAAGAGAGGAGGAGAAGGAGATAGCTTTTATCCGCCGTTCATTTGGCTAATTTTTGGACATACAGTTGATTGATTGGTTAGTTGATTGATTTATTGATTGATTTTCTTATGATGTTATTCGAGCACGCCCGAAGGTTCTTCGGCCATCTTCAATTCACTCAGCCAAGCAGGGATTTATACTACACCCCAACACCTCCTTGGTGATAAGTATGCTTACTGTATGAACATGACTGTGGTCAAGCATTACGAAACATTCCATTGGTGCATGAGGAGCAGCCCAGCCTGGGCGCTCGCTTATGCATCGGTTCGAACCAAACGCGTGCATGGCTACTGTTCTTAGTGCCTTCTGCTCCAACTGCTCGCGCTAATCAGAACTAGCAGCTGTCGAGAAGACATTCAGGGAGAGAAGATGCTTTGTTGTCGAAAATAAAAGGCTAAAGGGAAACAAATAAGAGAGTGATGAATGGGGCCCCTAATCCAGATCTCCCTCCGCTGGCCTTCGCCGCCTACCGGACTAAATCCAGAAACGCGTACCGCACATTTATTTCTCAGCAGGCGAGTGTAGTGCCTCCCATCACTCCTTTTCATGATCTACAGTGTCGCCTACAGATAGATTTAGGTGATCTCGTTTTGTCTTACGCCCCACACGATATGAAATGGTGAGGGTCTGTCGCCACACAATGGACAAGTGTCTCAGTAGAGGGTGGGACGTATCATGAATTTCGAAAGGGTTAAGAAGACGTCGGCTTTTTTGTTTTTTGTTTCCTAAGGTATGTGGTATCCTTCCAATCTACGCATTGGTAGGATGTGCTATACTTTAGACGTGTGTGGTTTTGGAGGTGTCTGCTGAATGCAACTCTGGCGAGCGCGGATTTCGTATGAACCTTAGAGAACCAAAAGAAATTCCCCCTCACCACCGTTACATTCAGGTGACACCCGTGGAATTTCCTCGGGTGAAGTCGATGTCACGTAATTGCTTTGCACTTATAATAGCGCTGAGAGTAACATGAGGCCGAATATCAAAGCTTATGAGGCATCCTGATGAGGCGCCTTCATAACTGAACAAGCGTCGAAGTGCGAGCTCGTTGGTATACATCTTGAAGGAGGAAACTCACAACGAGACGCGACCAAGTCCTTCATTTCCTCTTTTCGTTTCTTATTTCCGTCTCATCTCTGTTACTTCTTTCTTTTGTGCCCCATTCGTACTTGCTGACGGTTGCTGGTGTTCAGTTGTGCATCTGCCTGTATCGTTTGTCAGTCAGCCGAGGCTCTTCATATTTAGGAGAGCAATACTTCGCATTAATGACTTCGTGCTATATAGGCGCAGTATCGCAAGACAGTCAGCGCTTTTCGCTTGATTATTACCTTGTGTAAGAGAAAATATACGTACCGCTGTAACCTTCCGGATACAGAAGAAGTCTGCTCTAAAAAAACACAGGACCGGCACAGGAAATTGTGCGCGAAGCGAGGCTAAGATGGACTTGTAGCAATACGTCGATGATAGTATCTATCCCAACGACCGCAATCCGCCTTTCAGTACCTGCACGCGGTGAAAGTTGTTTGTTTACCACTCACTGGTAATGAACCTTGGTAACATGGACAGGCACCTCGTTTTCTGATTTGTTTAACTGCACGCATTCATTACGTACACGTAAATATCATGGCCGGATACCTCTATAGCGTGAACCCTGCCTCCGGTTATACTCGCGTACAGGCCAGAAAAAAAGAACAAGGTTTCTAGCTTGACCGAGAGAGAGTCCTAATGGACACTTGACGAGATAGGACTCGGTGATAAGCCGAAATGTATTTACGTGCAGAGACGAACGCACGTGCATTGCGCTGTCTATTCACACCTTGGGTGTGTATTTATTACCACCGCAGAGTGATTGCAATCAGACCTCGAGGTATACAGTGAAGGCAATGCCGGATAGTATCAGCGTTCGCTATAATGGTCCGGATACAGTGACCCGATACGGGCTGGCTTGGATTTGTGGTTGGGCTATTTAAGTGATACCTCGATGAAATGTACAGAAGTGATGGAATCAGAAACCGCCGGCCAAGTCACAGCCGAGTGCATATGTAGGTATAGGTCAATGCACTAATCGCGTACTCGAGGACAGTGTTTCCGATGGGCCTTTTCTATTTCTGTAAAGTGGCGCAATGAATACTTCTCACCTAATTCATCCCCCGCTTTTGCTCACATACGAGTAGCATGGTTATAACTGGCTGTTGTTCCCTAGTGTTTAAGTCACAGCCAACGTCGGTTACATGGCTACGCTCGGCTATGGGCGATTGTCGGCTAGTTTTGTAGATAATTCGATGGCTAGTGTTCGATAAATTACTATAAATATCCGCTATCGTTATCCTGTAGCAATTAATGATGGTTATCCGGCTATATGACGAGCACATTGCCTTAGTCCGACCTCAGTATCTAATTGTGTGTCGAATATCTTGGATATGGTAGAGCTTTCTTTTCGCAAACTCGCATTATCTATAGTATAGCGCTGACTAGACTCGAGCACGCAGGCTGAACTAAAGTCTACTACAATCAATCAAACGTCAACCTCGGTCTACCAAGTCGCTTACATGAACATTAAGGTTGCCTTGGGAGTCTCTTTTATGGCATTCACCTTGACCCGTATTCTGAGCACCGCCGCAATATGTCATTTATCTTTTAAATATAGGCACAGGAAAAGGGTATAGCCAAAGAGGCTTTAAAGGAATAGAATTTCTTCGAAGCTCCTTGGGTATAAAGCCAACTCTAAAACGTCATGATCAATGCCAACATATTCACCGAAAGCTTTCTCCTCAAATTGACAGTCTGCGACATGCACGCACCTTAACGAGCACAACTTGGGCAGCGAATGTTCTTTCAGGGATGCGCATGACACACGAAGATTTCCTGCCTCGCATAATTAAAGTCAAGCGCGCCCAGCGGGAGTGACATCGTCTGGGCAATGGTTTGGCGTACACTCAATGGGCCTTCGCTTCGCAATACTGCTAAGAGTCGAGTTTCTTGCGACAGACCGCCGGCCTAGTCTCGGAAAAGCATCGTGCTCTCGGTGGGCTCCCCTCGGATTTCGCGATTCGCTATGGAATCCGTTTGGTGAGAAGTGTGCATGCCCGAGATCGGGCAATTCAGCAATGTGATTCAGCCTCACAGGGACGGCTCTACGGATCTCTCCCATAGAAGAGTACTATGTACTCTAAATCGTTCACATTTTTCTCTAAACAAGAAATCGTGCATGTTGTGCGACAGTTCATTTATGCTGACTGTGTATTTATGACAGTCACCGTGTGTTGGTGGTATCGTCTGAAGTGGGACATGTATGCGTGAATGTGTTATGTATATAGCGCTCTATATAGTCTTTGTACGTGTAATAGTTTTATTTCTGTTCTTGTACAGTTACCGTTTCTCAACATTCGTGGCTTAAAAAGCCGAATTAATTTTTTTTTTACTTAACACAGAAGTACGACGTACTCTGAATCATTAACCTTTTTTTCTAAACATGGTTTCAGCTGCGTTATGTGCACCGTGCGAAGACTGGGGCAATGCACATAACGCAGCACATAATTGGGGTATGGGGGTATATTTATTCAGTGAATAAGCTGCGGTATCCCTTGCGTGCATTGTTTGAGCAGCGCCTCCTCTATTTTAAATGCGAAGCATTTCTTAGCGAACTTCGGCGAGTTTGAGCGTATCTATCTATCTATCTATCTATCTATCTATCTATCTATCTATCTATCTATCTATCTATCTATCTATCTATCTATCTATCTATCTATCTATCTATCTATCTATCTATCTATCTATCTATCTATCTAGCCGCCTACGATTTTGTGCTCTCCTGGCCGTTTCGCTAATGGTATGTTTACGAAAATTGGTATGCCACAACGTGACTACATGACGAACATAAGTGACAGGTCATAACATGAAAATCATGACAGCCATGTCATGAGGGGCATGATTTACATGCCACGGTCTTGGTGCTCTCCTGGCCGTTTCGCTAATGGGAAGTATGCGAAAATTGATATGGCACAACATGACTGCCTGACGAACATAAATGGCAGGTCATAAGATGAAAAGCATGACATGCATGTCATGGGCGGCATGATTTACATGTCACGCGTTTTGTTGATGGGACGCATAGCAAAATCGCTATGGTATAACACGACAGCATGACAAACGTAAATTACAGGTCATAACATTAGAATCATGACACGCGTGTCATGAGCAGCATGTTGTTGTTATGTTATGTGGGATTTAACGTCCCAAAACCAGCTGTGAATATGAGAGACGCCGTAGTGGAGGTCTCCGGAAATTTTGACCACCTGGGGTTGTTTAACGTGCACTGACATTGCACAGCACACGGGCCTCAACATTTCGCCTCCATCGAAATGCAGCCGCCGCAGCCGGGATTGGATCCCGCGACCCTCGGATCAGCAGCCGAGTACCGTAGCCACTAGACCACCGTGGCGGGGCACGAGGAGCATGGTTTACATGCCACAGCCTTGGTGCTCTTGCGGCCGTTTCGTTCATGGAATATATACGAAAATTCCTATGGCACAACACGACTGCATGACTATCATAAATGACAGGTCATAACATGAAAATCATGACATGCATGTCATGATTTTCATGTTATATGTCATGACCGGCATGATTTACATGTCATGGTCCTGGCACTATACTGCCGTTTCGTTAATGGGATGTATACCAAAATTGCTATGGCACAACACGACTGCATGACGAACGTAAATGGCAGGTCATAACGTTAGAATCATGATATGCGTGTATGAGCGGCATGGTTTACATGCCACAGTCATGGTGCTCTTGCGGCCGTTTCGTGAACTTCATATGTACCAAACTCGGTATAACGAGACAATAATGCAAATCCATTTTAAGTTCCTGATGCGTGCTTCGCATTTCCTTGATTCCCACTGCACGTGGGATCTGCCAATTTTTTCAGTGTCAGTGCAAACGCTCGCTCCTCAACGGGAACCATCGGTCCGGCTTGGTTTAGGGAGTTGTCATTCTGCGACGCTGGTTTGAGCAAACTTTCCTTTGTGGAACCTTTTCCCCCACACATGGGGAGCAATCACGTCTGTCACGTTTCTGCCACCGTAATACGGTTGACGCTGATTGATTGAGTGATTGATTGATTTCTGGGGTTTTACGTCCCAAAACCAGCTGTGATTATGAGAAACGCCGTAGTGGAGGTCTCCGGAAATTTTGACTACCTGGGGTTCTTTAACGAGCACTGCCATCGCACAGTACACGGGCCTCAACATTTCGCCTCCATCGGAATGCAGCCGCTGCGACCGGGATTCGATCACGCGACCCTTGGATCAGCAGCCGAGAACCGTGGCGGGGTTCGGGGTTGACGCGCGCCCGAGCATTGGCTCGAGAACACGATAGGCGAGCGTTCAAGCCTCAAATCAAGAAGCCCACCGTTTATTCTCAGACGGAGCCTTATATCCTTCGGGCGTTGACCTCAAATTCGGGATGGGACGCCACAGCTGTGAACGAACGCCGGCGTCGGGTCTCGCAGCGCGTTCGTCGGAGCGCTAGCTGCGTTCGATGTAACACAACAGCGTCTTAGGTTCAACTCGCACTTCAACTCAACTGAGACGACCTCACGTGTGTTAATAATTGCGGTTCTGTTAGGGAATTGCAGGAACATGGCTTAGCGTCCGTAGGGGTAGGAGATAAACGCCGTAGTGGGGGTCTCCGAAAATTTGGACACCCTGGGATTGCACTGGCATGATGATGATGATGATGATGATGATGATGCTTGTGAATCGTTTAAGTACAGTGCCTAGAAATATACTGCAGCCAATGTAGGGAGCACGGCTAAGCGTCCGTGGGGCTGGGGGAAAGGGAGTGAAAGAGATAGAGAGGAGAGAAAGCCCGTAGTGGAGGGCTCCGGAAATTTAGACCACCTGGGCACCTGGGGTTCTTTTTTACGTGCACTGACATCGCACAGTACACGGTCCTCTGGCATTTTCGCCTCCATCGAAAATGCGACAGCCGCGGCTGGGATCGAACCCGCGTTTTTTGGGTGGCAGCCGAGTACCGTAACCACTACACAATGGCGGCGGACAATGGCATTGCACAGTACTCGACACATCCCCCCCCCCCCCCCCCAGTCCCCCCCTCCCTTCGGAATGCAGTTGCCGTGGCCGGATCAGTAGTCGGAGTGCCGTAGACGCGAGACCACCGTGGCAAGGCGCCCATATCCTGCGTTCAGTGCCTCCGCGATAGGCAAGAGATGGCTTACCTTGTCTTTTTAGCCTGGCGGTTTCTGCTGACCATGCGACAAAAATTTCTGTGGGAGGTAGCGGAATACATCCTCGCTGTAAAAATTGCAAGACGCTATAGGTTGAGAAATACGCGCGGAACGAGGACGACATGCAGCTCGTTGAATTAAGATAATCGAAGCTAACTAATGGCAACTCTTATATGTTTTCCCGCATTTGCTGCTATATTACCGCTGTTTATTTGTTTCTCTTAGACATAGACGAAGCATCACCGGCTCGACAGGCCTCGCGCGAGTCGCACCGAGTTTCTTTCCACTGATTTCTTCCCCAAAGCCGCGGTGAGTAATAAGTTCACATAGCCCCCCAGTGCTCGAACGCGACCTTCTCGAGCGAAGGCTGCGTCGGCCAGGCAGTTTATCTGTGCGGCCGAGAAGGGGGCGCCGTGACTGCTGCTGCTGCTGCCGCCGCCAAAGCATACCGGCGGTCTTTCACACGTTCGACGGTTGCGGCCGTTTTGTAGGTCGCGCCAGTGTACGTTTGTGTGGTGGAAGGATTTTCGAGCGAGCCGCGGTGTGTGTGTGTGTGTTCCGCGGTGTCCTCCAAGATCCCTTCCAAGGACGGGATCGTGGAACGGCGAAGGTATAAAGCACGCCTTTAGTGAGCGGCGCCGCCGTGTCCCGTCTGTGGTTTGTACGTAGAGATGTATAAATATATAAATCGCCGGCTCCTGCTATCGGTCGTTGAGTCGCGCGCTTGTGGTTTGCCCTGACTTTTCCTTCTTTTTTTCTTTCTGCGCCAAAAACGCAGTCACTTAAGCTTCGGTGTCGCCGGGGTGCACTCGACTTCGCGTACGAACACACCGAGCTTTAAGAGCTTATACACACAGTTCTAAGCGAATGCGCTAGACGGCGCAGGCTCTAAGGCATGCTGTACGACACCGCTATACGGGTTCACGGACTGACAACACGCACAAAACGCCGGCTTCCGAACGCCCGATCAACGAACACTATAGGAATATTACTTTGGTAATAGGCTTTCAGAAAGCATAACTCATAAAGGGGACAACTCATAAAGGAACCTGCGCAATACAGTATAGAGTGAAACAAGCCACTCCTTATTTTTTTTATTTTCGAATAAAACTGTTCCGTATTCAGCAGCAATGCGATTAACATGCAGGTCAGGCGATCGCCGAAGTGCGTTTTTCGCTTTACGCATACGGGACATTCCTGCACCGCACGCAGGACGGTGACAACGGGCCCCATCGAAATGGAGAGAGTGCTAACTTTGCGAATACGGACTCCCTCACCTAACTCCCATTGTTCACGCCTTCACGGGCGATAGAAAAGGTTGCGAGGATATATACTGTCGCATCACTTCAGCGACTCGAGCCAAAACAAACGAGCTACACCTTGACACAAAGAAAAAACAAAACTATCAAAACCAACGAGCGAAAGACAAGACAAAACGCTCGACGTAAGAAAATAATCTGCCGCGGAACGTCCAGCGCGGCCGGCCGAGCCGCCGCTGTGTACACCTTCATGAAATATGTATACTCGCAAACTGGCGCTAAGTGCCGCTCGCGCGCGCGCAGGCGTTCGTTCGTTCGTTTACGCTTCAGCGCTGGGGGATACAGCACGCAGCTCCGCGAGGCGCGGGAGGGCCCGACGCCGTCTTGGTCATTACAGGCACGTAGAACGGTCATTCATTGAAAATCCCGTTGCGGGCTCCTCTCGCGCGCTCAGACCGCAAAGCGCGCGCGCTCAAACGGACAAGGGCGTTTAGATATCTGTCCGCCCCTGCAGCGCTCCGCGACGTTGCTGCGTGTGGGTGAGAAAGAAGTGCGTGTGTGTGTGCGTGCGAGAGGAGAGGCGAAGCTGCGCAACCCGCGGTTAACCCGTACTGTGTTCTCTTCCCAGATGGTCATTCCCTTCTTTTGTTTTTTTTTTCATTTCGACCATGCAGGCCCTCATTCTAGTCTGGCGGCGCCAAGTCCGAGTCGCGCAATTGGGTTACCGAGAAACCTCTACTGCATGCGCAGCATCCCGAAGCATCATCCAAAGGCGAGCGAACAGCCAAACGGACACAACGCAAAAGTACATATGGTACAACCACGTACGCGTACTCGCCATCAAGTGATGCCGCCAGTACTATACTGCAAGTGTACCGCCCCAGCGCGCCACCCGTTCGCGTTCTCTCGGTTTCCAAAACGCCAAGTCGAGGAGGGACGAAGTCGCCATCGCGTCCTCGTCGACGGCCCGCACGTGTGTACGTAGTGGGTATACAGACTGGGCGCTCCCATGGAAATAACGGTACCTAGTTGGCGGCGCGTGCGGAAACGTTTTTCGCGCGGCTTCGCTTTGTAAGTCCGCGTGCTCTCGCCTTCCCTCCTTCCTCCCCTCCCTACGCCAACCTACAACTCGGATAGCGCGCGGCGCGGACTCTGCTCGCTTGCTAGCTGGCTGGCTGTAACGGGATGCGCTCTGAGCATTGTTTCGCAACGCCCACGCCGCCGTGCGCCTGGAATGTGGGCCGTGGCGGTTTGGCCGGGCTTGCTTTGACTGCTGCTGCTGCTGCCTTTGCCGGCTTCTGCCGGTGCGCGAGAATTATTATTAATCAAGGCGCGCTGTTGTACAGGGCCGTGGTCGGTAGGTCGTTGGTCCTTTTACGCCGCGGCGCCCTAATCGACTGACGGGCTCTCTCTCCACAGCCTTAGATCATTGTGTGTGTGTGTGTGTGTGTGTGTGTGTGTGTGTGTGTGTGTGTGTGTGTGTGTGTGTGTGTGTGTGTGTGTGTGTGTGTGTTGGGGCGGGAGTGTTTGTGTGTTCGAAAAGGTTGTGCGCCAGATACCGTCGGAGGTCTGGGCACTTGACCACTCAGGGCAACGCCATAGGAGTTGGAGGAAAACAAAGTGGGCCACACTATAGTGGTGAGAAGTAACTAAATGCGTGTATACCTCTTAGCACTTACTGTATCGAAAATCAGTCTTCCGAGTTGAACATAGACTGCAGCGAATTTCCATGAGGAGAACCGTCTTAGTCCGCAACACCACTTAAGTAATCGAAGCAAGGGCATAACAGCATCCAGGCATTATTTTGCGACGTTGTTGTAAGAGCGGATAGGTAGAATTTGCCCAAATCAGCTGGTGCTGGTACTGTGCGAGTAAATATGGTAGGCTTAGCACCAATAAAAATTTCTGCGGTCTTATTGTCCCAAAACCAGGATATGATTATGAGAGGCGCCGTAGCGGGGGACTCCAGAAGTTTCAACCACCTAGGGTTCTTCAACGTGCACTGACATTGCGCAGTACACGGGCCTCAACATTTCGCCTCCATCGAAATGTAGCCGCTCCGGCTGGGATTCGACCCCGCAACCCTCGGATCAGCAGCCGAGTGCCATAGCCACTAGACCACCGTGTCGGGGCACATAGTTGAGCTCGTAGAAGTCATCATCATCATCATCAGCCTGTTTAGGTCCACTGCAGGACGAAGGCCTCTCCCAACGATTTCCAATCCACCCTATCCTGAGCGAGTTGGTTCCACTTTATGCCCACAAACTTTTTAATTTCATCGCTCCATCTAACCTTTTGCCTACCTCTGTTGCGTTTTCCCTCTCGTGGTATCCATTCCGTCGCTCTTACTGTCCACCTATTATCCTTCCTCCTCATGACATGTCCTGCCCAGGTCCACTTCTTTCTTTTAATTGATAAGATAATATCGGCTACTCCTGTCTGTTCTCTGATCGGAGTAAGCCAAATCGGTCACAAGTTGCGCTTTCAGCCTTGCACCGATAGTGCAAGTTGCCCACATTGTGTTTTAACGCTACAGCGTTAGGGAGCTCGTGTGGCATAAATTCCGGTTTTGGCGCAGGCGTCGGCGTAGGCGCCCATGGATGGAATAATCATCTCGAGCTACCGCCGCGTTTTCGAAGCATCTGACCATGCAAGCCCCCCGTCATGGCACCGGTGCGTTAATGAAGAAATCTAATTTCTCCAATTAAAGCGCGCCAGAAAGATAGTAAACTACGGTTTAACTAACGCATGCGCACATGACAGCCCGGAGTGTAACTTGAATGTACGAGAAAGCATAACTATGTTTCGAGGAGGCAATGCGAAAGGCGGCGCCCAATTACGCCATAGCGATCACTCTTAAAGGCGGAGATTAAGAAAGGGAAAATTGGCATTCACCCGTGTGTAGCACGATGCTACAAGGAAATCTATACGGATTTCTCATAACTGAAAGTTTCCTTCGGTCCCTGGTTCGGACCCCGGAACAGGACGAAGTTTTCGGCAAGTATAGGAAGCTTTCATTTCTGAAAAATCATACGGATTTCCTTGTAGCCTCGTCCTACAAACGGGTGAATGCTAATTTTCCCTTTCATGAGCGTTACTCCACCTTGCAGGTTTCTGCCGAACTCATTCATCAGGCGAAGCTTAAGCGTCCTGCAATTTGTTTTTTTTTTTTACTTTGCTGAATGTATACTAAGTTTCATACATAAGTTGCAATGCTTTACTGTAGATGTGTTCACACTAGGAAATTATTTCTTTTTCCCACTCAAAGCGTGATTTTTTTTCTCTCTCTCTTTTGTGCAACGTAATAGATGTGTGTCCTTTTTAGAACTAAACTCCTTAATATGCTAAGAGTAAGGAGATTTAAAATTAAACCTCTTTGGCTAAGAGTATGTTGCTGCATATCTCTGTGTCCCAGCGTCTCGACGTCATCGTTTCTTTGTATTTATAATTTGCGTCCTCTCGTTACGCTTCACGCGCAGGCCTCGCACGAGACCTTATAGCGAAAGGCGACTATGAGATGCGCTAAGCTATACGTTTTCCTGGCCGAACTTCTTGCGCAGACTTCACAGAGCGTTGCACCTTATGTACGAAACGGCGCACTTTTTTTTTTTTTTTGGTCATGTCTACTTTTCCCGCTCCAGCTACAGACACGCGATCAGACCATCCTCCTGGACCGCTGCAGCTATTAACCCCCTTAACGTGCGAACGAGTGCCGGTTCTGCGTGATTAAACTACTGAATGGCACTGAATATGCTGGGCAGAGCTCGCGCTGACCTCCGTGGGCTGCCGGTCTCATTCTGTTTTGCTAAGAGGCTCCGCAGCTATAATTAGTCGAGGAGATGTTTGCTTTGTGCGCATCTGTGCGGTAGGATCTTGAATCATCCACGAGCGCCTGATATCAGCTGCCGCCGCCACGTTTATAGTGTGTGTGGGAACATGGCTCGCCCCCCTTGATTAATTGCGGACGAGCGCTTTGTGTGTATACACGCCGTGTGTGTTAATTCCCTTCTTTGTATACGCGAGGAAGCGGTGGCAAGAGAACAACTTTGATCGTAGCGTACGTCGGCTGTATTCAGGTCCCACAATAGGTGCCCCCATTTGCGGATGCAATTAAGCCAATAAGGAGCAACTTGAAGTGAACCGAAAATTAGCTTGAGACGAGTATTTGACAAACTCAGTGAAATTTGTTCGCACTTTAGCTCGGCCAACGCTTGCATCCGCAGTTTGTTCGTTGTGTCAGAAACTTATCTAAAAGCAGTGGTACCGGCTGCAGATTTCTCAGTACTAATTGTTGCTCCATCAGAAGGCGCCCGCCTACGCGGAACATGCTTCGTTGTGCCACGGAATCTCTTTACGCGTATTATGGAACACAGGTGTGCTTACATGCCACTAAGTTTAAATGTGTGGTATCTGTAGCTTTACTTGCCGTAGTTGCATACGGTCTATAATATGTATCATGCTTTATAACCAAGTTTCCTTAAAGAAACTCTGCAACGCTTTGTGAACATAGTTTGAAAACGGTGCGAATTAGTGCGGAGGATCCCGTGAACACGTGATTCAAATATTAGTGCACTTCGGGCACCAGGGAATTCGCAGTTTCGTTTTAATTGCAGATGCAAATCGCCTGCTCTCCTTTCAATAAATGACGTCATAAATAGCACCGGCTGCATCGCTTTACGTCTTTTCTTGTTGTGAACGAAAGATGCATAGACTTCTTTTATTTTTTCAGCTCGAAATGATGAAACGAACTATTGCTGCGGATGTTTTTACGTTCACGAAATCACCAGTGCTAGTTCTGCCTCAAGGGACGGAGTCCGTTCACCCTGTGACGTCATATGTCTAAAAGAAGAGCGAGCGGTGTCCTACCACATTTGAATCTAGATTGATAATTGCGTGGTGCATGCAGCGCACCAATATTTGGCTCACGTGATCGTAGGGGCCTCCACGAAAGATGGCCACACCATTTTCAGATTATTTTCAAGAAGGGTTACAGGGCCCCTTTGATTTAGGATTAACGCTGTATATGGGACCGTTTTGGCATTCCCTCCCTATTCAGCTTCATTTAGAGAGCCCAAGCAACCGTTACCGCGCTCAGTAGTGCGCGTATATCCGCATACTTTGGGCTATAGGGACGTTCATTTACATCTGGACCGTTTATATACCGAGGGTGGAGAGGAGTTATCAGTTCCATAAAAAAAAAAAAAGAATCAAGTGATCTGACGACGATATACCGAAAGACAACGTATCGGTTTCTTCTTTCTTTTTTTTTTTTACAAATAGGGTAGCGTTTAGCGCATTCCTCGTTTGTGAATTGCCACTTGACCGTACGGGAAGTTCATGAATCGCCTATCTATATTAAAATTCTCATGAAAGTGAGTTATCTTAGTCAACACGCATGGAGGGGTGGACGGAAGCTGGCGACACCA